>JBAMBO010004316.1:0-600000 GCA_037044535.1 Lordiphosa magnipectinata
ATCATCCAGTCTCCAGAGATTTCAAATCAAGAGATCAAAAGTTTTCGTACTCGCTGTCACAATTCAAACAAATTCCATCCCGGTGTCCCAAAAATCTTTTTCGTTTGGTTTCAAATCTCTTTTCAATTCAGCAATATGTTTTTGCTAGCTGTGTTCGTCTAAGATCAAAAATATTTGGTTTCTTGGATCCCAAGATTCAGCTGTAAGTTCGAATAGTGAGAACGTTTTTCTAAGAACTTTTTGTTTGAATTAACGTATAGTGGAAATTCATAGCAACTAGAACAATTTTATCGAAACATGTTTATGAGCCGAACCATTTTCGATCTTTTCTGCTTCGGTTCAGGTTCAGGTTCGGATGGAAAAAGTTGTTCTGGTCTCTAGAGATTTTGGCCTCCGTCGTTGTCACAGAACTTCAAAAGATTTCAGTCAAGTGCAATATTTTTGATAATTATGTTAAGTGTGGAAATCTCTAGAGCTTAGAAAAGTGACAAGAATAAGTTCGGTTTCTAGTTTTATATATGGAACAAAAACCGTAGGTGCTTTCAGCAATTTAACTATAGTCTTTAATCTAGATCAAAGAAAAGTTGTAGCTTTGCGCAAAGGAATAAGTGGCTCGCGCGCATACGTTCTACGCGCCCATAAGCCTGCATAAAGCAACAACAATTTCATATGCGTGCTCTTCTCTCTTTCTTTCCGAGCTAAGGTTTTGTTGTTGGCGCGTGCTTGTGACTCTCTTCTTTCTCTCCTATGTCTCTGGCAAATTAAAAAGCAACAACAATGTTGCCTTTGCGTAGTCAGCGCTAGCATCGAGCGCGTGTGCTTGAGACAGCAACGACCACACACACACAAGCAAAAATCGGTTTTCTCTTTCTATGTCTTGTTGTTGTTAATGCTTGAGATATATTTTGTGCATTTGTATTGGTATTCACGCGCCCTTAAGCTCATTCTGGGCACCCCTGATCTAGATATTCTCTATAGCAGAGGTACCCAGAGCCAGCTTACGGCGGGGTAGACACCAATACAAATGAAAATATTTCTGACACAACAACAACCACAAGAATTGGAAACCCGATAATGGTGTGTGTGTTCGGAGATGTCTGATGCACACAAAACAATTCGTCGCCAACAACAAAATCTACGCTGAAGAGAGAGAAAGAGAAGAAAGAAAACAAACGAAGTTTTTTTTTGCAATATATATAGGTAGGTAATTTGGTTTGTGCTATGCGTAAGCGCCTATACGCGCGGCTATCTCAATGCGCTGTATGCACATAGGCTGTGGGCAACCCCATATAAAACCACCGTTACGATACATATTTGTGCTTGTTCTCTATTCCCGAAATATAAAAGGCAACCCACATATTATAAATCACTTACATTTTAAGTTTATCCACTTTTTCTTGTAAGACATCCACATAGTTACTTAGATTTTGCATAAACTGTTGCTCTACTTGGTAAAGTTTTTCTAGGCCCAGCACAGAAGAACTATAGTATTCATTGTTATCCTCATAAGATTCCGTATCTGATTCATTGGCCAGATTTTTGTTAATTAACAGTAGAAAACTAAATAGAACACAAACAACATGCATGTCGACCGAAAGTTGTACTGTTACTAGTTCAAATATAATATGTTATGCCTTAAAATTTCATGCTTTTAATTCAGAAACGTGACTTGATTTCATTTACTGCTCATTTACCACTCGAGTTCTGGGTTTGGTAAACATTTAAGGTGGCTTATGCAGCCACTTGATGTGGAGTCAAAGTTATAATCTAAATTTTTAATTATATTAAGAATAATTATTAAACACTTTTGTGATTTAACTGGAACCTCGTGGCATATCTAAACTAAATATCAAAGAATAAAGGTTAATAATACTAAATTTAAGTAAGAAAAGCCATATTTTCTAGGTGACATTAAAGATATGCCTAATGCCATCGTCAGGCTGTATTAGTCAAGCCCTTCTAAATTTGAAGCGGTAGTTTATTTCTAGGCAAACAGTTGTTATTAGACTGCGTCATGCTTTGGTCTAAAATTTTTTTACTTCTACTTACCGATGCAGTCTACTTCAAGGCTGTACCAACACCTCTTTCTACATCGCATGACTATGCCATATCTTTGAAACAATTAATACCCTTATTACAACTGAAAAAACTGTCTGTTAAAAATTTGCAGAGTTATGTGAATATTTTGGAAAATCAACTAAAACTTATTAAGCTGTGAGTTGCAATATAGAAAATCACTTAGAAAAATCTATATAAAATACCAACTCTTTTTAGAGCTATAGAGCAGATGAAGTATCATTCGAAAATTCAATTACAAGACAGTTCCATTGAAGAATTTAAGCTGATACGTCACTTGCAACTTGATTGGCCCAAATGGTTGGAATTAATGCAAAGGCAGGTTGGTCCCCAGCAAATAGCTAAAGCACAGAGACTACGTCTAAAGGCACCCACAAAAACTGACTATATGGAAGCCCTATGGAGCATATATCTCTTGCAGACCACCTATAATTTGGAACCAGCTGATATGACAGTGGGTATTTTGAGAGGAAAGCAATATAGGTAAGTATATGTAAACGGATTAAGTTGAATTGAACTAAAAAATTTTCATACAGATGCAAAAAGTGGAGTGCACTGGATTGTTTAATGGTAGGATCACTATATCATGTGCGAAAGAAATATGTGGGCGCCGAGATATGGTTCAAATTGGCTTTACAATACTACCACCCGAAGTATAATGTTTTGGGCTGGACTTATATTAACATTTTGGAATTAATGGTTGATACATTAAAGGGTTCAGGTCGCAATCAACTTGCTTTGGACTACGCTCAAAAAGTGTTAACTCTACAACCGCAACATCCTTATATGCTACAGCAAATATCTAAGCTTCAACAACGAGTTGAAAACACCGGTTGAAGAGCACAAAGCAGCGTGTGGCAAGCAGTCTCTCCTGCCCACAAGCAAAGTTCGTTGTAGTTATCTTTATGCCTCAGGCTATCTTCAATTTCTTCAAACACAGTAGTTCACAAACCTCAAAAAGATGAAAGATTGCAGTAATAGATGTAAATTTCCTTTAGATATCGATAAGCTGAAATCCGTTATTAAAGTTAGTTGAAATCAAAAAAAACATTCCACGACTAAAATCGATCCAGTCTTTTCTCGCTATGGTACAAGCAGTGTTTAGAAAAATCATCACAAAGTTTTAATTTGTATAACCTAATAATTTGCATACTCATTACAAAGATTTTAAAATCTTTATGAAAATGAGAAAATTCCTCAGTCATTTTAATTACATCCCCAAAACGACAATGAGCCCCCCAACAGTCATGTGAGTGTCGAAAGCTTACGATTGCCATGTGTACAAATTGCGTCACAGCACACGCACGTCACATTCACGGATGACTGTGAAATTTCATTGGCATATGAATGAAAATGACGAAAATTTAATTGAAAGAGCAAAGGCTGCACGTGGCAATCACCATCAGAAGAAAAAGGACGTACATTAATTGCCTCCAGACACCAAATGTGTACTATTGATATAGTCTAGAATTCATACCAAAGGGGAATTAACTGGCACTTTGAGATTTTGACAGAAACAAACAAAACAAAAAACAAACAAATGTCGTCTGTCAAAAAGGGAGCTTATTAGCATAAATTGCTTTTGGCAAAAGGCATTAGAATATCAACACACATATAGTATAGTATGTTTATAATACAAAATTTTGCATATGATTTTCAATGGGCTGTTGGCAACGAGCTCAGACAATCAATCCAGACGCTTAATGTGATTTGTGTATTGAAAAGGAATTGATTGCCACAAAGAGAAAGGGGACTAAGATAAATGCAGAGCAGACTACTTGCATCATGACATATGCCCGGTTCTTGGCTTAAATGTCAGGTCAATGTAATTCAAATGATATTTATGAGATACAGTTTACAAGTTTTCTTTTTTGTTTAGAAAAGCCATTCAGTTTAAAAATATGGATAAATAAGGACTGATGCAAATGAACAATACGGTTGAACAATAAATCATAAGAGAACTGTGAATGTGCGTTTTTCGAAGGCACTGTGGTCTGAAATCCAATTTTTTTTGGCAATTATTTACCAAGACTAAGAATTTTGAAAACAAAAGATCAAAATGTTGAAAACAATTTTTTTGAGCGTTATATTTTTAGACTCTAGCTAGAATGTAAGGTATTGGGGAGTCTGCGGCTCTTGTGTCCTAACGTTTGAATAAAAAAATGGAAACTAGCAAAAGCAAGTAACACTTTTTCATAACTTAGTTTTGATTTAGAATGTTTTGAAATGTCCAAAGAATCGAAAGAGTCCTGACTAATCGTATGTGCCATTTTAGTTCTAAGTCCACTAACTCATCATCTAGTAAAATAATATGTTAATAATAGTTACGGTGACGGAGATACAACATAAACAATTTTATCGTATTTGCCAATGTTGGGTTTTTTTCTTGTGGGCAAAATGAAAATGTGAGGAATATTAACAAGTAAAATTTTCCCGATAAGAAAATTATTATATCAAGACTTTTTGGTAAAAATTTATTGACTTACAAAATTTTTGTTTGTAAAATAGAATACCACCAAAATATCAAATTGAATATTTTAATCTGCAACATTCGTTACATGTAAAATACTCGTTGGTTCTAATCTATTTACTTACTTTGTTAACCCATTTTACGCCGCACTGCACGAATTTTTTATTTAGAGCTGAAAGTAAGTTTTCTTCTGTAGTTAGGACCGAGTAAACACCTACCTACCTATGTATATACATATAGTATGTATATTAGATTGGATCTAATAACGGCAAAATGGAAAAAAGTAGGTCTAAGAAGCATTCCCAAAACTTATATTTGTTGTAAATTTGATAAATTTGAAAACCACAAAATTGTATTTTAGTTTTAAATGGGCGCGACAGGGCCTTTAAATTTGATTTTAAAAAATTACTCATACGACACGTTTCCCAAATACAATTTGGTACAACGAAGTCTTTAGTACATTTCAATCGTAGTCATTATTTAAAATTCAAAAATAGTTTAAAAAAAGTTTATATACCCTTGTAGCTTGTTTAATTTATATAAATTAAGGTTTTGAATGATTTTCGTCGAACATTCTTAGCTGAGTTATTTTCCAAACTTGCCAGTTTGTTATATGGCAGCTATACGATATATTCATCAGATTTCGATCAAACTCGTCAGAATTGTGTGGAAACCAATAATATGTATAACTGGAAAGCTCAATGACGCTACCATTAAAAACAAAAAAGTTTTTCTCACTAAAACTACTTTTTGCTATAGTCATTCGATTTGAATCAAACTTGGCAGAATTGTGTGGTATCATATAGTATTGGTCAGTAACAAGTTTGAGAGCGATAGCAATGAAAACAAAGTCCTACTAAGACTTTTTCTCTGAACTATCTTTTGTATGGCAACTATACTATAAAGTTGTCAGATTTTCATCAAACTTGGTGGAATTATGTAAAATCATAGAAAAAGTTTTTCTCACTAAAACTAGCTTTTTGACCGATCGTTCCTATGGCAGCTATATGATATAGTCATCCGATCCGGCCGGTTCCGACAAATATGCAGCGTATTTGTACCAAAAGGCTTCGTGCAAAGTTTGGTTAAGATAGCTTTTAAACTGACGGAGGAGATTGCATAGAAACAGACGGACAGACGGACATGGCTATATCAACTCAGCTCGTCATGCTGATCAAGAATATATATACTTTATGTGGTCGAAGATGCTTCCTTTTATGCGTTACAAACATCTGGACAATCTTAATATACCCTCTACAAGGGTATAAAAAGGCATTCAAAAAATCTTAAATTTAATCAACGCCGACTATTTATATATGTATACAAATATATAATAAAAAAAGAGGCAACACTGCGTTTGAAATATTCACAAAAAGTTAAGAGCCTCTCCGCGCCAATTAAAACTCGACTTTTTCTTTTAAATTATGTCGAAATTATGTGGCCTCGACATTGCATTGTGAAATGTGCGCAGAAATTTTATCAGCATTGTCTTGTAAAATTTAAACTTTATTATTGTTACCAATGACTGATCAGTGATCAGTCACTAAATAATGAAGGGAACAAAGATTTACCGCTGATCATGAATGGAACATTTTTCAACCCGAATGGCAAATGTCAACTTTGTATAAACAAAACTATTAAGGTAGATGAAAAATCTACTGGAAATTTAAACAAGTATTTGAAGATGAGTATCTATACAATATATGTACATATGAGCACAAAAATCTGAATACTTACTTACAAACATACACACGTACTTTTATTGCACCAAATTGTCGATACATACATACTCATGTGCATAAATTTGTTTGTATTCCAGTCTATAGCAGCAGTTTCTAGCGAATTTGTATACGCAAAACAATGTTGCTAATATATCACATAATTCAATTTCTTTGCGCTAGAGGGTTCACCCCTCAATACTTACTCATCCTACGAATCAACGAAAGCCAAAGTATTAGTTATCTTGCTGATAATACCAAATCTTTAGAATCTATACTTAAGTATACAAATATTTGTAATGTTCTTTATAAGTATAATACTATTTTGCTTAGCACTGCCCCAGTTGAAAGAATTTTTAGCTGTGGAGGCCAAATGTAAATGTAAAATTGGCTCAAACAGCACCTTCAGGAGGGCCAGGGCCAAGCTTCTCTCAATGGAAGCCAAATACTTCCACCAAAAAACAGACTAAGTGAAGAAATATTCAAAACTCTTGTTATGTTAAAAAAGCAAGATAGTTAATAAAAACATTTTCATAATGTAACATCATATGAAATTAAAATATTCAATTTTTAAACCTTATATTTTTCTTTATGCCCTTTCAGTATGACTCTAAAAATGTTTGTAATGAAGTAAAATTGGTTTGTTATGTTTTTAATATTCATTACTAATAAGAAAGGTTGAACCATGCTTTAAAATTTAAGAGTACCTTTTTTGTACCTTTACCTTTGCCTAGGTACTGGAAATTCCAGATACCTTTTAACTTACCTAGGTATATTTTTTGACATTTACCTTTTACCTTACCTAGGTAAGAAAATCGAGTACCTTTCCAATCACTGACAGCAAGTACCGTACATAGACAGGTTCGGTGAATCAAGATAGAAAAGAAGTTCTAAATTTCTTGTTATTACCACGCGGGCTACCGAAATACTTTTTGGTTAGGGATGGTTTTTTGGTTAATTACAGACTTAGAAGTAGGTCTGTTACACTCTGATAAAAACGATAGAGTTTAGAGAATGGAAAGGCGAGGATGACAAGCAGAATCATATTTCAAAACTGTTAAGCGTGATTGACTATTCATCAAATTGCGAAATAACAATGTGGATTAATAGCGCAATTTTAAGCTAAGGGTCTTCCATGATACTTAAATCGATAATTACTTAAGACTCTGCTTTTCAAGATAAAAAATATCTATCGAACCGCGATAAAGTCCCATGGATGACCAATAGTAAAGCGAAATATATAAGAACAGAAGCAATGCTTAATCGAAATTTTATGATATATTTTCAGTGTCTTTTGCGGTCGGTACGAGAAAACGGAAGAATATACAGTGCATTACAAGCCATTTACAGAAATTTTGCTTTGTATATTACGCTACGTACCATTTACAGTACTTGATAATGTATAGTACCGTCTTGTGTTCAGTATTTTTAGCGTTATTAACATTAGTACGGAATATGGAGTATTACTTTGACATATTTTTACCTATTTTGACTACCTAACCTAACCTATTTTAAACTAATTTGACATATGCTTTCAACCTAAAACGAGAGCGTAAGCTAAAGTCGGCTCTAACCGACTTCGATATACCCGTTACTCATGGAAACAAATGTTTAATAGCCTTCCTGTATGCCTGAGGTGGGTCAGTCGAAAAGTATGCAACATTTTTTTATCTCGGCTATTTATTGTCTGATCTTGATGAAAATTGGAGGGCTTATAGATGTTGCGAATATAAATCTACGTTTTGAATTTGAGATCGATATCTCAAAAATTGTGGGAGTTATTCAACATTTTCTATTGTGGAGGCGTGGGTGGGCGTGGCAAAAATTTGAAATAAACTTGATCTGCGTGCAGACAATAGGAGTCTACATTCCAAAATTGGTTGCTCTAGCTCTTCTAGTCTCTGAGATCTAGGTGTTCATACAGACAGACGGACAGACGGACACGGTCAGACGGACAGACGGACAGACGGACAGACGGACATGGCTATATCGACTGGCTGTTGATGCTGATCAAGAATATATATACTTTATATGGTCGGAAATGATTCCTTCTGCCTGTTACATACATTTGCACGACTTTAGTATACCCTTTTACTCTACAAGTAACGGGTATAAAAATCACAGCAGCACAGGGAAAATTTTTGGAAATTTTTACATTTTTTAATTTTGTTTATGCAAAAAAGAAGAGAGCTTTAAGTTTGATTACTATTCTAATTTCATGAAATATCCATGCTGTCTTAGTATCTGCATTTTTAAGACGACAGAATATGTATAGCTTAAAATTCAGTCATAAAATTTTTCATAAAGAATTTTAAAATATCAATCCTCCAGTTCCTCCTATTTTCCTCTCGATGAATTCATGTTTTCTACTGTTTTTTCTAACTTTGCATTTTAAATGTTCGTTTTTTCGCCTCGTTGGGCATCCTCTTTGCATTTGCTTTATACAATTTGTTGTTTGCTTTTGCGCGATTTTCTAATAATCCAATTTCACGTATTGTGACGTTCGTGTTTGAGTCCCCCCATTAATGGCATGAGTCTGTCTATTCCATTCCATTTGAGTGCCTAATCCTACAATCATTAAAATCATTTAATAATTAAATAAGTCAAGCAGAAAAGCAGATCATTGAATCAACTGAAATCAAATGCACAATTTTCAATTGCATTCATATTGGTCATAGTTCTCACACTTCTCTTGCACCCGCTTTACGCTGAGTAATTAGCAAGTGGCTATTGCCAGCGGCAAGTGGAAGCGTTGTCCAGCTTTGTAAATTTCGAACTTTTTGGCTTGCTGCCAGGCAAAACAAAACCGCATAAAATGGGTGTGAATGTGTATTTGTGGTCTACTCGGGGTCTGCTTGAATTTTTTTCTGAAACTTTAATAGTAGCTGTGAAAATTGCTTTGAAATATTCATATTTTTTTAATATTCTGCTTGTAGTTGTTAAATCAAAAATCAGTCAGTCATTTATCTGTTCAGATTAACTTTATATTAAAGTAGACAGCATTAAAGCAGTGAATATAACTGAATTTATTGCGAAGGAAAAACTATTTTCATTGTGTTACATATATGTTTGTACCATAAGTGTTTAACAATTGATTTGGATTTCGTCTGTGGCTTTTGCGGACTTAAATAGCATTGAGTTACGACAAAGAACCAAATGGAAATAAATAGAATTGGAAATACTTCGTCACATCGTTGACAAAGCTGCTGCTCATTCTCACATCTATATAGCGCTTCATTTACTTTATGTCTTTTGTCTGCTCTTGATGACTACATGGCTACAATTTGAATGAGCTTGAGACCATTCGAACAAGTCCAGTTCTCTTTTGGCTGTTGCAACAGGGGCGTAGTCGGGGGGGGGGATAAGTACTTTGGCAAGTTGTTCATATAAGCGTTGCATTGTTTATGAGTGAGTGAACCCAAATGAGTTGCTCACTAAACTATCAAGTAAATATGTACTTCAATAATTGCTCTTTTTTGTTCAGTTGTTCTCTGACTCTCAAGAACTGAGCAAGTAAAAGAGTACTGATCAATAGTGAGCAACTGAACAAAAAGGAGCAACTGAAAAAACACAACTAAACAAAGTTTGACACTTTCTGCTCAACTGACTTTGTAAAAATAAACTCTACTGTACACTAGTTCATATAGCATCTCCCTTCTAGAAAAATCGAATATAATCTATCGAATCTACGATCTATACTTTGTGCCTAAGTTTAATCAAAAGAGAAACAGTTTGGAATTTCATAGTTATTTCTATCAACGCTACGAACCAGTCCAGAACTAAACCTTACAGTACCGGTTCTTTTGCGTATTTTGGGCCCCTCAAACCGATCGATTAACTTACTTCTACTTCTACGAAGAAAAAATGGCTTTGATGATTTCTGATTAATTGAGAGCAAAAACTAACTTCAAATTTAAGAATTTTATATGATTTTTTAGTAAAAATTCAAAAGTAAACTTTTTTCCTCCTTATAAAAACCAGACCACATCCTTGCATTGCATTATTATGACTCCTCCCTCGTCCTGGACTGAGTTCGTTTAATTTATTGTCTTTGGGGGCTACTACTTGATGAACATTTGCCTGAAAACGTTTTATGGTCTTTGAGTTTTTCTATCAATCATTCCCAATCTTGAAGACATTTATGAACTTCCATTGCCTTCAACCTGTTGGACAACTTCTGCTCAAAATGGCGGAACTAATGTGTCCCAGTCCTGCCATATTTGAATTATTATTACAAGGAATATATTTAGGATTAGGGCGTGACGACTCGTCGCTGGTGCGTGGGAGGTGTTAGAATGGGCAACGCGTAAATTCCAGACAATTTACTAAGCGGCCAACTTTGACAAAGGACGACATGTCATTTCGTTTTGAAATTTATGACCGAAACAAGAGAGAAGAAAAATCGATTTCGAATCTAAAGGAGGCTGCTGACTGGAGAAATGGCTTTAAATTTTTAAGCTCTCATAGCTCGAACTGGCTGTTGGGCAGTGAATGACCAGAGTCTAGTGTCTAGGATTGCTTTTATCGTTTACCATTATAGTTAATGCATTACATTGTACATGTATAATGACACTGAACTCTAAAGTCCTTAAAATAAAGAAATTTTATAAATTGAGAGGACAGAATTAAAATTGTGACCATTAAAATGAACAAAAATTGGCTGAATATGCTGAATCTGTGCTAAGAGCTAAAAATTTACCTAAAATTCAATATACTTGCTTGAATGAATTGAACCATATGGACCCCTGTGCCCGAAAACATCGTATGTGGCAAAAATCAAATTTTTTTCGATGCGGTGGCTGGCAACATTGCTACCAATCTTCAGATGTGCAAGAATTATCGACTTATTTAACTAAACTCATAACTATTTTTGCAAAAAAAAAACTCTTTTTTTGGCACATACGATATTTGCCTAATTTTGATAATTTGTGAATTGTACAAATTGTACAAAATATATAAAAACAAAATAAAACTATTATTATAGATAGAACAATGAAAAATGAAATATTTCGGTTTTTTTTTTCATGTACATAAATGTATTAATAAGATTATATTAAAGAAAAAAAAGCTCGGTCTATTATGTTTTACGCATCACAGGTTTGGGGGAACATAATGAAGTAAAAAAATTGCTACGGGTTTTCATAAAGAAACTGTTTAAACTGCCTCGAAATTGTCCAACCTATGCAATTCACCTTGACACTGGGCTTCCAGAACTTTACTGCTATACTCAAGGCATGCATTTCTAATACATGAGAAAAGTGATGGACAAGCCTAAAACAAGATTGGTACACAAAATAACAAAAGAACTGCTCTCAAGGGAAGGGCAATGTTTTCAAGAATGGCGTTTGATGGCAGCAGAATATAATGTGACCCTAGACTTGAACAATCACTTTTCTTGATTTTAGAGCGCATTGCAGCGAATTCAAATGAAAAATTTATCGCAGAGGCCCAACAAAGCACAAACAGGCGGATGTACACGCTTCTAAGCTTCTTTTTGGGTGAAGGAAATTATTTCAATGATCGCTACCACGTGAATTCAATATCACAAATTTTCAGAGATTTCGATGTGATCTTCTTGCGCTGAATTGCAGAACCTACTGATCCAATACCTCAATTGAAAACGAATGCTCGCTTTGCGATAGGCATGCAAAGGAGGATACTTTCCACTTTTTGGCCGAATGCCCAATTCTAAGAGAATTGAGAATTCTTTACTAGCAAAAGTCCACCCTATCCCAATCCCAAATCATAGACATTTTGAACGGACGAAACTGGAACACGCTCGCAGGATATATACACCCAGCGCCACAAAAAAAGCCGCAGTCTAAATATTCACATACTTGTATGTTTCCTTGCTTGGGGTTTCTATAAATGTTTTCCGAATTGCCAAATTATTTTTTTTACTGATTAATGGAATATTTTTAAATAAAAGTGCATAGCAATTTTTATTTTATGAATGTTAGTTTACTAGAAAAAGGTTTTTTTCCAGACCCATATTAATTTTAGTGACTTTTCATAATTATGACAACTTTAAGAAAAAAAATTATAATAATTATAATAGTGCATATACTCAACAAATAATGATTTTTTTCCATTTTTGCCCAGACATTCTCTATTGGGTTGAGGTCAGGGCCGTTTCCGGGCCAATTTAGGGACAATTAGGGCCAAGGAAAAAAAAATTGGAGTGATTCCGAATGGTCACGAGTCCGATTTTCGGATGAGTCCAAATTCAATCTCATTGGACCCGATGGCTCTTGCATGGTGCGCCGTAGAAAGGTCGAACGATATTTGGAAAATTGCTGTGTGGGAACCGTTGAGCATTCACCATACATTATGATATGGGGATGCATATCTAAATATAAAACTGAATCAATTTTAATGATTCAGTTCAGGTGAACGCGGAAAAATATAAAGATATAATTTTAAGTGGAGTTGTGCCTAGCATTGAGGCAATAAGTGAGAAAGAAGAAGATCCTATTTTTCAAGATGATTCTGCACCTTGCCATCGGGCTCGATCTGTAAGAAATTCAGTGAGCTTTTGTTATTAAAGCAACTTAATCAATTAATTTTGACCTTCTTCTTAACGAAGATAACAATTTTGAAGAAAGAATTGGGCATTAAGTCCCTAAATTGGCCCGGAAACAGCCCTGACCTCAACCCAATAGAGAATGTCTGGGCCCTTATGGCTGCGAAAATAAAAAAAAGGAATCCTAAAAACATGGTAGAATTGAAGGATGTGATAAAAAACGTATGGTTCGAGGATATCACTGAGGAATATTTAAGCGCTTTGTACATTTCGATGCCCAATAGGGTAAAATGTGTAATTAAAGCAAAAGGGGGTACTACAAAGTACTAATTTAAATTTAAAAAAAAAAATTAACATTAATTTGATACAAAATATATATTAGATTATAGCAAATTAAGTATACTTTTGGAAAAAATCATTATTTGTTGAGTATATGCACTATTCTAATTATTAAAATTTTTTTCCTTAAGTTGTCATAATTATGAAAAGTCACCAAAATGAATATGGGTCTGGAAAAAAACCTTTTTCTAAAAAACTAACATTCATAAAATAAAAATTGCTATGCACTTTTATTTAAAAATATTCCATTAATCAGTAAAAAAAATAATTGGGCAATTCGGAAAACATTTATAGAAACCCCAAGCAAGAAAACATACAAATATGTGAATATTTAGACTGCGGCTTTTTTTGTGGCGCTGGGTGTATGCCATCTTTATATTTTTAACAATAATCTAAGCTCAAGAATAAGAATTTTTGCAAATTTCTCAATTTTTATACATTTTTTATACATTTACATATTTATTACATATTTTACATATTTAGTGCATATTTTGCATATTTGTTTACATATTTTACATATGTAAAATATGCAAAATTTGCATATATTGAATATGCAGTTTCCAATGGAAAGTGGGTTATTTAATTAGTATAAATCCAAATTTTCACCTCAATCAACCTTCATTTAAAAAGTACATAAAATCCGATGTTGTAATGTAATAATGAAATGTAAAGATTTCGTTGTACCAAATTGTATTTGGAAAACGTGTCGTATGAGTATTTTTTTTTTTTTATCAAATTTTAAGGCCCTGTCGCGCTCATTTAAAATTGAAATACAATTTTTTGGTTTTCAAATTGATCAAATTTACTACAAATATAAGTTTTGGGAATGCTTAGCTCCTGCCTACTTTTTTCCGTTTTTAGGTCCAATCTAATATACATACTAGGTGAGCGGATTGGAGTAATCTGCTCCGTTTATTTACGGCTCTTATGGAAAATATATAATTAGGATTACAGTTAACAATAATAAGTAATTAAAATAGTTCAGCTTTAGATTTAACACACGACGTTTTAAGTGTTTTATGTTCGGCTGCGGCTTCTCGACTCTTCTGCTCGACTGCTGTTTCTCTTCTCCTTTTATCTCGACTGCTTCTCTGCTGTGTCTGCTGTACTGCTGCAAGTCTGCTGTTAGTCCTCTGCTTTAGTCTGCTGTTAGCCTGCTGTTTCTGCTGCCAAAACTCCGCTGTACATCTGCTGAATGAACCTTTATCCCTTTTTACATACTATATGTATATATGTTTAGAGTGCTTTCTATCCGGTGAAAAGAAAAGTTTTTACTTATTGGTGGGTCGATTTTCTCTGTTTTCTTACCATAAATGATTTTCCCTTTTCGTACTGTGCGTCGGTACCAGACAAGGCAGCCTTTTGTTTGGAGAAATTAGTTGCGTCGGTCCAGCTTACAGAATCCTTTCAAAAGGCTTGGTATAATCGTATGGATCCAAGATGTGGTAACCTGGATTATAGCCAATGAATTCTGCCAGTTTGTGGTCTAGCACTGCTTTAGTGCAGTTTCCATCCCATAAGCGGAGCTAATAAACTCGCTCTTAACTTATTCAGTATTTTCTCCTATTTCAAAGGCAGGCAGTAAGCCTATAAGTGATTTCTTAAGCGCTATTCTCTCCAATAGCCGTACATTTTGTTGAGCCGCTCATAAATTGAAATATTGCCAACAAACAATTGTGCATGTTTTAGATTTATAAATATGACAACAAAAATTCCATATTATGGTTAGATTGTCTGCTCAAGCTTAAATCCTTTCGCATAAAATATTTGCATTTTACAAAAATTTTAAATCTCCAACACTTCTCAAAGTTATACCTAAGCCACAAGTGTCCAGTGGTCAACAATATGTCGTCCGAATAGCCCTTAAACCAACTGGGTAGAAGACAGGAGAGAAAAATATGAGTAAAAACACAAACTGTCAACACTTTGAGACGTAGATGAACACACAGAGACCCAAGCACAGATTTTATTCAACTCAATTTTGTTGGCTTTTGTACTCCCCCGGCTACTCCTGCACTTGCTGTTGCTCTAGCTCCAGCTCCTGACCCTTCGTTGAGCTTTTAAGCAGCAGAGGGGGGGTCAGTTGGGTCAACCTGCGTTTCAAAATTGTATGAAGCTGAGTTGATTTAGAGGTGTGACTGAGTAGATAGTCTCTATCCTCTATCCTCTGGGCATGTGATCCATATTCTGCCTGATTGCTTGGTTTGGCTCTGGTATTCGGTTTCACACTGTGGCACTACTGACATGGCAAATAACATTTTTCCAGTTAGTTTTTGATTTGATTTTGAGTGCAAAATGTTGAGGGACACGAGTGAATGCCCACAAAAAAAAGAAGAGGATGAGAAAGAGGAGGAGGAATTTTGAATGCAAGTTTGTGTCTTTTTGTATTTGATTAAAACATTTTGCAACTGGCTGACGCCTGCCAGGCAATGGACCAGGCCAACTCTCCCCAGCCCGCAAAATTGCCACTGACTTAATTAACTTTTGGGCCCCATTTTCCACTCTGTGGCATGCTTTTACATGCCTGAGTAAACCACAAAAAAATATAAAAATAAATAAAACTTAAAAATATGCAATGCATAGGGAATAAGAAAGGAGAGTAAAAATTTGCCAACAGTTAAATATTTAGACTAGTTCATATACAAAGTAGCTACACTTAGACCAGAGTGTTTGTCTTACATGAGACCTGAGTTGGGCAACCGTTTAAATTGGCTGGTGATGGGTTCTCCCAGACGTCTGTGGTTGAACTAGAGTATGAACCATAACTTATCAATTGATCCCAGACCTCCGCTTTTTGGAAGTATGTTCAATAAGACTATTTCCCTAATTATAACACGGCTGCCAGCTGAAATCGTAGGAAATCAGTTTAAAATGGAGTTTTTAATATGGTTTGTATTTCGCTTTTAGGTCAACACCTTCTCTCCTTCATTTCCTCACTTTTAAAGCAGCTACAAAATCAAATAACTATTTAGATTCTCTCCGCAAAAAGATCATCACACACAACAAAAAAGAACAAGTAAATCCCACCAAGCCTGGTGTCTCATGCTATTTGCACTAGTCGAGCGCCAGCAACCGCCCACAAACCTTTTTTCAACTGGTCCCGTGTTGTTGCCTCCATGCAAACTAAGTGGACAATGACCATCCCGTGGCCAGTGGAAGCGACAATGGTGCTTGGCTCGGTTGCTTGTTTGGATAGTTGGGTGTCGGAGCGAGCGACCGAGCGACCCACGGCAGTCACTTAATTTCCGTTTCCGTTTTTTACGCTTCATTGTCGTCTGCCTTTTGCGTCCCGGCACTCTGGCAAAGACAGTTTATGTGTGTGTGTGTGTGCGGGTGTGGATGTTTTTTTAAAGGCTGCTCTAAATAAAATATACTTGAAAATTAACAAAGGCAATTAGAAGGTACTTAAAGCTAAAATATACCTTAAACATTTCCACAACTTTTCTAGACCATCCATCTGTGGATGCTGCCCTTTTTACGCTTTACATTTGCAAAACGCTGAGTGGCGACCAAGTACCTTTGGGTACTTGAAAAAAAAAAGATTTAAAAGTGCCAGCGACTTTTTTCAATGCTGTAGATAATAAGTAGCATGGAGAGCCGACCTATTCTGCTCAAGATAATGAAGGAGTTCCAGCGACAGGGGATGATTTATTCTGTGTGTATTCTTAAACTGACAAAATCATCGTTTAAAGCCAAACGTTTTGTTTTGCGATGAACTTTAATAAATTCGGTTTGTTTAATTTTCAAATTTAGAATATTTCACCACCGCGGTCGAAAAATTGAGCATTTGTTCATGGTTCAATCTGATTTTTCAGCCGATATATTAAAAGATTTATAATTTCGGTAAAACCACCACCAAGGTCTGAAAAGAGAGAGAAGCTTGGCCCTGGCCCTCCTGGAGGTGCTGTATAAGCCAATTTTACAAGGTCTGAAAATGGAAAAGGTATTTAAAAAAATGTTTACATCTGGCTGGCTCAAGGTCTATGGTTGAGTAAAATTCTATATAAACAACACAAATCAACAGATATTAATTACAACATTTATGGAATAGCAATTGGGTATGTCCGTACAACGATCGCTGTTTCGAGAATAACCTAATTCTCTCATCAGCGGACTTGATTTGCTGTTCACACTTCAAGCAAATATACCAGTTAGTATCTAAACAACCTCCAAACAACCAACAAAGTCATAGGGATTCCAATGTTATAAATTCGCAGCCCGAATTTTGGCTATGGATTTTTTGTTTGAAAGTGCTTGTTTACCAATCTGTTGATTTGTGTTGTTTATATAAAATTATACTCAACCATAGACCTTGAGCCAGGCAGATGTAAGCTTTGACTAAAATCAAAACAGGTCACTAACCCCATATACATATTTAAAAAAAAAAACTATTTTCAATTTGATCATAGCAGGCTCTAGGTCAATAAGTAATGATTTTCATCATAACGTTTCTAAAACAAGGAACGCACAACACCACAATGGAGACTGGTTGATCGTATAGCTATTTCATAAACTTCCACAGTTCAATCATCAGCGATCTTTTGCCAAACTTCAATGAGTTGGCAGAGGCTACCTCATGCCAGAACTGCTAAGACCGATTGGGAATCCCAAGTCAGACTTGTAGCAGAAAATCTGACAACAGTAGCAATTTGGTGATCAACCACGAAGGTCGTAAATGGTTGGTTTAAGGTCAAAGCTTGTTTTCTACCGAGGGGATGGGTCTTAGAGTCCTCACTTATTTAAATCACTATTTTTTAAATTGAGGAACATGCAGTTCCCAGCTCTAAAACAAGTGGCAAAGTTGATCAAAGGCCCGACAGTAATATTGTGCGTTTTCATTGGGGCACAGAGCGTCTCATTTCAGTGTCACATTGTCACAGCGCAATGTGAACGGCCCATGCCTTGTCACAGAAATCGTGTGTCACAGTTATGAGTACTTTTCAATGTGAACATCAGTACTTATTTGCCGTCACAGTGTTTCTGTGACGGAGAGTGGCACGTTTGGGACAACAATTAATTGAGGAGCTGATTCAATCAGCTCAAAATTAGCTCATTTGAAAATGCTCATCATAATAATGTAATGAAATCTGTGACAATAAGGAATAAAAGCAGAAGTGTGTTTTCCGTATTTTTAGGCAGCAATTATTACCTTTAAGGGCCAATTTCACATCTTTTACAAAGCACTAACTGTCACATAAACTATCATGTAACAGAGTAAATTCTAAGTTTATCTGGCAAATAGCAGCTATATAGGAGATGAGAAATCGGCCCTTAACGATATGTTAATAAAGTGCTTGTTCGTAAAGGGCGGTATCCACGGGTCGCCAAAAATCGTCTTGTGAAAAAGTTGATATTCCGCAGATTCTTAACAGAGTCTGCTAAGCCTATGTTAATAACACAATTTGCTCTGTCGATAAACGTTTCAAAGAAACCTTGCGCTGCTCTGGCGCTGTTAAATATGCCTGCGAACTTATAAGCAACAACACCTTGCAGGATTATGAATATAACATATTTAATGTGCAATTTTAATATATTTTTATCATTAAATGAAATTAATAATAAATTAATTGTTATCATTATGACTTCTGACAAACTGCTGTATTAGCGCAGTGAACGTTGGTAGCTGCCTCTTCAGACATTTTCATTAAAATTGTGTCTGGTACAATCAATGGCATTAAATGCAGTTCGATGTAGTCCCGAGCAGCGGCACTTAACGAACACCTCGTACTTGGCTGCCACGGCAAAGATTTCGTTCATCTCGATTGGAAAGTAGTTCGCGCATTTCTGGCGACTTGCCTCCGTAAAGTTGGTCAGGTCAGCGGCGACCTGGCAAACCAGAGTGCGAAGTTCGTCAAATCCTAGGAGCGTTCCACCCATGCAGCGATAGAGGTGATGCTTTGCCATTTTTACCGCCGCCTCCCAAAGCCCTCCGAAGTGAGGGGAGCGAGGTGGTATGAACTTCCACTTTATTTGATCAGCTAGGCACTGGGCGTGGACAGCATCGATGTGGTTGCTGTTGAGAAACAGACTCCGCAGATCATCCAGCTCATTCTTTGCTCCCACAAAGTTGGTCGCGTTATCGGACCAAATGCAAGTGGGCATGCCACGTGTCGAGGTGAATCGTTTTAGAGCATTAAGGAATCCCTTAGTGGACAGGTCCTTCACTAACTCTAAGTGAACGGCTTTCGTCTTAAAACAAATAAAGACGCTGATGTAACATTTAATGGGCGATTTGTTGCGAGTCTCAGGCTTGTAATAAAATGGACCACAGTAGTCCACTCCAGTGATTTGAAAGGCAGCAGCAGCTTCAACGCGATCTTTCGGTAGGTCCCCCATTATGTGCTCGGCAAGTCTGGGTCTTGCGCGGAAGCATCGGACACACTTTCTTAGCACGTGGGCTACTGCTTTCATCCCTCCTACTGGCCAATATTGAAGCCGAATGGAAGCCAATAATGACTGCGGGCCAGCGTGAAGGAATTTGTTGTGATACTCAGTGATGATGGCAGCGGTTAATGGATGATTCTTAGGCAGAACAATGGGATGTCTAGCATCAAAGCTTAGGGAAGAATGCTTAAGTCGACCTCCCACACGAATGAGTCCAAAATCATCTAGGAATGCAGTTAGAGATGAGAGTCTGCTTGAAGAGCTAAGTGCCTTTCCCGACTGCAAGGTTCTGTAGTCTTCCCAAAGAGCGTCCTTTTGGACCAAACGAAGTAGGAGACGAGTTCCATGTTGAATTTGCTCAACTGTTAGCTGTGGCGATTTTGAAGATGCAATGAATTTGTACACATACCCAAAAATGCGTTGCATTTTTCCAAAGGAATTTGTGTACTTGAAACTGTAAGACAAACCATAATGGGATCTGAGGCTGAGCATGACCTTTTTTCGTACTTCTGGCAGCTGTTGATCGGGAATACATGACTTGGGCCAGTCACTTTCTGCAGCTAGCAGGAACTTTGGACCGGTTGACCATAGTGACGATTGATTCAGCTCCGTTGGTGATGCTCCTCTCGATAGTATATCCGCTGGGTTCAGCTCTGTCGGGATGTGATGCCATGTCATACCATCTGTGAGCTGTTGTATGGCGCTGACGCGATTGGCGACAAAAATGTTGAACTTAGCTGGTTCCTCGCGAATCCATGACAGTACCACAGAAGAATCTGACCAGCAATGAAAGGGACATTGGAAAATGTTCAGTTCTCTGATTTCGTTCACCAGTTGAGCCAATAGTTTCGCAGCACAAAGCTCCAATTTTGGTACTGTCAAGGTCTTTAAAGGTGCGACGCGAGCCTTTGAGCAGAGCAGATGTACCTCAATGTGGCCGTTTTGGAATGAGCGTACATATATGCAGGAACCATATGCGTCGATGCTGGCATCACAAAAGGCATGAATTTCCAACGAAGCTCCAGGCTGCAAGGCATAGCGAGGGAATGTTGAGTGCTGAACATTGACAAAATCCTTACAAAGGGCGCACCAAGCGGACTCTAAAGATTCTGGTAGGCTTTCGTCCCAGTGCAGTCTTTCTCTCCAAATTCTTTGTAAGAGAATCTTTGCCCTTGTCAGGGTGGGGCCGATGAGACCAAGAGGGTCATAGAAACGCGAAATCATTGACAGGATTGATCTCTTGGAGTGCCTTTCAGGATTTGTCTGGGGATTAAAAGAGAAAAGAAAGTTATCCTTGACAGGTTCCCAAACGAGACCAAGGGCCTTCGTAATGTCACTGCCGTCATCAAACTTCAGGAGGGCTTCCTTCTCCGCGTCAGGGATTTTCTGTAGTACATCAGCACTGTTGGAACACCACTTCCGTATCTTAAAGTGACCCTTGGCGAGAAGATCTGTAGTCTGCTGCTTTATCTCGTTTACCTCCTCGGTAGTGTTTCCTCCTGAAATCATATCATCCACGTAGAAATCGCGGAGAACAATTTGGGAGCCTATGGGGTGCACAGTAGCCTCATCCAGTGCAAGTTGATGCATTGCTCGAATAGCAAGAAATGCTGCAGGTTTAGTTCCATAGGTAACTGTGTCTAATTTGTAGATCTGCAAGACATCTTCTGGTGAGTCACGCCACAATATGCACTGTAATAGATTGTCTGGAAGGGTTATGCGTACACATCGGTACATCTTACATATGTCCCCTGTAAGTGCGATAGAAAACGTTCGAAAACGAATCAAAATGTTAAAGAGCTTAGGCTGTATGGTTGGACCAGCCATTAAAACGTCGTTTAACGAAAGACCAGATGCGCTCGCAGCGGAGCCATCAAAAACTACTCGCAATTGAGTGGTTGTGCTATCTTCTTTGATGACACAATGATGAGGAAGAAAATATTTACAATCATTAAAGGCAGAATTTTGAACAAGCGACATGTGTTGAAGATTGACGTACTCCTTGATGAATGCCGAATATTTTTCCTTTAGTTTTGGGTTGCGTTCCAATTTGCGTTCCAAATTTTCAAACCGGCGTCGAGCCTGGAGATATGAGTCGCCCAGCGACGTCGGACTTAATTTCAAGGGCAGGCGAACGGAATATTCTCCGGAGGGCAACCGTGTGTAGTGTTGCCGGAAGTGCTCCTCGCAGCAGAGTTCTTCCTTCGTAGCCTTTGAGATGGGTTGGAATGAGTGTTCAACTTCCCAAAAACGCTGCACCAATTCGACTAGCCGAGCGCTAGGAATGGTTTCAGCCGTTGATTTAGAAAGTGCGACGAGAGATGACAATTTTGTAGCCAGTTGGCCACTGCCGGATACGATCCAGCCGAGACGAGTTTTTTGTAGAAGAGGCAGCCCAGGTACAGGCTGAATCTGACCCACACAAAGCAATTCAAAGAAAAGACCTGCTCCGATGAGCATGTCAACGCGCTGGGGCGTATGGAATTGTGGATCAGCTAGCTGTATGTTTGATGGGATGCTCCAGTCAGCCGTGTTCAATGGGAGATTAGGCTGACTATCGGTGATTGTCTGTGCTATAACAGCTGTGACCGTGACTGAATAATTTGAGATTCTTGACTTTATGTAGAGATCAACAGAATATCCATCAGTAGAGAAATCAGCATTTCCAATACCCGAAACTGAGGCCAAAGTTTTTGTTTTTTGAAGTTGGAGCTGATTAGCAAAGCGTGTGGTTACAAAGTGCAGTTGCGAACCTGAGTCAAGAAGGGCACGACATGGGACTAAAGTTCCAGCCCGGTTCTTGACCAATATAATGGCAGTGGCCAGAAGCACCATGTCAGATTGAGATCTAGCGGCAAGAGCAGAAGGTGGTGAAGGTATCGCACTGAGCTGAGGTGCTGAATACCGTTGCGATTCTGATCCTGTAGATAAAGCTGAGATGGGCGATGACTGGTCATAGTGCAAAAGCGTATGATGTTTCGCGTTGCAACTTCGACATTGGCTGGACTTACAATCTCGCACCTGATGGCCTTTCTTTAAGCAATTTAGGCATAGAGCCAGCCTTTTCACTTCTTTCTGACGAGAATTGGGAGACAGATTGACAAATTGTGGGCACCGGTATATGAAGTGATCCGAGTTTTTGCAAACCACGCAGCCAGATGTTACTGCAGTTGATGCTACAAATGATTTTCGTTGATTGGTACTCACGGCTTTGGTAGTCTTCCCGATTGGACTGCTCGGCGGCAGCAGGGAATGGTCAATGTTCTCAAGTAGCCGACAGCGCTTCTCCAAGAACGCAGACAGTTTTTCCCACGATGGTATTTCACTGCTTTCACTGCTGGCAGAGCTCTCTTCCCACTTTGTTTGAGTTGACTTGTCGAATTTCTGCACCAAAAGTTGAACGATGATGCAATCGGCGATTTGCTCCTTGGAACCCAGAGCTTGAAGTGCGCGCATATGCGAGGTGACGTTGTCTGTCAATTCGCGCAACTTGCCAACAGAAGCCTCCACCTTGCTCAGCCCAAAAATCTCTCTGACATGTGCCTGGAATATAAGACGATTATTACTAAATCTATTCTCAAGAAGTTCTAAAGCAGCTTTGTAATTGGCGCTGCTGATTTCTAACGATCGAATAGTGTCCAGTGCGGCATCTGTAAGGCAGGAACGTAGGTGCTGAAACTTTTCAATAGGTGTCAGATCTGCCTCCTTGTCCACTATAGCGATGAACATGGAGTAAAAGTCGTTCCATTCAGTGTAAGATCCGCTAAAGGTGGGTAGAGTGAGCTGCGGCAACCTCGAGCGGTTGGCAACGACGACAACTGGCTGTGTTTCGTCTCCTGCTATTGTCCGGAGTGTGGAGCAGTGTATGCTGCTACGCTTACCCATTTCGCGCTGCAGAGCTACCTTTACGGCCACTAGAGATGCGTCGAACTCATCACGCAAGCCGCTATCAATAGCCTCGAAGTCGAGCTCCTCCAAATTAGAATGAGCCTGGTCGAAATTGGCCTTAAGATCCGAAGCCAAATGAAGAAATTCTCTAAGCTCGTACTCATCAAATTGAGCAAGCTTTTTAGGACACAGTCTATTTTTCACACCATTTAGTCTGTCAAAGACTGATTTTGTCTTCAAACTTAAATATGCAATTCGATTCGCCGCCTCCAACTGCTCTCGAGGTGTAGACATTTTTTAGAATTTGCTTGTGGTACGACTGTACTTGAAATAACTGCTCACTTTAACTGTGAAGGTCACCCACACTAACACACGTTTACAATCCACGAGGCTTTAGCCAGGCCTAATATTTTCGAGCTGCACTGTAACGATCTAACGGGGACTCTGTACATGTACGCGTTCACATGCAGACTCGCGCTTGTGTGTGTGTGCGTGTGCATAGAGTTTTTTCAGCGAGTAACGGCACTTGCAAATGTCTATACGAATTTTGCGCGAAGTCGAATTTGTTAATTAAAGTAACTGCACAATGTTTTAGGAGTTTGCGATTGTCTTTTGTTTGTTCACAATAACTAGATGTATGTAAATCACGTCGGGGTCACCAATGTTTGAAGCCAACCGAGCTTTTTCGGCAGCTATTTGTTTTTGTCCAAAATGTTTTGATGTTCTGCTTTCTTTTCCAAGGAAAACACACTTGCTCCAAATTTAAACTTTGTATTTAATTATGAATGTTCAATCAATTGACTTTTGTTACAGACTTTTAATAGGTTTAATACACGCAGCTGCACTCTGCTGATGCTCAAGACGAAGTGAAGTTAGATAAAAGGAATTAGCAAAGGCAAGGCCTAGGCTTGACAAAGAGGCACAGATAATCGAAAAGAATAGATAATTGAGAGAGATGATGCAAATGAGCGCAGATGACAGTGAGCATTGAGTAAATTGAACTTAAACTAGAGCATGATACAAAATGTTAGGAGTGGGCTATCCTGGGGGCCAACTACTGCTCCGAACACTTGCGTTGAAATGAAAAACGGCTGAATTTTATATTGGTGTTGGGTCAAGATTATAAAGATTGGAAGTTAATAAGACAAATACTGCCATCCTAATTGCGTAATTGGCCATATCAAGACATCATTTGTGGAAATGGTTTACAACTTACAGAAGTACAGATGTAGCTCCTTCAAGCTTAAGAAGCAGATGGTATTTTTTTTTTTTTTTTTAAATATTGTAAAATATGCAGCTGGTCTAATAAACTCATAAAAGTTTATAAATCGTTGAAGGATTAGTGTGCAAAATTTCCAAAGGCAGATGTGCCTCAGGGTAAAGGTTCAAACTGGCGGAGATATGTACCTGCTAGCAGGTAAAAGCAGCGCTACCTCTGATACCTGTACCCGGATTCTCAAGGCATATATAATTTAGTTGAACGTAGTCAAATCTCATCAGTCCATCACTGACAGTTCTACCGAGCACATCAGCTTATCTTTTAAAGTAAACTTTTACAACTACAACAGCTTCAGCTTTTTCCATCATGTACGACGACGAGCCCATATCTAGTTTTGTGTTTACCAATAAGGACACCAAACAAACCTTTCACCATCAATGGTATGCCCAGGGACAGTTAAATGAGTGCGCCACCTGTTACAGTTGCATCGATGCCGATGAGCCGCCCAGTCAACATTGGTTACGCAATGGCCAGGAATCCGTGAAGCATCTAGAGCTAAGCAAGCAACAACAGGCCGTATTGGACATCATAGAGGCACGCCAAATTGAGACCTTTTTCTTTTGCGATGAGAGTTCCAAGGATAAGCTAGAGCACTTTATGGGCGAAACCTGTGTTCGAGGAGTACCCGAACTCTTACGCTGGATGTTCCACAATCAAAACACCTTCAGTGTGGACTTCAATGTGGCCTGCTATGTGAATGTGGAGAATCAAGTGCTAATCTTTCAGAGTGGCACCCTAAAAGTGGAGCATCATTACGACATCGAAGAGTGTGTTGCTGTCATCTATGAGATGCTTATGCAAAGAATTGATAATTATCTGAGTGGAGGGCAGGAATTTGGGTTGGAGGAGTGCAGTATAATCAGGCTGCGAGTGCAAGTGAAGCGTCAGAGACACGAAGAGGGGGGAGAGATGCCAACCACATTTGCCCTGCCACTGCAACTCCGGCAAGAGGAGACCTCCATCACTACCAGCGAAGCTGAGCTCACCAGCCTAAGGGCGGCCTATCAAAAGCATCATCGTGAATCTCCGGGCTACTTTCCACCCAATATGCATGTCAATCTCTATGGCCTTCAGCAGTGCAAAACCACTAAGGAGCTGTATGTGGTGCCCTATCACATAAGCGAGAGCCTACAGCAGTTGCCCAACAAGAGCTTCCTTATACTCAACAACATAATGGGTCAATTTCAACGTTTGCATGAGCTGCCAAAGCTATCTCAGTCCTCCAGCCAGGGGTCACCTGCACGTCCCTTGCAGTGTCGTCGTTGCCGCACTCAATTTACACGCCGCAGCAAGTTGCATATTCATCAGAAGCTGCACTGCGGACAGGATTTCACTGTGGACAGCATGCATGCGGATATTGTCGAGATCTATGAGCAATGCTTGCCCATTTCGCGCAGTGTCTTTCAATATGCCTGCTATGGCATTACCAAACCAAAGACGGTAATGCGGAAGGGTCAATTTGTGCCTATTGAATGCGATTGGCGTAGCGAAAGTTCTGTAAAAGTGCAACATGGTCCATGTGTGGTCATTAGCAATGCACAGCATAATAGCCCTTGTAAATATGTTTAAATATATGAAATAAATCGTAAAATGTATGGTTAACATTTGTGTACAATTTTTTTGTATTACCATTGGAAGGCACAAACTTACAAACAGCAATTTTTAAAATCAGTAGAGCAAACCGAATAGTCTTTCGGGTTTGGTTCCGAAACTTATGCATTGATTAAAGTTTCTATTTTGGTTCTAATTCAGTTCGGTGTGCTGGTAATTTAATTCGGTATACCGGTACGTACCAGTAGAATATAAAAGAAAAATGTATGATTGATGACATTACACTGTGCTCAAATTTGAACATGAGACTCGACCAGGATCCTAGCGTTGCGTTACAACGTTGTAACATTAAATAGCCTTTGTCGCCTTTGTCATAGACATGCCACCTGATGTAATAGTATTAAATATTAACAGGATCATCGCAGCCCAGCAGACACTCCACTTGAAAAGGATCAACCATGGGAACCACTTGAAAAGGTCATCCGGTCCCCACCACTTAATATGCATCGTGTGAGGCAACGTGAATTCTTTACACGAATGATTTTTTATATTTATACACACGCAGCTATCTTACAAATACTGCCTTAGTTAAGTTAAAAGATAAGGGATGATAAATTCTTAATAAAAGCAGCTAGTTCACACTGAGCCAGCCCATTTTCTGAGCGATCTGTCCTATGGCAGCCATAGGATATAGTCATCCGATTTTGACCAAATGTTGTGCATCTGTTTAAAAGCATATAAAATGAATAACCAGCGAGTTTAAGAACGATGAAAAGAAAAACAAAAAAAGTTTTTCTCACTAATCAACTCATTTTCCGAACGATCGGTCTTATGCCAGCCATAAAATAAAGTCATCCGATTTCGACCAAATTTTAAAAATCTGTTTGAAAGCATTTTACATTGAAGCATTGAAACATTGAAAACAAAAAGTTTTTCTCACAAAAACCCATTATTCGAACGATCGTGTCTATGGCAGCTACAAAAAGTAGTCATCCGATCCGCGTGGTTCTGACATATTAGCAGCGTGCAGCTAAAAGAAGACACTGTGGAAAATTTTAGCTCGATAGCTTCAAAACTGAGGGACTAGTTCGCGAAGAAACAGACGACGGACGGACAAAGCTCAATCGACTCAGCTCGTCATGCTGATCATGAATATATAAGGTTGTCAAAAAAGTCTTGCGGTATTTTTATTGAATTTTCAATTGTTCATAAAATTGGTTATAATAATGCGATTTAAGTCAAATATGCGCCGTTTTGTTCGATGACGAGTTCCCAACGAGATTCCAACTTCATAATGCCCCTCTTATAGAAGCTCGCTTCCCTATTGGCAAAAAACTCGGAGAGCCAATTTTCACAGGACTCTCTTGTGGCCAACTTCCGACTACCAAGCTCGTTCGCCATGGACAGAAATAGGTGGTAATCACTTGGTGCGAGATCCGGACTATACGGTGGATGCTAAAGAACCTCCCATCCGAGCTCCCGGAGCTTCTGGCGCGTCACCAAAGATGTGTGTGGCCTGGCGTTGTCCTGATGGAAGACAATTCGGCCTCTGTTGATCAAAGATGGCCTCTTCTGCATGAGTGCTGCATTCAAGCGGTCCAGTTGTTGGCAGTACAGGTCCGAATTGAGCGTTTGGCCATAGGGGAGCAGCTCATAGTGGATGATTCCCTGCCAATCCCACCAAACACACAGAAGAACCTTCCTGGCCGTCAATCCAGGCTTGGCCACCGTCTGGGCAGCTTCACAGCTTTTCGACCACGACCGTTTGCGCTTCACGTTGTCGTAAGTGACCCACTTTTCATCGCCAGTCACCATCCGCTTCAAAAACGGGTCGATTTTGTTGCGATTCAGAAGCGATTCGCATGCATCCATACGGGCAAAAACGTTTTTTTGCGTCAAGTCGTGTGGCAACCATACATCGAGCTTCTTTTTGAATCCAAGCTTCTTCAAATGGTTTATAACGGTTTGATGACTCATGCCCAGCTCTTGGCCGATGCTACGGCTGCTACTATGCCGGTCTCTTTCGATCAACTCAGCGATTTTATCGCAATTTTCGACGACAGGCCTTCCGGACCGTGGCGCATCTTCGATCACCTCTGCACCAGAACGAAAACGTTGAAACCATCGTTGTGCGGTGGAAATGGAAACTGTATCGGGTCCATAAACTGCACAAATTTTATTGGCAGCATGAGATGCATTTTTGCCTTTATCGTAGTAGTACTGTAAAATATGCCGTATTTTCTCTTTATTTTGCTCCATGTTTGCGACGCTATAACTCACGAACGACTAAAAACAAACAACAATAAATCAAACACGTGTTAGCGCGTGAAAAGAGCTTTCCAAAAAGCTCTAGCGTGAACCGATGCGACAAATACAACTAGAACTACGCGCTTGCAAAGACAAGCTTGCGGAAATACCGTAAGACTTTTTTGACAACCTTTCTGGACTCAATTGGCATAGACAGTAGTTCACATACAGGAACATTGAGAAGATTAGTATCAGGAGGCCCAGACGATGGAGTACGTCGACCTTTTGTCTAAAAACCATCGAAAACATCGTAAAGCGTCTCTATCAAAGGTTTTGCAGCACTTCAATGTGTATATTCCAAGAGTCTTCTATAGTGTTTTTCTATATCACAATATAAAAGTTAAATTTCGTAAAAGTCTCGCAAAACTACATGACTGCTCGTTTTGCAGTCTAGTTATGGCACTTAAAATCGAAATTGTACCGCTACATTGCTAAGGTTCTTTTTGGTTCCAAGCCTGAACATAAAAAAGTGAGAAAGTCGGTCAAGCCCGACTATAACATACTCTTTTTTTTTTTTTTTTTTTGTTATAGGGGGGAAAGCATTGAAAGCCTTAAAGTGTGGGACTTGGAGTTCCTCACCCACTAAAACCACCCCTATTCTCCGATTCCCTCTCGCGGTACCACCGCTAAGTATTACTTCACAAGGGGGAGATGGCATGAAAGCCTCAACTAGATCCATGTCTAGGATTTGTATTTGAATTGCGCTGTATTTCAGCGCGACGCAAGGTCTTGATGATTTCTGCGGCCATGGTGCAAATTGCATTCCAATTGTTTTGCGAGCTTAGTAGAATAACCATCAAGTCAACGACTGCGAATGGTCTCCCAATGCCTATGCTTAGCTTTTCCTGTTCTGCAGAAAATCTCGGACAGACAAAAACGACATGCTCTGCGTCTTCTATGGACCGCGCACAGTGTGTGCAAAACGGATCTCGTGCTTAAGCCTATAAAGATAGGATTGAAAGCAGCCGTGTCCCGTTAGTAACTGGGTCAAATAGAAGTCGATTTGTCCGTGTTTTCTACCCACCCACGGCCGAATGTCCGCTATCAGTCGCCTTGTCCAGCAGCCGTTGGTTTTAGATATCCACCTCGTCTGCCAATGGTCCATCGTTGATTCCCGTCGCGACTCGTCTGTGGGAGGGCTTCTACTTTCTGTCGCAAGTAGGTCAAGGGGGATCATTCCAGCGAGAACTAGTGCTGCGTCCTCTGGCACTGTTCAGAAGCCACTTATCCCTCCGAGGGCACATCTTCTGTACGCGCCTTTGCAGCCACGGCTGTAAGAAGGGACCGCCATCGCAGGGGCCCATATTGGCGATACATATAAAATAATTGACCTGACCACTTTGCAGATCAGCCATATGCTTCGCTGTCGAGGTCCGCCAATGTTCGCCATTATACCGGTTAATGCATTTATGGCTTTAACGGCCTTCTCTTCTACGTACTCCAGGTGGCTTTTGAAATTGAGTCTATGGTCTAGCATTACACCCAAGTATTTTATGGCCTCCTTCGATCTTATCAGCTGCTCTCCGACTTATGAGGACAGATTCGGTTTTGTGGGGAGCCAAGCTTAGCACATTTGCATCGAGCCATTCGGTGACTAGTACCACAGTCTCCGTGGTTTTAGCTTCGACGTCACTAAGGTTTTTAGCCACTGCAGTGATGGCGATGTCATCTCTGCGAAACCTACGATTTGCACTCCATCTGGTGTGTTAAGGCGGAGAACTCCGTCGTATATTATGTTCCACAGCATCGGCCCTATAACTGAGCCTTTTGGAACGCCACCTGTGACCCGATGTGTCTTCCGCCCTTCCGACGTGTCGTACAGCAGAGTACGGTTTCCAAAATAAGTGGCCACCAGCTGCACAAGGTATTTGGGTATACCGAGCCTAAAAAGAGCTTGAAGGATCTTGGTCCAGTTAGCAGAGTTAAAGGCATTCCTGACGTCTAATGTTGTGACTAGGCAGTACTTTTTTGTGGCTCCTTGCCATCTTTTCCCAGCAGTGGCAGTTCCTTCGATTTGGGAGCTGCATCAATCGACTTATGGCACCAGCCGTTGTGCACTGGCTGTTTGATGTGATGACTTCGCTGAGATCCGATGTTGCTTACGATAGCTTGGTGGTCGCTATGGGTGTATTCGTCGGAGACTTTCCATGTCATATCTCTCGCTAGGCAAGGACTGGCGAATGTGAGATCGATTATTGATCCGCGTCCTGCCTTTGAGTAAGTCTGTTTCGCTCCAGTGTTATCAGTAGAACTACGTTGAGGAACGCGAAGGCATCCAGTAGTATAGTTCCTCGAGCGTTTGCCCTGCTGCTTCCCCAATCCACCGCCCATGCATTGAAGTCGCCAGCTATGACGGTCGGCGCATGGCTGCGCAAATCAGTCGCGATCTCGTCAATGATTCGCTCGAACTTGGGGGGGCTATGTAACAGCTATACCAGTATATGTCTCCGCACCTGGCTCTTACATATCCTACTGCTGTTTTCAGCTCGCTGAGATGTAGGGGCGTTATTCCGCAGCTCCAGATCGCTGCTCCATACTTTTGGTTTTGGATCCAAACGCTGTCAGGCATGGTTTGGTATGGCTCGCATATAAGTGCCACATCGATCCCTTTGACTCGCACTGTTTGAGTGACCAGGTCCTCAGCCGCTCTGCAGTGGTTCAGATTAATAACATACTCTGTATCAGTTCATTTGCTCCCGACTATTATATTATAGTACAGCCAATTAATTTCTGCTTAAAATAATAATAATTTTAAAAATCTCAATAAGATCGGATAAATAACGCGGATGTTATGCTCGAACCGATTTTGCACACCACAATGAGCTTGTCACAAACAAGCTACCAAAGTGGCTCAAAAAGCGTCATCATCCCGACCTTTGAACGGAAGACGATTACACGGAAGGCGACTAACAGGCCATCTTCTTAGTTCGCCCTAAATTGCTGTTAAATAATATGCGTTGTATTTTTGGTCTGTGCTGCTGGTAATGTCTCTTTGTCTCAGTCAACTGGCAGCGTGTTTTTCCTGTCATCGAAAAATAATTTAAGTGGATTGACCAAACTCTTTCATACAGTGGCAACCAATTGAGGCGTATTTTGAGGTGTATTTATAATTCAAAGCTCACATTGTGATTAAAGCTAATTCGACAGCCATATCTTTGTCAAGCCCATGCCCAATTTTTTCCTGATTCCCTTAAAATTCAAGCGACCTTTCCAAGTAATAAGACCACAAAAATTTTATACATTTTCAATCGATCTTTTAAGACCATTTGGTTGATTTTAGGTAATAATTTTTGGAGTACTAGCCCCATTTGGACGCATGATACAATAACCGTCAGTCGATAGTATCTTACACTTATGCCCATCACCTTATTATTATATTTACTCTGTATTTTATAGTGGAACATGGCCGACTTTCCCAGAAGTTAATTATGATTTAAAAATCAAATTATCTTTTCCGCTTATTTTGCGGTAAGCTTCACTCTCATTTAATTTAATTTCCTGCATATTTTTAAAAGCTCCTTTTCATCAGTTTTTCGAATGTAATTTTCCTTTAAGCTGAAATGCACTTAACTGTTGCCCAATTTGCTCTGAGAATATTTCCATGGCATTTTAATGCTATTTTCGCAGTACCGCCAGACGAAACTTTTCTACTTTTCACACTCTCAAGTTGTGAGCCTATGAGGCGGGTGGAAGAAATTTGCAACTTGGCTGCATTTTGTGTTAAATTTTATATTCATACAACTAAAAACAAGCTGCAGCGGCAGCACAAGCAGTCCCACCCGCTAGGCGCGTCTGGGTGCGAAAATTGCCATAAAAAACTTTGGCTGTCTCAATGGCAAAAGTCGTCAACAGTGTCGCCAACATCGTCGTAGCAGTCGTTTGCATGCGTAATGCGCAACTACGCGCAGACTGAGGTAAAGGAACCAGGGTGTGGGTGAGTGGTCGGTTAGTTGACTTTGAGTTGAGGTGTTGACGTTGTCCTGACCCGCAATTTGTCAGCAAGTTTTTTTTTTTTTTTTTGCTTCTCTCTCTCTTTTGAGCTAACAACTAAATTCTATGCCAGCTGCCAACTGCATTGCAAATTATGCAAATTTTCTTTTTATCCTTTTACTTTCTAACTGACTGAGTACAAGGTCAACATACACGTTATACATATTCTGTGCAGAAAAGTGAAAGCTGAGCAATTAAAATGCTTTAGAATTTTGTCAGTTAGTCAGTGAAAGATTGTGTCATTAGAAAGAAGAGCACGGCACTTGAGAGTTGTGTTAATAGGCTGGCTGGATCGTGTCCTTAAATGATGGGTAAGCAATTGTAGTATCTTTAAATAAGGACTTGCTACCTATTGTAGAAACGAAAAACTGACAAAGTAAGCATAATAAATATTCACCCATACTCAAAAAACCCTAAAAAATTACAAAATCATCACTGTCCTAGCATTTCCAATCAATTTTTAAACACATTTCAAAAAAAAAAAAATGCTTAAATGGAGTATAAATCTTTTTATATTTATTTCATTTCCCACATGGATCTCCAGTGATTGTCTCAATATTTGTAAGTAACCTTAAGTGATATCCTTAACAATCATTTTTAATAATTTAATGTTTATATTTCTACAGCTGAATTCAATAAATGTGGTGATTGTGAGGAAATACGAAATTCGCGTGGAAATGAAGTTGGTTACGATTGTTTATCGAGTGAAGATATTTTAAGGGTAAAAATCAGAAATAATTTTTCATTAGAAACGAATTGTACAATTCCAGTATGTATACCACTTCAGATTGATATACTCAGTAAGTTGACAATTCCCTAAAAAAAAAAAAATACAGTCTTATCTGATAGTCTGATATTCCAGGTCCCATAACGCATACGTGTTGTTTCTACTCTCCACAAACAGGCTGCACACAGCTTAGGGGACCTCTTTATGATGAGAGCGCGGGTTGTAAAATATGTGAGATTCCGTGTGCATATTCTTTTAAAACAGGTGCCTCCGAAATGGATAGTGCAGCAGCTAACTCAAAGATTTGTCAAAATGAGAAGGAAATTTTGAGCTTAGTTTTGTTATCGCATTGGATTAACTTTAAGCATTGGAAATTCAATATATTTAAATACTAATATTTAATGCAAAAATATTGAAATTGTTTTTCTGAGTAAGGAATTTAATTATTTAAAATCAACCTTTAAGTTTTATAAACTGCGGGTCAGTTGAATAGGTTCAGCATGTTTCCATTATTTATTTGTATCTCTTTACCAATACAGTGGAAGTTAATCGTTGTGGTTTTTTTTTAAGAGTTTTATTGTGCCTTTAAAGTGGGAGATAAAACTAACTGCAACAAGTTACGGTTGCTTTAAATTTAATCTTCTTGAAATGCATAGCCTTTTCTGTAGCCACTTGAATACGTTCATGCGATACAGTCTTAGTTAATTCCAAATTATCAGTCGGAATCAATCGCTATTGCTTATTTCACAAATAATTTGACAAATTAAGACAATAATTTTAAAAATGCTAAGAGGGATGTGCCTGACAAAGGTAGAAAAGGGCCTGAAAAGTGCTTTCAATGAATGCAATTGGATCCAAAGTGAAATTGTGACCAGAATTGGAAGAAGTCAATATGTAGTGCTCGTAGCGTATCATAGTCCGAAAGACGAACCATTCTAATTCTCATGACTTAAGTGCGAAAATCAAAGAAAAATATTCCGTTAAAGCTAGTTTATACGCGGTTGAAAGAGTTTCTCGAATTGCTGAGCACATAATACACAAAAAACTATTAAAAATCCACCTCTTAACCAAAGACTCTAGAACTCACAAATATGCGTAACGCAGTATAAAAAATATTCCACATGGAAGAGAATTTTTTGTCGCGTCGCGTCAAATACACTTGTATTTGTATGGGTGCCCCAGATGTTCGTTGACAAACACGAACGTGAACAGTTGCATTCCTATTCTTTTCGCTGGCACACACTCTCTCTCTCTCTCTAATTTACAAAACTAAGAACGCAAGGCGTTTTTGCTCTTAGTGCAGCCGCTCTCCGTCGCCACAAAGCAATGAACGTAGAATACCAGCCACTTCCCTTCGCCTCAAGTGTCATTTGCACACTGAAGACATGGAACTGAGCAGAGAGCACTGGAGAGAGCCGACAGACAGACGTTGACGACCGAACTCAAACCACCAAAGTCGGCTGAACCAAAATACACACGCACACCACTAATTTACTAATGTAAAATCGAAAATCCACATCGAAAATCCACATTAAAAATTAACTTGTATGACCGTTACGGAACTTTGTGCTCTAGGGCAGCGTTGGTCAACGAGAGCGAGGCCAAAAAGTGAGAGTGTATTAGTACGCGAGCTTTGATCTAACCGCATCCATGGAGAATCAGTATTAGAGAATAAATTTGCTCTGCCTCTCAATTTTGGTGGTGCGATAGTGCCCAAAAAGATCATTTACAGAGTCAGTAGGAAAACACAGTGGTTAGAGCGAGACGGACATATTCCCAAATGTATCCAGAGAGCGAACAGCTGACCAAATGTATCCAGAGAGCGTAAATGAGAGCGAACAGCTGACTTATTTCGACAGAAGCTGTGTCGACTGCGCAATATTTCAGTCTAGATATCTTCGTCTATGCCGCATCGAACGCCAGCCAGCGACTGAAGTGCTGTTTACTCTCTTGGTCATGATTCGGCATTCGTTCGGCTCGTGTATGTGTAAATAGCGAAATGTCTTTGGCCTCTGGGAGCAACCGGTGACCGATGCTGCTCTAGGGTCTTTGTCTTAACCCTGAGCGGAAAGAGGCACGCCATTATTTACTTGTGAACACATGTCTTGAAAGAAGGAGTGGAAGATCTTTGTTTTTTCGGACGAACAAAAATGTAACCTTGATGTGCCAGATGGCTTTAGCTATTATTATAATGATTTTCGAAAGTCAGAGCATCACATAAGTCGTCGCCACTCTTGTGAAGACGCGGTTTTAGTTTGGTGGGAAGCAATTTCCTATTATGGTACATGTGAATTGCATTTTCTCACAACATAAATGAGTCCAACGAACTATCAGGCCTGTTTTAGTTTTCACTTTCGACAAAAATTGTCGAATTCGAATTGGTTAAATGTGCTGTTTGTTAAATTTATTGGCTTAATCAGATTAAAACGTTCTAATTTGAATTCGGCGAGTAAAGAGTAAGTAGAATCTAAAGGGTTGCTACAGATTTCCTTGATTAGCTAATAGAAAAGAGAATATGTAAAAAATTCGAATTCACTTTAGTGAAAACCGGAACATGGCAGTATATTCGAGTCCTTGAATCGGCATTTCCCCTTTTTTTTATTTGTTTTGACAAGATCTTCTTCTAGTTCCAATTCCGAGTGGGACATCAGGGCATCAATCCGAGGCTGGGTTAATGTTTCGGTAGCTAGGGAAAAGAGTTTGGTCGCTGGCCACACTCCCCTATCCTGTTGAGGGGGGTGCCATCTTAGAGTCCAGGCCCTATAGTAATCAAGCTTCAGCGATTTCTCAGCCTACTTACCGTAGACGCATTAAGGCCAATTCGCCTTCTTGATTCGCCTTCTCACAGTTAGCTCACCACGAACCGGAGTCCGTGGCTACCCAGAGGACACTTGACTCGTTTTATGGAGTCGGAAGTTCGTGAGCTGCTTGAGCCGACCGTACAAGTACAGTCGACTCCGACCTCCTGGACAAGATAATGCTCCAATACATACCGCAAGAGCAGTCAAAGAATGGATTCGGCACACAAAACTTGGAAATCTCCATTCTCAAGAAATATTATTATAAACATTGAATAAATGCCGTTTTTGTTAAGATATTTAAGTGTTTTTAAAGCTGAACCCAATCAAGTGACCAACAAACATGGACTTGGAAATTGATCCTAATAACAAAAATATTGCTGTTCAATAACTTTGAGTAATAAAAAGGCTTAGTTTTTTATGTACTGATAATGACTTAATAGCCTATTTAGGAAAACTGCTTTTGGCAGAGCTTGCAGATATGTTGCCACTTTTGAATGGTAGAGATGATGAATCTATTTAAGTGACGTGCAGGTGTGGGAACAAATATTGGCATTAGGGCATTGCTATGTCGACTACTTGTGGTATACCATTATCTGCTCTACATGATATATTTTCCGCACGATTTGCCAATTGTTTGGTTTTGTAATCAAGTCTGTTAGCCTTGTTCTCAGCTAATTAATTAAGCAATAAGGTCACTTGGCTGGTCCGAGGCTCTTGTACTAGATATATTTAATTTATTGCATTTAATTGAAATGCATTTCATATGAGTTTTCTATGCCATTCTATTGGATCCATCTGTCTGTGGGACGTTATTGAATGTTGAGCTAATAAAGTGCTCGTCACTTTTACTTGCCAACTGCAGTTTATGATGGCCATTAATTGCAAATGAATTGTCCGATTGTTTTCAATTTTTAATGGCATCTACCAAGGAACTGTTTGAAAAAGTAAATACGAGTAGATGATTGAGCAATTGTCCATTGCTTGCGGTTTTGTGAAGAAGAAAAAAAAAAAGAAATTGCAATCAACTAAAGAGAACTATTGAAAATTGAAATTGCTATGAAATTGAATTGAAAATTGAACTATGAAATTGCAACAAAATTTAGCATTTCATTAAGAACTTGGTTTTAAAAATGGAAATTGTTGCATTTTCAAGCTCCCACTTAAAATTTTACTAGTTTATTTGGATACCAATACCGTCTGTCTCTCCCTCTGTTTGTATAAACGGGCCTATCATAAGTTATATGAATAAGAGTTGCTAATTTGTTTCAGACACCGAAGAACCTAGCATCAGTCGTTCTTTTAAAACAGGGGTGCCCAGAATGAGCTTACGAGCGCGTGGAAGCCAATACAAATGCACAAAATACAACTCAAGCAAGAACAACCACAAGAAATAGAAAGAGAAACCCGATTTTTGTTTGTGTGTGTGTGTGTGTGGTCGTTCCTGTCTCAAGAACACGCGCGCGAAGCGTGCTGCAAGCATGTTGTTCGCGAGTACATAGGGAGAGAGAGAAGAGAGACACATATTAAATTGTTGTTGCAGTCCTTCGCTCGGAAAGAAAGAGAGGAGAGCACGCATATGAAATTGTTTTGGCTTTTTATAATCTTATGGCCGCGTGAATCGTATGCGCGCGAGCTATTCCTTTGCGCAAAGCAAAAACAAATGCCTGGCTTACGGAATAGGCTTAGGCACCCCTGCTTTAAACTATATGGAATTCCAATTTTGTGCACTGTACTCGCTTCGGACGCTGATATGCATTTTCTCTCCAATTCGATAAACGACTGCTGCAAATATATCCAAGAGATGGCAGAATGGTCTGACATACATCTTATTTGGGTCCTTGGGCACCGAGACATCGAGAGCAATTGTTAAACAGACCAATCTAGAGACAGGGCTCTACACAGAAAAAAATGTCCTGATATTTTCAATCTATTGTTCTAAGCCTTTCAAACTTGTATCATTTCAAATGTACTTACTTCAATCCCTTTCGAGATCACCTGCTAATAAATGAGGGAGCGAGAGAGAAAAGTATATGCAAAATTTTAGACATGTGGCAACAATCAAGGACGATGGTGGTGTGCTTTGAGATGCCATTCCATTCGTGTTCAGTCCCAGAAACACAGTTTTTATCGCAGAAGATAAGAATGCGATTCTTTTAGTAGGTATCGCTTAACTCTGGCGATATCGCATAGCAATCGCATTCTCATCTTCCTTCCGGAAGAAGTGTGCCACTCTGCGACACTTCTGGGAGTTAAGAAAGCGTTTCTTCTTTTAGATAAGAAAGCGTTTCATTCTGGGGATCAGAAAAAGTGTCTTTTAAGGGATAAAAAAAGCGATTATTTCTGGAGATAAGAAAAAGTATATTCTGGAAATAGTAAATCCTTTCTTCTTGAAAATATAAATGAGTGAATTAGTCTCTTAAGTGGGAGGATACGATTTTTTATTTGTATTATTCTTAAATTAAACAAACTTAAATTTTTTTATTGAAAATTTTTACTTACTCTGCGGGGATTCGAACTCGGGACCCCTTTGAACTGAAACACGGAACGACTCCTTAGAAGGCTGCGTCACGCAAAACACCAATTTTTGCTTGCTTATAATTCTCAAGAACGAATTCCTTACTCAGCCCATATAAATAGTGAAATTGAAATTTGCGACGAGAATCGCATTCATGTCTTCAAGGCGATTTTTTAGCGATGTATCGCTAATTTACCGATTGGATGAAAAAAAAGCGATACCACATGTCGCTTATTTATCCATTGTGAGTAAAGAACGCGATACCTTATGTATTTTGTTTGTGTAAATCGCCAAACCATCAGAAAACTCTCCCCTCAAACTTTCGTCAAACTCTCTTTTTAACGAGAGAGATAAGGAACCCAAAAAAATGTTTGCAGGGGTGCAAGTTGAGCCCAACAATTTTTATATTTCTTTGTTTTTCAAAAGCTTTAAATAATCCAAAACTGGTGTGGGTCTTGAATTGTATAAGGATGTCCCATGGAATATGGAGGAGGAAAGGGGGGATCATTCAGGGATCAAATCAATTATGTAATATTGCCCAAATTAAACTCAAGCATGCTTAAAATGATCCTGATTTGGGATTAAGTAGTGTTCGATTGTTTTGCTTAATTCAATCCTTATAAGATTAACCCTTGATAAATGATTAACCGAACGACACCCTGTTTTATTGTCAGCAACAAGTCCGTTGGTACGCTTGCTGGTGCTGGTGCGATTTACACACCGTATATCGTTACATGGTGGAAATCAGCAGGTTGTTCGTTTACAGTAAAATATTGGATTCCCAAACTAAGAAATGTGGTGAAGGCCGTTATCCAATCGTGCAAAGTTTGTGTTATGCATCGAAATAAGATTCAGTCACAGCTAATGGGCAAACTTTCTTCTGAGCGCGTTACGTACTCCAGACTCTTTACATACACAGGTGTGGATTTCGCTGGGCCTTTCGAAATCAATAGTTTCACTAGCCGAGCATGCCGAATAACAAAAGGGTACGTTTGTGTGTTTCCCCACAAAGGCCATTTATCTAGAGGCCACTTCCGTTCTATCAACCGATACTTTTCTGGCAGCCTTTGCTTGGCTTGTTGCCAGTCGTGGGTGTCCCCGTCAAATCCATTCTGACAATGGCAAAAACTTTGTCGGTGCATCTAAAGCAGTGGTGTCCAAACTCACACAATCAAACATTGCGCTTGTGTGCGTAGCACCGAAATACGAAGTAAACGTCACAACAAACAAATGCCTCGTGAAGTAAAACAAAAAGCCGAACATGCGCATCGCAAGAGAGCAAGCCACCGAGCGTGCTATTTATAGAACACTCATATTCTCTCTCTCTATACGTGTGTCGGCTGCGACGCCGGCACAACTATGAGTTCCTATCCCAGGGGACAGGCTTGGGCATTTTGGACACCACTGATCTAGAGCTTTAGCCAATGATATCTTCGAAGACACGAGGACACAGGTTACAGTGGCTTACAGTCATCAAAATTTGTCGTGGCGGTTCATCCCACCCGGCGCCCCAAACATGGGAGGACTGTGGGAAGCAGGGGTGAAAAGTTTTAAGGCTCTCTTTCATAAAGTTATGAGTACGAACAAATATACGCATGAAAAATTCGCAATATTGCTGTCAAAAATGGAAGCATGTTTAAACTCCAGGTCAATTACCCCGATGTCAGAAGATGCGACAGACCCGCTGGCCTTAAGCCCTGGCCACTTCCTGGTCGGGGATCTTTTACTGTCAGTCGCTGAGCCAGAAATCAAAGAGTGCGCTTCTTCTATCCTCAATCGAAGGCTGCGTCTTAAGGCCTTGAACCATTAAGATTATTAGTATTAAAAAAGTCGGATCAACTCAAACTTCTTCTGATCGGGTAAAGAATATCCGGGAGTACCCTGTTTTCATTGCCGCCTGGAATTAATTTGTTCCCGTATGGATTGACTTTTTTTGTGAGTGTATTACTGACCTCCTTCGTTAAAAGAATAATTTAGGTATGCCTATGACAGCTTGCAGGAACTTATAGAACAGCGATTGGTCGATGAAGTAGGACAGAGCTGCATTGCGTCACTGTATTTTCGCACACCAATACACTCTCACTTTTGGCCTCGCTCTTGTTGACAAACCCTGCTATAGAAACAAAAAGCTATTCAAAAATGTCAGTCGGTAACTTTCTGCAGAATAGCACGACTGATCTGGCCTTACTAGCTGATATTTTCAATCTCTTAGCGATGTCTCCCTGACAAATTTCAGAGTTCATTAAGGCATCCGAATGAACCTTGCCTTTATAGAGTTTCGTTTATAATTTATGTTATTTTTCTTGTTCTTTATTTTGGTACTAAATATGTGTACATTTTGCCTTATTGTTGATTTCAGATTTTAGTGCTTTCCTAAAATGATTATGCCTACCATTTCGAATTTTCTCTTGGGCTACTTAATAATAAATTGAGAAATATTTTCTAATGCAATTTTCATTTAAGTCCTCTTCTCACTTTATCCCCTTAAAACGAAAATATTTGTAAATGTTTCATTAAATGTCCAGGAATTTTATATTTTTTTTGCATACTTTGCAAAAAATGTTGCAAATTTTTGCGCTTAGTCATTAAATGTATTCCACCTTCCATCACCATTACTTCAGCATACCTCTCTTTTGCACCTCCCTCTCGCATCGCAGTCTTTTTTAGCAAATCAGTTTAACTGCTCGTTTAGCTGCTGCGTTGCATGTTCAGCCAGAGAAAAAAGCTTTGATTACTTTATCTCTTGGGTCTGCTTTTCATTTGCTTAACTTTTTCACAATGCATCATCTCCCTCTTTTAGCAAAATGCAAGTCTTAATAATCCTTAATCCTTCTAAGAAGTTGCCTTGGCATTTTTTGTTTTTTTTTGTTTGAATTTGTACCTGTGCTTAAGTTCCATTAATTTCGCTTTGGTTTTAATGTTTTTTTTGGTCCGCCTTTTTCTGCACTTATTCTCATTAAAATGTCGAATTCGATCAATCGTAAAATTCATTTACGATTGGCACGTTGAACTGTTGGTGCCAGATACTAAATCAAATTGAAATTGTTTGAATTTCATTTTAATTGAAGTTGCCCCAGCTCCAAGGTTTTTTTCTTTTTCATTATCTACTTACGTTTGTTTGAACATCTTTTAAGTGTTTAATGGGGGTTGCATATATTTTAGTTACTTTGAAGGAACAGGCGCCATAGCCCCAAATTGGGTTCAATTGTTCTTAAAACTAGCCCCTTGAAAATTTGTTACATTTGTTAATTAGCCATTGTCTTCAGCTGATTGCTATTAAAGTTTAACTGTATATGAGTCGAAGCAGAGGTGCATGCAGCATTTGCAAAAATTGCTCATTTGTTGCTGACAAGATGATGTTGAACCATCTACATCGATGCCCTGCTTGGTTAATTCTGTACTAGTGTTGGGTTGTTCATGAGTGAGTGAACAAAATTGAGTTGTTCTTTAAACTGAACAAGTGAACATGTTCTTTTTCAATTGTTCAATTTTGTTCAGCGAGTCTTGTTCAATCTATGTATCTTGTTCAGTCTGTCTTGCTCTGAGTTTTTCTAAGACAGTGCCGGCCAAATGGAAAGAACAGAAAAGTGTGCTTGTGTTGGTGAGCAAAGGAGCTCTCTACAGACTACAGCCGTTTCACACAATCATGAACTCGGCTCGCGTTTGAGTGAAAACACGAGTGACTTCGGCCCCCGGTTGCTATAGGTGGCCGGTTCTGTTCTAAGAGCTGTTCAGTCTCTTTTGTTCAGAGAGTTGTTACGTCTGTCTTGCTCTGTGAGTTGTTCTGTCTGTTTGGCTCTGTGAGCTGTTCTGTATCTCTTGCTCTATGAATTGTTTTGTCTGCCTTGCTCTGTGAGCTGGTCTATCTGTCTTGCTCTGTGTGTTATTCTGTGCTCTGTACCATACAACATTTTGAACTAAGCGCTTTTGCTAAGAGCGCGAGAGAAAGAGAGCGGGAGAGTGAGCGCAAGAGTAAACGAAGCACTTTCACACAAATTAGGAATGTGTGTAGAACAAAAAAGCCATGCGGAAACAGAACAAAAACAATAAAGCGATCAGTGCTACAGAAACCCACCCCCCACAAAACCAGAGCGTAAGTTAAAGTTGGCTTTCCCGACTTCGATATACCCATTACTGTGATTCTGAGGGAGACAGGCGAAAAGTATGCAACATATTTTTGTACTCGGCTATTTATTATCCGATCCTAATGCAAATTTGAGGGACTGTAGATCTTGCCATTTGCTTTTTAAAGATTACTTCATGTAAATGTTGGCCGCGGCTACGCCTGAGGTGGTCCATCCGTAAGCTCTAATTTCGGCATTCTTTTTCCATCATTTCGGCCGGTAATGACAGCAGTAATATTGTCTTCCAGAGCTGCATTTTTGGGTGGCTTGTCCCTGTGAGGGAGAGACTTTATGTAGCCCCACAAAAAATAGTCTAGTGGGGTCAAATCACATGATCTTGGACTGGTCCAAAACGTGAGATTAGTTGCTCAACAAACTCGCCTCTCAATTGGATCATGGTTTCGCGTGCCGTGTGGGTTGTGGCACCATCTTATTGAAACCACATGTCAACCAAGTCCAATTCTTCTATTTTGGGCAAAAAAAGTCGGTAATCATCAGACGGTCCATTGACTGTAACGTTGCAAAGTCCAATAATGCCGCAAACCGCACCAAACAGTGCATTTTCAGGGTACATTGGCAACTCTTGAACTGCCTCTGGCAGCTCTTCAGATCAAATTCGGCAATTCTATTTGTTGACCTGCCCATTGAGCCAAAAATGTGCTATATCGCTGAAGACACTTTTTCGACAATTAACACATTTCTCACAGAGCACGAATTTTGACAACAAAATTCAATAATTAGCAAGCGCTGTTCGTTTGTTAGTCTATTCAAGGTGAAATGGCAAATCTTATTGAGCCTCTTTGGCGTTGCCACATGTTACGAATCACGCGTGAAGAGTCCAAACATAACATCATAATTATCACCCTTTATTTTAGCTGTTGATTCTGAAAAGAAGAAACCATTTTTAACTCAAGTTCGATTTATCACACTTCAACTTTGTTCTTACTTCATTTAATTTTGTTTTCATAAATTTTTCCACCCCACATTTTCTACCCGCGCCTTACTATAATTTCTTCTTTGCTTCAGGATTCCTTCAATTTTGTTTTCTTGACCCTTCCGGCACATATTTGTTGGCTACAAATTGTGGTACATTGTCTCAGCGGAAGTGGAAATGCCGACGCCATTTTGACTAGAGCTGTGTGTGTGTGTGCGTGTGTGTTGTGTATGTGGTCTATTTGGCACGTGATCTGCTTACATGTTTATTCTCCTTGGGCAACCACTACAGATTTTTTTCCTTAAATATGTAGGGCGTGACCAGCATAAATAGATTTGTAGCCTAATTAGACAAATTTTAATGCAATTTAGTTAATACTGCAAAGTTGATGCGGTCATTTCAATTAAATTCCCAGAGCTCACTTCATCACATTTATTAAGAAATTAAAGTTTCATTTAATATCCTTGTGGAATGACCAAAATGTTCGTAGAATTTACCTGTAAGCCACTTGATGACTTTTCAGCATTTTTACGGCACTCGTAACCTGCCACAGGGATGCCAGTTAAGTACCCACAGAGCCTCTGTCGCTGCCAAACATCACAGTTACAATGGCAAAATGCTGCACATTAAAACAAAGGCACGTAAATGGCTTAATCATTTTCTTTTTTTTGTTTGTGTTTTCCATATGGCAAGTTCGAAGGGATGAAAAATGAGTGACGTATTACGTTTTATTTATTTTCAGCGAAATTTCATAATTTATGCAGAATAATAAAATGTTGTGGGTAGCTGGCAGAAGGTGCTTTACAAAAAATAATGGCAGGAAGTTGTCTGCTGAAGAATCTCTGTTGGCTGCCCGCCAACTGACACTTTTTCATAACAGCCGGCGGCAAGTGGGAAGGGATGAGCGAAGTTTTGCCTAGGCAAAACACCCACTGATATATTATGTTCACCTGCACAGCCGCTGCTTGGTTTTTATTTTTTTTTTTTACTAATTTAACATTTCAAAGTCCAATTAACATTTTAAGCTTAAAAAGCTTTGGGGAGTTCCACTTAGAGAAGAGAGACATTTTAAATATGCAATTTATAGTCACCCTGTAGTCAAAATACGAAAGGAATACTTTTAATGAATAAAATATAGCTAAGCTGACTTTATTACGCCGAAGCAGCAATACCCTTTGCAGAAATGTTTCTTGCAATTTTAATTGAGACTCTCTTTTAAATGATTCCAAGAGTATATTATGACTCTCAGCCAGAGGTAAAAAATATCTCACTAAAATTTAAAGTATTGTAGAAACAAATGTTTTTCTCGGACACTGAAATATTTCACACAACAGAGTGAGTTATTTTTTATCTCCTAATTTTGTTATAATCATATAAAGGCATTAACTATTCTACATAATCCATCTTTTTCCAGCACAGAAACTAATACATTTGAAGAAAGTCATTTGACGAATAAAAACCAAAAGAACGAGATGAAGAAATCTGGCTTATGCCGGGTACTGTGTGAGCAGAGGTCGCAAAAATTGCTCAGTACTTTAAATAAAATCTGTATTTGCCAGACATGCAAAATGATTCTAGATCATACCGAGCCGAACCGCAATATCGTGTTCGTAAGACGAAACCCTACCGAACCGGTGTACATTTAAAAAAACTTAACCGAAAACCGCAAAAGAATCTTTTCATTGATTTCTTTGAGAAGAATAATTGTCAATCTGAGATATTTATAAATTTTGTGCATAGGAATCACGAAAGTTTACATTACGCCAGTTACGTAGGGGTCAATCACATTTTGATATTCACATCGACAAGAGCCGAACGCCTCCCGAGGATAGTGCCAAAAGAGCAAATAGCTTTTCAGTTGCTGGCCAACGTGGGATAAAGTATGTTAGAGCTGGCTTGCGTGGAGACAAAACCACTTCCAGTTCTGTTTCTGATTCTCTGTGCGCCATATATGCGCCTTTGACTAGTCTATCCCAGCCATAGTCCCTCGGTACCGAACACACTCGGCAATTCACACCGAATGCTTGCTGAAGTGCATGCATCACTGAGTGTCAGAGAGCGACAGAAACACTTTCCTTCTTCTCTTCTTGGGGAACCCTGCCTAATAGGTCGTTTTTACTACAGCTGTGTTAGCGTTCGAGTCCAATTATCAAAGAACGCGCGTTGAACTCCATATAACAAATTAACAGTTTTTGGCCCAGGGGGTGGTGAGGAGGCAGGCAAAAAAGTTGCATCCACTTTGAACGCTGGTTCTGCCCACTTGTTTTTCACATGTATACCATGAATATCGATAAGAACCGATATCGATAAGACATTTTGCTAACAATACCAACTTGTTTTTTAATTTTTATACAATGAATATCGATAAGTGTCGATTACGATAAGACTTTTGATAAGAAAATCAGCTGGCACAAGATATATATAATATCTTCCTTCTGGATTTGTGGGAGGGGAACTTGAGGTGCAAGGAAGAACACGCACATATATAAGGAAATGGCAGAACAAATGGCCATGTATGGCCCGAATTCGACTGAAGTCAAAAATAAGATGGACAAAGTACAGGTACAGATACAATTATAAACGAATTGGTCAATGTGTTATTAATTGATCAAGTCATACATTCTCGTTGTAGAAAGAAGCAAACCAAAATGGGGCCATCTGGAGGAACACCCTCATCTTGGGTGTACAAGTACAACAAAGTGCACTTAATTTTGTCACCTTTCAAGGATGTGAACTTTAAGACCTAAAAATCGGTGGTATAACAGAGATGTCTCCTTGAACAGAGATGTCCCTTCTATCATATCCTTGAGCTAGCTCTCCGAATATATCTGAGAGTCATGGTAACGTCCAGGACACCCGACTTTTATGAACAGAAATCTATAAATCTAAAGAAGATTATTTATTTCGAATTTTTCGAAAGATAAACAAATAAATGATATCTTACCGGAAATCGAGTGCAAGCAGCGTTGACTATCACCCTTTATAGTTGTGATAGTCCACTGCATTTTTGCATTTGGCCGCACTTGAATATGACATCCATCTGTAACGTAAGAATTTGTATTTTTATGGGATATAATAACATTTTTTACCTATTGCTCCAAAACACTGAGGAAATCTGAGCTTTTCTAAGCCTTTGACACACTCTTACACTTTTCATCAGTCAAAAAGTTCGGTGGTTATAGCTCTCTCTTCATATATAACATAACAATTAAAAGTATATATACGCCATTTTGTTTTCTCAAACGCTTACATTTTTGGAGCCCCCGTCTAACAGTGTCCTGTTATTGGGGTACTGTCTAACTGATTAGTGCATTTTGCTTAACCAGAAACCACCTAACAGTGAGCAGGGGTTGCAGACACCCAAGCGGGTACTGCTTAATTTTTTTCTGTCTCTGATGTGTACTGTGCTGAGTGAATTTAAGTGATAGTAATTTACGAGCTCTGTGTGTGAGTGAACTTGTCTGCCAGAGCATAGGCTGTGAGTACTCCTACATTAAAGTCTATAACATGGCCGTAATTAGAAATTTTTGATAACTTTAAACTTAATTAGCAAGCAGCTGATAGATTACACTGAGCAATAAAATAGTTCAGTGTTCAGTTTTATTCTTGTTCTCTCTTCTTCGTAGGCCCGATATGTTGTTATCACCAGCGTTTAGCGGTCTCCGTAGCTGTAAGTTGAGTTATCCGCCTCTAATTTTTATGTGCGGACTTCAGTTGTCCCGACTTGGCTTTCCCATTGTCCACCTTTTTAACTGGCGCTGCGTCATTCAACATCTTTATTTATAGCTTTACGTACACTATCAAAGAAGCTCTTATCACTGCATAAGGTGGGACAGCGAGAAACACAGAATTCTGACACTGATTTTCTAGTTTCTATAAACGCCAAGCTTTAATCAACAAGCAAACTTATCTTTAGTTAAAATTAAGGGTATCAAACAGCTTCTTTGAACGTGTTTGGCAAAAATTACATATTTCTGCAGCTTAAAAGCAGTCGGCATTTTACAAAATGAAAATGCTAGTGGAAGCCCTATGCTATAAGTACGTTAAGCCAATAAACTTTTTGGAAAAATTACTAAATGAAAATGAAGAGTGATGTGCGTGCGTGTGTGTGTGAGTGTGTGAGAGAGAGAAAGAGACTCCCATTTTGGCCCATTCATACTCATAATTTCTTATTTAAAAGCCATCAGCATGCACTTAGAGTAGTGCATACATTTCCATGCACCTTCTCCTTCTTGTGTAAGGGAAATGCTTGTATCATTTATGTTGCATTTGCCATTTAAATTTACGCATTTTCTATATGTGTGTAAATACAATTTTATTTCATTTTTGCGTTGGAAATAAAGCAGCCAACTTTCTGCTCATTAAAATGGAAATTATGTTTATGGTCTGCACCCAAAAGCCTTTGTCCTTGTTGGTAAGGCAAAAAGAGTTCCCCAGTTGCAGTGTGTTAATTTGTGCGTAAATGTTGCGCTAACGAAGCGGAAGCTTTGCCCCGACAGAGATTGAATAAGAGAAGGGGGAGGGGGGGGGAGGGAAAGTGGGTGGGTGTCAGAAAGGGTGGTGGGAGGACACTTAATTGAAATGGCATTTAAATGTTTAGGGACCTGTGTGAGGTTCGAGTGCATTTTTCCATATGAGAGAATGTCATTGGATGTGATGAGTTTGATTCAAAAGAGCTTAGCTGAAACGGATTACGAAAAAAAAAGGAATTTAAACGTTTAATTGGGATAAAGGGATTACTGAGGTTAGGTTAGATGGGTGCTTGTTCGCAGGATCACCTGCGAAAACAGATTTGATTGTTTTACCAAATATTCTTTACAAAAATTCATACAGCTTGACTTGTGCTTGAACGACATTTTGAACACCATTTTGGGAACACGTTTTTGATTTCCGGAAATAGCCATATAAAAGGTATATCTCGGATGACTATTGGATGTTTAAAAAGACTTTGTGTGTGAATCAATGCGTTAGGCCTCGCCTGGTTAAGATAAACGGTCGTTCGTCATGGTGTTCCCTAAACTTCTTTCAAAAAAATGGCTGTACGTAGTCTTGTTTATTTCAAAATGCAAAAACATGTGTCGGAACTGAACTGCGGCAGATACAGACCATTTTCGATGTGTATGAACTGAATATTGACAATTTTTATGAAGTAAAACCAATACAGATTGTCATAATCTAAAACCAAAGATATCCTATAAGATCTTCTCTTTGAATATAATTCAAATATTTTCGATACGATAAATCATAAAAATATTTTTCATATTTTAACATATTTTCGATTCCGATATGAGAATTCATGGAAATGGCTGAAAACCGTTTTCCACATTTGAACTGGTTCGGAAACGCCCTTGAATGAGTAAAATATTTCACTCATGTTCAATATTATAGATTGAATAATTTCTGAAATACGGCTGCGAGCCACTTTATCTTACTAACCTATACACAAAAAGTAAAGTTTATAGCCTAAATGGTTCTTGACAGAGCTATAATGTAATAATTACTTACTTAAACACAATTATTTAGTTTATAAAAAAACAATTCCTGATTACAATTTTTTCATTATCATAACTGTAGCTTGGAATTACGATTATTCAGTCAATATTGCAAATTTCTAAGGACTCTAATCGACGTAAGCACCAACCAGAACCCTGAGTGTCCACTTAAAATATACAAAATTAGGATGGCTTGATTGTGATTGCTAAGCTGGCGCTTTATTTCCATTGTTTTGTCCATCTCGGACCAATTTGGTGTCGATTTAAGCGATCTGACTTTGTCAGCATTTTTGCTCGTGCGGATAGATTTCCTTGCCTGCAAAATAGGGAAGAATACCAATAAGGGAAAAATTTTTTTAAGTGCAAGCTCGAAGACAAGACAATGTGAAAATCACATTGAAATTGGGTAAGGCAACAACAAAATCACATGAAATTGTTGTTGGTCAGTTTGCTTGCGCGCGCAAACACCAATCAAAGAAGAGAACAAAGCCGGGTTTGGTTCTACGCGACGCATACACACGAAATCGTTTGCATGTGTGTCGTTATGTATACCTCGCGCCCTGCATGTATACGATCATTGAATTCCTATCTTCGGTGCAATTACAAAAACAAAACGTACCCAAAGAGCATACGGCTGGGCATCGCTGTCCTTAAGGCACCAATGGGTTGGGAACGTTCATTTTCCATCTTCTTCTCGTTGTGTTGCTCGATGCTCCAACTCGCAATCCAGGCGCTCTGTGTTGCATGTTAGCACGCAGTTCCTTTTTGTCGTCAGCCAGGATATCGTTGTCGATATGATCTTCCAATTGGGAATCCAATTGAGAATTTTCCGCCTTACCGCATGACTCCATTTTAGCCAGCAACGCCAGATTAAAAGGACTGCGTGCGTGGCATCTTCTAGTAGTAGTAGTTTTTTATATTTTGTAAATAGAATAAATTAAATTTATATAAATGTATCGTATGGTAAACAAAAAAATTAAAAAATAAAAAGTTTAGTTTCTAGGCTACTTGGTTAAAGAACCGTCTGTCGCTCACTACCTAATACACCTGGCTTCCCGGGTCTTCCCCAGATACCAGATCGCTCAGCCATGCGCTTTGGGTTTGAGGATTACTGCTTGCATGATTTACAAATATTATAAATAAGGAATATATTAAATGAAACATCATTTCCTTTTAAAATAACACAGTTAAGATTCTATTCCTATATGCTAAGGCTCTAATCACATAACTCTGTAGCTTTGACCTGTCCACGCCGTTGAGAATGTTTAATATTTCGTGCGGAAACAGGGTACATTTTCCGAAAATTGAAATCCGTAGTTCCCGCAGAATCGATCAACCTCCAATGAAATGGATGACATTTTCTAGCTCCCTCTTGTTACAGAGAGGGCAGTTTGTGTCACTCCTCGTGACATTTGGATAAAAATTCAAGTTTAATATTTCACCTCTGGCCATAAAAATACATCTTATTCCTTCAATGGGAAACTCTTTGTTTATAGTTATTCTCTCCCAGTTCGTAGTGCAGCTACCTATTAATCGCTCAGAGCTTCTCCGGGACTCTTCAACAAATTTCATCCTATATGCTGCATCTATTTTAATTGTGATGTTCCTTGCACAAGTTTTCCATGTCGCGTTATCTTCAAGATTCAGTCGAACTCCATGATCCGCGGCTAGACAGCCCCACTCTCTGAAACATTGCAGACGTTCTTTTAATATATATTCTGCCAAGATTCTAGGTATCCTTCTTTCTTCCATGGTTATGGCTTTTTGCATATAATCGAAGTGCAGATTAACCAGATATAACATTCTTTTCGGAGTGTATTGTGGTAGACGAAAAATTGTCTTAAGAAAGTATCTTCGAAGACTTTCCACTTCTTTGTATCGTCGTATCCCCCATTCTTGTGCACCATAACACATTATTGCCCTCACTGCGGCATTGAACAGCTTGCTGATAGTAACCTCTTTTTTGCCTAGGATCGTTCTCCAAGTACTATTTACCGCTACTTTAGCATCTTTTAGATTTTCTCCCAGGTGAAAGTTGAATTGGGCATTGGCAGCTTTTATGTTATTGACTTCTTTGTAATTCTCGTCCTTGTTGACGAGTTCGTGTTGTTCATAGTTGAACGTCAGCTCTTCACGGGCCTGAAAGATATTCTCGTCCTTCTTCTCCATGGTGGGCCTGCTCTCCTGCTGAGTGCTACCCACCTCCATTGCTTGCCCTTTGAGCTGCTTGGCATGTTGACCGTATTGATTGCTTTCCTCATCTTCTCCTTGGAGTTGTTGATGCAGTTTTTGTAATCCGGTTTCTGGACACATGGACTTCGAGGCAGTCCCTGGCCCCTGGGCGATACTGACATCTACCGCTCACTGATATTCTTTTTTCACCCGCCTCGGCGTGGCTTGGAATATAAAGAAAGTCAGCTCCTTGGGTGTTGTGAGTATTCCCTTCAATTGTGTAACTGCAGGTTCCAGATTTGGCTTACTGACTTTCAGCTTTTCTGCAAATCTGTTCCAGCTATCTTCATTTCTCTTACATATACGATCCCATGTTGTTGTATAGTAAGAAGGTTCTTTCATAAGTGAGGAAGTTAGTAAATTTCTTGCTTCCCCCTTAAGATAAGTGTTCAGGTAATACATCTTGATGGCATCCCCGAAGACTGCTCTCTCGTGGATAGCCTGTTGGAAAATCTTTGGGGTTTCCACTAAACGTGGGCATTTAAATTGACGGTAGTGGTGTTAATGACTTTACTACAATTAATTTTTGTAGGCGCTGCTTTCTGCCCTCCAGCATTTCCCGCATTGTACTAGCCTCAATTCTCAGATCGAGAATCTTGTCAAAATGGCTGAGATTATTCGTCTATTGGGCTTGTAAAGCCAAAGCTGTCCGCTTCGGTAGCATGTGTGGGCATCATGTACCGCTGCACATCATTTCGTTCTGATAGCTCGGCGTCCTGCTTGGCGGGGTCATTCATTTTGACCTTTAATCTTGCCTCCTCATAAGGCTTGATATGCGCCATGGTTATGCCAAATATTCCCATATTCGCACCTACTTTACGGATTTTGATAAACCAACAAATGTGTAGTGCAACAATTTTCCGCGAAAATCAAACATCGGGCTCGAAGGATCAAAAAATGTAGAGAATTTTGTTTGTTTCGCATTCGATTATTGTTTTTAATTATACCCAGCTGTAAAAATTTACAGTTTTTAATTAAAAACCAGCGAATCCGCTATTCTAAGCCACGGAAAACGCTTAATACTGCACGGACCTGCCAATCCTTCAAGTAGATCCGGCTCGAAGGACCCAAAAATGTATAGAATTATACACCTTTAATGAGCACGGCTGTAAGTTTAAATTTGTACTGACTCACTCTGGCGAGCGATCTTGCTTTTATTTTCTAAATGTCTTCCTTAACTCTACTCTCAACTAACGTTGTGTGTGTAAAGACACATACGTTAATATAAATGATCCACTTGATGACTTCTTCAAGTGGTGTCTCCGCTGTCCAGATCCTTGTCACTGCCGCTATTAATATTTAATGCTATTACTAAAAGTTGCATGTTTATGACATTGGCTGAGTTATCTAAATATGAAATTTAAACTACGTATGGGCCGAGTTGAATATCATATTCAAGTTTGAACAGCCTGACATAGCCTATGACTTTAACAGAAGTGTTTGAACGCCTATAAGAATCTAAAAAAATCATTTACCAGTATTTCATACGTAGAAGGATAACTCAATTCAGATGTCAAGCATATAAAAATAGTGTGACAGTTTGATTTTATGCTGTTCAAGGGTCACACTATAAGTAACGCTGGCCCCCCATACTGCTTGCGGAATATCCCTCAATATCAGTAACCAACCCAAAAATTTTCATCACAAAGGCCAACACTTAACCTTGACATCTTAAAGATTGCAACTTTAATCTTCGAGACCTAGCTTCATATCCCGTCAACTTTCTTAGACTTTAAACTTTTCGACCCTGTCCAACATTAGGCGAGATGCGCCTGCAGCTGCATTAAAAAGTTGCAGCCCCATATATCAATTACACAAACTTTCGTTAGTCGTCGTCGCCACCCAGTTCCACGTTCGTATTCTCTGCAATTGCTTAGAAAATGCCAACCACAGCACCAAAAACAACGAGAAGTTGTTACCAGCATCTGGCAGCAAGTTAAATTGGCATCTGCATTTCTGGACCACGACGACGATCTCATAACTTGGCTGACATACAAAACATTTCCGGTCATTTGTAGAGCGGAAAAAAATAAAAATATAAACTTTAGTTGGCAAAATTCAAAACACCTCCTAGTTGCACTTCCTTTTAGTTCTCGAATAAATTTCATTGTTTAACTGCTGACAGCAAATTCGCTTATTTGCCCTTCCCCTTCCACTTATTCTCTTTGACTTAAATGCGTAAATATTTGTATGCTTTGGGCAGTGAAAACAGCCGAAAGGGGTAACAAACGAACAAATTTCGCCAAATATGCAAAAAAAAAAAGAAAGAAAATAGTTTCCTCTGTGTGAAACTGTAGTTGCTGCAGGTTGAACATTGAATTTGTTTGTTTTTTTTTTTTTTGTGAAAAAGGTTTTGTTATGGTAGTATGGTATTTCAGTGAAGTTTTCATTTTTGTGCGGTATTACAGCTGCTACACCTGCGGCCAGCAGAGTGAAAAAAGTAAATGAGAAACAGATTATGGCGTTTATGTAGGCGATGAAGCTTTACTTTTTGATTTTTGTAGATGATGAAATTTGAGCCCGCTGGAAATGAAATTTGCATGTGGATACAGAATTTAATTAATATCATGAAACGGCTTAAAATACATTTTTTGCATTTTCACCAATTAATTAAATGGCGAAATGTTTAAACAAAATTCATCGATGCGTGCCTTTTGCTTTGCCAACTTTCTATAAAATATTTTAGATGCGAATTTAAGTCATATTTTGGTTCTATGATGATAAAATTCTAAAATATTTTACAGTGTTCCAAATCTAAGACCAGTATTTGTTTTCACACCCTTGCAGAGGAACGATCGCTCGGAAAACTAGTTTTAGTGAGAACAACTTTTTTGTTTTCAATGCAAAAAGTTCACAAACCTCGTATTTATTAGTTTATTATAATAGTTGATTATAACTTCAATAATAAATATCTTTTAAACTATAAAAGTCTCCATCTTTTTGAAAGCACCGTAATTTAAGTTGCGTTTAGGCCAAAAATTGTATATCTTTAGACGCTATATCATGGTGGTTAACACTGTGAAAAAATTGTGTATAAAATTTAGCAACAATTACTTAATATTATTAAATAATTTAGAAAGTTATTAAATCAGCAATATCAACACGAGACCAGTCCGATAAACCATACCTGAGAAATTCAGTTTTTAAAAAACCCTTCTTTTCCATTTTTCCGTTTCTGACGATTTTTGAAATTGTTTATAAAATTAACAAAATTTTTTTTTGCAAAACCGCAAATTACGTTTTGGTGGGCATGTCGAGATCTAGTTTCGGATTTTTTTTTATTGAAATCAAAAATTGTGAGTTTTTTAACTGTTCGGTTTATAAAAGAATGACCCATATCCTTCTGTCCGTCTGTTTCTATGCGTTCTCCTCCGTCAGCTTTAAAGCTATCTTAACCAAACTTTGCACAAAGTCTTTTGGTACAAAGACGCTGCACATTTATCGGAACCGGCTAGATCGGATGACTATAGCATATAGCTGCCATAGGAACTATCGGTCGAAAAAGTAGTTTTAGTAAGAAAAATTTTTTTGTCTTCAACGCGAACGTCCCCAAACCTTGTATTTATAAGTTTTATATGCTTTCACATAAGTCCACCAAGTTTCATGAAAATCGGTCAATTTTATAGTATAGCTGCCATATAAAATATAGTTCTGAAAAAAAGTTTTCGTAGGAAAAACTACTTTGTTTTCATTGCTATCGCTCCCAAACTTGTTACTGATCAATTATATAATATATGCTACCACACAATTCTGCCAAGTTTTATCCAAATCGGATGACTAAAGCATATAGCTGCCATAGGAACAATTGATCGAAAAAGTAGTTTTAGTTAGAAAAACTTTTTTGTCTTCCACGCAAACGTGCCCAATTTTCGTATTTCTAAGTTTTCTATGCTTTTACACAATTCCACAAAGTTTTATGAAAATCGGCCAACTATATAGAATAGCTGCCATACAAAAGTGACGTCTGAAAAAAGTCTTAGTAGAAAAATCTTTTTTGTTTTCAATGCTATCGCTCCCAAACTTGTTTCTGATCAATATTATATGCGACTGCACAATTCTGCCAAGTTTAATCCAAATCGGATGACTATAGCATGTAGCTGCCATAGGAACTATCGGTCGAAAAAGTAGTTTTAGTTAGAAAAACTTTTTTGTCGTCCACGCAAACGTGCCCAATTTTCGTATTTCTAAGTTTTCTATGCTTTTACATAATTCCAAAAAGTTTTATGAAAATTGGCCAACTATATAGAATAGCTGCCATACAAAAGTGAGGTCTGAAAAAAGTCTTAGTAGAAAAATCTTTTTTGTTTTCAATGCTATCGCATCCAAACTTGTTACTGATCAATTATATATGCTACCACACAATTTATCAAAATCGGATGATTATAGCATATAGCTGCCATAGGAACTGTCGGTCGAAAAAGTAGTTCTAGTGAAAAAAAACTATTTTGTTTTCAATGGTAGCGTCTTTATATCTTCCAGCTGTGAATATAATCAGTTTCCACACAGTTTTGGGAAGTTTGGTCAAAATCGGATGAATATTTCGTATAGCTGCCATATAACAAACTGGCAAGCAAATGGTCAAAGTAGTGTCGCCATCTATTGCTGAGTTTGGGAAATAGCTCAGCTAAGAATGTTCCTTCATTTTTTTATATTTTATTTTTATTTGCAATCTGTAATTTGTAGGACAATGTGCGAATTTTATGATATAATTTACATTTGAGCACTTGAATTAATAATTACTTATAACTTACATTTATATGAGATTAAAATTAAGGTTAATTAAACTGATTTGTACTAAAAATTCACTTAGTTGATGTTTTGGGTGAAGTGACTCATTGTATTTGTCTCCAGTCAGTAATCGGGCGGTTTGAACGGTAGGTCTAGACTCTAGAGGTGGAACCTTTTCAGCCTTTTCACCAACAAGGCTTTGACTGAAATCTTTGTATTTTGTTGATGGTGGACTTTGATGCTGTATACCATATGTTCATACTCTCTTGAGAATCGTCTTAAAGAGCAGGAGTTTATTTCTTAGTTTTAGCTTGGAGCTTTGTCTTAAGACCCAACTCATCTTATTGACTTTAATATTCTGTTGTGTTTTCTAAGCTTTTATGTGTTTGTTCCACTTCAAGCGGCGTTCTAGGGTCAATCCTAGATATTTTGCCGATGTATCAGAGGGGATTATGTTTTCCAGGTGGGTACACCTTGTGCCTTAGTGACAATTGGACGTGCTTAGATTTTTTCAGCATTGTCTCCAATATTCCACCTCTAAAAACAATGGCTCCAAGAGAAGAAGCTGATCTTGAAGAGCTTAAGATGCTGACACAGGATCGGTATCAGACGCTAACAGAGCCGTGTCGTCTCCGTAAGTGGCCAACATCAATTTATTGTTTTCCAAAATTGGGAGATCAAAAGTGTAAAGGGAGTACAGTACTGAACCCAAAACGCTGTTCTGAGTTACTCCAGCCTTTATTATTTTAATGTCTGACTTCTTCCATCCAGGTATGACTTGAGCAGCAGGTAGTACTATCTAAAGCCAAATTGGTGATCAGTGATCAGGCGTCCACCGTCCAGTAAAGGCAAAAGGATGCTCAAAAATATTATTTCGAATATTTTAGAGAGAATCGTCAGCAGACTAATCAGACGATAGGAGGATGTGTTAATTTCAGAATTTCCTGGCTTGGCAATCATTATTTTCTCAGCGCATTTTCATTCAGCAGGGAAATGACTGAGCCTTAGAATGCCGTTTTTAATCGCGACTAAAATCCACATTGCCTTTTTTGGCAGTGTTCGAATAGCAAGAACGTCAATTCGGTCTTATCCCGGTGCCTTGCTAAGTTTAAGTGTGGTTATTTCTCTTTTGACTTCCTCTAGTCTGACGGGGGCTATGGGCAGGTCCATTTCATTCATCTGGCTTGAAGATTCAACGAACTACCTTGTTTCATTTTCATCAACTGATGATCAAAGCTCAAATGGAATGAACGTTGCAACAGCGCTGATTTCAGCTGTTACTCCAGCTACAGAATATATTACAGTCGGGCGTGACCGACTTTCTTACTTGTTAACATCCAAAAGTTTTTATGCAAAGCTTCTAGATTTTTTGTCCGTTTTTAGACAGATTTTTAAAGTAGACTCTAAATTTTGCGGTTTGTGAAATGAGACTTGAAAGGGTATAAAAACTTCGGCCCTGGCGAATGTAACTGTGTCATCGATTATTTATTAAAACTTCAATTTGAGTAAAATGGTTCAATCCGCAAGTGTAAACAATAGTTCTCTACGGGCGTAGTCAATCTGATGATATTAAATTCAAATCCCAAGCTGGTTTAAAATAAAACAAAAGTGTCAAGCGCTTAACCCACGACACTGTTCATTCAAGCGTATCTGTATTAAACTCCGTTTGCCCCTTTCTAGTCAAAAATCTCAAGAGAATTTTTTGGTTGATTTATATACGCGATACCCATCCAGTCAAGTCAAATGCTTTTAAGCCCGACACTTTCCGGACACAACCTGCCAATATGTTGTATTTTCTTTTTTATGTTTTTCAAATTTCCTTTTTTCACAGTGGCATTAAATCAAGTTTAGGGAACTTGGCTTTCTGGCTCTTTGCTGGTTTTGCAGGTGTGTTGCTGCTGCCGCTGCCATTGATTTATGCGTTTCAGCGCGCCAGCATAAAGAGTCGCTGCAGGCGGATGGAAGGAGGGGAGAGAGGAAATGCTTTTACCTTTGGAAAAGTGAATATAGGAAAATTCTTTGAGCTGCTGTTGGCTTGTTTACAGAAAATACGGGATTTGGGCAGGATGAGAAGTAAAAAAGCTTAACAACTGTGCAACATTTTCGAGTGCAAATTTGTGGGGTTTATATATATATGTTTTACAGTCAACATCATTATTACTTCTGACATCGAATGCCCAGGTACTTGACTCAAAGATTTATGTAGTTGCACTGACTTACAATTGCCTTAACATTGATTTATGAAAGGAATTGGAACAAAGAGAGAAAAATTACTTAAACCATTTTTCAGTAATTTGTTTCCATTTTCTTGTTGGGCCATTGCAAGTTGCACAGAAGTTTAATTAGTTGATTGCCAGCACCTTTTTGTGGTCAAGAGTGAGTGAAATGCAATTACATTGCTGATTGCCGTCGGGGACTTTAACTGAAAAATGGTATTTGCGGTTAAATGGTTGTGGGTTGACCCTGGCGCTGATAAATCGATTTTCTGACTTGTTTCAAGAAAGGTAAGCCAATCATGTAGTGTGTATTCAACAGGCCTTCAGAGACATGGTCGTCAGTAGCATAAAAAAAAGTGTTGGTGGTCATCAGACATATTGGTGGATACAACAACAATCGTTAAGAGTGCCGTACAGAAGGAACGAGGGTAGTACAATAATTCTGTGTAATTTTTCAATAAATCAAGAAGTAAGAGTGTATTGTTTTGGGAAAATACAGCGAAAATAAAAACTCTCTGGATACATTTGGTCAGCTGCTCGCTCTCATTTACGCTTTCTGGATACATTTGGGTATACGTCCGTCTCGCTCCAACCACTGTGATTTCCCACTGGCACTATAAAGTATCTTTTTGGGCACTATCGTTTAGCACCACCAAGAGGCAGCGCAAATTGGTTCTTTAATACTCATTCTCCATGCCGCTGGACAGTGACTGAAAAGCTGTTTTGCTCTCTTGGCACAAGTCTCGGCATGCGTTCGGCTCGTGTCAGTGTGTCAAACACTGCTTTAACATAGCAAAGCTCTTTTTTGAAGTACTATGTATTTTCTTAACCTGAAATACTTGGTTCTTAGAACGTTTCTGGATAAGACGAGGTCCACTTTAAAGATCTTTAAGACCTTACTTTCAAGCAGGTTGGCGAAACCACGCGGAGCCGGTTTGTTTCGGGTTTTCCGAGTCCCTCCAGCTGAAAATTTGTAACGTCAGTTTAAAAAACACAAAACAAGGCTGTATGTTGAGAAATAAAACTTTTTTTTCTTAATTTTTAATAAAGAAAACTGACTCATCAAGCTTTCCTCTTAGCTTGAGAGCAATCTGAAACGTGGGTTATTAAAAATCCCAAACATACCTACCATCTGGGTGAAATATAAAACGTGACCAGTAGATAAAAGTGCTCCATTCCATTTAGCCACTGCTGCATTTTGGGTAACCATAAGCTGAGTGGTGTCCAGCTCTGTTGCCCGTTGTCTGCTCTCCGACTGGGAGACTGCTCCACTCTGTGTGTGTGTCTGACACTTAGCATTTCATTATTGCACTGATTGGATTACGCTGTAAATGCATTTCGCTATTGTCGTCACAGGCTCTGTGCGTAAGCCTCTCCACCCCGCCTTTTATCCTCTTCAAGTGCGAATGGCCATCGCCTTAAAAGGAGGACTCCGTGGGGCAACAGCATTCGAAAGCCAACCCTGATTGTATTTAATGCTGTTGTGGAATAACACCACAATAAAAATATATATTATACATATAACAGTCGATTATGGCATCTTAAAAAGTCTGTTAGAGAGTTGACTATAAAGTAACAATGAAACACACAAAAAATTGGTGCAAAAATGGTTTTTTCATATTGAAAGCTTATGGCAATTTCAGTCTACCAGTCCAGGAAATCAAAAATGTTTAATGCAATCTTATAAGTAGGAGGCTGTAGGAACGATTCAAAATAGTCAGGGCACTCTTTTAGAAACGTTGCAAAATGAAAATGTTTAAGTAAACTTGTTCTGACTGAGGGAGACAAAAGCAGTCCAAATATACAAAAGCTACAATACCAAATCAAACATCTTATTGTAAGTAAAAGAAAGCAAAACAAGAAAGAAAGTCGGTCAAGCCCGACTATAACATACTCTGTACCCTTACACTCGCCTTTGCTCAGGAGTCAAACGGCCAGTTAACACCCCGCCCACAACGCGGTGCGCTCTCTAAGTTTCTCTCTCTCTCTCTCTTTCTCTCTCGCACTAAGATTGCCTGTGTTGAACGGTTAGCGTGTGTTGCTGTGGTTGTTGGTGGGGGGGGGTGGGTGGTGTTAACTGGCCGTTTTTTGCCCATAACTTGAGTATCGTTCATCCGATCTTTATCATTTCTTTAGCAAATCGATAAATAATTTTGTTTACAAGGTATCTCTAGAAGAAACGAACGATCTATCTCCAAAACTGTAGGAGATATGAAGTTTTTTCCAAATTGCGGGGGCGGGAGAGGGCGTGGCACAAATTGAAAATAAACTTGATCTGCCTGCAAGTATAAGAAATATATGTCCCATACATGTCAAACCTCTATCTCTTACCATCTCTGAGATCTCTTCGTTCATACGGACGGACAGACGGACAGACGGACAGACGGACGGACGGACGGACGGACAGACGGACATGGCTATATCGACTCGGCTGTTGATGCTGATCAAGAATATATATACTTTATAGGGTCGGAAACGATTCCTTCTCCCTGTTACATACTTTTGCACAAACTTAATATACTCTATGTACCTTCGGTACAGAGTATAAAAATTGTGTGGCATACAAATGACAGCATAGGTTTGTAGAGAGGAAGCAGGATTTTTCCTAGCTCTATATAAAAGTAGCCTCGTCGGATTCTTGAATATTCTCCGTCCTTTTCCTTCTTAATCTGTTCAGAAAGTACTTGTTCCATGTATTTAAAATCAGGGCACTCCGAAATCCTATTCCTGTTCTTAAATTGCACAGAATTCTGTCGAAAATCTATCCAGTTTAATAATGCTGGATGTTTGCTGGATTCCTCAAGGACAGTATTTAAGGATTTAACCTGTTCAGAAAGTACTTTTCAGGCTTCTAAAGGTACAGGAAACCTAAAAATATCTTTAGCTACGCCAATTTTCAGTTTATATCGGTATTGAAAATAGCTTCGACATGACCTAAATTTGTTCATAAGCTGTTAAAGCTGCCAGGGATTTCTGGACTGTAGCATGGTGTAATTCTACAAGGTGAAGTCATTAAAGTAGTCTGCCTCTTTTTGGGGTACCTGTTGAATGGTAAAAATCACTCAGTAGCAAAGGGAATGTCAACGTGCTCTTAATGTTCAAATCAACTGGTACCCCTCTCGCATGGTGAATTTTTGATGTCTCTACCTTGTTAATTATACCATGAACCGCGGGTAGGCTTACACCAGAGAAAATGAAATGCATAGAAGCGACATCTCAGTCCAAAAATGTTCACATTTTAATTTCGCGTTTCATGATGCGGGGGTAATTCATAAAAGGGGTTAGCTGCAGTGCTGCCAACTGTTAAAGCCCAAAAACAGCTAAATCGACTGTAAAATATAGCTAAAAATGACAAAGTGACCATGAAATAGCTTTAAAAGATAGCTATAAAATATTATATATGCTCAAATATTGGTTTATTCCTTCAGAAGGGATTAGTTAAGTTATCTACAGGGCTAACTGGACAATGTTGTGGTACACAAAAAGACTCCTTCTGTGAAGTCTGTGTTGCTACAGAAATATAAATTGGTCCTTTATCTCTGTTATGTTCCTTCAGTCATCTCAATTTATTATGTGAAATAAGCATTTTTAGCCGGGGATGCAAACAAATTCGTTCTGCTCAGTGGTTTAGTGACAATATAAACCTCAGGGGTTCGGTTCATTACATGGTGATAAACCGAGAAAATTTTCAAGCTTCGACTCTGCAATAGATCCTCGAAAAAAGTCCGTATGAATTAAAAAAAGCAAAAGTGATCAATTCTCTGAGCGTGAAGTATTCCTACCACATCCTCCACAAACAATATAGAGCTGACCAGAAAGTACGGGGATCTTAACGTCATTTGATTTGTAAGGAACCCACAAACCAAATGATCCTTCGGACCGGATATTTCAAAATTTAAAATAACATGTTCCAGTTATAAAGACTTGTTAAAAGGGGTTGACGCTAGTACAGGTCAAAAGCTCCTGAGGTTGAAGTTTCACGGGTACAAATGCTCCAAATGCTCCATTTTCAAAAATCGATTATGTTATTGAGGTTTTAACTTTAAATTTCCGTGTATCTTTATTCGTTTGGCAATGTGACTATTTCAGTGACCTTTGGATTAATAATCTTAGAACTTTTTAGCAGGCTCTAGGTCAATAAGTTATGATTTTCATCATAACGATTCTAAAACATGACACGCACAATACCACAAAGGAGGCTGGTTGATCGTATAGCTATTTCATAAACTTCCAACAGTTCAATTATCAGCGATGATTCGTTTGGCTTGATGGCCAAATGTTTCAACCGCATGTCTTGCAATTCAGATCTTTTACAAAATCCAACTGATGAATTCGAAAACGAAAACAGGTCTATATTCCCTAAGATAAGATAAGATCGATTTTTGATACTTGCTAATGGTAAGTTTTCAATTGAAATTGGTATCAGTATTAATAGCTGAATATAGTTGTACTTTTAAAATAGCTCAAATATGGCAAATTTCATTTTAAAAAGATCTGCAATTTCAGTATATTTTATCATAATTGTTGCACTATCGGAAAAGCTAGAAGAAAAAAAAGTTTCAAAATAGCTAGAATTGCAAGTTCCGGCAAAACTGAATGGTTTCCAGCAATCGACTCTACAAAATAGCTAAATCTGTTGGAAAAATAGCTAAACAGGCTGATGCTATATATCTCATAGCTGGGAGAAAGAGAGAGAAAGAGCTCATGACTAAACAGGAGACTGACAAATAGAAAAATCTGATCTTATTTTTGGAAATCTGACCACATTTTTAAATTTTATTCGGCAACATAAGCTCCGCTCCAAAAAAGAATTTTACTAAATCTGCCATAAAATGCTGCGTGTAGAAATGCAAGCAAACAAACCAAAATTACCCGAACTTAAAATTTTTTGAATTTTCATCAACTGTCCACTGTAATTTTAGGATAATTTTGAAGGGAAAATGACGCATTAATATTTTGGACTGCAGCAAAATATTTCAAAATTTGCGAATACCATTTTTGGAGTATTTGTATAGGGAAGAAAAATTAAATCTAAGTCTGCCGCGTATCAGAACTATACATCGATGGGCCGCCTTAAAGTTCCTTCCGCCTGCTTTTAAAAATACCGCATTTGAAAGCACCAAAAATGTGCTCACCCATGTGGATCTTTCTTGGATCAACATTCGAAAAACCTTTTTTTTTATAATTTCACAGTCAAAAGATTTAAGGTATTTATGATTTCTCTCATTTGGTAAAATAATTGAGAAATGGTCCTTTAACATGCAATCCAAATACTCCTAAAGGAATAGTGAACTTTCAGGTTTATTGTATAATCTTTGCTTATACTAACCCGCCGGTTCCAATAAAAGTAAAGCAGAGAATAGAATATGTCAAAAATTACCATCTTTACAGGTTGCGTTTTCCACCCAGAGCAGTGGCGATTTCTCTAGTCACAATCATCTTGAGCATCTTTTGAGGTTGTGTCTAGATCATGCTCCATACGTAATCTATAGCTGCAAATTATTTTGAGGAGCTCTAATGCCTGATATTCCTTCATTAAGATAGCTGCTATTTACTCTGTAATTTGTTAGTTTATGTGTCAGTTAGCTCTATGTAGAATGTGAAAAATTTTAGTAAAAGCTATTTGCAATTCCAATTACATTCCATATTCATTTCTCATTTTCAAGTTTTGTACAAAGGTGTTTTTATTAACGCACTTACAAACACATTTGAATAATTCAATTACATTCATTTAGCTTAAAATTATAGCACAAGTTTACAATTATACCAGAACCAAAATGGTATGAGGAGAAAGGTAGAGTGAAAATGCTCTTTCCATGTTTTGCAAACAAATTTAATTAATTTACTAGCCAGCTACACCCATGCACACACACTCTTATACGCACTCAACAATTAAATTTAGATACTTCAAGTTCCTTTCAAATCGTTTAATAAGCAAACTGCATTTCTTTTTGAAGTACGTATCTTTATATATATATATTTTTTCTTTTCATACTCTGTCCCGACTCGCTCGTTGTATTTTAATTAAATTCTGCCTGTTTGTCAACTAGCCAGGACTTTAATTGTTCCACTGACGCATCTGGCGAATTTGGTTGCCCTTGCTGAAGATTTTTATTTAATTTTATGAAAGTCTCGGTTGACTTTGCTTTGGGCAATAAAAGAATTAAGTTTTACATTTTATGCATTTGGTTTAATGTTCTCCGGTTGAATGATTGTTGAATTAACTTGGTGCGTGCTGCTAATTGTTTTTATAAGAATGTGATGAGAAGCTACACAGATAAAAATATGATGCCAAATTATGGCCAAATGGCCAAAAATAATAATATTTTAATGATTTTAATTTTCATTGAGATTTTAATTGGCATGAAAGCGAAGGGAATTTCGATTATGTCCATTCTATTTTGATGTTTAAAACGAAAAATATATATTTTGGGACCATAATGCATTGTAAAAATATATAGAAAATGTTAAACTTTCGAACCCACGACCTCGACGTTCTTGCCACTAGACTACGCTTGCTTGCTGAGCGGCTAAGTGTCAAGTGCTTACCTTCTCTACTATGATTTAGTCCAGTGCTCTCCAAGAAAAGAGGACAGAAAATGTGTGATCACTTTCTATAAGTGTTGTTCGGCAATATACCGCTGCGGTAGGGACTGTGTTGTAATGTTGAGTGCGACTATTTTTCAGACATTCAGTTGGGAATGACTTCGGCAAGCATTCGGCACTTATACATATGAATTACCGAATGTGTTCGGCCCCCAGGAGCAATTGCTGGATAACTCTGATTCAGTCGCTATCTCTCGCGAGAGCTTGATAGTCGTATGTACTATGTATGTACCTCAGTTCAAAACAAAGTAAAGTAGGGAACAAAATTTGAATTTGTTCGATTTTCAATAAAAAGACATTGCCAAAACAACAAAAAATAGAGGAAAGCTAACTTCGGCTCGGCCAAAGTTTATATACCCTTGCAGCTCGTATAATATATATATAATATGTACATCAGGGGGAGGCAAAAAGCTCATTTGGGCGTCGCGAGTGTGTGTTTAGCCACACTCATTTAGCACTTCGTTGTTGTTGTGAAGGAGCGCAGTATAAGCTCGTATTCTGTCAGTGTGTCTACGTCTATGCACAGAAGATAGGGAATCGCCGGACTCTGATGTAAATGAAGACTTTAAATGATTTTCATTCGCTTTGAATAATGTTAGCCGATTCCAAAAATTGTTAGCATTGTTAGCATTTAAGTAATATTTAATAAAGTTAGTTATACTTATTAAACCAAGTAGCTAAGGTGGCAACCCAGTCTAAGTAAAAGAACACGAACATATTAAAAGCAGTGTGTTCAACAAACTTCCACAACAATTCTCTAATGCTGCCCAGCAAACACTCACACACACGCACACCCATACATTGACGCCATTGTGAAATTCATGTCGAAGTACAGCTTTCGCTCAGCAAATTCAAACAGCACCAAGCTAACTACAGCAAGGAGCAATATTTCGACAGCAGCCAGCCAGATCCTCAACAAAAACAGCGATTCGAGGATTTTTGGGCAAGTGTGCAACACACTCATACCGCAGCCTGCACGCACATACACACATGCTGACGACATCTACAGCATACATTTGAAACCACCCTCTAGTACGGCCGACCCACGCTGTATCAACGTTCCGTCGACGATTTTGTGACTGTCGTTGACGCTCGACTGACGTATTTTCAAGGCGATGTCCGCTCAATACGTTACCGGCTCTCCTGGCACGCTAGGTCGACGCAATGCCATGCATGGGGCGACTTAAGCGACGCTCGTTCGACCCAATGCCATGTATGGGCCGACTTTAGCGACACTCGTTCGACACGCGTTCGGCCCATGTTACAACTTGACAGGCGGCACTACGCATCACCGTACAAAGAGCAACGCTGGGTTGACGAAAATAGAGTGACTGACCCCAGCCGTACTAGAGGGCAGAGTCCGGCGCCTCCCTATCTGAAGTGTATACAAAAGCGCTCTGCGGCAGTGACGTCGACACACCGAAAGTATGCGAGCTTATTCTGCTCTCTTTTGCAACAGCAAGGATGTGCTAAATGAGCGCGCTTTCGCGTGGCTAAACACACACACGCAACGCCAAAATGAGCATGTGTATTTTGCCAGCCCCTGACTTAAACACATATAGAGGCTGAATCGTGGAACAGCACAAAGCTTGCGATCATCGAGAAAGCTTCGTCCAACTAGGACTTGAGCATTTGCATCCTGCAACAGCAGCCAAGATGTTGTGAACAATGGAATTTTTTCTATGAATTGTGAATTAGCAACGCATTTTGGCGCATTCGCACACTCACACATACATAAGCCAGCGACGCCAGTGCACACACACATGAGTGCAAACGGCAAAGACGACCTTCTGTCTGTCGCCCCCTTACACGTTCAACCGTACGCATCCTCCTGCAGTCAATGCCTTCCACGTTCCTGCCTGCCCACACCCGCTGATCGTGCGGAAAATAAATGGCTATTGAGGGCAGCCTGAGTCTTCCTACAACTTTTCGACCAAAGTCCACAACAAGTGGCAAACGAAAGTCCACAACGAGGTTTATGCCATAATGTGAAAACATACATGTTCATGAATATCTGAATTGCGTGCTTAGGTAAACTAACGTAAACAAAAATTCAAAATTTCATTACGCTGTGCCACAAAATTCAACTTTTTTTAATGTCTGGGAACGAGACCAATAAATTATGAATCTAGAGCAGAGATGGGCACGTCGCGACGTTCCAATGCACACGAGGCAGCGTGTGCATAGGACATCTGCCGCGGCCGACTGCACAAAATCACACGTACGCTATAAGCATTGAAAGCTATTTATAGAACACGAATGCGGCGCACGCAAATTGTGCTTGTATGCGTGTGAAAAGTGTGACGATATGTGTGCATGCCAATCTCTGATCTAGAGGCATCAGGTAGCAACACCTCATTCCCAATTTTTCTTGATCACGTCAAATTCGCGTTTATTGGGCACGTGACTTACAGCTGAACGCCGATACGCCAATAGCTGGCGAAGTGGACCGGTTGTGTATATTTTTTATTGGATTGTGGACTTCTTTCTGTCATAAAATCATTTTTCAGAATTTTTTAAACTTGGAAAAAGTAAACGATTTATCATAAAATAACCATATTTTCCATTTCAAAATCCAACGGTTTGTATCTTATGCAAAAAATCAAAACTTCGTGTTTGGTTATTCTGTAAGGTCATTCAATGTAGCTTACATTCAAACAAATTTGTTTGGAAAAGGTTAATTAATGTGGTCACAGTACCTATAAATGTAAACAAACCTCGTTCAACACACCTTTATGCAAATGTCTCGTACGTGTTGGCGGAAAACTGACAATTGATTTGAATTCAACGACCAAAAATACAAAAGGAAAGTGGCTAATGTTGCTCTAAGGCAATTGCTAGTACAATAATGCCTATAAACCGCGAACCAAGGAATCGTTGGTAAAACTGAAAACGCAATTCGGTCTATTTATATCTCTAGTTTATGGCCCATATGGACTCGATAATGGGTGATGTCAAATGTGGTACCCACTTTCGCGGTTTTTCGATGCACGTTACCATCTCTTAAGGACACATTTTAGTGGTCAGCATATCAATATATTTAAGATCTTACTAAATTCTATCGAGTGGTTTTCCATTGATTTCATTTTCTAAGTTAGACCTCTATTGGCGGGGTACTAACCGCTTGTCCATTGGAGGCGGTAATTTAGTATAACAATTGTGGTGAATCCCTTCATCTTTGGTGAATTTTCCAATATTCTAGCTCTCACCTTTTTTAACCAGCCCCAGATGTTGTAGCTGTGTGTTGCTAGTATAAATGTGCCTATTAAACGCGAACTTGACGTGATCAAGAAAAACTGGGTATGAGGTGTTGCTACCTGATGTCTCTAGTCTCACAATTTATTGGTCCTGTTTCCAGGCTATTTGGAGTGTTTCACTGTGTTACAATTCGAACGGGTATTTTCTCTGTGTACTTTGGTTGTAAACCCCTAAAACTTTGAAGCAAAATTTGTTTATTTTATTTAAAAAATATCAAACTAATTTGTGTGTAACTATTACTTTCTTTCCTTTTATAAGTCGTTAATGCTGTAAGGGAAACACATAAAAGAACTTACCTCAAAAAAATAGAAGAACCAACTTTTTCAAATTTGTAAAATTCTTAAACATAATTGTTTTCGCAACTTAACAGTTTTTAAAATATTTTTGTCAATGCTTTTTTCTTAGACTGGTTTCAATTCTGTGACCTATGCTACTATTTATTTATGTAATTTTGACAAGCTGTGTGCTAGACTTAAAAAAGAGCCAGCTTCACAAAATAGCATTTTTTGATATCATAAAAATTAATATATATAATAAAATGTTGTTTTTATTTGTAGAATATCTGAGAGGTGTACATAGAGTTGGTGGTAGATGAAGTTATGTAAATTTTGTAATCTGATGAATTGCTTGCTTTTTGCAAGTCTAACTGAATTTTGGCTTTAAGCTTTTTAGAAAATTACATTAATCGTTGTTTTTTGAACATGATTGGACCAGGATGTTATAAAACTATGACATTTTAATATTTATATATTACAATACAAATCTACATAGTAAATATTTAAGTTTTAAAATCATTTGCCGGCAGTTGCCTTGAGGGTTAAGTACATTAATAATACTGTTAATATTAAGTTAAACTCATTTGGTGTTTAGTTTAGCGTAGCGTAGTGTTGGTTAAAATTGCTCATTTTAGTGAACAAGGTGAGTTGCTCAAGTAACTTTGTTGCTCAAATGTTCAGTTCTTTCTTGTTTCTTTTTGTTACACTGAACTCTGAAAAAGGCTGAACAACTGAACACAAAAGAAGAAGAATGTGATCAACTGAACAAAATAAGAGCAATTGCAAAAGAACATGTTCACTTGTTCACTAAACTCATAAACAATCCAACACATAGATAAAAAATATTACCCCATTAATGTAGATTTTAAATGCCTCGTAACTTAATTGTGATACAAATCCCATTTGCCATTTAGTTATAGATCAGTTTGCTGCATCAGGCCTGATCCTCTTCGACCCGTGGTGGTACAAAATGTCTCCTGTTGCTCACCCAAACAAATGATCAAATTCTCGCTACCCGGATGAAAAAAAGATGGCACTTGCAATTTGCCATTCTGAGAGCTGTTTGATTTCTGCGCCCCCGTTGAGGCTGTCTTGTCAGCTGTGGTGGTCGAGGAAGTGGTAGTCGATGAATTATTATTGCCCACATTGAGCGGTAAAAGGGGAGGCTGTTGCTGTGGATTTGGTGCCAACAATCGTTTCGAGCCACCACGTCTACGACTCCCCTGCTTGGTAAAAACACTCGGTTCCAGCTGTAGCTGAGCATTGATATCCTGCTGGGTCATACAGGTGAAGGCTTTGAAAAAGCTTTTACGAAAATTCTCACTCAGGAAAGCATAGAGTATGGGATTTACGGCCGAATTGGAATAGACCAAAGCTCCCAATAAGAGAAATATTAGAATTTCCAAACGAGAAAGATCCCGCTGAGCGGGATTGGAGTTGATTAAGGCCAGCTGTGACATCCAATGCGGTAGCCAACAGCAGATGTATACCGTTATCACCGTCAAGACCAGACGCGTGACCTTGCGATGAGCTCTACGCTTCTCTTTGGATTTTGTTGTATGTTTCGGTCCCACCGATTGAAGTTTACGTATAACCAAATAATAGAAAGTCAAAATAAAACACAGCGGTGTGGCAAACCCCAAAAAGAAGGTATACAGTATGAAAGTGGTGCCCGAATGTTTCTTATAAGCATCTGGCCACATGATGTTGCACGAATAATTGATACCATCCTCCTGTTCCACAGTGCTGGCATAGAGTATCACCGGTAGCATCAGCACAGCCGAAGTAGACCAAGCCAAGGCGGAAACTAACTTGGCTATGTGTAAAGTACGATAACGGGGCGATGAAATGGGATGACATACGGCTATATAACGATCCGCGGACATGATGAGCAGAAAAATGGAAGAGGTAAACGACGTTATGGAAGTACTAACCATATAGGCTTTACACATAAACTCGCCAAATCTCCAGCTACAAATGCGCATGGTGTACAATAAAAAGGGGATGCCTATGAGGAAACATTCATCGGCTATGGCCAGATTGAGTATATAGATATTGGTAACGGTTTGCATTTTCGAGAACCTTAGAACCACATAAATCACCAAAGTGTTGCCAAATAAACCCACAATACACACTAAGCCATACAAAACGACGGTGAATAGATCTGCTATGGAATTGCGTGTGGCTATGCAGTGTTGATAGGTGGGCAGATCTGTACCATAGATGAGATCTTCTTCAGACAGAGTGAAGGAACTGCTTGGCGAGGAGAAACTGTCATTCGTGGAATACCAACTGGAGGCGGTGGTATTAGTGTCAGTTAACATTTCCTCTCCTCTGGCCAATTGTAGGCCCAGCATGACTAGCCACATGTTGTTGGTTTCCACTATCGCTCTCTCTCTCTCTGTGTTGGTGCTTGTGGTCCAGTTTTAATTACAATGTTGTTGCTGGTGTTGCTCTGTCACTTTCAGCCTTTCACATGGTTAAACCTGCAATAAAATAAATTTGCAAATTTAATTTTCGTGTTTCACTTTTAAGGCTAACCAATGTTTGTGTGTGTGTGTGTGCTGGCGAGGGGCTAATTAAGCTAAATACCACATGTCTGCCAACATTTTTGGTAATGTTATTAAAAGTTTTAATTTTACCTTGGCCACGCTTGATTGCCTCCAAAACTAACATTTTTTTGGTCTGCTTGTTTACGTGGATTCAAATTAGAAACATTTTGTGGATTATTAACTTGATTAGTTTCTAATTCAATGTGAAAAGAGTCTTTTAATTGAATTTGAATAAAATAGTTTGAGTATAGTTTTGATTTGATAAACAGGCGGTTGGCAATCCTGGAGCGCAAGGTAGTGCATTACGCAGCATCAATATTCGCAGTCGACTTTGGTACAATGACTCGAAGTGATATGATCGTTTTCGATTTCTTGTGGAAGAGTAACTTCTATCGAAGTTAGAAATGTAAACAATGACTGTGGGGCCCTGGTTTTCGTGTGTGTTTCAGTTCTAACGTTTGATCAATATTACCTTTCATGAATTGCATTGGGGGGCTGTAATGAAAATCATTTCAAACTGAATTCGGTTGATTTTATATGTTAGTGGACTACACCCACAAAAACGTAATATCTATTAGGTATCTAATTTTCATTAATCCTCCAAATATCAAATTGATATTTTGTATATATTTTTTTTTCTAATATGATATTTCGAGGATATCAAAATGATACAAACTTGTTTCAGATCAACACTTTTTATTCCCTTGTAGAGGGTATATTAAAATTATCCAGATGTTTATAACGCATAGAAGGACGCATCTCCGATTACATAAAGTATATATATTCTTGATCAGCATGACGAGCTGAGTTCATTTAGCCATGTCCGTCCGTCTGTTTCTATGCTTTCTCCTACTCAGTTTTAAAGCTATCTTAACCAAGCTTTACACGAAGTCTTTTAGTACAAATACGTTGTACATTTGTCGGAACCAGCCGGATCGGACGACTATAGCATATAGCTGCCAAAGGAACGATCGTTCGAAAAACTAGTTTTAGTGAGAAAAACTTTATTTGTTTTCAATGCAAACGCCCCCAATCCTCGTATTGATCAATTTTCTATGCTTTCACATAATTCCCCCAAGTTTGATGAAAATCGGACAACTATATAGAATGGCTGCCATACAAAAGTTAGGTCTGAAAAAAGTCTTAGTAGGAAAAACTTTTTTGTTTTCAATGCTATCGTTCCCAAACTTGTTATTGGTCAATATTATATGCTAACACACAATTTTGCTGAGTTTGATCCAAATCGGATGACTATGGAATAGAGCTGCCAAAGGAACGATCGGTCGAAAAACTAGTTTTAATGAGAAAAATTTGTTTGTTTACAATGCAAACTCCCCCAAACCTCGTATTGATCAGTTCTATGCTTTCACATAATTCCACCAATTTTTATGAAGATCGGACAACTATATAGAATAGCTGCCAATACAAAAGTTAGGTCTGAAAAAAAGTCTTAGTTGGAAAGACCTTTTTTGTTTTCAATGCTATCGCTCCCAAACTTGTTATTGGTCAATATTATATGATAACACACAATTTTGCTAAGTTTGATCCAAATCGGATGACTATAGCATATAGCTGCCATAGGAACGATCGGTCGAAAAACTAGTTTTAGTGAGAAAAACTTATTTGTTTTCAAAGTAGAGTCTTTATACTTTCCAGTTATGAATATTATCAGTTTCCACACAATTTTTTTCGAGGTCAAAATCGGATGAATATATCGTATACCTGCCATATGACCGATCGGTCTGAAAATGGGTATGAGTGAAAAAAACTATTTGGTTTCCAAGTAAATCGTTCTTAATCTAGGTGATTATTAATATTAAGCGCTTTCAAACTAATTTGAAAAAGTTGATCGACATCGGGTGACTATATCTTATGGTTAGCATAGGATCGATCGGTCGAAAATGGGTGTAAGTAAGAAATTTTTGTTGTTATACTCTTTACCGAAGGTACATAGAGTATATTAAGTTTGTGCAAAAGTATGTAACAGGGAGAAGGAATCGTTTCCCCGACCCTATAAAGTATATATATTCTTGATCAGCATCAACAGCCGATTCGATATAGCCATGTCCGTCTGTCCGTCTGTCCGTCCGTCCGTCTGTTTGTCTGTATGAACGAAGAGATCTCAGAGATGGTAAGAGATAGAGGTTTGACATGTATGGGACATATATTTCTTATACTTGCAGGCAGATCAAGTTTATTTTCAATTTTTGCCACGCCCCCTCCCGCCCCCGAAATTTGGAAAAAACTTCATATCTCCTACAGTTTTGGAGATAGATCGTTTGTTCCTTCTAGAGATACCTTGTAAACGATACTCAAGTTATGGGCAAAAAACGGCCAGTTAACACCACCCACCGCCCCACCAACAACCACAGCAACATACCCTTACCGTTCAACACCGGCAATCTTAGTGCGAGAGAGAAAGAGAGAGAGAGAGAGAGAAACTTAGAGAGCGCACCGCGTTGTGCGCGGTGTGTTAACTGGCCGTTTGACTCCTGAGCAAATGCGAGTGTAAGGGTACAGAGTATGTTATAGTCGGGCTTGACCGACTTTCTTTCTTGTTTTTAATGTTAGCATCCTTAAACTCGCTGAATTACTAATTTTAAATGCGTTCAAATAGATTCGCAAAATTTGGTCGAAATCGTATGACTGTAACTTAAGGCTGCCATAGGACCGATCGGTCGGAAAATGAGTCTTAGTGAAAAAAAACTTTTTTGTTTTCAATCTTAACGTTCTCAAACTCGGCGATTGTTAATTTGATATGTTTTCAAAAAGATTTGCGAAATTTGGTCGAAATCAGATGTTTTTCTGGCGTAAAATGGGTTTTAGTTAGAAAAATTTTTGATTTTTATACAAGCGTTCTTAAACTCTGACATTTCAAAAACAGTATTTGCAAAGGTATAAAAACTTCGGCACCGACGAAGTTAGCTTGGCCTTCTCGTTTAGTATCAATTTGATACTAGGTGTTATCAAATTGATATTTCAATTGTCAAACTTTTAGTATCATTTTGATACTAGCTTTTATAAATTTAACTAGCTAAATACCCGGCGTGGCCCGGGATCTTTGCGTTGAATGGATTTGATATTAACATATGAACCCACTCATCAAATTTCCAGTTCATAGAATAAATAATTTCAGAGAAATTTTAAATTTCGAACACTCACACTGTAAACCTACTGATCAATTTTCCATATCACAACCTGAATAATTTCTGAGATGTGGACTTGAACCACTCTTAAACCGGCTGGTTTGCCTAACTTATTAATACCATAAAGTTTCCGGTTCGATACCGGCCCTGATTCATTAAAATATGCAGTTCCCTATTGATATTCAACTCTATTTACCAACATTATTACCTACAGTCTAAATTTCACTTGCATATCTTAAATAACTTCTGAGTCACTTTTGCTCTGAGTCACTTTGGCTCTGAACCACTTTTGAACCGGTTAAAAACATGTTCCATACCGACCCTAAACCAGTAAAATATCCGTCTCCATATTACCAACCTACAGAACAGATTTCAAGTTCATAGCTTTATTAACTTCTGAGTTCATAGCTTAAATTACTTTTAAGAAATAGCTCTGAACCATTTTTTGAACTGTTCGATACCGGTTCATTTCCAATACGATTCAGTTATTTATCCAACCCCATATTGCCAAGCTACAAATCAAATATATAAATAACTTCTGAAATATGGCTCTGAACCATTTTTTAACCGGTTTCAAACCGGTTCGATACTAGCCCAAAACCAGTAAAGTATTTAACTCAATAATACCAACCTACAGTCTTCATTTTAAGTTCATAGCTTGAATGACTTCCGATATATGGCTCTCAACCACTTTTTAACCGTTTTTAAACGCTTTCGAAGTGGTTTTCAGACTTGATATATAGCCTATTGTTCTTTCATACTGTGAATATTTCGTTAAGATCGGTTCAGCGGCGTAGTTTGTTCTTAACTTCTGTTTTTATATAATTATAGATGTATAGATATTCTTTTCTATCAAGTTTATAGTATCAAAAACTTTTAACTTTTTTAAAAACTTTTTACTTTTAGCTTTCTAACTCTTAGAAAATGAATTTTATTTACACTAATGAAATAAAATCGTCAGATGTGGGCAGCTCTCAATGGAAAACATTGTTCTCTCACTCTGCTCCGTATCCACGCGGATGTTGTTTAAGCAAAAGTCATACTTGTAGATTTGCACGCATTCAAAGAGAGCCTAGGTGAAAAAAGAGAAAAACGCCTCCTTTGCAGCTGTCTTTGTTTCGAACCTTTCGCATTGGGCGTCATCTTGCATAGCGCAAAAAAAGGCAACAACAGCATTGCGGCGTGTTATAGTAACATGTGTTTTTTAGATATGGGAATATAAGGACAATAAGAAGTGCCCTTATGACATAAGCAATGACGTTAAATTTTGCATCAGCCAAAGTTAGTCTGCAGTACTCTCTATCTCTCCTTTGTTTCTCTCTCAGTTGATAAGGGATTTCATTTAAATTTCATAATCTTATAAAATTTTAATATTTGAATAGCTTTAAAATTAGTATCATTTGACAATCAAAATTTCCATTGCCTACCTTAAAGTTTAATTTATAATACGTCTCAGTAATTTTCACACTAGCATATCTTGTTTTTCCTGGAGCAATATCTTTTGGACACACACAAACATTTTGCTTAACACTCAAGTTTAGTTATGATTTATGCCATTTGCATTAACACGTCTAATCTGCAAGCGATAGAAACAATTTTAATTAAGCTTAACTAAACTAAAGCTACAAGCAAGCAATATGTGTACAATCTGCTCAAAGTCAATTTAGCTTGTAATCTCATATGTGCATAGAAATTTTAATGCAGCAATCTTATCTTATGTATCAAGGATGCACAGATGTTTATATGAAATAAACTTTGTTTACTTGCCATTGCTGACAAATTGTACACAATTTAAATGCTAATTTAATTTAATAAACCATTTTCATTTTTGATTTCGGACTTCTTTCGAATCGATGTCCACGCGTTCAACTTAATTGAGCGCATTATTTGCTTTAAACAGTTGATGATTTATTTATTTTTCTTTGAGTTTTCTTTAAGGAAAGTTTGATAACTTTCTCGTAGAAGTGTCTGGAAGTGAAGAGGAAAAAGCAAAGCAAGGCTTACATTTCATATTAGACAACTGACAAAGTTTGTTGCCAAATCAATAAATTTGTTTTTTAATAATAAATTGGTTCGTACAAATAGCATTAGCAAATTGCTTTGGCATATTTAAAGTAGCCAACTTAAATTTTATTTCTACTTTAAATCCTTAAAAAATTAAAAAAGCAATTACTTGGCAAAACAATTAACATAAATCTCAAAACCAATCAATATTCCAATTAGCTCTAAAATCCCACAATTTCTTTGAAATTTATGCCAATATCTTTGTAAATGGCCAAAAGTTTTTGCTTGTCCTTTTCAACCTTTCATTTGCCTTGACATTTTGGTTTTGTCGCCAGCGTTTTAAACTTCACTTCCTCTCAAATAACATGGCCAATAAATTGCATGCAATCGAGGATATAACACGTTGCAATCAGGCAACGAAACATGGATTCAACATGACCATACAGCCTGCTGCATGGGTTGAGTTTCAGTTGTGCAATCAATTAGCAGCAGATTGAGGACACATTGCGTTGGCGGCGATTTCAATTAACATGTTAGGCTCTGTACATGGGTTCTCTGCAAGCCAGTGTGTGGGCTAAAGATATGTACGACAAGTACATATCTGCGATATTGCAGGCAGAAACCCTTTAATAAAGTGACTTAATTAAGTGTTAAGTTCAAGATCAGCGATGCTATGCGCTTTTTAGATATACTAGAAGCTGGTTTTTGGCAGCTCTACGATCTTATATACATACTTGCTTCTTTCGGAACCAGCCGATGTCTATGAAATATCTTCTAAGCTACTGGAAAGCTAAAACCTAAACTTTCTACTATTGATGATTTACGAATATAAAATACTAGCCATAATTAATGTATGCTGCTTCATTTCAATTGTGTCGAGTTGCATAAAAACTTGAAACACAAGTGGTATATTGAAATTATCTACTGACTGACACCATTAATTTTTCATGCTTGACACTAAATGCTTTTCTTTTTAAAGGCTGGATTCCAGATGACAAAAATTTATTTCGGCACAATGCTTCATACAAATAAGAATGCTGCGTAATATTCAGATTTCAAAACATTTCAAAAGTGTTTCTATTCATGTGAAGTTTGACATACAAATTTATTTTCGTGCGTGCTGGAAATAGGCCTTAATTGTCGAATTTCAAGCAATGAGCTATAATGGCTTTCTGGACTAAAAAAACATTTTACTTGAACCATTTTTAAAGAAGTCTGCAGCACTGTCTGTCGCTACATCTACGGGTAAAAGGTCAATGCTGCACTCATAGTGAAGTTATGTTTTCTCATAGCTAAAAATAAACAAGTCCGCTGATGAGAGAATTTGGTTATTCTCGAAACATCGGTCGTTTTACGGACATACCCAATTGCTATTCCAAAATGTTGTAATTAATATCTGTTGATTTGTGTTGTTTATATAGAATTATACTCAACCATAGACCTTGAGACAGCCAGATGTAAACTTTGACTAAAATCTAAAACAGGTCACTTAACCCCATATATAAAAAAAAAAAACAGCTAAAAATCCAAATAGTCTATACACGTGGGTGTCCCCGAAATCTCTTGATATTTTCGTTGCATCGCTTGCATTTCGAATTCAAGCTGTTTGCCTTTATACGAAATATGCTAGTCTATCAAGTCTATCAATTCCAAAACGAATATACAACTCTACTAACTAAACTTTTTCCACACCCATAAAAAATTGTATTAATATCAATTTGATATCACTTTTTTGTATCAAAATAAGCCTAGAGAGTATCAAATTCATATTTTGGGTATTAATTTGATCCTTAGAGTATAAATTTGATGTTAATATGAAACTAAAACATTTTCAATGACAACGAATGTTAGTTGGAAAATTTTAAAAGTCATGCTCGTATGTGAAACGAAGCCCGCAAAATGTCTCAACTGGCAGCTCATTCGATGCTGGACGTGTTATATTTAGGGCCGTTTTCTCATGTTGGTGTTTTTGGAAATCTAGGTGGATTTGCTGCATTTGCTTTGCTCATGTTCAATGCTAACCATCTAGATGAATTTCGTAGCAATCTACTTCAACCTCATTGATTTCAAATCCATGTACATGCTTATGCAAATTAAGTATTTTTATGTATCCTCGCATATGGTCACACTGAAAAATATTTGAAAACAAAAAACAACTGCTCCTAGAAACAGTAAAGTCTGAATTGTTATTAAGTAAACCATAAATGGAAAATATTGAATGTGCCCTTAATATACAAGAACACCTGCAGACATTGCTGAAATTACAGATGCACATTCTGATTCCCCTAGTTCATTGCTTAAGCTAAGTTTACACATCCAAATAATTTGGCTAAATTTTGATAAAAATAGCGATGATTAAAGATTTTACAGGATTAAAATCTTAAACTATGGTTCCACGCAATAAATACGCAAATAGTTTGATCAAATATGGCCGAAAAGTTTCACAATTTGGCCTATATAGCCCAATTTTCATGAAAATTTGTACAAATTATATACCTGTGTGAACATAAGATTCGACCTACTGCTTAATCTCCCATCATAGTAACAAGTCGTTCCAAAAGAAAAAACTTCTCCTTCTCTGTAAAATTCTTGCTTTAATTTTTAAAATTGGCGCGCAATAAAAAAAACAATACTGTGCCGAGTGCAAAGGTGCTGCCAACCTAGCATTATACCATTCCAGCCGTCCCGGTGTGACCGTGGCGCAAATGCCCGAATTTATAATCAACCTACATGAGACAACCAATGGCGCAAAAACCATCTAGTTGCAAAATCTAGATGGATTTCGCTTTGAGCAAAAACATGGACATGAGAAAACGGCCCTTAGTGTTTTGATTTTAGTGCAAACACATCAGAACTTGGTTGAAAGTAAATGCAATGAAAGACACTTTCCCAGAAGACGTGCTAAAGATAAATTTATGGACCTCAATAAGGTGCACAAACTTCTATATTGACAAGATAAATATTAAAATTTTTTGAAAAATGTAAGGCCGACCCACAGTATTTGGAAACTCAAAAAAGTTGGCCAATAGATCAAGCAGATGTTTAATAGAATAGAATTAGAATAATTACCTCATTAGTCCAAATTATAGTATTTGCACAGTCTGCACACTTTGACTTAAAAATGTGCAATTATTGCTCTCTGAGTACGTTATTCCCTTTTTATACTTGGTAACTGACTTATTTCATAACATTCGCTCAAAAGTTTCTCGTTGTCTGCAAAAAACAGTTTTTGAGCGACCCACTAAATAGAGGGAGACCGGGTGTGGTGCAGCGGGTAGAGTGTGTCCTGTTGTGCGGGAGGCGTGGGTTTTATCCGGCTTCAAAACATCTAATAAAAAGTTTTGTTCCTATCAAATGTTTACGCAACCAGCAGCTATTGGTACCAGTTCTTAAGTAACTAGCAATGAAAATGTTTCTCAAGCTTTGCCGTTCGGGTTCGGCTTAAAACTGTAGGTCATTTTCTCTTGTACGAAAAATTTTAAGTACACACCATGCCAAGAGATTAAGAGAAGCTCGGCTTGTGGCCCTTTGGGCTGTCTGAAGCAGCGATGGACACGCCTGGCCCTTAGGGCACTGACTCTCGCGGCTCAATTAAAAGAAAATAAACGCCTTTCAGCACATTCATTTTGCTCTCAAAAAATCATTCAATTTGTGAGCGATCGATGTGTCCGGTTTATTGGTTACAGCCAGGCAGATCAGTGCTGTCTTTGAACAATTCTTTCGCGCGCAGAACGAAAAAAGTTCTGATTCCATTTTTTTCTGTATTTGATGAGTGCAGAACTGAGTGATATTATGTGTATTTTCAAACTCTGCTTCACATTTAAAGTCTTCCAAATATATTGTTCGTACAAAGAAATCCTTGAATAATTACAAATTTTTAAGACCCTAATATTGGAAAAATTAAGTGGTTATGTTTGAAAACAATACCAAAATATACTAAAATAAACTAAGGATATATTATATAAAAATACACTAATTACATTAAAAAACACAAAATGGAAGATGAGTTATATTTGTGCTATTGGTTGAGAAGGTTTAATGTTGATTTAATGTTGTTTGGTAAATGATTCCAAGTAATGGAACCCTGAAGTAGCGAGTTCATTTTTAGGGCAGATAAAATTATTAGGTTGTTGAGACGTAGCAAAATTTAGTATCTATTAAAGATAAGAAGGCTCTGAGGTGTTAAATATTTTGTGCAGGCAAATGAGAGTTCTCAAGGAAGTCCACGAGTTTAAGGGAATGTTACAAATTTTCTCTGCAATTTCAGATATAGATATAGATAGAGCAACATTTAGTTTAGAATTAGACTTGGCACTACAACTACCAAACACTTTCACACCGTAGCAAAGCGATGGTGCCATGTACGTTTTTGCAACCAGTTGTTTAATATGTGTTGGTATGAAAATTTTCGTTAGATTTAACAGCCAGATTAAGGAGTGTTTTGCCAATTGCTTTGTTTATGTAATCATCCCATGAAAAATATTGTCAAATGTAAAACCCAAATTTACTACTCGCTCCACGTAGTCTAAATTTATACCATTAATCTTCAGATTTGGTAAGCAAATTATATAAAATCTCTTTTTATATATAACAATGCACTTAGACTTGACCATCTCCGTACCAGCTCAAGTTCACTATTACAAGCATCAACACAATCAGAAATTTTGTTTAACGGGCGACTGACATACATCTGGACATCATCTGCATACATTTGAACTTCACATTTAGATAGAACACTTGGGAGGTCGTTAACATGAATCGAAAAAACTAATGGTCCAAGAACTGATCCTTTGTGAGACGCCACGTTTTAGTGACAGAAAGGATGATCTTCTATTTAAAGTAGCTTCTGCTTGAAGTCGGTCATGTAGATACGAGCTCAATCATCAATTTTGATGCTGTACTAAAGAAATTATTACCTGTACAAAAAGAGTTTTAAAGGATTTTTTTTCGCCAGTTTGACGCTATATTGTGATTATTTTGTTATTCATTGAAATTCATTTTTCAAAGAATTGTCCATTGCTAGCCACTACTTTTTCGTATCTTTCAGGCACTTTTCGTATACCTTCTCGAAAAATACGATGCATCTTTTGTTGCGATCCACAAATCGAACCAATTTTGCTTAATTTTTCAAAAGATCGAAAGTGCTGATTTTCAAGGACGAAAACAAATAGTAATCGAAAGGGGCAATGTCTGGGCTATACGGCGGGTGTTTTGACCAGCTGCGCAGCATGTAGCCGAGCGTTGTCATGTTGTAACATTACCTTGCTTACCGTTTTTGCTACAACGCATCAATTGAGTTCGGTAGAGTTGCGCTGTGATGGTTTCACCCGGTTGTAGCAGCTCATAGTACACCATGCGCAATTGGTCCCACCAAATACAGAGCGTGACTTTCTTCTTCTTCATCTCTTCTTTATTGGCCCGATATTGCACACACACAATATCACAACCGTCAGAGCATGACCTTGCCACCGTAAATATTCGGCCCCTATGATTTTTTGCGCTTGAAGCATGTTCCTCGTAAGCTTTTAGCAGCATTCAATGGCTTTCAGCTACATTTTTCTTCAAATGAAAAAATTAAAGTAAACTTTCCCGCAAATTGTGTTTGGTTGGCACAAAAGTTGACATTCGGAGCACGCAAAAACTATGTTGTTTACTTTTCAGCAAATCGACACATACTGAAAAAGAAAGCCTAGTGCAAGGGCGTAGCCAGGGGGGGCCCTTGGCCTAATGATGAGGCTTCAAAATGAAGTTGGTTGCAACATGGCCCGATTTGATTTTAACTTTAAAACTTTTTTGTACAGGTAATAGTATTAGTCTCGAAGAGGAAAAGGCTTTTAGTGTCTTAGCTAATCGCAAATAGTGTTGGGTGTGCTCTTATACTCTTTACAAGAGTATAACAATCAGCTTTTGTGGTTTTGCAGAAAATTCCCCCCAATTTCCTCTCTATCATGTGGTTTTGGTCTGTCCCCATTGGCTTGTTTGTAAAAGGATTTGAGCTTACCCCCAACCGGTAGGTGTAAAACTAAAGCCAATATCGCGCGGGCTATCAATGCTGTCTGGGAAAAATTCCAACCTACTCGTTGAATTCTCTTTTTTTATTTTTCAGCGTTTATTTTATCATCAAATGGCCGAATGGAGTGCAGTCGGTGCAGTGGCAGTGGTTGTTATTGCCACTGTTGTTGTGGCAATTGTTGCTGTTATCTGGCAACCGCAATTGAGGCACAAATTACAAGAACAATCCAACTGTAGTGGGTTGCAGTTGCACTCGATGACAGCCGAGAGACAATTTGAAGTGACATTTTCGTAGAATAATGCTGACTAAGGGACAGACAGGCTAAAGAGGAATGTGGCGAACAGTGGGGCAACCGCATTTTGTGTGGGTGTGTGTGTGTGTGTTGCGGCGCTTATTAAAAATTTATGCATTTTATGAGTCCCTCAAGTTCTCGAAATGCTTTTCAGTGGACATGAGGGAAAGCTGCTGGCTGCTGACTGTTGATGATGATGTGATGAAAAGTGATAAAATCAGCTTTTAGCTATTTTTTTAGTTTAGAGAGATTTGTGATGCCATAAAGCTTACGAGTGCTTAAAGTCAAATAAGTCTGAAACTAAAACAGAATTTTGGATTTAAGTTTTCGTTGTAAAACATGGAGTTAATTAATTTAAAGTTGGTTCCCACTGCTTAAGTTTGTGTATGATGCTCCCAAAATGTACCATCCTAAAGTTAAACAAGGCACAGCAAAATCTATTGCATACAACCAGGCGCAGGCTAGAGCAAACTGGCTCAGCTTGGCAGCCAACAGCTTGGCAAATGTTTAGCTGCTTGCTTTGGTTTTCAAGCATGCTAAGAATAACAGCAACAACGACAACAGAGAAGTTCACCATGGGATATTTTACTATTTTGCTGCTTTTTGATAACTGTTAACCCTTTAGAGATTTGGATTGAACTCGATTGGAATGACGTTTTAACCCGTTAAGGCAAGACATCTAAGATGTTACTTGTATTGAATCTGTCTAAAAAAGACAGGCTGCATTTGCTCAGAGAAGTCTTTATTGATTGGGTGAATAACCCGACCGAACCAGCGATTGGCGGACCAGGTCACATCATTGAAATCGACACATTTAACCTTACACCATCAGTTCACTCTTAAATTAAGATTTCTTTTTTTTTGTTAATTTTAAAAACTTTTTAAAAAAGTAATTTTCCAAGAAAACTGAGAACAATTCCTATGGTAGCAACTGAAGGGGCGAAAAGGTCCGGAACAGGCGACTGTGGAAGCATGTGAGGGGCATAATTTTTGGATCAACACCAACATACGCGAGAAGGATGCAAATTCGCATGTACATCCAGTCCCACACACACTCATACAATATGTCAAGTGCATATTGTGGTGTGAGTTTCTGTGTTTATGAAGCGTTACCTACCGTAAAGTGCAACATAAACAAATGTAAACTTCTATGCCACCTTCCCTTTCTCGCTTTCTTTATGTGTTTTTTGGTTGAACTCATTTTGTTGTCGGTTACCACAGGTTGTTACTAACTTTGGTTTTGATCACAATTAACAACCATAACAACAACAGCCCTAATGTACGCAAAATAACTCAATGAAGGTGTAGGTGTCAGTATGAGAATTTGTAGGGTTTGATGCCAAAAACTTTATACAAGTTTAAATAAACATTTTAAAAGGCAAAAAGTGTAGATATTAAACGGTAAACTTATTGCACACCCTTTAATGTTAGAAGTGGGTATTTTATTTGTATACCGTTGCAGAAATATTTTCAATCATCAAGCAATTATATAATTATATGAAATACTGTGACGAAAGAAAAATTCGAACGCCCTCAGTACTAGGCTTTAAAATCAAATTAACTCATAATTAGAAAATGGGAATTTTTTTCGCCATAGATGCAACCCTGTTTGAAGAGATTGACAATTATCTTACACCCGCAATCCTTCTAACTAAATTTTCAAATAAGAAAATTAAATCTCTTGAACTTCTTTGACGGATCTTTCGAGCATTTTACACACCAACCGTTGACTCATCCCTTTAGCAGGGTATCATACAAGCGATTATCTAGTTGGTCAGTTCCCTTATTTCCGGTCCGTTGTCTGCTAAATGCAGCATCCAACCCAAATGAATGGTGTGGTTAGCTCTCATTCTTGAAGCTCAATTATACAGTGTGTGTGTGTACGTTTGTCCTGTTTATTGTTCGCCTAGCACCTAGCCTGGCCAACACCCTGCCACCTGTGGTTACAAAGCCATAACTCTGTTGGTTGGTCGCTATGACCAAGGCGAGTGTAGTATGCACCTCCACCTTCATGCTTCAAAAAGCCACAACCATTTACACCTATTGTCAAGAGATGGGGGTCCACTTTGATATTGGTTTTTGTGGTTTGTACTAGCAAAAATTTGCCATCGCCCCAATTTGCCATATTTCCTTATCGAGCTTTTGCTGTTTTGCCAAGTAAGCGGCGTGTCGTGGTGAAGAAATTAAAGCGAAAAGCAAAAATGAAATTCAGGAGTAGCTTGCTTAAAAGCATATTAAGTTTATGTTGTGTGTTAAGCCGGAAAATTGTAGCCCAGATACTGAAATCTAGAGAAAAATACATTTTTTTTCTCTATTTAAGCGGTTTAGTGCCTTAAGCTCTATTTTTTTTTAAATTTTTTCCTTAGAAATTCAAGCTTTTTAAATCCAATTTAAAGTTCAAATTTCACACGCTTAACACATATCCCCGAGTGCAATTTATGGACACTTGGATCCACACTCTGCAATTTGCATAAATTAGCACCAAAATATAAGCCAAGCCCCCTCCATCCCGCCACAGTTTCCGCTGTTGTGTTTATTGTTCCCCCTTGTTCGGATGCGCTCATTAGGTTCTGTGTGAAAGGACATTTGAACACACCGATAGTTCCGCTGGCAAAATTCAACATAATTTTAGAGCCCATTGACAATAATTGAACGATGTTTTTGGGTTTGTGGATTTAGTTGCAAATGCCTAGATATACTGATTTTCAAATTGTGGAGAGGGTGCGGATGAAGGCACACACGCATTTTGTCAACAATGGCAAAGCCAGAGTTTTGGTTATTCTGGTTTTTGTGGGACTTATGCAGTTGTAATATTTGCAGCTCGGTTAGTTTTTTTTTTTTGTTAGTGGTTTTGTTGTAAGCTCTGGTGTGGTGGACATTTTTATGATTTTAGTCAAAAGTTGGAAAGTGCTTTGAAAGGTACTTGACATAATATTTGGTCTATGATTCGTAGAATTGAATGTTTGTTTGTATTCATTTGCTTTATATACAGACAAACCAATCTAAAGTCTAGTCTAAAATCAATCCCAAACGATGTCAGAAGTCGGCCAAGCCCGCATTTTCTCAAACCCAGTACGAGAAGCTTTGATCAAGGGATTGATTTTATCTTGTTATTCGAGCTCACATTGATTTAAGCTCCATAATCGTACTTGTTTGATCTCGAAATCGGCCTAATGCAACAATAGCCAAGATTATATTGAGCTCGATACTCGAACTAGATTCCATCCGAATAAGGATTGCATCAAAAATGACTGAGATTGACTTTAGCTCGATGTTTAAACTCATTTTGACCCAAAAAAAAGTATCTCACAAGAACTCCATAGCCAGCATCTCACATCAATTGACCAAGTTGTAGAGATATTTGAGCAAGTGTTGGAAAATAAGTTTTACATTTTCTTGACTTCCATCAAAGAGAAGCAATAACTTGGCGCCAGCTAAACAACAATCTCTTCGACATTAAATCTTATAAATAAAACAACTTGAGCGCATTAAACACCTATTTTACTTCCTATCTCTTACATTCTCTCTTCTCCCCATCACTTTGTATGTACAAACAATGTGCCTTTCCTCAACATCTTCACTTGCCCTGTTATTTACACTTCAATTCAACATTTTCTGGCTCTTTGGGCTATTTGCTTGCCACTCCAAGAGCGGCCTTTGACTTGGCTGCTTCATGGAAATTTTCTTCCTTTCTGGTTAATCACACAAATGTTCGTTGTCCTCAAATGGTAAATGCCATTACCTGGGTAAACAGCTCAGAAGGAGCTGATGGAGGAGTAGTTATCGTGTTTGCACGTTTCGCTTTTGAAGACGAGGCAACGCTTATCTTTTACTGCTAATTCAAGAGTCTAGGGGGAAATAGAAATAAGCAAAAATAAAAGAAAACAAAAGCTGAAAAACAAATCAAAGTAAAACTACGAGCAAAGTGCTCCCATAGCTGCTGCTTGGTTAGAAATGCAATTAGCAACATGAATGGTCAATTAATTGCTGCTTCTGTTGTTGTTTTTGTTATTGCTATTAAAACTGAGCATGAATGCTTCAATGGCATTTCCATCGTCTACGTTGCCATGCACTTAGTCAATTTATGCTAGTTATTTATTCATTCAATTATGGCAATCGGTCAATTGGACAAGCGGAGTAAATATGTTAAAAGAGCCAAAGAACAGATTGTGAAAGGGAAAAAATTGGAAGGATTTTGGTTAGTTAATTACTTGATTTTGTCAGAAATTCAATTTCCAGATTTCATAGTGTGGAGCATGTAGTTATTTTGATACATAATGGACACGCACTTTACCCACCAACTCCACATGTTAGCCCACCACAAAATTATATTGGTTTTGTAAAAGAGGGTTTTTTACATTTTCAGGTTTTTATTTACACACTATTTACACGGTTTACTATTTACAAACGTGCACAGAGTATATTAAGTTTGTGCAAAAGTATGTAACAGAGAGAAGGAATCATTTCCGAACCTATAAAGTATATATATTCATGATCAGTAGACATCGGATTTTGCATTTTTGCATATTTTGAACCGCATGTCCGATTTAAGTTCTGATTGCACATATCTTGTTTTTATTGATCAATGATCTAAGTCCGCTAAAAACAATTTTGCATAAATTGCATATTTGCATAAAAAAATATGCAAAATATGCAAGAAACCTGTTTTTATGAAATTACATAATGTTTCAGTGCTAACAAATTTTCTGATTTTGTTGCAAATCTGTTTGAACTTGTAAATTAACGTCACCAATTCAAATTGTAATTAATTCAAATGCCGAAAATGTGTGTTAAAAAAAACATTTTTATGCAAAAATGGCTAAGAGATTTGCCATCAAACTATTTTGCAATACATATTTACATACCAGGCACCCAAAGTGCGTTGCTGCGCCCCATTTAGAATTTTAATCACAGTACGAAGAAGTGAAGCTTAATATACAATTGCCATCTATCAAATCTTCATTATAATCTAAACACGTTAAATTTTTATACTCTCTCTGTACCGAAGGTACATAGAGTATATTAAGTTTGTGCAAAAGTATGTAACAGGGAGAAGGAATCGTTTCCGACCCTATAAAGTATATATATTCTTGATCAGCATCAACAGCCGATTCGATATAGCCATGTCCGTCTGTCCGTCTGTCCGTCTGTCCGTCCGTCCGTCCGTCCGTCTGTCTGTCCGTATGAACGAAGAGATCTCAGAGATGGTAAGAGATAGAGGTTTGACATGTATGGGACATATATTTCTTATACTTGCAGGCAGATCAAGTTTATTTTCAATTTTTGCCACGCCCCCTCCCGCCCCCGCAATTTGGAAAAAACTTCATATCTCCTACAGTTTTGGAGATAGATCGTTCGTTCCTTCTAGAGATACCTTGTAAACAAAATTATTTATCGATTTGCTGAAGGAGTGATCAAGGTCGGATGAACGATACTCAAGTTATGAGCAAAAAACGGCCAGTTAACACCACCCACCCCCCCACCAACAACCACAGCAACATACCCTAACCGTTCAACACAGGCAATCTTAGTGCGAGAGAAAGAGAGAGAGAGAGAGAGAAACTTAGAGAGCGCACCGCAATGTGCGCGGGGTGTTCTCTGGCCGTTTGACTCCTGAGCAAATGCGAGTGTAAGGGTACAGAGTATGTTATAGTCGGGCTTGACCGACTTTCTTTCTTGTTTTTTATAATTTCACGAGTTTTTGGATCGTATGATCTTCATCGCCTATTTACCCGTTCGATATACCCATCTTCGTGTCAATCTAAACTCATATAAGAATTTCGCAAATGTTAAAATTTCTTTAAGCCGATTAACCGACACCTCCTATTTACCCTTCTGTAATTGCCAACTATTAAATCTTCATGATAATCTGAACTAATCATAAAATTTTGTATATATCCGGATTTTTGCTCCGCTTGATCTTGACTCGTCAATTTACCTGTGTACATTATAAATTTCGCAACTTTTTGGACCGTTGGACTTAACCATTTACGCGTCCAAAATTGCCATTTATCACATGTAAATGATTCCCAAAACTCATAAAGTTTTGCAAATTTCGCAAAAAAATCAAAACTCAAATAATAATTTTGAAAATTTCGCGAATTTTTTAACAGTTCGATCTGCACTTTTTATACCCTTGCAAAGGGTATTATAATTTTGCCCAGAAGTTTGCAACGCATGGAAATATTCATTTCCGACCCCATAAACTATATATATTCTTGATCAGGGCGACGAGCTGAATCGATTGAGCTTTGTCCGTCCGTCTGTCTGTTTGTCTGTCCGTCTGTCTGTCTGTCCGTCTGTTTCTACGCAAACTAGTCTCTCAGTTTTATAGCTATCAAGCTCAAATTTTGCACAGTGTCTTCTTTTTACTGCACGCTGCTAATATGTCGGAACCGACCGGATCGGATGACTATATCTTATAGCTGCCATAGAAACCATCGGTCAAAAAATGGGTCTTAGTGAGAAAAACTTTTTTGTTTTCAATGCTAGCGTCATAAAACTCGACCATTGTTAATATTATGTGCTTTTAAACAGATTTGCAAATTTTGGTCAAAATCGGATGACTATATTTTATAGCTGCCATAGGAAACCATCGGTCGGAAAATGAGTCTTAGTCAGAAAAACTTTTCTGTTTTAAATTTTATCTTTCTTAAACTCCGCGATTGTTAATTTGATATGTTTTCAAAAGGATTCGCGAAATTTGGTCGAAATAAGATGTTTATCTGTCGAAAAATGGGTTTTAGTTAAACAATTTTTTTTTCTTAAACTCTGACATTTCAAAAACAGCATTTGCAAGGGTATAAAAACTTCGGCACAGACGAAGTTAGCTTGGCCTTCTCGTTATATTTACCCGTCTACTATTGCCGTCTATTAAGTCTTCATATAATCTTTGGTCATATGAAAAATTTTCAAATTTTGATGTGGTCAATCGACGCCTCTTATTTACCAACGCCTGTGCTTTCGTAAATACTCAAATGAAAATTTGACAAATTTCGCGGTTTTTGGTCTAAGCCTCTTATATACGAGGCTTCAATTGCCATCTATCCAACCCTCATAGTTATCTTAGATCCTTCAAATTTTGCCAAATTTTTGAAATTTCGCGATTTTTTTGACCATTTGTTCCACATCTTCTTTATTTACCCGTGTACTCTAGCAGTCCATAAAATCTTCATAAAAATCGGAAAATAATGAACAATTTAGAAATTTCCCAATATTTGCTCGGTCCACAACTTCAATTTAAGCGTCTATATATGCAATCTATATATTCTTTATAATAATCTAAGCTCAAGAATGATAATTTTTGTAAATTTCTGATACATTTTTTATACAATTACATATTTTGCATATTTTACATATTTGTTTGAAAAAATTGCATATTTTGAATATGCAGTTTCCAATGAAAAGTGGGTTATTAAATTAGCATAGTTCCACATTTTCACCTCAATCAACCTTCATTTAAAAAAGTGCATAAAATCCGATGTCTAATAATCAGCATTGTCTGTCTGTATGAACGTACAGATCGCAGAGATGGTAAGACATAGAGGCTACTTCTATACTTCTTATACTTGCAGGCATATCAAGTTTATTGTCAAATTTCGCCACGCTCCCGCAATTTGGAACAAATGTCATATCTTCCACAGTTTCGTAGATAGATGTTTCTTACCTTTCAGATATCTAGTAGTCAATATTCTTTATCAATTTGCTGAAGGAATGATAAAGATCGGATGAACGATACTCAAGCTCTGAGCAACCCACCCACCACCACAGAGAGAGAGAGAGCAAATGCAAGCGACTGCCTGAACTGCTACAGAGTATATTATAGTCGGGCTGGGTACGAGGCGGTTCTTTATTTTCAAAACCCTTAATTTCCATGTTTTAGCTTTTGTTTTGTTGCGTATGTACACCAAATTGAAAGTCAATCGGACGAACTTACAAGATATGTTAACTCATACGCCTTGGAATGCACTGAATGTTTATATAAGATTCAAGCAAAGACACTAAATCATAATTTCATTATTCCGATGCTGCTTCCTTTTAAAAGATAAACTCCAAGCTTTCTGACTGGTTTAATATTAACTCTGGGGTCAAGCAGGGGGTGCATTCTAAGTCCACTTTTCAGCACACATGCCTTACCAGGCGGGGTTACCTTTGCTGGACAACTATTCAAAGTGTTGATGTATGCTGACGACATGTGTCTCTTTGCCGATTCTCGGCAAATGCTCCAGGAAATGTTTGATAAGCTACACGAATATTGTAGAGAATGGACAAATCAAAAAGCATGATAATTAGGCAGGGCGGAGTTCGTTACTCACGATTAGAAGACTAGACGATAGACGGTGTTCCTTTTGAAAAGGTGAGGAGCTATAAATACCAAGGAGTATTAGTGACTCACAATATGCAATTTAAAGCTCACCTCTGCGAGAAACTGAAAAATGCAAAAGGGCGTCATGTTAAACTCTGCTTAGTAGGAAAAACGTCAAACCAAGCACAAAATACGCAGTCTTTCAAGCGGCTGTTCGTTCAATCATGTGCTATCGCTCGTAAGTATGGGGCCACTCATCTTATGAATATGTTGAGCGCCTCCTCACCTTCTTTTCATAAAAAAATATTAAGATTCCCCTCAACTTCCCCAAATTACGCAATATTTATTGAAACATACCCATTTCGACTACGTAAACAAAATAATGAACATGGAAAGCTCAAGACTGCCGAAGATCATAGCTAGGCAACTTCGGGCGAAAGATTCCCGTACTTTGAAACATGGTGTAGCATCTCTAACGAGTGCTGCGTCAGTATCGACTTTGGAAACCATCTACAGTGGCAACAAGCCCACGCACCAATCATTGCCAAAATCTGGTAAGTCGAAAAGAACGGATATATTGTGCAAGCAAAAAGGAGCACAGAGAGGACTCTGTATAAATCCCTGGATTTCAACCTCGGAGCGAAAAACTACTTCGATGACAGTGTAGGTGTGGAGAGGATAAATGCTATCTTTAGGACGAGTTGTGAAACTCTAAGCCTCTATTTTCAACCTCACAGGAGTAACTTAGGATTGTACCCTCTACAATATGTGTGCCAAGGAAGATGTGGCTCACTTCTTTGTCGGAATCTGCGCCATCCTAAAGGGGATACGTATGTTGCACTTTCAGCGTCTTTCTCTATGTTAAAACGAACTTCCCGATCTCTTCAACGGAGTAAATTGGATAGTCCTTGCAGCTTTCATCAAAGACGCTTCGCAATACCGCAACAGCATCATAAACGAAATGTTCTAGGCCCTCCCTACCTATAACAGGCATCATTCAGCAGCTACATCATGCTAATTTCAACGGACGATTTTTATATAACCATGTTGAAAACAAGAAAGAATTAATTAAGTTACATGAATACTTTTTAAAATTGTAAGCAGGTTAGCCAACTATAGTTTAAGATTTACTTGTGCCATAAGATAAATAAACAAGTGAGAAAGTCGGTCAAACCCGTCTAGAAGATACTCTGTACCAGTTAATGCCGTCACTCGCATTTGATCGCTCGTTATACGTGTTATACGCGTTATAAACTGTTTTCGCGTTCTATGCTCTCTCCCAAAGATTGTTTTTGCTTGTTGATTACAGCGGTTGTTGTAGGAAGTGGGGTGGAGGGGGTTGCCGGTTAACTTTTTTTCCTCACAACTTGTGTATCGTTCATCCGATCTCTATCATTCCTGCAGCAAATCGATAAATAATTTTAATTACTAGATTCTCTAGAAGGTACGAAGAATCTATCATCAAAACTGTGGGAGATATGACGATTTTTCCGAATAGCGGCGGCGGGAGGGGGCGTAAGAAAAATTGAAAATAAAATTAATCTGCCTGCAAGTATAATGAATTTTTGTCCCAGACATGTCAAACCGCTATCTTTTACCATCTCTGCGATCTCTTCGTTCATACGGACGGACATGGCCATATCGACTCGGCTGTTGAAGCTGATCAATAATATATATACAGGGTGGTCCATCTATTGTTTGGAATTTAAATTATTCATGATTTGACTTTAAAAACATTAAATGTCATTCGGAAAGCGACTAATATTTAGTAACATCTTTAACATTTACGAAATGGGTAGCTTGTTGAAGAAAGTTGGAAAATACTAAAAACGTATTTCCAAAGTGGTGAGTCCTCGACTCAAACTGTGCGAAATTTGAAAAAAACATTTAACAAAAAAAATGTTCCGAAAACTCAATTTGTTGATCAATTCGAGAAACTGGAATGTTGGTGGATAAACCAACCCGTGTAAGTACTCGTCCGAAAACATTGCTGCGGTTGCTGAAAATGTGCGTGAACAACCATCGACGTCAACTCGCCATCGATCTCAACAATTGTACATTTCGCGCACTTCTTTGATGCCTGATGAAGACCTTGCCATGAAGCCATACATAGTTCAACTGGTGCAGCAGCTAAAGCCAATTGACTATCCGAATCGTCTACAGTTCGCAAATTGGGCGGAAGATCGTTTGGCCGAAGATGATGAATTTGACCGAAAAATCATCTTTTCGGATTAAGCACATTTCCACCTCGGTGGTTATGTTAATAAGTATACAAAATTGTCGCATCTGGGGCACAGAAAATCCGCAGCATATCGTCGTCGAGAAGCCAATGCACCCACCACGCGTAACTGTTTGGTGCGTATTTTGGTCTCGAGGCATCATTGGTACATTTTTCTTTGAAAATGAAGAAGGAGCCGCCGTGACCGTGAATGGTGAGAGCTACCGTGCAATGTTAAGTGATTGGTTCTTCGAGGAAATTGAAGCGGAAGACTTGGACGATATTTGGTTTCAACAAGACGGCGCTACGTGCCACACAGCGCACGCCACAATCGATCTGCTGCGCCCTATCTTCGAAGATTGAATAATCAGCAAATATGAAGATGTGAATTGGCCGCCAAAAAGCTGTGATCTGACACCGTTAGACTATTATCTCATGGGAGCGGTCAAGGACAAAGGACAATCCAGAAACAATTGATGAGTTGCTATTGCTGATATATGTGCCGAAACAATTGAAAATCTTCTTAAAAATTGGGTGGATCGAATGGGCTACTGCCCAGTCAGCCGTGGTGGTCATTTGACCGAAATTGTTTTTTTCATACATAAATAACATGAACCAACCTTTCCCATAAATGTTCAACCTTTGAAAAATATCGTGCCTTTTTTTTATAGCAAAATTAAATTCCATTTTTTAAATGGACCACCCTGTACTTTACAGGGTCGGAGATGATACCTTCTGGATGTTACCTACTTTTGCACAAACTTAATATACTCTGTGTACCTTTGGTACAGAGCTTAAAAACTACTATTGCTACTACTAAAAGATAAACTCAGTCTTCATAATCCACACCAGCAGTGTATAAGTGGAGGAGCACACTCTGCAACATTAATAACTAATGACATCGAAAAAGCTTTGAAAACTTTAGCATCTGCGGATTACTAACACTTAAATATAAATTGTAACCCTCGTGTGAAATCATTTAGCTGTCAACAGATTAAAAATGTCGCCATTTCGTTTCCAATTAAAACATTTGTTATTTCAATAGGTATCTTTTAGTCGATTCTACCATTTGTTTTACATTCCATTTGTTGTTGTTTTTTGTTTACAAAAAAAATTTTTGTGCATTTTAATGCGTTATGTGGGTCTTGTTCTCATTCTCTTGCTTATTCTCTGGGTCATTGATCATTGAAGTGTATTTCATAATTTGTAGCCAGGGCCAACAATGTTGTTGTAGTTGTAGCTATTGTTTTTCAATTTTATGAGTTCAATTAAGCAGAAGCAATAATAACAATGTTGAACTTTTGCCAATTTAAATTAATTGCTCAACAATGTTCGCAGGATGAGTAAAGTCGGATACCTGGCAACCAATTATCAGCTTTCCACAATTAACACTAAATCATGCTTTAATAATTAATTGATTATTAAGTTTCGTAACGTCACATTAACTTTGGAAGTAGTTTTATTGCCATAAATACTGAGAGAGAACAGTAGAAGCAGAGCCAGGGACAGGGAAAGGAACCATCGTTCATCATTGACTGTTCGCTAATTGAATTGCAAAATCAACTCGAAAGCGCAACGAAATCGATCGCATATGACTCAGATACTCGAACATAAATAGATATGTGAACCAAATGGTGGGGAGGAAAGCAACAAAAAATTAATTTCTCTATCTATTCTGATGGAGTGGAGCTTAGTTGAAGTGATTGACATTGCTCGACCAAGGGCATTAGTTATGTAGTGGGTGTGCAGAGCAATCCTACCGTTTAAGTACATTTAAATCGTACCCGTTGTCGTTGCTAAGGCAGAGAGTGTGATGGCAGCCAAATTTCAAGTGCTACGGTTACGTGAACTCAGTCTGCTAGCGCCTAATTTATTTCTCTTGGCCACCTGTATTGAGCTCTACCAGAGTGTTGCACATTTATATGGCTGGGTTCTTGTGGCAGAACACTGGCTTGCTGCCAATTAAGATTGTTTTACAGCCACGCCAACGAAATTACGTGCGCCTCAGCTCAAAAGTAGATTAGTGACAATTCAACGCCAATCAAATTGACCATAATCAATCGTAGCGCTCAACGTGCACCTATTGATGTTAATATGGAAATATCGGGTGAAAGGCTCAGGTTCAAATTGCACTTTTGACAAACAATTTCAGTTTCAGAGGTGCAGTCAGTAAATTTACAGGATTTTTACCAGCGCAAGATGTATACATTGGAAAGTACTCGACTCCATCGTAGTGAAAGTCTGGTGGCGGTAGATACGATTTCCCTTAACTTTGTTTTTAGGAGCTTGGCGTGGGCGTCCTGCAGTTTTCGGCAACGAAGGACTTTGGAATATGCAAAACACATCTGGTATCGCGTATCATTCGAGTCAGGCCTGTTGATTCTGTTGAACGAAATGTAGGCAGCTTACAAATCGGAAAGCGGCTTGAACGAATAGTTCCCAAAGAATGCATTCCGCGTGATTTGAGATAAGCAAGAAGTGACAGTAAAGTGTAATAGTTGTCGAAATATATTTAATGGATTTTAAAATCTGGAACGACCAAGTTTGCTGATGCTCCAAGGTCTATAGAGCCAGTTTGTCTACTGCTCTGCGATGTATTTCAAAATTATAACAAAATCCAAAGGAGTCACTCAAAACAAATTGCTTTACTCCCCATTTGTGTGGTTTATCTGGCATATATTGCCGAAGGAAAGACTTTATTTTGTCGCGCACATATGCGTCGAGTCATTGGAATAGACTGAAATTTTTCATTCAAATGGTTTACGATTGGTCGTATTTTATACAAATTATCATGGTCTGCAGCATCCTTGGCTGCAAATTACTTCTTATTTGCTCAAATCTATTCTTTGTATTTTGTATTGTTCATCCCAATAAGATCGTACGCTAGGATAATGAAAAACTGACATGAAACATAATAGTCCAATATATTGACGAATATCGAAATTGGTTGTACAAAAGGAAGTAGTGATATTTATTTTGGGTTGCATATAAACTCGATTGTTGTACAATGTGATCAAGAATAGTGTCGCCCAGAAAATATTCGAAGCATTTAAAAGACGTACCGAGCTTTTTGACATCTTCTCCTATATCGGGCTCAGCAAATGCAAATTCAGATTTGTCCAGCACTATGTTCTTTTGTCGTCACAAGATCTTTTGGAAAGTCTGAGATTTCGGATATACATCCAAAACAGATCCGATAAACTACCCTGCTACGCTTACAATGCTGTTTTCAGACTAAATGATATTCTGCTCTGCAGGCGCATTATGTTTGTGTATCTGTGCGAGCGACGCAGGACTTCTGCTTAAAGGCCTATTTCCAGAACAAATAAAAATTTATGTCACGAAATTCCAAGTTATTAGTGGATTGTAAGCTATAGTGGGAACGCAAAGTCTTAAAAACCCCTAAAAAATACCCAAAACGGCAGTCAAACGGTGGGGTCATACTGATTTGCCAGCCGCTTGAATTCAAAATGTTTTATCAAATTAAAGTTCAAACAATTTTATAATCACCCCGCAGCTTTCAAAGTCATATGATGTACTAAGTGTGCGCGACTTCGTGATCCTTGGTAGAGAAAGTCTTGAGGCACTTAAAATTAAAAAATATGGAAAACTAATGAAAAAGAGTGCTAATCTATGTGATAACACAGTTCGACAAAATCCAACTTTTTTTAAAAACCCGGCAAAAGACCCTAAAATTATGATAAAAAGGACCTCTGTAAGCATCACTTCATACCCAGTTTTACTAAAAAAGCCTCGGTTCGCGTTTTATGGGTACTTTTGTACTTGCAACACACAACGACAACAATTTTATCTTAGATTTTAAGGGCTTAAGATAAAAATCTGGAAAACTCAGCAAATGTCGACAGGGTCATTGGGAACGCAATACATAAAATTCACTTCAATCGTACAATTGGTTAAGGTACCTTCAGAAGTAGTTAAGCCTTAATTCTTAAATAGCTTTGAAAGCTCACGGTAGATTTTTATTAAAATCGATATTTATGATGGTATAATGGACTCTTACATGTCCCTAAGAAATGGTACTCGACAGCCAAAAAACCGCGATATGGAGTGCCACTTTTAGACTCATTATATATAAATATATTTTTAATTTAGTTCAGCAAATCAGCTGTTCTTACAATCCGATCAAGCTATCGATGTGACAACGCTATGATTATTTAGTTTCTCTTCTGGAAATCAGGAAAATAAATGAGACTAAATAAATGGCTCATCAGCTGTTCGAAGTTGTTTTTTTTTATATGAAGTTCAACATAAAAATTTATTTTCGTGCGTTCTGGAAATAGGCCTTAAAGTTACAAAAATCTCTGATACCAGCATCAATATATATTTTAGTTTTTTTAAAATCTCACTTGTCAAAAATTTAATTTGTTCGATATCCAATGACTTCCAATATCAAATGACTGCGACAGCCTATACAAACACCATCATGTGTTGCAAAATTTTTGGGATTCCCCGAATTAAACAGAACACAAAAACAAAGCAAAAAGAAGTTAGAAAAGCGAATAAGCATGCAATGAATTCAGGCCGTCTAGAGGCGGTCTTGGGCACTGGATGGTTAATGGGAAGTGAATTTTGTTGCATCAGTATCGGGTAAAAGCTAATAGCTGAATGTGTGTGGTAGCATAAGAAGAATAACATCACCATCTCAGTTCTACATAAGTATAACTAAGGCTGCAAACCTGTATAATTTTGTTGAAGGTTCGGTCCGGAGGTTCGAACCCGTCGTAAGGTGTAAAGTTCGGTTCGCGTACCGGTTCCTGTACTAATCGAACACAAGGTTTTGGTTCGAGTCTGCGTTCATAGATTACACTAGTTTACAGCCAAAAATAGCCATTTCTAATGAAACTATTTTTAAGTGTAGTTTGGATTGGTGATCTCAAAAGTCGATTTCAAAAATTTTTTCATGGCAACGTTTTCTAAATATGAATTTTTTCCATTTTTTCGATAGGTGCACTTACATTTTATGCCATATCTCACTTCTTAATGGTCAGATGGAGTCAAGCAAGATATGAATCGAAAGGTAATTGAATGTTCACTAATCGCACTAAACTCTTTTTTCAAATCGGTTAAGTAGTTGGAATACAATAATAAAAAATATTTAAATATTTTTGCTCGAAAACGCAATAAATTTCGTTTCCAAACGAGTAGGAAAAATATTTAAAAATTCAAAAAAACTAATTTTATTTTTTCTACTTAAGAACTGCACTTCTGCGAAGAAAATAAGATATCGATGAATAAAATCGAATTTTGTTCTGTTCTGGCATTTTTTTTCTGATCTGGCTATTCGACCACTTCTAATATTGACCAAAAGACTAAGAAAATAGAAAAAAAATTTTCTAAACACTTAAAATACTCAAATTTGACTGTAAGTTCCTTCACTTAAATTGATCCAGCTACAATGTTTATTCATAGATTTTCTTCATCAATTTCTTATTATCTTTGTAGAACTGCGATTCTTAAGTCAAAAGAATAAAAATAATTTTTTTGAATTTTGTAACATTTTTCGTAGGCGATTAAAAATTAAATTTCTTGCATTTTCGAGCAAAAATAGATTTTTTAGAAATATTTTTGGTCATTGTATTCAAACTTCTTAGCCGATTGGTTCAATGTTCTACCATCTGACCATTATTAATTGAGATATGCCATAAAATGTAAATGCACCTACCAAAAAAATGAAAAAAATTCATATTTAAACACGTTGCGATAAAAATTTTAGAAATCGATTTTTGAGATCACCAATCTGCACTTAAAAATAGTTTCAGTAGAAATGAGTCATTTAATTATTTTTTTTTTGTTAACTAATGTTATTGAATAGTTGTCAACATTCGGTCAAATTTTTGACATATATACCAAGCTATGTATGTGAGTCGTCAAGTCGACTGGACCATATATCACGTACATAAAATGGTCATTAATGATACATTTGTCGGGAGAATATGGTGTCCAAGCCGAGAATCTTCTTAAAGAGTCGTTTATAGCCCGTTTTTCGCATCAGTTTAGACTCAATTTCGAGTCTGATTTCCAATCATTTCCGAGTCTTTTTCTGGTCGTATTTCAATAAATCACGTTTTTAAGCATATCCATAGTCATTTCCGAGTCTTTTTTAAATCGGACATGAATTTAATCTCTTTATTCTGCAAAAGTGCTTAAAAGGGAATCATCAGGGCGATTCTTGTTAAAATTATCTTCCAAATACATTTGCTTTTCCCTTTTATGACTATACTTATGTTTTTCTGTCTTCTCGAAATCGCAAAATGGATTGGATTTCTAAAAAGCATTTTTATTTATCAACTCATGCGATTCTGTACTATACTATTAAATAGTTTTTTTCGGTCATAATATTGAGAACACTAGAAAAGATCTTAAGAGATAGACTTAAATGATTGTTAAAACCGAACATTTTTTTGTATACAGTGGGTTTAGGTTCGGGTTCAGGTTCGAGGGCTCAAATATTTGGAGGGTTGGTGGTTTCTACACGTTTTTTGTGAAGCTTTTCTGCACGCCGCGTTTAGAAATGAGAAAGCTAAGCGCGACGTGTTAAAAAGCTACACGAAACGTGTAGGATTTCAATATCTAAACGCGCCGTGCAGAAAAGCTACACCAACGTTATGGGTTCAAGGTCAAAACGTGTAGAAATCAAACATTTTCACTTTTTATTACTACGCACTTTTTATTTATTTATTTTTGTTTATATGCGCGCGAGCGCTGCTGCTGCTGCTATCTTGAAAGTTCAATTATTTCGCTATGCGCATCATCTCAGGGCAGAAGAGGACCACAAACCCACGTAACTCGGGGCCCTTGGACTGAAAAAACACGGTTGGAACAACACCTTAGACGGCTGAGCTACGCAGCGCCTGTGAGGCAAGGCATCTAATATGTATGTTACTTGTACTGAGTAAGATGTACTTGTTTTGAAAACATACACCAATTTTTGCTTGCTTGTAATTCTTAAGTTCGAATTCAGTGGTCTCATCATTTATATAGGGGAATGAAATTTGCACACGCTTCGTGTAGATTTCCAACATGTAGCATTCAGCATTTATAATTCTAAACGTTTGTACAGAAAAAGCTACACGCCACGTGTTGAAATGAGAACGCTTCACGTTTCGTGCAGAAAACCAACACGTCGCGTGTGGAGATTAGTTTTCTAAACAAAAAATGTAAGAATTCAGTACTGATTTAGAGCTACATTTTATAATTAGAATTTACACACGCGCGTGTAGAATTACAATATACACACGTCGCGTGTAGAAAACACGCGTGCATGAAAAATGTAGAAGTTGTTTGGAAATAAGCTGATTTTCTTATGACGTGTAGATTTTGCATTTGCCCACGCAGCATTTAGTTTTTCAACAGGAGGCGTTTAGGTATTGAAATCCTACACGTTACGTGTAGGATTTCTGCACGTCGCGTGTAGCTTTCTGAGTTCTACATTTTGCGTGTGCAATTTAGCAGGGCGCAACACGTTTCGTTTAGCTTTGACGTTTCTACACGCGCCTGGCATGCCGGAAGGCAATGACTATAGTAGAAGCTGTAACTCATTAGATAAAGAAGTTCCTTTTAAAGAATGAACCGTCTCTATTCTCTGTTCTCTGTAGTATTTTAGCGAATTCTTACTTTTCCAATTTATAAAAATATTGCATTTTATTGAGTTATGAAATTAATCATCTCTTAAAAACACTTTAAACTAATGTGCTATCCTTTTTTTTAGGACACCTTTTTGTTTGTATTAATCAGACTTTTAAATAAGCCATTCCCTTTGTTTGGTTTTTTTTTTTGCTTTTTTTTTTTGACACATATAGATAACCGTATTCCCTTTGGTATGACATTGGGTTAAGCCCCTCAGACAGTTAATAATTCATTATCTCATCATCATGTAAGCTTTTGTTATTATATGATTGTTGTTGGTAATAATTTAGCAGTTTCTGCTGTGACTAACACTTTGATGTTATTATTTTTGTTATTTTTCCCCATTTGTTTTTACTTTTGCCATTGTTGTCATTCGCACTCCTTTGTCGTCATTAACGTCAGCTGGGCGTTGTTTAATTTGAACATTAATCATGGGCCAGGCCGGGTAACCGGAGACGTGAATGGATGCAATATGCAACCACAAATGACGACAACTTGATGAAAGTGTTACGGCCAAGAAAGAAAAAAAGTGAAAAAACAACAAAACAAAAATCCATAATGAAAACTGGCAGCCTCGTGCCTGTTATTAGTTTTATACATTTTCATGTTGCACATGCGCAGGATCCCAGGTTGAATTGTCTTTAAAACCAACTTTGAACTTTTCTGCTGGGCTCCTTGACGCCAACCAACTGTTGGCTTACATTAATTGACAGTTTGTGCAATCAGATGGCTAAGCCCTCATTAACTCATCCATCATCCTTCCATTTCCTCATTTTCCTCTCATTAATTCCCTGAATGTAGGCCAAGCCAGCCCTGAAAGTTCACAGTGGGATATGACATGCTCGTATCTCTCTTTGCATGGGCTGCATTTCAATTTCCATTTACGACTCGGAAACTAATTGAGTTAGCTCTTGGGCTGCTTATTTTGTCGCCCCCTCTGCGCAGTTTTATCATTTTTATTTTTTTGTATTGGGTCTTGCGTTTGGTCTTGTACCCACTCGTTTACAGCTTAGTTTAAAGGTCTCGTTCGTAATTAATTGCAAAAGTTTTTTTTTTCCCTTTTTGTTGTCGTCTGATGCTGTGCATAAAGTTCAAAGTTTAGAACAGTTGTGAGTAGCTAGCATGAAGGAGGTTATACGGGGATATAAGGATTAAACTTAATTGTGATGAGTAGCTAAAAGCAATTTGTTGTAAAAAATTTTGTCAATTAATGCAAACTTTTCAGATTGAAATTTTTAGAGATCGGAAAATAGATTTATTTATCAGAACTCTTTACACGGGCCACTACATGCTCTTCTCAATTCACATTTTGAACTTAATTTATGCTCAATTGACAGTTCTCCATCATTTGCTTTATCCGCAGTCTCGGCATTTGTGACTTTACCTATCAATAACCCCTGCACTTGCTCTCATCCTTTCTCTGTCTTTCTCCCTCTTCCTGGCAAATGCTCGCCTAACTGCTCCTTTGACTTAAGCGGAAATGCTGTCATTTTGGTTGTTGTTGTCTGTTTGCTTGATGTCTGACGAAAGGTTAAGGCATGCATCGCTTCCATCAAATTAGACGCATTTTCAACGCGCTTTGTCTGTTGTCAGCGACTTGGTTGGCCTTAAGCTATTCTCCTCCTTCGTCGGCAAAACTTTTTTTGTTGGCAATTTTCGAGCTGACGCCGTCTTGCCTTTACTTTTTATCACTTCATTTGCACTGAAATGTCAATGTCTGTTGCTTTCTCCAACCCACCCACCCGTTCCCCTTCCCCATCGACAATGCAAAGAGCATGGCCAAATGGCAGCCAGGCAGGAAGGAAGCAGTTTTGTTGCAATGATGGGGGCGGATTGCTGTCGTCCTGGCGCTAAAAGAAATCTGTCTGACAAATTACATGCCCTGCAAAACAGCTGCTGAAATGCTTCGTTTGTTCCTTCTTCTGCCACATGACGTGGTTCTTTTTTTTTGCTCCACATTTGACGCACGTCATTCAGTTCAGACAAGAGTGCAACGGCCTTTTCATTGGATAAGTTGATGAGAGGGGTTGGGAGAGTAGGTGGTGTGGTTTGGTTTTCGCTAGGAGGCACTGGCCCTTTATATATTTGTGTGAATGGTTTAGTTAATCAAGAAAGACTTCAGTTTGGTGCTCCTCTACTTAACACTAACCAACAGATTGCCCTTATATCTAATATCATGTTCATAGCACATTTATTTACGAAGTGCTCAACCATGTATGAAAAAGAACATAAATGGTTGGAAATACCAAAGAATTTTGATCATTGATCATCAACATGAACAAAGCTTTCAGATTTTCGTACATGTGGCTTCTGTAGGAGACCCAGCTTTCCCTTTTCTGCTAGCATAGCATGATCTTCTTTGCTTCTGGTACTGCGTTCCAGTATATGACCGGGGCTCTGACTTTTTTGTATTGACTGTCAGGTGAACCTCGTCCCCCACCTGATGCCAGCGCGTTGTGGTTCCCATGAATGGTTACTCTTTTGCTTTATTATAATGCTAATTGCACTGTAAACCATTTTTGAACAAAAAAATTTTGATATCAACGAGACCAACAAAATTTGAAAGGTACCTATAGTAGTTACAAAATCCTGTCTGGGTTTGGTCTGATTGGCTAAGGTTTCCTTTTTTCAAGTTTTTTTTTTTAAATGTCTTGATTTTATAGTCTATATCTTATAAACTATATGAAATTTTCCTTTACTTTCTTCAGCAATTTTGTAGCTCTTAATCAGGCCTACAAAACACTTCTTAAGACCAGCTCAAAAAAAAACCATCTACATGTTCAAAATCACTAAAATGTACTAAAATTCTACGTTTTCCAATGTTTTTTTGAAAAAGAATAGATTCTATATTGGTGGAGTCAGAAAATTTCGATTAGTGAAGATAAGGACGACAACGGAAATAACGATGATAATGATGAAAGTGATGTGTCTTTGGATTGCCTATCAAGTTCAGATGACGAAAATGACTCAGACGGTGAACAATATCGAAAGAGATTGAGAATGTCAATGGAAGCCAATTAAAATATTAAAGCTATAAAACATAAAATATATCTCGGTTCAGCCTTGGGGACGGCTTGATAATAAGGTCTGTGGAGCTATTTTTATACTTTAGTAGAGGGTATATTAAATTTGTCCAGATGTTTGTAACGCATCTGTCTGTCAGTCCGTCTGTTTCTATGATATCTCCTCGATCAGTTTTAAAGCTATCTTAACCAAACTTTTGCACGAAGCCTTTTGGTACAAATACGCTGCAGATTTGTCGGAATCGGCCGGATCGGATGACTATATCATGTAGCTGCCATAGGAACCACCGGTCGAAAAAGTAGTTTTAGTGAGAAAAACTTTTTTGTCTTTAACGCAAACGTCCCCAATCCTCGAATTTCTAAGTTTTCTATGTTTTCACATAATTTCACCAACTTTTATGAGAATTGCCTAGCTAAATAGTATAGCTGCCATACAAAATATATGTCTTGGAAAAAGTCTAAGTAGGAAAAACTTTTTTGTTTTCCATGCTATCACTCCCAAACTTGTCACTAATCAATATTATATGCTTCTACACAATTCTACCAAGTTTGATCCAAATCGGATGACTATAGCATATAGCTGCCATAGGAACTATCGGTCGAAAAAGTAGTTCTAGTGAGAAAAACTTTTTTCTTTTCAATGATAGTGTCTTTATATCTTCCAGTTGTGAATATTATCAGTTTCCACACAATTTTGGGGAGTTCGGTCAAAATCGGATGAACACATCGTATAGCTGCCATATAACAAACTGGGAAGTAAATGCTCAAAGTAGTGGCGCCTTCAAGCTACAAGGGTATATAAGCTTCGGTCGAGCCGAAGTTAGCTTTTTCTCTATTTTTTTCCTTTAAGTTTTCAAAACCCCATTGAGGTCTCATACCGTGACGTTTTTACTAAGCGATCAGATCGCCCAATTCATGCGAGCCTTGCGAATGGTGGTTTTTACAAGTTATTTCAATTGTTTCATTAAGACCCTCAACTGGTTGAAACCTCACAAAGCTTGAAGTTTAAGACTCATCATAGAAAATTATATGATCTTAGGAGGATTACTTTTACCTGTAATCATACGACGCCGTAATTATTCGTGGAGTTCTCTAGATCCTACATTTGAGGATGGTTTCCATAATAGCTAAAAATTAACTTCGGCACAATACTTTTTTCATATAAGAATGCTGTTAAAAAGCCTTAAGAATTCAACACAGTTCAAAAGTGTTTCTATTAATAACAATCAATAATTGAACAATGTTAGCCGAATGATTTTCCAAACTGTAATAGATGGCGCCACTACTTTGACCAACACTAAAAAGTTGATCGAGTCGAGACCAAAAAATTCTGAAAGGGTATGATGGTAGTACAAAAACCTTCGCTGGGTTTGGCCTGGTTAGCTGCCGTTTTCTTTTTATTGCACTTTGAACTTTTCAGCTTCTGATTGGAACTCGCAACTCCATATCTCGTAAACTATTTGCAATTTCGCTTTGACGTCTTAGAGAAAGTTGTTGCTCTTGGCCTGGCGTATAAAACATTTTTAATTAGCAAGTCAAAAAAGTCACATCTTTATACTCAAAATTACAAAAATGTCTTAAAATCATCATGTTTTCCCCTCATTTTGTACTATTTTTTAACTTTGTCTTGAAAACTGTAACGAATTTGACTAAGCAATTCAGCACAAAAACTTAGTTTGGACTTAAATAAACAAGCGTCCTTCGTATAGTAGGGCCCTTAAGCATGTAGAATTTTAACCAAAACACGAAAAATGGTAATTTTTGGTACCAATTGTCTGACAAAGACAAAAATTTCGATTATTTTGTATTAAATCATAAAAATAGAACATAACTTTAAAATTATAACCAATGAAATTTAATTTTTGTACTTTTTTATCGAAAATATTCGTTTTTTCGTGTTTTTATGACAGTTGTACCTGCTTGTGGGCCTTTATATGAAAGATTAATTAAATAAAGTTGGTTCCTTCTAACGGTTTGTTTATTTTGGTCTAAGCTATAACTTTTTGCTGTATTACTTGTCCAATTTTGAAACGGGTTTCAAGATGATGTTGAAAAACTGTAAAAAAGTGGTCTAAACTTGGTTTTTTTAGGCAACTTTTGTAATTTTGAGTATGAAGATGTCATTTTTTTGATTTCCTACAGAAAAATGTTTTGTAGGTTAAGCCAAAGGCAATAATTTTGTTTAAGTTTTAAAAGCAAAATTCAAAATAGTTTACGAGATATGGAATCGTAAATCCTCATCTGAAGCAGAGAAGTTCAAAGTGCAACAAAAAGAAAACGGCAGCTAATCAGACCAAACCAAAGACAGGGTTTTTATACTACCAGCACACAATTTCAGAATGTTGCAGTCTTCACGCAATCAACTTTTTTGAGTTCAAAAATGTGTCACAGTGTTATCGGTGGTGACACAGAAATCTCTAGAGATTTCGCCGCAGGTTGGTTTGTAAATCTCTCGAAAAATCCGACGGTGCGACAGAGCTTCGAGAGATTTCATTTTCTTATTAGCAAATCTAGTTAGAATTCAAACTGTTCCAGTTAAAGTTTCAAGTCTAAAAAAGGGCTGCATCTCTCTCTGAAAAAAATTTCCCTTATTTTTCCCATTTAGTGATGGGATAATTTGACGTTTAACTGAAATTTTTTTATTATGTTATATGTTTTATGATACATTTTTGAACTCTCATTCAAAAGTAAGTCATGTTCTCCAAAAATAAAATGCAAAATTTAAAAATATTTGCGCTGCAATCATGAAGCATATAAATTCACATAGAAATTTCATTATTAATTTTGGTCTATTATATGCTATACGAATGTCAAGATTTTAGTGGGTTCTCGCCTAGGGTTCTGGAACCCTTACATGCCAGTTCGTCGGCCATTTCATTCCCAGGGATTTTGTTGAGTGCCGGTATCCGGCATAGGGACAGTTTGTTCGTGCTGCCTTGTTGGTCTAGTTTGTTCTTTGACTCAAAGACTAGAACTTATTGCTGCTTGGCTATCTAGGAGTATAGCTATTTCTCAATTATGGTAGTTTTTCTCCATATTAAGGTCTGCCCAACCGGAGATAGCACATACTTCGGCTTGAAATATGCTTGCAAATTCTCCCATTGCCTCAGAACTTTTTGTTCCCGGTCCTGTTATCCCAAGTCCAGTTCCTTAGGGCGTCAGTAACCCGTCTGTCATTATAATTAAAATAATTGGATTCACTTAGGATACGGATTACCCCCTGAAGTCAGCCCCCCCCACTCGATTGAAAAAATAATGCCAGAAATGAAATCGGAGCACTTAAAAACATATGAAACGATACACCATTTACATTTTTTTTTTAAATTTTACTTTCTTCCCGACCTCCTTCCACCAAATCGGAAAAATATTGCCAGAAATGAAACCCGAGGACCTAAAAACCTATGACACGATACCCCTTTTATTTTTTTTCTTTCTTTTACACATCCGGTCACCTTCACCAGCTATTGGCGCCAGCTGTGAAGTAACAAGCCATGAAAAAGCCAAATTCTCTAACTTTGCCGTTTGGATTTGGCGTTAAACTGTAGGTCCCTTTCTCTTGTGCGAAAAATTTTAAGCACACAAGCCGAGATAATTAGAGAAGCTCGGCTCATGGCCCTCTTCTCGGCTGTATATAGCCATTTTACATTATAATGGCAACACTGCGTATGAGTGATATAAAAAAAATACTAAACAGAATCCCTGCTCCAGTTTGAACTTAATTATTTAACGTCCAAAAAAAGAAACAGATAGAAGGAACAAAATGTGAACTTAACTTTTACCTGCACCCTAAGTGAGAGAGAAAGAGTTCTTTGCTCTGTACACTTATTTAGATCAGTACCGCCAAATGAAGAGGATAAAAAGGTGTGCTTGTGTTGGTGAGCAAGTGATCTCTCTCCACACACGACTGACTCCGGCTCCCGGTAGCTATGGCTGGCCGGCTCTAAATTAAACCAAGGGCCGGCAAAATACAGATGATGATTTTGGCGTTGCGTGTGTGTGTTTAGCCATGCGAGAGTGCGCTCTTATTTGTTGTTGCAAAAGAGAGCAGTATAAGCTCGTATACTGTCGGTGTGTCGACGTCGCTGCCGCAAAACGCTGTTCTATACACATTAGATAGTAGCTTGCCGGACTCTGATTTAGACCCACTCAACTTGGGTGACTGTCATTTCAAATATGATGACAATTAACTATTAGAAGTGATTCTAATATAAAAATTTTCCATTATGTTTGGTTGTTTAGTAATTTAAGTCTAAAGTAGTTTCAATTTTGACCAAGTTTAAGCATTTAAGGTGGGGCACCTACATTTTTTACATAGTCTTTCCATATTATCTCTAAAACAAAAGTTAAATTAAAGCACCCAAAAGACAGCATTGTGTGGCAGATTTCTGTTGCAAAATCAAAATTCTCAAGAATTCACTAGCTTATACATTTACCACGAATCTCCGCTCCCTTGGGCTCACATTACCAAAAAAAAACACCAGATGTGATGTTGAATTTTCAAAGCCAGATTCGTGCTTGGCACACGAACAACATGTAGAATCACCACCAGATATTTTAAAAAACTGCAAAAATGTGAAATTTCGCAGCGTAGCGTGTTATTTATGATAAAAAAAATCTTGTGATTCAAGTAAAAATTTCATGCCTAAAAAGGTTCATGAATAAATTTTCTTCTAGCATAATTTGTCAAACTCTTGGTTTATTTTAACTGACCTAATCCCTTCCGTTCCATAGCTCTCATTTCATTCGCTTCGAGTTTCCACATCATCAGTCCAAGCCATTGCTCATTCTACTCCATCCACAACATTCAACAGTTACAAATTGCTCAACGCACAAAATTTCAGTTAGCTGATAAATTCCTATACACACACACACACCCTTCTGCTCCACTTCCTTTACCCCATTCAACGAAAAGAAAAATACCCCTTTCAAAGTGACATTTCCACCCAATCCCCCAAGTGAAGATACAAATGTATCTTTTGCTTACCGTTTTAATGCTTTGTCAATTCTATGCTATCCTTCCACAAATGGCACGCACTTTTCTTTATTTTTTGAGGTTCTCCAAATATTTGGCAAACGTTTCTGCAAATTTCTTGTGTTATTTTTCACTTTGGCACGCCTGTCTGATTTATTTGCGCAAAATTATTTGTTTATTTGGCATTGGCGCGCGCGTTTTATCAAAGTTTTGGCTGCGGCTGCGGTTGTTGTTGCTGCTGCTGCTGCTGCTATTTGGGGTGCCAACTGCACGTTTCGGCTTTGTTTTGCATACTGTGCGCCGCATTTGCCGGCGAATTTTGTTGTGGTGCATGCCAGACGCGAATGCAGAGTTCGAGTTCGGGTTCGTCGCCCGATTGGCCTGATGCGTGCGGCGGTGTCGGTTGTTGCTTCGCTTCGCGTATTTGTTGCATTGCAATTTTCGTCAATTAACAGTAGCACATGGCACACAGCTAGCCGCAGAGAGAAAGCGAGTTCTACTCACTCTCTTATACGACTCTCACTTTCGTTTTATGCTACGTTTAACAGTTCACTGTTAGCTCTGAGAATTCTGTTGGCTGTAAGCAACTTGGATAGGCCACAAAAGATTCTATTTTATATTCATTTTACAAATATGGAAGGAAGGTTTAGTGAAATGAACTTCACATAGATTAAGTTTGTTTCAACTTTTTGCCACCCCCCCTTCCGCCCTCGCAATAAAATAAAAATAGTTTGCGGAGTTTTTAAAAACGTTACAAACTTTTCGGATTTTTCTTAAGAATCACCACTTTTGTCAAATGTATTCGATCTGTCTGCTAACATAATGTTAATATGTTAACATTGATGTTAATGCTCTGTTAATTAAAATGATGGAAGGCTATTAAACATTTCTTTCCGTGAGTAATGGGTATATCGAAGTCGACCAGGGCCGATCTTAACTTACCCTCTCCTTTAATACTTTTGTTATTCATTAATTTCTGAAGATAATATCGTTAAAGTGAGCGCTTCATTGTCGATAACCATAATTTTCCTGTGCTAGGCTCTCGCATTCTTGCCGGATATCCTCCGTGAGGGTTGAAGTGCTCTGAAGCGGTCGTACGTGAACTTTTATTCCGTGTTCTTAAAGGAAATAGCATTCCATGGTTGGTCGATGATAATTTTGAATCTATAGAATATTTAAAAGGACTTTATAAAAATGGTTCCTTTACAATTTTCATATAATACATCTCTAAAGAGACTCTCTAACGATAATGTAATCGCAAAGCAAATAACTCGAAATACCTTTGAATTATCAATCGTAGAACTTTTTAGCGGGCTCTAGGTCAATAAGTTATGATTTTGTGCATAACATTTCTAAAACAAGACACGCACATCACCACAAAGGAGACAGGTTGACCGTAAAGCTATTTCATGAATTTCCACAATTCAATCATCAGCGATCTTTGCCTATTAACTCATAACCGAATTGCTATGACTGCTTGGGAATCCCAAAGGCAGGATTGTAGCAAAATCCGAAGGGCCGGTACGCGGCATGCACACACACAAAGCTTCTGTGACTTGGCGGTTGCTGCTTTCATCTCTCCCCCCGTTGCTTACGCCTCTGATGTGTTCAGTAAGCGTGCGATCCACAAAGTTTCAGTTAGGGACGCGAAGTGGAAAATGATTTTAGTGACGAATCTTATTGTAAAAATATTATGAAATTTGATTAAGCATTGCGTCTGGCAGCCTTCTGCACTTAGTTACAACCGCAGAAAGGGGAACTGATGATCTTTATGAATCACTACTAAATTGTCGCAGTAAAATAGTTCATAACATTCTTTATGGTCTGGTCAATTCTCTTTACCAATGATGGGCAACACATTGCCCATCTGGCCCTTGCCATTCAGCCCGTGGTTTCTCTCAAAACACAACGCAATAAATTTACCGTTACTTGTCTCAGCTCTGTTGAAGTTTACAGCAAACAGCGCGCGGATGCTGTTGTTGTTGTTAAATTGAGTTAAATTTTGGTGCCCACCGCTGCTCTGGTCTATTCTGTTCACCATTGGCCATCTATGGTATTTTATGGCGGTTCGGTATGATCACAATCATAGTTATGCCATAAAAAGTAGTTTTTGAAGTAAATATCGACTTAACTTACATACAGGACACTTAGCCACAAATTGCGCTAATGCAATAGATCAGGAATTGGCATTAAAGTTTGGTGCAATTCATCTATTAATCCTCTTAGTTTTTTTTTCCAATTTAATGATTCGTCAATCACGGTAAAATGGTTTGAAATACGATTCCCGTTCCATTCTTTAACTTTATTGTTCCTTTCAGACGGTTTCCAAGATTTCAATATGAAAGTTTTTCAGAATATTGAACACGATTAAGCGAATATTTTGGCATAATCAGCTCGAAAATAGTGTTTTTATACCCTGTAGTATAGGGCAAGAGTGCCTGTTTTTATACCCTGTATCAATTAAAAATGGGTAAAAGAGGATCATGAAGTTGTGCAAATGTATGTAATAGCCTGAAGGAAGCATCTCCTACCCTTTAAAGTATATACTTGATATTCTTGATCCGTCTGTCTGTATGAACGCATTGATCTCAGAGACTATAATGGATAGAGCCAATAATTTTTGCATGTACATATGTAGGTGTATACAGTACCCAGATCAAGTTTGTTTAAGATTTAAAAAATTCCCCCTCCTCCACTTTTTAACACCGAAAAACTGTCTTATTGTATGCATGAACGCGACGATCTCAGAGACTATAAGAGATAGAGACATATCGTACCCAGATTAAGTTTCTTTCAGATTTTGAAAATTCCCCCTCCTCCTCCTTTTAACCGCGAAAAACTGTCAGATCTACAATTTTTAAGTTTGAACCTTGTACATTCTGGGCACTCGACTGCAGCACTCTTACTTGTTTTTAGTTTTAAAAGTCGTTAAATAAGTTGTGTGCTGTCTGTGTTCATTTGATCGGCCGACTTTAGTTCCTTGTCGCACCAAAATATTAAGGTCCGTGCTAAAAATATGTCAGTTAAGCATCTTTGAGTCTCAAGAGTCTTTGGTTTCACATCAAAATCTGTAGTACTTTTTAAACGTTTTCCAATTTTTGCAAATCAAAATGGCACCTGAATTGAAAATATGGGAAACCAGGCAATGGTTTTTTTAGTTGACCTATTGAGTCAACATTTGTAGATGAATTTAAAATCATATTAACGGCAACTGTTAAATAAATGAAATAAATATACTTAAGAGAGCAACACTGCGTATGATTAATACCAATATCTTTAGACTCTTTTTGCAGCAGTTAAAACATATTTATTCTTCTTTTTTTTTATTTATTTAGAGTGGACAAACAAAGGCTGTCAACAAAAGTATAAATAAGTTACAAAAAAAAATTTTATGAGCTAAGGAAGCCTATCAAAGAAAATCTAATAAAATTACAAAATAAACTAAAACCGACTGCAACACGGTGGGGGAATTTTATTTGCCCGTCCGGCCAGCTATGCCCCTATTCACAGCCTATTGTAGTCAGAGACGTTATTAGAGCTAACAAAAACTTTAATAATATAGAGATCGAGAAGAGGGAGAGAGAGAAAGAGAGAGAAAAAACCAAAACCTATTGTTATGTAGGAACAAAGGAAAAAACTAAGATAATATAATAAATTTAAATAAAACAGAGATAGAGAGAAAGGGAGAAAACTATCTAAAAGAAAACTTTAAAAATAAAAAAATGTATACGTAACGCTTCAAACTAAATAACCAGAAAATCTCTGACCCGGTGGGGGAGGATTTTTTAGCCAGTCCGGCAAGCTATGCCCCTACTCAAAGCTGGCAGTGGTCAGAGATTTCCCCGGAGATAATTATAGAGGGACGTTTTTAGAGAGAAGAGAGAGAGTTCTGTTGAGAGCAGGTGATTCAGATCATTGTAGTTCTTACATAAAACCCGAAATCGGTTATGCTGATCATAATCAAATAAAAAAAGTAAATACATAGTTTCTAGTTGGCCTAGAATTAACGGAAAAGTTAAGGCGACCTAAAAGATCAGAAGAGTCTACATCACCGATAATTAGCTTATGGGAGAAAAAAAACACCTAAGACTGTTCTACGGTTAGCTAACGAAGGAAGGTCAATAAGCAAAAGTCTGCTGGAGTACGTTGGTAAACGAAGGTTAGTGTCTCAATTTAAGCCACGTAGGGCAAAAAGCAAGAATTGCTTTTTAACTGATTCAATTCGATCGATATTCTACAGGACGGACTAGAGCAGTGTACAGGAGCTTTGTGGTGAGTGGATCATTAAATTCCTTCGACCAACGTTTAATGAATCCATGTACACCTTTCGCCCTATTAACAATAGAGGAGATATGAGGATTAAAACTCAATTTTGAGTCAAAAAGAACTCCAAGATCAACGACTGTAGATATTCGTTCCAAGGGTTCATTGCCAATCGTATAGGTAGCCAGCGAAGGTTTGCAACGATGGAAAGTCATAAACATGCACTTGGAGCAATTAAGGTGCAATTGATTAATCAAGCACCAGGACTGCAAGGAGCTTAAATCATCTTGCAGTCTGATGGAATGTGTCGGGTCGTTGAAAGAAAAAACAAGTTTTACTTCATCGGCGTACATAACTATCCGAGAATAAGACAATATTGTGGGGAGATCATTAATAAAAAGAGTAAAAAACAAACGGCCGAGGTGACTACCTTGTGGGACACCAGAAGTGACAAAGACAGGCTTTGAAGTATCTCTAGTATAAGTTCTATTTTTTAAATAGGAAGAAATCCAAAGCAGAAAAGAGGAAGGAAATCCTAAATGATCAAGCTTAAAGATCTTCTCGATCGGGGTTCACAGAATCAACTGCTTTACTGAAGTCGGTGTAGATGACATCAGTTTGATTTTTTAAAAGGAAACCATCGTTAACCATTGAGGTAAATTCAAGCAAATTGGTCGTAGTTGCCCAACGCTTTGTAAATCCATGCTGGAAAGGTGATAAAATCGATTTACAATAGTGCTGTAAGGATGAGGTTAGAATCTGTTTAAATAATTTTGGAATAGCGGAAAGCTTGGCTATACCCCTATAATTGGATATAGCAGATTCTCTGCCCTTTTTATAATTCGTTTATTTCTTGTAGCCATCTTCTATATAAGTGAGTAATAGCTATTTGACAAGTAACGCTATGCAACAGGCAAAGTCCCACATAACCAAATTGGATTACAAAACCTACGGTATAAACGTATCCAAAACGTTTACATACGAATGGAAAATTCTCTAATAAGGTGGTAGTACTTCCAGGGAAAATCTGGTAGCACTGTAAAACAGATGATTTTATTTTGGTTAAAAATTTGTCTGTCATCTGAAAATATGGAAAACACAACAAAAAGGCAATGTTCTAGGAATCTTACAGGCGAGGAGGCATGGGAACTAGTAGCTTAAGTTGAGGATAACTAGAATGTCATCAAGAACAAGAATTTAAAAAAAAAGCAGCCAGCATGGGCAAAACTGGCGTCTAGCTTACGCAAGCAAGACCGGAATTCAGCGCAGTTCTCAGTCTTTCCGACTTTTATTAAAAATATTGCTATCATGGGAAGAACCATGCAACCACATCTTGCAAAAATTGCTTGTACAATGTAGATTTAAAGAGAAATATACCTTTCTGCTGCGGTATATCTCGGCATGGTCACCGCCTGGCGACCTTCGAGCCTTCGGAAATTCAGCAATTTTTTAAAAGTCTGGAATGACTTCATTAGGAAATTCTTTCACTACCCTTGAGCTATGCTCCCTCCACAAAAGTCCCCAATAGGAAATTACCACAAGCATAGAATCGCAATGCTAAAAGCAGATTCTTCATTGGAGACAAGGAACATTTCCTAAAAAGCTGGATTATGTTAAGTTTGTTGATGATTGTTGTTGATGGTCCAAACCGATTAGTGATTGGCTTGAGCTGGCTACCAATTTATGCTAAAAGGAGTAGACATAAAGACTTTGAAAGCTGGAATTTTTATATAAATACGGAAAACGGAATTCGGCCTTGGATTGTATACTCTTTCTCTATAAATTGTCACAATGTCTTCATCAGAATTTTTCATTTTACAAATTGTTTTGCATAGCACAAATTTAAAACCCACCCCAAATATTATGTCAATTTGCAGTGAATGGCAAAAAGTCAAATGCCTATCTAACACAAAGTGGCTATCTGGAGGTCGAAGTGGCAGATAGCTTATGATGCAATTCGTATTCAATGAAATCAAAATTTTGCTATTTGTTGGATTATCTGATACATAGCAGCTATCTGGAAGAACAGAAATTGGGCCTTAATATCTCAATGTTGATTCAAAAGCTTCATTCATAATAAAAATCTATACCTATTTCAAGGTCTGCTATGTTCTTGAATTATCATTATCTACTTATAGTTCAGCGGGCCAAAACAACGCCTGCGTTTTTTTGGCTTCTGATTCGGATCATTTATTTCAGTACGTTGTATTGTTGGGTAAATTCAGTGCACAAAGTCAATTGCTCACTTTGTTCTTCAATTGTTTAGTTTTATTTAAGGTTCAATTCCACACTCTCTGGCTACTTTCTGTTCAGTTTTTTAATTGCAACTTGGCAATTCATTATTCTCTTATTAAAATTTTAAAATTTCCGAGCCTAATTTCAAATATGGAGCAAATAGAAAGAGGTGTCATAAGCAATCTCGTCTCGTTTCTTTAGTGCAAGAATTAAAAAGGAAGAAGAAATGTTTCGTTTGTTGATTGACATGTCTATTTATAAAGGATTCAAAAATAACACCTCAAAATTATGAATTAAAAAGTGTAAATTTAATATTTTGTAATCAGTGATATGCCAATTAACAAACAAAAAAGCCACCTAATCTGATCTGGTGGCCCGCCATTCGCCCACAAATTCGTTTTAGCCAGCAAAATATCCATTTAAGTAATGATTTGATATCCATTAAAGCGTAAACTGTTCGGCTTGTTTTTGCTGAGTGCATAAATTAAGCAAAAACTCCATTTGGCTGAGGGAGGTGAAAATGCAAATTCTTTAATTTACAACAATTTAATTGCGCCGATTCGATTATATTTACATACGCAAAACAGCTCATTATGAATTCATGGAGCGTGGCAATATTTGTTTTTGACTGAGCCCAAGCATATTAAATATCAATTTTGGAAACTCAATTTATTTATATTAAAAGGCAAACTATTTATGCAAATATCCAGTAAACAACAACAACAACAACAAATAAGAAATCTTTTGAGCACTCACATGGCAGTCTGACCGCTGTCTGGATTCCCAGACGATTCAAAAACTCAGTTAAACTTTTGAGACATTTTGATTTTGTGGTTAACTTTATAATTAGATCAACATCAAGTTATAATATTTAATGAGTTGACTGGCCTTAAACTCATTTGAAATCAAATTAAGACACATTTTTAACAGTCAATTCAATTTAAAGTTTTATGCTTAAACACTACATAGCTCAGCTAGAGGGACTTTGAGCACTTTTCAGTGTCAGCGGAAAAGGCTTTGAGTAAGGACACAACAACAGGGCACAAGAAAAATAACCAACAAAACTGACGGAAGTTCAACCAGAAGGATTAAAAGTTTTGCTCAAAAGGCGAACTAAAGCGTGGCTCAAAAAGACAGTTGCCATATATTTTCTTTTTTGGTTTTGCTTCTCTTGTTGCTTTTCTGGTTATTTTTTTTTTGCTCTCGGAGGGAAGGGCAATCTTTTTGCCTGCTCGAATTCTGAACAATAAGAAGCAAACTTAAACTTGGTCCACATGCAAATTATTGCAAATTTTGTTGGTAGTTGAAAATATAAATTTGATATTCTACTAATGACTAAAAAAATAAATAAAACATAAACATCATAAAAGGAGCAAATATCAAAGATTGCGCCAGGTGCTTAGTAAACCAAGTGGAGAGCAATTAGTTTGAATGCCCAAAGGCAGTTTGAGCTATAATTGAAGCAAAAAACGTTACACTCAGATTTATGAAGTGCAAATCCACAAGGGCTTAGGACAGAGATTAGAAATTACAGCAAGGAAGGGAAAAAAACTAACTAGCATGATGAAGGCAAATACAGAAAAGAAAAAACAGAAAAACAAATTTCAATAAAAAAGTTTTTATAAAACTCACCGAGAAAATATTGAAATGGTTATTTAGACAAGCCCAGGATGCTGCCAACAGGCTGCCGTAGCAAAGTGCTGAGACATTTTAACTTGCTAATGCCCCCACTTCATTGAATTGGATCGCTAGGAAACTCGCTAAATACAAAAAAAAAAAAAATATTGCAATAAATATGCATAAATGAAAAATTAATAAAGATTATATTTGTAAAATTTTAAGGAACCTGAGCCCAGCGCCGTAACTAGTCCCCGTGTGTTTCAGTAATAAGAGAATGTATCGAGTTATCGATATGTGATCAAAACATCGATGACCCCGTTGACATGTTTTTAACCAAACTCTCTAATTTTTCGTCCTGATTGACGGACTCTCTTCCTTGGGATCAGCTTGGCTGCGTACCTCCTGCATACAGCGGGTGATTTGGCCCCCATCACCTAACACAAATTAGTAATACCGCTCGGCTAATCATCACAAGGCGACCTTCCAAGTGGACACAAATTCGCTCTATTAATCTACTTCTTCTTTTTAATGCCCGCCAGTCGTTTCTGTTTCGTGAGAGCTGGCACCAGTTGTTCATACTCAGCTTGGCAATGTCTTGCTGCAAATGGTTTTCCCATCTCAGTTTCGCCTTCCACTTGAACACATTTTTTACTGGAGCTTGTTCATCCATACGTGTAGCATGTCCTAGCCAGCGCAGCCGCTGTTGTTTTATGAGCTTGGTGTCCTCATACAGCTTATACTATACTATACTGTAATTCATCGCCAACAGATTCATAAATCTTCAGAAGAATTTTTCTCTCGAAGACGCCGATTGGCGCTTCATCCGCTGATGGTATGACTGGGATGATAAGCGACTTGTATAGGACTATTTTGGTTTTTCGAGAGAGGACTCTGCTCTTGAACTTCCTACTGAGCCCGTAGTAACATCGGCTGGCAAGAGTAATTCTTCTATCGATCGGGATAGAATTTATCCCATTTTGTACTTATGTGAAGTAAGAACTTAAATGAAGTACGAAACATTCTAGAGTCGAAAAACGACTGTTAAGGACATAAAAATGAAAACAAACGTTATTGAAAAGACAACGTACCGTCTTAAAATTTCCTCCTGGTTTTAATACATAAGTTATGGAGTGAGGGTAGATTTCTGACTTACAGTAAATCCATCTCGGTCTTTGGTTAATTCATTTCCTTTGGATTTTTCCTACCTTATTTGATTTTAAACAGAGGCATCTTTTCAAGAACAAATTGTTAATAGTTTTAGAATTTAATGGCTTTTAAGAATGTATTGGGGTTGACTTAATAATTTATTGGAACTCAATTAAGAATATTTTGAACTTATTTTAGACTAGCGGTGGCCACTCCTTTGCATCCATTGCTCCGAGATTTATAAGACGCAAAAGCACACATCGCTTCGTAGTGTGATAAAGTGTTCCCAAACTCAAACTTTGTGCCCACCGTTGGTTTAGACTGCCTCCCTCAATCTCTGACAAGGCCCTGCCTCGTTTATCCTATCGTTTTTGCCGATAATGTCAATATCATTGGCATATGTGAGTAGCATTAATTCTTTATAAAAGATGGTGCCCGATCTGTTGGCATTTGGCCACTGGTGCAATATATACTCCATCAGCAGATTAAAGAAGTCATAAGATAAGGCATCACCCTGCCTCAAACCTCTTTTGGTATCAAATTGTTTAGAGAGGTTCTTTCCTGTTGTGACGGAGCTTTGAGTGCTTCTCAAAGTCATCATGTAAAGTCGAACGCACTTTGCTGGTATACCAAAGGTAGACAGGGCTTCAAAGAACCTTGACCTAATCGGTGTGTCGAATGCGGCTTTATAATCAAAAATAAAGATGGTTGGTGTGGGTCTATGTCACATGGGTCTTCCCTAGGATTTGTCGCCATGTGAATAACTGGTCTGTGGTGGATTTGCCAGGTCTAAAGCCACACTGATAAGGTCCAATCAGTGTACTTATGAGCGGCTTTGGGCATGACAGAACCTTCTATGCAATGGGTAGGAGACTTATAACCGTGGATTAGCAAAGATTGCGGGGTCTTCTTTTTTAAATACTACACAGAAAAAAAAACGTCAGGATATTTTTAATCTTTTTAATCTTGGAGTAAGCCCGCAAGCACAATTCATGCTTTCAGGGAATGGCCCAAGCCTTTCGGACTTGTATCATTCCAAATGTGCTTACTTCAATCCCCTTTGAGATCACGTGTTTATAATTAAGAGAGAGAGCGACAAAATTTATGTAGTATTTTTGATTTGAGAGCGAGAGCGACATAGTTTAAGTATCATTTTTGGCATGCGACAACAAACGATGGCGATGGTCGTGAGTGATGAGATGCCATTCCATTCGTGTTCAAGTGCGTATGGTCGTGGGTTCGAATCCCAGTTGGGCTCAATAAATTTTTATATTTCTTTGTTTTTCAGAAGTTTTAAATAAACTAAAACTGGTGTGGGTCTTAAAGAGTGTATAAGGATGTCCTTTGGAATATGGCGGAGGAAAGAAAGAAGAGAGTTTTCTTTCGTGGAATCAAATCAATATTACATATCGAGCTCAAAAACAATCTCGAAACATGCTTAAAATGATTCTGGATTAAGATTGAATTGTGCTCGAATTTTTTGCTTTAATTCAATCTTTTTTAAGATTACCCCGGGATAAATTTAATCTTTTTTAGGATCAAAAATGTCGGATCAACTCAATCCTTTTTCGGAACGGGTCAAGAATATTCGGGATTACGGTGTTTTCATTACCGATTGGGAATGATTTGATCCCGTATGGATTGATTTTTTTGTCGAGTGTAGGCAAAGTACGCTTAGACTTCAGTCGTCGGGTTAGTCATGGTTTCGTCGCCAGTCTTGAATAATTTAGCGGGCAGCTCATCTGCGCCATATGATTTGTTATTCCTTAGCCTTTTTATGGCTAAACAGACTTCGTGATGGTTCGGTGGTTCTATCTCTACATTGTCGATTGGTGGTATTGCTAATTCTCCAGAGGTGGCATCGGGTTGATAGTGGCCTCCCAGCAGGTTGGAGAAACAGTTTCTCTATTTGATTGCGGAACTGATTCCCATTTTTGTCCTTGCATTGTGTGACTCCGGACTTAAAATCTACGGTTAGTCGCTTTACCTTTTCCATCTCGACGAGGTTTTTTAGATTCGTGGAGTCGTAAAATAACGGATTTCGCCAATTTTATTCAAAACGACGACAAATAAGCATTTTGTTTATGAAAGTTCACTTTAGGGATTACTCTGCTTTTATTCTAATAATAAACTGGTGCAAAAACTCCCCATATCCTCATATTTGATATCTTTATATAGTTTTGTGATAGTTTATTCTCACTTTATGTTGTGCGTTATATTTATAATTTAATATGCACATTCATGTTGACATTAGAAATTAATTATACATAAATTCCCATTCTTGCCAAAATAAATTACGCTCGCTGCAATGATCACACACCGAAAACCGACAGCAAAACTTGAAAAAAAACCAAAATAAAATATGAGTAAAAATAATTACGCCTGGCGCATTAATTAATAGTTGGCCAGTGTTATATATTTTCATTTTTTTTCAGGGGACTGACATGAAATATGCATTTGGCATATTTAGTAGGTGTTTAGCAAGGCAAATTCTAGAATTTTATTACGCCAATTAATAATTGACTCATTAATTTTGGAAAGTGTGCCAAATGTGCGTGCTGGGGATTTATAATTTCATTTTCACCTGAACCACAGTTAATGGGGCATAAATAATTGAATGCCATGGTCAATGGATATTTGATGCAAGATTTCTGATTGCTAAAAATATATATATACATATATGTGTGAATAGTGTAAGTTTAGCATGTCAATCAAATGTGGATTGTTTGTCTCATAGTCATTTTTGTTGCCGTCGGCCGTCGCGCATTGCGTTGGCAACCAGATGATTTGAGATGGATGTGTGTACTGCTGCTGTTGTTGTTGTTGTTGTTTTGTGTCTCCGCCGTCGACTGTCAAAAAGTGATTGACATGCACAAGTGAATGCTGCTCGCGTCCTCCTCTGTGAGTTGACCGAAATACGAGCAGAGTAAAGTACGCCCACCCATTCAACTCATTTGCATTTTCTCCCGGGGCGCATATGCATTTCACTTTTTATACTCTCACCGTGGGGTATTTCTATATGGTCATAATGCTTGGAGCCTCTCACGAAAGGATATGAAATTCTTTATTTTTGTAAGACATTATTTAAGGCATATATTGTAACGAACTTGAGCCCAGCTCCAGAACTAGTCCACGGGTGTTTCAATGCTAACAGAATGTATCGAGTCATCGATATGTGATAGAGACATCGATGACCCCGATTACATGTTCTTAACATCTCTCTAATTTTTCGTCTTGAAGAGCACACACGTGCCAATAACAAGATTTGTCTGAATTGTCAACTGTATTGCTACTGGTTACATGCATATCTCCTGCTGCTCTCTCTTTTCCGCTCTGCGTGTGCTGTCCAATCGGTGGTTGATTTGGCCCCTATCATTGATCAAAAAGGAGAGCGTAAATTAAAGTCGTCTCTAACCGTCTTCGATATACCCGTTACTCATGCGAAGAAATGTTTAATAGCCTTCCAGTGTTCCTGAGGGGGAAAGCCAAAAGGTATGCAAAGTTTTCGCATTTTAACGCCACATCCCACACATTAAGTTCCATACCGTACCGTCCCATGGAACGCAACCAAATTTTCAGGTCACTTGAAAATGTGAGAATAAAGGCCTGTATCCAGCACTGCGGAAAATTCCTGCCAGGAATTTGCTAGTTATTTCTTGTATGTGTGGAACATAACTAAAACAGGGTGACAATCCACGAAAAAGGTGCATGGTCACTCTGATCAGTCAGCTCTTAAGCACTGTTAATTATTTGAATTTAAATAAATTTAAAAAAAAATATAATAATTTCCAGAGGAAGTAGGTGCTACTTTATACTAGGCGATGATAAGCCGATGACTAAGAATGACACTTTGCTGTGTGGCCCGGATGGCATAAAATAATGTGCACAACTTTATAATGTCATTCAAATCTCCAAAGTAGTATGACATCTCGATTGGTCGCCATTCAAATGAAGTATTTCAAGGTCGGATAAACGATTGCCTAAATACATTTGAATTAATATTAAGTATTTTGTCAACTCAGTGGCCGGATCAGTACCTTGGCTTTGGTCTATGGGCGAACCGCTGGAACATAGCCGTTAACCGTTCAAAGAGTCAACATGATCGCTATGAGACCCCGAAAAGTTGCTCGAGTGCGACTCCTAGGATCAAATAGATACCGCGGTGAAATACCTTGGCGTATCTCTGGACCGCCGCTTGACCAGGAAAGTCTATGTGTCTCGGGTAGTAGCTACGGTTGCAGCTATGACATTGAAGCTCGATTGGCTTCTCAAGCTTCGTAGTGGTGGATCTGGAGGATCCCGTTATGGGGTACGGCATGCTCCACTACGCTCAAGTACCTAGAATCTTATATGTGAGGTCCCTGGTATGAGAGGCATACAACTATATACCGCGATTTGGACGCTTTGCCATTATGCGCCCCAAATTAATATGCACACCTGCAGGTATCATGATCGACTGGTGGCCAACTCCTAAAGACATGCCTATGATCTGGCGACAAACAGGCTCAGAAGACGTCTCAACCTACGACATCCCATCGACCTTTGTGTCCATGGAGGGCATCTCTCGGACAGCCTCAGCAATAAGTGTTCCCTTAGCACTATCCCCTACCAATCTTTGCCAGGAAGATGACAGCTCATAACAAAAACATAAAAGCATTCACCCCAATTGTTCGCTCATCACGTCCAAAATAATTGTAACCAATATATTCCCGAGCTGAGTATCAGCTGTTCTTTCGATCCACACGCGCTATCGATAGGAAGCATCTCCGACCATATAAAGTATAGATACAGGACTGTTCTCAATTCCACTACGGTTTTCGTAAAAACGTTTGAATTCGCCATTTTTCTTTTACAATTTTATATGGAAGATGGCAAATAAATCGGTGGTTGCTAGATCAAGTCTTCCATTTTCTACGAATTGAATCCACTTGGCATTGAGATGTTGTATTCAACTGTTTGAGCAATTCAGATTTAGCTTTAACTGGATCTAGTGCACAGAGAAAACAAAATTGGCTACACGTAGCGTGTTGAATGGTCAATCCTAAACGAAACGTATTTCGGCCTGCTAAATTGCACAAGCTAAATGTCGCATGCAACATGTAGAAATTAAAAATGTAAACGTCGCATGTATAAAAGTTAAATGCTGCGTGGGCAAAGGCAAAGTCGACACGACATTAGAAAATCAGCTTATTTCCAAGAAACTTTTACATTTTTCATGCAGCAATCTGAATACCCCACGAAAGCTTTGGGTTATCTACATTAACGTTGGGATATTGAAATCCAATATGGGTCATTCTTTTTGTAACCGAACGGTTTTAAAATTGACCATATTTGATTTAGTATGACTATCCACCGTCGAATATTCTCCAAAATAATTCGCCTTCGCTTAGGACACACCAATCTCACGCACAGCTATCTATTCAGCCAACCACCCATAACCCCAACGTGCAGCTTCTGCAACAACTCACTATCAACACTCCAACACATACTTGTCGACTGTCCCCACCTCCAACCATACAGGTCTCTGTTCCCAACAAACAATAATCCCTTAAAAGCATTTTTTTAACCCAACAGCCACAACATAAATGCATTAGTCCAATTTCTCCAAAATACAAACTTAATTAACTTACTATAAATTCTTACCTTCAATTCACCTTCTCTCTACCACTATCCACGCCCTTTATAATTATGAGTACTAGTATTTAATTTGTAAATAATATATATTCACTTATTGATAAAAATTAAACCCAAATGATGTAAAAAATTAAGCTTAAGGCCGTGAAGCTATTGCTTTAAACCCTGTTCGCCTGTATTTTAACACTGCCCCCGAACATAATATAAATAAATAAATAAATAAAAAAAAAATCCGAAATTAGATCTTGACACTCGCACCAAAACGTGATTTTCGGTTTTGCAAATAAAATTTTTGTTAATTTTATAAACAATTTCAAAAATCGCCAAAAACGGAAAAATGGAAAAAAGGGTTTTTTTTTTAAAACTTGATTTCTTAGGTTTGGTTTAACGGACAGGTCTCTGGTTGATATTGCTGAAAAGTTTTTTTCTGTATCTACTCAAATCATAGTTTAATACATTTTTAAATTGTTTAATAATATTAAGTAATTGTTGCAACAGTTGTAATATTATTTTTTCTCAGTGATAATCACAATGATATAGGATCTAAGAATATACATTTTATTGCCCTAAGCCTTAATTACGGTGCTTTCAAAAAGATTGAGACTTTTATAGTTTAAAAGATATTACTTTTTGAAGTTATAAACAAATAAAATTGTGCCCTTAAATGAAGCTTTGCCACGCAGTCAGTTTCAAAGCTAAGTGATTGAAAAATATTAGTTGAGTTTACAGAATATTTATTAATTAACATTAAACATTATAAAATTCTCTACAAATAAAGTTGACACTCCTGTTTAAAAACCCCCTTTAAACTCCTGCCTATATTTGGTGGACTCCCTAAGATATGAAATTAGAGAGGGCCAATTGGACCCGTTCATTAAGTCAAGCATTTCCCTTCTTTCTAGAGTCCATTTGCCGAAGTGCAGTATATGGTGCTCACCTAGTATTGGACATAGCTCTATGAAATGTGCTACATCTTCTCCTTTATCCATGTGGCATAGGGTGCATCGGCTTTCCGTAATTCTATGTGGCATATAATTTAGTCTGAGTTCTTGCCCGAAAAATAAGCGATATTGCATATGTGTCCACATTATCCCTAAGATAATTTCGTTCACTTAGTTTGTATTCTAGGAGTTTGTATGTTAATCGTGTATCACTCTGCCTTGCCTGCCGCTCGAACTCATTTTTTTCTCCATCACCAATCTTCAGTAATTGTTCCGTTTGCTACATCTCCCAAGTTCAGCTGTCATTTGAGTATGTACCTTTGTTGTGGTCTCCTGCCATAATATCCCATACATGGAAAAACTGATCGGTTTACCAGAAGTTGTTCAACTATGATTTTTGGAAGCCGTGTCGAGTCCATCAGCATAGATTTACTTAAATATTTAAAGTGCAGCTGTAGGGTGTATTGGAACAGTGTAGGTAGGCCCGTATCAATGTATAATATATGGCGTAGTTCGGGGTGTTGAGAGGCAGGTAAAAGATCTTTTTAATGTAGATACGAAGCAATCGCTCTACATCCTCGAACGGGCTAAATCCCCAGACTGGGCTTAGCTTTTCTACATGCCGCGTTAACTTTTCTCAACACAGCAAGTGGCATGTTGCTTTTCTACATGCCTCATTTGGAAATAAGAAAACTAAACGCAGCATGCAGAAAAGTTATTTGTTATAGTTTGTTAATTAGGTTTTCAACATCACTTTTAGAGGAGGACGACCTAGATTCTAGGAAGATATCTCAGCGATATTGGATCTCAATACATACACAATAATAGTTTTAAATAAAATTAACATAAAAAATTCAAATTTAATGTTAAATTATGTAACTTACTTAACTTAAGTCTTATTTTGTTTGTCAATCCTGTACTCTGAATGTTTGTGACTAGTGCTTTAATTTATACATAAGTCAGTCTTGTAGCACTAGGAAATCGCTCAATAAATCTAAAAAAAATCTACACTGATATTATTTGAGTCTTTTAAACAGAGCTCGCAAATAACCCTCAACACTTTTTTCAGTGCGATCAGCCCACTGACGAAACAGAAAAAAACAAAGACGACTCGGTCTCTCACTGAGCAAAACACTTTTTTTCCCTCATGGGTTTTCTGTTGAGCATTATCGGTTGATCAAAACAAACTAGACAGACCGTCAGTCAATAACAACTGAGAGGAACACTTGTGAGCGAGCGCTCACGCAAAAACTGTCTTCAAATGAGCAAAACACAAAAAGTGTCAGCAAAAAGTGTTATTTGTTTTGTTCGTGTGGTGACGGTGGGCTTATGTACCATATGTACAATGTTCATAATTAAATAAATATGGTTTTTAGACGTTAAGCAATAACCAAAAACTAATATTTTATGCATTTCATTTGATAGGTTAATAATAATAAATTTCTCCATACTCCACATATGTACAAAGATCGTTGATTGAGACAAGCACACTCACACACACACACAGGCTTCCCAGTCACAAACACGCTTACATTCTTAGAAGACACTTTGGAAGTCGGCTCTCGGCAAAACGGTCAGTGACATGAGCAAAACAGAAACGTAAAAAGCGATCTTTGGTGGAGCGAAAACAGCTATTGAGCAAAACAGAATTGAAAGTGTCTTTTTGCAACCTCTTTTCGTTGTGTCTGTAACAGAACAGTTTTAAACAGACACGCTGATAGTGTTAACAGTTTTTTGCGAGCTCTGCTTTTAAATGATCAACGACTTAAGTCTAAATGAAACCGGCTTTTCCAAATGTGAAGAAATTGAGAGTACTATTTCGGATATTAAACACATGTATTGGTTTTCTATTTAATTTGGGAAAAACATCAGCAGAACCGAGGTTCCCGTTAGCCAAAAACCTCGAATCTAAAATTTTCCAATATTAACCATTGGCAAGTTTAGTTCGAGTTTTGCAGACTTGATTAGAAGTCAAGAAAAGAATTTATTCTAGAACAATTTACGTTGGCAAGTTTTTTTTAAAATCAGTTAAACCCATGTCTAATTAGTTACGAAAAAAAATGGTTCCATACAATTTTTTCCTGCGCTCTTTTACTGACTTTGGAAAGATGTTTACAAATTTTATTTCAGATTGCCCACACAAAGACAGGAAAATGTAAAATCTTTGATTCTAAGCTAGCAGCTAGGGCTGTGGGCTAATATGTCAGTCAGTCAGTTGGGCTAAAAAAAATTAATACACATATGTAGATAGGATTTGAAATGTTTCCTTCCGCCTGTTACATATGTACATTTGCGTAACTCTATAATATCTTTTTAGCTCATTTGTAATTGACTAAAAGATTTTTTTTTATATGTTCAATATTTCTCTATATTCCTAAAATGAAAATTCCAATTAATCTTGAGTATAGTTGCATATATTAGCTCTCTTATACAGGATTGGCAAGAGAATTCAATCTTCGGATATGTCGATTTTCATTTTTTTTTTTGCTGGTCTTCCTATTTTGTTTTTGAAGGGGCTCTAGAATGCCAAGTAGGTTCAATGCACTGCTACCTCCTCTGCTGAAAAGTGCCTGCACAAAATTGGCATATTTACCCTCAAGTATATCATCAGCTTTCTATATGTTAAAAAAAAATAATAAAAATAAAAAGAAATTCACCATTTTTTGTGTTTGTTTTGTTTGTCCGCCTTGTCTGGGAATTGTCGTCGTGATGGTGGACAGTCAGACAGATTGGTCAGCTGGCGTAGTCATTGTTCGCACCATATAAATCAGTTGAGTTTCAGTTGTCTCTTCCACCCGGGCTTTCAATGAGTCATGGTACATAAATCAAGAAAGCGCTGCCAAAACTCACTTGTCAATATTTATTTAATTTCAAATTTCTGCTGGAATTGTAACAGAAGCAGAGTGAGTACATTAAGCGTGGCCGAAAGTGGGGCGATATTGGATATATTCGTTGTGCTTTAATTTTTTAGGTAGTGAAAATGTCATAATGGAATGGAAGCTCAATTAAAATTGATTATTATTTTTTGATTTAAAAGCAAAATATTTAATTTTCTAGGAATATATAAGCTTAGCTGGATTGTCCTCAACAGCATTGGATTGTCCTTTTTCACAAAGGAAAAGTAACTTATCAGTTTAGCTATTTCAAGAGCCTTTCTGCAGAATTTTCATTTCTTATGAAAAAAAAACTTGTTACTTTCACATTTTCCGGTTGACTGTTAAGCTTAATCTCTTATAATACAAAATTCAAAGGAAATACTTTAACCTGCCCTAAGCCATTCCTTTACTTAGTGCCCGTTTTTCCCTCTAACTTTTATCTAGAGCTGAGTGCCTAGCTTTAAGTAGGTACATATACATACGAATGTCACCCCATATCAGTTAGCAAGTTGAGGAATTCCTCATAACTTTCATTCCCAGTAACCACAAGCTGCGGTAACTTCTTGCTTATCTCCGGTGGCTTGGCTTGCCCCTTCACTTCCAAGCAACTGCATCGCACTCCATGACATAAATTGCAAGGAAATGCACTTGAAAAAAATGTCAAGCCAAGCAAATCCACTCGGTCCTGTCTGCTCCTGCTGACTTCTTCCAAACCATCACGCGGGTACTTTTAAAAATTCATTTGCTTTGTGATGTGAGCTAAAATCAAAAAAGTTGCTCAAGGGCATGGCAAAAATTTTCTGTTAAAATGCGGAGTTTGGAGCCGCAGCTCCTTTTTTCCCCCCTTTGGCTCCGGCCACTGTGCTAGTCAGCAGGTTTGAGTGGCAACAAAGTTTTTCATAATTTCGCTTCTTGCTGAAGTTTAAAGCACACACTTATCACACTCTAACTTTGTGAGCTACTGAGAGGATTTTCCATTGCGGTTTTTTAAACATGCTTCCACTTATCCTTTTACTTTTCGGGTTACACCTACCATAGAACTTTGACCCATGAACTTTAATGCTGTCGTTTCTATTTGATTGTTAATTGCTTTTAATGTAAATGTGTATCGAGGCGTGTCACAAGACACATGTCAAATATTTTAGATAATGACTTTTTTGTGTGCCGCTCCAAGGCATCATAATTGAGCGGTTTATGGAGCCACCGAGTTCATTTGGTTGTTCCCCATCTTCCACCCCAGACTTTGGTTTGTGCTGCTTTTTAAGCAATTACACTCAGAATGTGGTGCTGCTTTTATTTTTTAATGGCCATTAACATTTTGCCTGGCTTGACTTTTTCAGCAAGAGTTGCTCTGGACATTTTGGTTGTGGTTGGAATTTTGAATGACAGTTGGGTTTTGGGGGACGTTAACCAACTTTTACAATAGTTTAAGCGGGCTTAAACGCCTATTAGCGGTTATGTCATGAACCAAATAAAAATCAACTTTATTCGATTCCATTAGAATTTGATGCTTTTGAATTGAATCTAAGCGACAATTTTTCTTTAATTAAAAACTGAATTATTGCTTGTTTTTATTTAAAAAAACAACTTTATACTGCTATATATTTTCCTTTGGAAGAAATTTGAAATGCAGTTATTTTGCTGTCTAAACAAAACTTTTTAGCAAGGGTACATTCAAAAGTTGCTTTGCCATTATAGGTATATGTTTTTCGTACTTTTAAAGTTTTTTGACACAAGTAGTTGTTTTTTTTTTGGCACATGCCATAGTTTCGATTCGCAACTGTCACTTTCACCATCTACTGGCATCAGCTATGAAATAAGTAAAAAAACAAACAAAAAAAGGACAAAGTCTAAGCACGACTTTGACATTTTGAATATTTTTAATATTTTAAAGCCAACAAATGAATTTTTTTTATTTCATTTTTTGTTTAGAATTTGCGATTTTTTATTTAGTAGTGGTTTTTCCCTGACATAAATTCATTTATAATCAGGGATGCGAACCGGTTCTTAACCAAACACTAAAGTAACTGAATTGCTAATTCCAGGTAATAAACCGAATCGGTGCTTTTTGAATATGCTGAAAATCACAAAGAAACCGTTTCGATACATTTTACTGACGTTACGTTTTGTGTCCAGGCGTCTTTCTCAACGAGCAACGAACTTGGGAGTATATCTCCCAGCGCGCTTGTAACTTCACTACAAGGCAGAGTAAAAAAAGTGTGTTGGCTGCTCTCTAGCAGAATTAAAATCTCACTCCGAGATAAACTGCACATAAACAATGCCATCACAGCAACTGCCTGGAGATGTGGGGCATAGCTTCCGAATCCCATCTGAGAACGAGCCGTATTCTTCACCTTCTTCCACTAGACCTAGTAGCAAAGCAAATGTCTATCACAGCAGCCCCAAGAACACGAGAATCCGACACTCGGGACACTCTACCATACTCGAAGAACAATAGGGTACACTATTAAATACATACTACATACTGTATACCACAAACGACGTCAAAAAATTATACGACGTCTATATCCCAAGCCGACACGATTAGGACCACCTTCCCCACAGCAGAGCTAACGCCATTAACATCTACACAGACGGTTCTAAGCTCGATGAAAATGTTGGAGGGGTCGTTTTCTCTCCCAACCTAGATTTGAACTTATCGTTCCGCCTTCCTGATCACTGTTGTGTGTACCAAACAGAGGTGGTAGCCATGCAGGAAGCTGCCACTAGCCTTAGCACACTCACGGTCAAAGAAGGAAAAGTATTTATATATTCAGATAGTCAAGCCGCCCTTAAAGCATTTGACTCACATACCAACAATGCTAAAACACTTACGGAATGTCGCTTATCTCTGAATGAGATCGCACGACATTTCAGTATACACCTTATATAGGTGCCTGGACATCGCAACATAGAAGGAAATAAGTCTGCGGACAAACTGGCCAGAATAGGTACCATCGAGGTGGGGACCCTCACGGGTCACTGTCCTATTGGCAGACACGCAGCACGCCTAGGCGTCACTTATCATGACTTCTGCAGAAGTTGCGGACACGAAGAAGAGGAGGAATCGGTACAACACCTTATTCGCCATTTCCCCGCCTTGAGTAGAAAGAGACTCAGGACACTGGGTCAACCTCTGCTACTCATCGTCTGGGAGACATCCGGGCTAGAGATCCCAACTCTAATCAAATTCATTCTGTCCACACAATGGTTCAGTAACGAGGGCCCCCATCAAAATTGAAAAGGGTGAATATAGCATCGCAATGGGATGCGACTTGTCGCTCTCAGCCATCGCAACCTAACGTAACCTAAGATCCGTATACTCCAGTCGAGGTGTTTTAGATGCACTACTTGCATTGAACAATGAGGGACTTTCAAAACTGACCAATTGATGACGCCACTACTGCCAGGGTGTGGCAGCTCTGGCCACACTAATCATCGTCACGCGGCAGCGACGCTGTGCGCGCAACCCACGCGAAATCCCTGGTTTACAGTTCTTCTTTTAAAGTTACTTATTGATTTGAATGTAAATCCCATTCCCCCTAAGTGACGATATTCTCCATACTCTGTAGCGCTTTTTCACCCTAATCCAACTTTAGGGTTATTTTCCTGTATGATATTTAACATTTGTGTATTTAGAAAACCCATATATTGTTGGCAGACAATACAATGGAATAATGCTTTTTTAAAATGGACCAAGGTCGAATATCCGACTTCATCTACTTGAGTCCCTTATATGAGAATTTTAAATCTATTCAAATGTGTTCTTGGAATTCAATTTCGCAAAAGTGTACGAAAAGGCAACATACAATCTAAAATACCTATATGTACTAAGAGTAAATCGCTGAACCGAACCGAAACCGCTGTTTCGCTTCAAAAACCATGTTATGAACCGCCGCAAAGTGTAAGATTTTGCCTATCTAGGGGGACTTAAATCAAAAAAAAAACCACCAAATTGATTGATTTTATTTTAAATGTTAAAAAAATATCATTAGCAGCTATTAAATAGTCATTAAACAGGCCACATTGTAACGCTTGAAAAATTCCATTTGACAGCTCGCATCAGGCACAAAATTAAACTGATTTAAATTTCGTGATGAGTGTCTTGTTTCCAAGAAGAGCTATTTTTTTCTTATTCTTGAATAGTTGAACTGTAAAATTTTCAATACCGGGCTTTAATAGCTACACTGGAACATTTTATGTAATTTTTTTTATAAACACCTTAAAACTAGGCAAATTGGAAAAATTCTTGTTGCTTTTATGGACTCCAACTTGTAAGTTTCATCGAGATCGGTGATGCCACCACATGGAGGACAAGCGGATAGATACCAAGAACATATTTAAAAAAAAATAAGAAAGAAAGTCGGTCAAGCCCGACTATAACATACTCTGTACCCTTAACGTAGCAGCTCGCATTTGCTCACGAGTTATACGAGCTCATCTCTAAGTTTCACTCTCTCTCTCACTCTCTCTCTTTTTTGTTTTTTGCTCATAACTTCAGTATCGTTCATCCGATCTTTATCATTCCTTCAGCAAATCGATAAATAATTTTGTTTTCAAGGTATCTCTAGAAGGCACGAACGATCTATCTTCAAAACTGTAGGAGATATGACGTTTTTTCCAAATTGCGGGGGCGGGAGGGGGCGTGGCAAAAATTGAAAATAAACTTGACCGGCCTGCAAGTATAAGAAATATATGCCCCATACATGTCAAACCTCTATCTCTTACCATCTCTGAGATCTCTTCGTTCATACGGACGGACGGACAGACAGACGGACAGACGGACATGGCTATATCGAGTCGGCTGTTGATGCTGATCAAGAATTTATATACTTTATAGGGTCGGAAACGATTCCTTCTCCCTGTTACATACTTTTGCACAAACTTAATATACTCTATGTACCTTCGGTACAGAGTATAAAAACCGTCCGCATGTTTCCGCCATTTTCAGTTTTTCATTTTATTGTAAGATCAATTTTCGATCAAAATCGAGTGTAATTCGCATGATTTTTGCTACCTAAGCCGTCAGTTTTAAAGCTATCTTTAACAAACTTTGCACGAAGTCTTGAAATACATTTTAGGCTATATATCTGTCGTGTCCGGAGTGATTAGATGACTATAGCATATAGCTGCCATAGGACCGATCGGTCGGAAAACTAGTTTTTGTGAGAAAAACTTCTGTGTTTTCAAAGGTAGCGTCATCTAACTTAGTTTTTATTAAGATGATATGTTTTCACATAGTTCTAGTGAGAAAACATTTTTGTTTTTAGTCACCAAACATGGTCAGCAAACATGGCATTTATTAATTTTAAATGCTATCACACAATTCTACAAAATTTGATCAATATCGTATAGCCCCCATATAAAAATCGTGTTCTGGCTATAATTGAAAAATGCGATGTTGTATGGGAGGGGGGAGTAGTTTTAGTTTAGTCCGATGTTGTTCATCTTAAAAACATACTTCCGTATGGCCAAAAAACTCTTCCATTTCAAATTTCATGCCGATATCTCTTAAACTACGGCCGCAATTGATTTAAGTCCCCTAGAGAAAAATATGTAAGCCACTGAACCGAACCAGTTCTTATTTACGAGCGGTTTGCATCCCTGTTTATAATGTACATTAGAATGGAACACAAAATATCAAAATGGGAAAAGGTAGGTCTCAGCATTCCCAACGTTTATGCATGTAGGCAAACTCAAAAAATTGTATTTAAATTTTTAATGAACGCTACAGGGGCTTAAGTTTCGAAAAACATTACTCATACGACACGTTCATCAGGTCAATTTGTACTACAAAATTAAATAGACAAAACAATTAAATAATTAGAGATGCGTGCGATCTGAATTTTGATACAAATCAAGATTGACATAGCTTGGTGTTGAAAGAAGTGCCAACTTAATTGCTGGAAAGTTGGGTACTGCATGGACGAGAGCATAAATTTTGCATTTCCAGACAATCAAAACGTCTTGTGGTAAGCAGACAGGTTCTCAATGGTGTCATACCCCTCTAGGGTAAATATTGTAAATTTTATGTAAAAATTTGTATATCTAACAGAAAGATTGGCACTCTATAAGTCATTGATACTCAACTCTCAAAATAATACTTCAAGCATGAATAAAATACCTAAAAAATTGAAATGTCCATTTAAATATTCAAAATTATATAAATTTTAAAATAAATTTTGAAGCCGAGTTTTCAAGGATTACATAAAATTTTTTTGCTTACAACGAAAATGCAACTGTTGCACTTTCGCCAGAGTTGCATTGGCGTTGGCAATCAACTTTGGCAGTTAAATGGCAAAGGGCAGCTTAAATTAGATGGCTGAATGAATTCAAAATCAGATAAATGAGCAGCAAAGTTCAAAAGGTGTTTAATGAGACAGAGAAAGAGATACAGAAGGCCACGCACAAAACAGCTTTCAACCGGCCAAGGGGTGAGCGAAGGATCCTGGTTAGTTATGCGAATAATAAAATCCATATGACGCGACTGCGATGCGGCATTGGACAGCCATGTGGCCACAAAAAAAAAAAAACAGTTGCTCCCGCAGTCCAGCCGTCAGGTGGCAGCTGTGTGTAAATTTTATGCAATGCCACTCGCTGACTCGGAGGAATTACGCGCACAAAACATGCGAGAAGTGCACGGCGATGAGGTTGCGCGTGTGTGCTGTGTGCCCAGAGCGCGAACGACATTGACAAATGATGCCCCGCCATGCTGGTACACACGAAACAATGAGCTTTCCAGCCAACATGTGGCGAATATTTGTGGATTCTCGGGGTCTGGAGGGCAACAACCTAACTGACCAATCTCAAGAATTTTAACAATGGCTGCCAAGTCTTTTGTGTTGCAAAAACTGAATGAAGCTAAGAAAGTTGCAGCTGCATTTTATGGCTATGAAAATACTTATAGTTTGTTGTCCAAAGTTTCCTCTTAGGCAAGCTGTAAAAAAAAACAGGGTGCATCTCTATTGTAACATATCCTCAATAGAACATAACGGTAATGATACTGTGTTCTAGCAGTCTATCAAGGCTAGGGTGAAACATATTCTCAAATAATCCAAGAAATAGGACAGGACATTTGTGCCATGCCTACCCTTACTTGATAAAGCTTTGAATATAAATCATTGAAAACTAAACAAATTCTTTAAAAGAAGGTAAATATTGAAACTTAGGAAAAAGGTTAACAAACAAACATTACACCAGAAAATTGAAAAATAAACTATTCATTATCGTACCCTGTATTCACCCACACGCTTATAGTACACATAGTATAAATGTTTACTTTTAGTTTGCCTTTTACTTCGGGGGCAGTTTAAAACGGAAGAAAAAATATTGACAAAGTAGCCAACGACGTGACACAGCAAATTCAATTTGCAATAAAAGTGACCAAGAACCACGTGAGGCAGAGAGAGACAGAGGCAGGAGAAATCTATCGATAAGTTAACCTTAACCATACAAGACCATTACACATGTGGGACAAAAGTTGGCGGATTGTGCGACAACTACAACTAAGCAGAACTTTGCTTTTCCGAGTCTCTGGGCAGTTTTTATGTTCGCTAATTTGTCATGTCAAAGTTTCTCAATGTAGATTGGCTGCCGCTGACAAACTCTGGCACTGAAAAATTGTCAGCAACGTTCGAGTATTTTTTTTTTTGCATATGAAAAGTCATGGAAATTTGAATTTCCAGCATAACGGTTCTCTTGTTGATGATGTCAGAGAAAAAGATATAAAAAAGAAATGCTGTTTGCCTGCATAAAGAGAAATGCTTCTCATTTGTATATTTATCCATTCCCAGTTGCACATGGTTTTTAGTGTGCACTGGTTTTATCTGATTGAGAGAGAGTGCTGGCAGGTTTGTTCTCATGCTGCCTGCTGAATGTTGCATACTTTGCGGCGCAAGGGTAAAAAATAGAACAAACTGAGAAACACTCTCCTTGTGGGTTTCGCGGGTATCATGGTATATGGATTGTGTTAGATTTTATAAAGTGTGGCCGAGGAAGGATCCAAACGTGAATTGAGTAAGATGTGGAGAACAATTAATGTGGATTAAGGGGAGTTAGCAATGATCCACATAGATCCCTTTTTTAGAACAATGTGGACAAGGGTGTACGCCGATAAGGTACCAAGTGAAAACTTAACAGATGCCATCATACATGATGGCTTCTAGGGTGTACATAATAAATTAAAAATCTTAAAATTTTAATTTGAGTTTTAACCTCTGCGAAAAGCCTTCAAAATTTCCACAAATATTACGTATACGACACGTACACCTAATCGAAATTTCGTCAACGAATTCCCTGTATCATTTTAAAAGTTGTCCAATTTTGAATTTAATCGAGCAACAAACAAATATGAAACAGGAATCGAATGTATTTTTGGTCGGTTAACTAAGAGCTAATTTTGACGAAGCGAGCCCATTTCCATCGCTCTTAAATGGGACTAAGTTTTTAAGTCTGTCCATTTGGGAAAGTGCGACTAATGTGGCTCCCAGCACTATGGGTTTTTTTTTGACATCAACTGCAAATTGAAAGTTAAGTTTTTGCACATAAATTATTCAAATTAAAGTAGAGTTTCGGTTTTTTTATATTTTATGATTCGACCACGCCAAGGTAACTAAAATTATTTGGAAAGTTCAAAATAAATATGTTTTTCCATAGATTTGATCTGTTGTGTACAATTGGACTTACCGAAACAATTGGTTATAGGTAAGAACATTTAAAATTATCAATTTGGGCCAAAATTATTAAAAAAATTTGGTATTAAACAGCAGACCAAAGGTTCAAGGACGAGCTTCTCAATTCGATTGTTTATGTTATGTCAATTTATTAATGTTAACAAATTTTAAACATCTTTGTTAAAACCATGCTTTAGCTCAAAGGTTTTTGTTTTTAAACTAGACGAACTCTAGCAGCATGTAAAAGCCAAGGCAACGAGTTATTATTAACCTCTGAAAGCTCAGTCGCCAACTTTCGTTTTTGTCAGGAGCCAGCATTCTCGTAATCCAATTTTGGACGACCTCCTCTATTCATAGATCCACAATTTACTTCGATGTCAATTACTAAAATATTAAGACATGCTTATTTTTAAATCTTAGTATATGTCGCCCTCTATTTATCCATTTCCTTTCAGAGTATTTGTCAAAAGCGCGTACCTTTTTATTTACTTGTGTTTCGGTGGTCTTACTTAGGTTGTTTTCGCCAATTTTTTGCAGTATATGCTGCTTGACTGCGGCCTCTGAGCGTTTGTATTTTAAAATAAAAATGTCCTCGTTGTACCGCGAATTATGAAGAATTTATGTGCAGAAAGCAGTTGGCGGTCACCCGCGGTTCTCTGAATTTCAAAGTTTGCATTTTTGCACATACAAAATATGCGTAATCGCATGTGCTTTTCGAATTATGTGTTTGATTTAAAATAAATTTTGTGCAAATTTGTCAAAGTCCGCTGAATATTGCTGAGAAATGGGCGTTTGTACGGGGTGCAAGTATTTTTGCTGAAGTTTTTTGAGTATGAGCTCGGATGAGTTAATGGAGTTCTTATGTCAACACAATGTCATCCGTCAAGAAAAATTGTGTCCAAAGTGCGGAAATATATGCAAGCTGACAAACCGTCCCTCCGGTTTGATGTACAGATGCTGGGCTTACGTTGAACTAGATCGGAAGAAGAAGCATGCCAGGAGACAGTGAGGCTACATCGTATCTGTACGAAAAAATACATTATTCGCGGGTTCAAAAATTAGTACTCAGGACATTTGCCGCTTCGTGATGTGGGTGCCATTCCTCACTTTGGCCGAAAAAAGGACCACAACTTGGGATATCTTCCGAAATTCAAGTTTCACAAAGTCTATAAAACGCACGCTGAGCGTATACATGCGATTTTCTTGGCTATTGGGAACCTTTATGACCCCTCAGTAGAAAATATTATAAATGAAGATGTCCATTTTGAAGAGGTAATAAATAGATGCACCACATATAAAGAAGAAAAATTCCGCGATCTTGCAACGCAGGCGAAAATTAAAAAACACAAAAAAAAAATTACGGAATTTTTCTTCTTTGTATGTGGTGCATCTATAGCATTTAACAAACTACACAGGAAGAGGGAGAAGAGAAGGAATCGGTGGGAGGATTGATGAAGAAGGAGGAAGGATTTGATGAGGAGGACGCTGTAGAAGGGTCTTAAGCGTATCCTTTGTGCGCGATGTGTAAGGTATCATTCTATTTGTTCTTACATGGCAATAGTATTCATTTTGCAGTGAAACATTGTTGAGCATATGTGGACTACGCCTTCTGGGGAAACCACATAAAGAAAAAAGCGCCTTGAACTATACCTCAAATTGGTGGTGTGGAAAATAGTTTAGAGAAGTTTCATCTATTGTCGAGCGCAATTTTCACAGTCGGAAGCGAATAAAAAGAGGGTAAATATTCAACTTGCAAAAAATTTGCACGAAATTTGTTTTAAATCAAATACATAAATCAAAAATGCAAACTTTGAAATTCAATTGCAAGAGAACCGCGGGTGACCGCCAACTGTTTTCTGCACGTAAATTCTTCATAATTCGCGGTACAGCAAGGACATTTTTTTCAAAATTTTAGGCCATGATGGACATATACTAATCATTTACCATTGAATTTCAAAGTTTATGTTTTTGCCCATATATACATATATACAAATGCTCGATCACATTCTTTTAAAATATATGTCAATATTTTTCGTAGAAAAAACTCTTTTGTCGTTTCAAAGTAAATAACTTTGAATGTGGCCTTTTTGCGAAAATGAGCTGTACTGATTGCCATTGTAGAATTTCCTGTCACTAAGTCCTAATCTCTAAAGCGTTTTCGAGTCTAAATGTAGCCGATTCGGGTGCGGCGCTATGCTGAAAGCACGAGCAAGAAGAAGGTCATGTGACTGCTCCCATCTGACCATGGATGAAATTGACAATAAAAAACAAAGTGCAGTTCATCCAAGATAAACTGAACTGGTCCCGGCGCACCATTGGATTGGGCTGTACGCGCAAGGGTGGAAAAAATAGGAGGTCCAAAATTGGTCGTCGAAGGTACAATTGTGGTCGCCTTTTTCAAGGCCAGTGGTTATTTGGAGGAGTGAACATTGGCACGACGGAATTCTTCGTGGTGCCCGTTGAATTTCGCGAGTTGAGAGCGAGTTGCAAACGGAACCACCATTATGTCGGATTGCTGAAGGGCATACAATTGATTGAATGATGAGGGATATCAGCATCAAACTGTGAACCATTCGGAGAATTTTGTGGACCCATCTTCAAGCCATTAAATCGCGAGATTTAAAAAAAAAATTTCACTTCACAAAATATTGTTTTATAGGAGGAAAATGTTTATGAGGAGGATGCCAGTGGACTAGGCACTTCATTTGGGGACACCACTAAAAAAACTCCTTTCCGGTGCTTGAGTGATATAGGCCTCCTGGGAAAACGTCAAAAAAACGCCTTTATATTTACCTCGTTAGGTGGCGTGAAACAGAGTTCATAACAGTTCCAATATAACATGCCTTTTTATGCCTTTTGTACACCAAAACGCGTCATATAAGGGGGTATCACTATGACCTTAAAGTTTTCCTTGCATCGAATGTGCCCTAGTTTGTCCAATTCGCTGTGATAGCCCATAGGTTAGGTTAGATTATATCGAACTACTAATTGTTGCATTGGACTCTATTACAGAAAAAGAAGTGTGGGATACTGCGTTCAGTTTGCGTTTATTGCTTAAAGTTTGCTATTAGTGCATAGACTGTGGGCATCCCTGTATTACAATCGTTTGAAACTCTGCATATATGTATGTATACGAAAGACTTGAGCCGTCTTCTGTATTCACCGAGTCACACATAAGATCGGCACGGGTCTGTGAGAAAAACATGAGTGACTTTGGCCGCCAATGGCAATGGTCTAAAACAGAGGTGCCCAGAATGAGCTGACGGCCGCGTGGAGCAACAACAACCACAAGAAATAGAAAGATAAACCCGATTTTTGTTTGTGCGTGTGTGTGTGTTGGCGTGAATAGCGAAAAGCTTTTGACCACTGCGAGCGAGGCAATCGAGGACAATCGCTAAGGCTGGAATGACACTTTCAATTTTTAGGAACAATTATTGTCACAATTTTTCGTTACTGGGCAAAAGTCGATGCTGTGTTTCATCTGAGCCTCATTAAAAACATTGTGCGACCAATTCAAGCACACTTTGATTCGCTTACACCAACGACTTTTCCTCATAGTCCGAAAATTGTGACTAAAATTGCACTAAAAATTGAAAGTGTCCTTCTAGCCTTACATAAGCTTACTACGCATAAGCAACATTGTTGTTGCGTTAGTGTTTTGCCAGAGACATAAGAGAGAGAGAGAGAGAGAGAGAGATGTGAAGTTGTTGTTGCAGGTCTGCACGCGCGAACAACAAAACCTTTGCTCGAAAAGAAATAGAGGAGACTATATACAGGCTTTATAAGTAAAAGTAAAATTGGCTCAAACAGCACCTCCAGGAGGGCCAGGGCTAAGCTTATCTCAATCTCTTGGCTATACAGGCTTTATACTCCTGCGTAAAACCACGACGAATGCGTGGCTTGCGGAATGGCCTTGGGCAACTTTGGTCTAAAAGTTTTGACTGGACATATTTTGTGTCATTTTGGCGACAAGAGTACCACTATATTTGTGTCTTTTGAGTTTTTCCAGTGGGTATGCACTCTATATCTTAGTTAAATAAATTAATTCATTTATTTTTTGCGATACACCACGATGGAAGGTTTATAATTTTGCCGGGTAGCCAGAGTTAAACGTATCTGCTTAATTCTTGAGTGTTAAAATACTTTTGGTTAAATTCAATATACTAATTGAAAAGTATATATATATTTTATCCATTTTTTATAGGTAACAGCTTAGAACCCAAGTTGCTTTTGAAAAGCTTTCGAAATTTCTTACTTATGCCATTTATAAAAATTCCGTTGGCTGTTTTGCTTAAAGCCTAAAATGATGTTGCATCAAATTATTCAAATATTTGTAAAATTTCCATTGCCTACTTATGAGGGTCAGAAAGTTCTTAGACTATTTGACTTAACTTTAAGTAATATTTACATCTGACTGTTTAATTATGAGCATTTTAGAATCTGTGAATCAGCGTATGTACCCCTTACAAGTAGTCTTTCCATTTAGATAAGCCCCCTCAGGTAGCTGAAATCACTTCCGCTGCGCGCACAGGAAATGAGCAGCCATATTGCCTGCCTACACTGACAAATGCCACAACAACAATGTCTGGCGTCTAGTATGCTCATTTGTTTGTCCCTAGACTTCTGTTGACGCTTCTCTTGCGGATGTTGGCAATTTCATTGCAACTTCCGCAGACTGCGGAAGAGTTAAGTTTCTTTTAATTTTCAACATAAGTGAAACGCGTCCGCAGGCCACAATATGAACGCAAAACCACATATGTAGAGCAGAAGGACGACAGCATACACATACACACTTTTTACGCTCGTTTCCGCTGCGAACGAGTATGGTAAAGCAGAGGAAATCAAATATAATTTATGCCTGGGGCCCCCGCAAAACAAAAAAAAAACAAACGTTTCGCTTTCATATAAGTAATGTCGATATCTGTTTGTAATACCCTGCAATTGAGATAAATAAATGGGGCACACTGTGGCCAATCTGAGCTCGAGATTCGTATTCAAATTTTCTATGGAAATAACCATTCAAGGGTATTCCCCATTTTGATCTCCTATGCTGGTTATTTAAACTGTCGAATTGATTGCCTGCTGGCTTGGGCCTGATGTGTGACATAACACCCGTGCTGTTGGCCTGCTGCTCCTCTGCCAAGTTTACATGTGTTGCCGGGGCCAACAGTTTGCAGATTCCTCACTCTACCGTGAAGTGCGCGGAAATGAAAACGAAATTAAACAGAAATTTTGAACATACGACGCGACGCTGCCATGGCGAAGTATTGCCGTCAGGTTGCAATTAAACGAAAAAGGAAACGCACACGGCCCGCTTAAGCCTGGCAGGATAAGTGCAATTGTAAGTATATATATTTGCGTTGTGTCGTGTATCTGCATCTCTGCAGATATGTATAAAATCGAGTAAAGGTTGCGGACAACTTGATTGTTTTTTATGTCAACTTATGCCACAGTTTCCATCCGCCGCAAAATGTCTGCAGAAGAGTTGAGTTGTTGTTGTTGATTTTAATTATGTAAAATTGTTTACTCAGCGTATTTGCCTTATCCATTGAATGCTACTTTGCTTTTAATAGCATTGCGTTTGCAATGTAAATTATGTTTTAGTTTTTTTTTGGGTAATATTTCAACAAGGGATTGCGCTTTGTTTGGTTCTTTAGTGGTGGTGAGGCTTTGAGGTAGTATGAAAATATATCAAATGTTTCTTTTTACGTAACGAATATGCTGAAATTTCCAGGAATCGGTTGGATAGTTCACTATATTAAAAATACGGGTAGGTAGAAATTTGCCATGATATCTTTTACCCTAACCTAGTTAAGACAAATGTAATGTAAAATTGGCGTTACAGTCCCAAAGGGCTACGCAAGAGTCTGGAGAAGATTATACCCAATGCCAAACATCGTTCCAGCCGTTGAGTAAGCAGCAGCATACCCGAAGCCGCCTGGAATACACCCATTGCCCAGCAATTCTCGGCCACTTATCATGTGAATAATCTACTCTCACCGGTGCTGTTTCATGAGGCCTTGCAGCTGGTACCGAAGAATGCCATATCTATTGAAATTGCACCCCTTGGTCTGCTGCAGGCCATCCCAAAACGTGCATTGGGTACCAAGGCCACCAATTTGAGTTTAGTTAAGCGTGAACATACCAACAATGTGGAGTTCTTTCTTACCAATGTGAGTAAACTGTTTGAGGCCGGAGCTCAACCGCATGTTCTGAAATTGGTGCGCCCCATTAGCTATCCCGTGGGACGTGGTACACCCACGTTGAGCTCTCAAATTGAATGGGATCATTTAAAAAAATGGCTGGTAGCCAAATTTGTCAAAGAAACCTCCTCGGGAGAGACCGCTATCGAAGTGGATCTTTCTAAATAGGAAGATGCTTTCCTAGCGGATCATACCATCGATGAACGTATCTTGTTCCCGGCCACGGGAACCTGGATGATCTTAGCCAAAATGCTTGGCGGTGAGTTCTACAAAATAATCGTGTTCATGGAGAATTTGGTGTTCCATCGTGCCACAATTTTGAACTAAAACGCGGTGGTAAAATTTGGTATCAATTTCTTTGAAGGCACGGGTCAGCTTGAGATATGTGAAAGCGGCAGTTTGGCTGTCTCGGGTCGTATTACCCAGCCGGAGTCTATAGACATAGGATAGACATAGGATCTGCCTTTGGATGTATTTTTGTATTTGTATTTATTTAATAGAGTTGACAAATTTAGCTGTCAACATAATATAAAAACTTTTTTTTTTTAAATATTGTTAATCCTAATCCCGCCTCCGTCCGATTTAGGAGAACATTTTTATGATGTGCTCCGACTCACATCAGGTGGGCGGAGGCAAAGATTTACAATCTCTGGGAAGATAAGTATATCAAAATATTAGAAACATTTTCCAACATCGAACCCTCACAATTTAACAAATGGTATAAATCGTTATACAACGTGCATATAATTCGAAACGGGTCGTTAGATTCGAAATTAGATCTACTTATATATAAGAATATTGGTCGGAACTGTCGTGTAGATCTAGCTGGGATTGAAAAGTTAATATGGCTCAAAAGAAAACAAGAATCAATATGGCCTTTTCTATTTTCTAGATTCTACGATCTTGCAGAGACGGTAGGCTTAATAGACGAAGTCTGTCCACGTACGATGGCAGTCGACGGTGTTGTTCCCAGTTTAGTCCACGTAAGGCGAACAGGAGAAATTGCTTCTGCACCGACTCAATAAGGCCCTGGTATGTTGCATACTGTGGTGACCATACGCATGAGCAGTACAAAAGTATAGGTCGGACAAGTGAGACGTAAAGAAGCTTAGTGGTGTATGGGTCATCAAACTCTTTAGAGCAACGTTTAACAAATGCGAACACCCCTTTGGCTTTGCTAACTATAATCCCAATGTGATCAGAAAAGTTCATATTATGGCTGAATAATACGCCAAGGTCTGTTACAGCATGTATGCGCTCCAGGTTGTGCGGGCCCAGGGAATAGTTACCCATAAATGGGGTAGTGCGGTAAAAGGACATAGCACTACATTTAGAGTGGTTAAGGTACAGCAAGTTGTTAATGCACCAAGATTGAAGGTGGTTAATGTCGTTTTGCAACAGACAATGTGAATCGGGGTCTGTGAGCTGCATACAAATTTTTACATCGTCTGCATACATCAACACATGAGAATTTTCAATGACAGAAGGAAGGTCATTTATGAATAATCCAAAAAGCAACGGTCCTAGGTGACTCCCTTGAGGAACTCCGGAAGTGACGTAAACACACTTGGAGAGAGTGTTGTTAAATAAGACTTTTTGTGTGCGGTTTGCCAAGTACATTGAAATCCAGTTGACTAAAGGGTTAGGAAAGCCTAAAAGTGATAATTTCTTTAAAAGCAAAAGGTGATTAACTGAATCAAATGCCTTGCTAAAATCTGTGAAAATAACATCTGACTGATTTTTCAGCTTGAATCCGTCCCTTATTATGAAAGTAAACTCGAGAAGATTTGTTGATGTAGACCGGCGCTTCATAAACCCGTGCTGTGATGGAGACATAAGAGAGCAACATTGGTGCTGCAACTGAGAAGTTATAACCAATTCAAAAAGTTTGGGTATGGCACAAAGTTTTGCTGTCCCACGATAGTTCTGAATATCAGTTCTACTTCCTTTTTTATGAAGTGGTAAAATGAAGGATTCCTTCCAGATATGTGTACAAGGAGTTGTGTCTGCGTGGCTATGACTATGCGGGCATACTCAAATCGAACACCATCGCGTCTGCCGAACAATTGCAGTGGGTGGATTACTGGATTAGTTTCATGGACACCAGGCTACAATTCAGCGTTTTAAGTAAAAATCTGCGCGAGTTGTATCTACCCACGCGTATAGAGAAGGCAAAAGAATCAGGGTATGAGGATATCAATGTCAATGTACACGGTCTTAAGGCCTCTCTAGCTCAGCGACGTCCCGGCACTCAGGCATCACACACGCTGGAGCGTTACACCTTTGTACCCCCACAAAATTCCAGCGAATTGCATAAAAATACAGAAATGTTGCGTCTACATGCTTTGGATGTGGCCTTGCAGCTGATTATAGAAAATTCCACTGGAGCGATAAAACGCAAGGGTGTGGAACTAGCCATTGGACGAAATCCGGATGTTTTGATTGTTTATTGAAGGTGAACCTATTTTGACGGGCGATGTGGTAGTAACCTACAATCAGAATGAAGAGCTTATCACTAGCGCTCTGGCTGATACGGGTGTAAGAGTGCTTTACAAGAATGTTCTAAAGGAGCTTGTAGAGCACAACTGTCACTTTGTTTAGGGCCTAGATGTGCTCTCCCGACTCCAAGACTTTGGAAAATACCATACCCAGCCTCCGAGAAACATTTTTCTTATATTCGAGAAGAATCTTTCGAGCAATAACAAAACGGGATGTGCTCGGCTGGAGAAATAGTAGTAGTAGTAGTAGTAGTAGATATTTATTAATATAAATTCTGGCTTGATCTTTAACCGTCAGCCATAGCATTTGAGTTTTTGTACATTGTTAACGAAATAAACAAACAAAAATTTAAAACAAAGAAACATAGTTTTCGATTTAAGCATTGACCAAGACAAAAAATAAGCAGAAAAGATACATAATTTAATTTACAGAAAAGTTATAAATATTAATTTTTAATAGCGGTTCTTTATTTTAGCGCCTGTTGTAGAAAGGAGGATAATGTTGTCCAGTTCTTGCCATTTAGCCAATTTATGATGTCTGCTTCTGATAGGAAACAGCTTTCCAGATGGGCGCTTCTTATTTCAGATAAAATTGGGCATACCTCAAGCAGATGCATGACGTCTTCAGTTGCGTGCAAATTACAGAGGCTACAATCTGTGTTAACAGAGCTCCATTGCGGCCTGTAGTTGAGACTAAGCATTTCACAGCGTGCCCGACATATAAGTGAGATTGTTTGAGCGTCATAAAGGTCATGAAAATAGTTGAGCGTTTTCAGATTAAGCTCTAGTTTTTTGTAAGTGTTTCGGACCACACTTTGCCTGGCTTGGCTTAGAAAAGAGTATTTTTCTCTGCTAACAACTGTCTCCAACTGCAATTGGTGAGATCTTTCCCATGATCCGACGCTTTGAAGATCTATGGATACCTCATGATCCTGAAATAAGAACAGCCAATTGTCAAAAATTTGCGTTTTTTCCGACAGCATCATAGCAGTGACTGTTTTGTCTAGTCTACAATTGGGCGTATCCATAACTTTCCCAATGTATGTGAAGTGGTTTTGCAGACCGTACAAGAATAAAGAACGCAGGCCGGTTTCTAAACGGAGCGCATAGTTTGGAGTAGTGCGGGGTAGTTTAAATATCCGTTTAATAAATAGCGCTTGCAATCGTTTCACCTCCTCATATCGGCAGTATCCCCAGACTAGAGATGTATAGCACATTAGCACTGTCAAGTCACTGTCAAGTCACTGTCAAATCACTGTCAAGTCACTATCAAGTCACTATCAAGTCACTGTCAAGTCAGTGTCAAGTCACGTTTCAGTCACTGTTAAGTCACTCTTTAGTCACTATTAAGTCATTTTTAAGTCACTGTTAAATCACTTCCCCACCACTTCCCCCCACTTGATCTTCGAGATTAATTTGAGCTCGATATGTAAAATTTTGAAAGAAAGATCCCTTCCATTCCATTCTTTGAACATATTCCATAAGACATCATAATACACTTCAAGATCCAAACCAGTTTTGGTTCTGAAAACACACAGAAATATAAAAATTGTTGTTTTTAACTTTGCTTAGAGTTTGGTCTGGGAATCGAACCCAAAACACCTTGACATTTCACCACGATGCACCATCGCAGACAATTTTTTCGGACCTTGAGCCAGCTAAACTCACTAATTAAACATTAGAAAGGTCGCCAAATAAATTACAAATCGATATAAGAGACGGCACGCTCTCTTGTTTTGTAAACGAAACTAACAAAAGTTTCAAGAAACAACACAAAAAACGCTCTTTTGAATGCTTTGCATTGCAAAATTAGCGGGCACTCCTAAGCTAGCTCTAAAGATTCATGCTTTTGCACCTAGAAAGTTCAGCCTCAAAGCTTAAGCATTAACACCAAAAAGTTGAAAGCGCTCAATGCTTGTCTATTTTTGCATTCATTGCTTTTAGCAGTTCCCAACTGATCCAAGCAATTATTGCATGGATTGGCAGTTGGCAAACATGCTTTCTTCAACGAAAAGCCTACTGAAGATTCGTTCAGGAGAACGATGAAACAGTGCTGTATAGACAACCAGCTCTTTTTGGTGTACCATGCATAAGTTAGCTAAGCTAAACTCACTAATTGCTTCTACATGTCTAAATACTACTTATATTGTTCCGCTATCGCTCCATAATTTATGAACATGTTGTTGTCCTAAAAGAGATTGAAGTTAGAACATTTTTGATGAACGAAGAGAAAACCTAGATACCCATGCTTAAAATGTCAGTTCGGATTTTGGGCTTGTACTGCTTAGCACATCGAGAAAGTTCAGTATTCAACTACAAGCAAACGGAGCAACACAGAGCTCCACAAAATTTAATAAAAATATATTGTTCTTTCGTGTTGGATATTATAAATAATTTATCTCGTTTCTTCTACACCATTCATATTCTTGTCTTTATACATCAATTTTGATTTTCGAAGCATATATATATATATCCATGAATTCATAAATTGTTTTTTGTTGGTTTTATTGGAAATTATTTATCTCGTTTCTTCTGCAGTTCACTACATACCACACATTGTTGTTATTATTATTATCATTATTATTATTATTCCTATTATTATTATTATTATTCATAAATTCATTCATTGTTTTTTTTTGTTTATGTGCTTGATGTAAATATTGAAAATGTATTGAGATTGTATCATGTTTACATATCAAACTCTTTTCCACGTTATCTTGTTGTAAGCTGTACATCACAAAGAACACAACTTCAACTTGCCAATTACCAAACATCAGCTTGATTTTCAACTGGTGAGAGAAGCCATATTTTGTATGAAAACCGAAAAATAAATTTATATAATATATCCCCATCATACCTTGTCAGGCGTCTGACTTTTGGCTAACACATAAGCCAGCTCTTAAGGTCGCTGTATAGAAGAAACAAATTGTCATTAAAGAACAAGGCAATCATTGCACCCGGATGAAGATACGGCCTGCAAGTGTTTGGTATTGCAGCTACAACGCATCTACAAGGTAAATTTGCCAATGATAGGCGATGTAATTGTTAAGCAATCTGCGGACTACATTGAGAGACTCGGAGGACGCCCAAATCGGCTAGCTAGGCAACTACTTCGCAGAAGAAGGATAAATGGTGTCACAGCCAGAAGAAGACTTTTGACAATCTTCCCTTGGCAACTTCCAAGACCACGTATCTGAACCTGCCATAACATCTAACACTAATGTATAGACATCGGATTTTCAATATTTGCATATTTTGAACCGCATGTCCGATTTAAGTTTTGATTGCACACATCTTATTTTTATTGAAAAACGATCTAAGTTCGCTAAAAACCATTTTGCATAAATTGCATATTTGCATAAAAAAATATGCAAAATATGCAGAATATGTAAAATATGTAAAATATGTAAAAAACCTATTTTTGTATGAAACGACATATTTCAGATACATTATTGTCCTAGTAGGCCAGGGTTAATGTGTTCTTTTTGTGATTCTGTGCTCACCATTTTCTGATTTTGTTGCAAGTCCATTTCACTTTGTAAATCAACTTCATCAATTCAACTTTTAATTAATTAAAATGCCGAAAATAAGCGATAAAAAACACGCTTGATTCATGGCTAATCAATCATGGCTAGCCATCATTTGATGGCTAAAAGAATTGGAATCAAACTGTTTTGAAATACAGGAAGACAAAGTTGTCTGTCTTACTTGCAATAAAAAACGAGAGTACAATATATCCATAAAATAATAATATTCATATTAATAAAAGAAAATATATTTTAATTTGTTAAATCAGATTGCTTGCGATCAAAAGTCGCAATTGGATCAACACTTAGCAACTGCGCGCGATAAACAATTGGCTGTAAGATGGCAGATGCCAGTTGAAGTGGAGGACGATGAAAATGGTGAATTCAACATTGAACTCTGCGAAGCCTTGATTGCAGCCAACATACCTTTCAATGCTTTAAATAATGAGACATTTAATGGCTTTCTTAAAAAATACATTAAGAAACAAATACCAGAAGAAAGTACATTGCGGAAATCCTATCTGTACAAGTGCTATAAAAAAAAAATGGATAGTATTCGTGAGGCTTTGGGTGACGATAAAATATGGCTTAACTTAACTGAAAATGGTCGTTCAAAAACCTTTTTAGTTTCAACTAAAGCATTGGATAAGGTCAATTATCAAGCAATAGCACGTTTTGTAAACAGTTCTATCATAGAACTTTGGCCAAGAGGATATGAAACCAAACCACTGCTAATAATTACGGATGCGGCTGCATATATGCTGAAGGCAGGACAAAACTTAAAGGTGTTTTATCCAAAACTGTTATATGTGACTTGCTTGGCGCATGGAATAAATCGTTTGGCGGAAACCATACGAAATTCATATCCACTAGTCAAACTCGTATATTCAAGCTTTTATCTGAAGTAAAGGACATTCTAAATGGTGTGAAAGGAGAATTCGGTATAAAACTGCAAAAAAAACTAAAGGACGTATTGGGTCGGAGCCCGGACTATGGTTCATTTGATAACCTTAATCAACTATTTTCCAATTCTGATTCGGAAATAACTGACGCGGGGAAAATTAATATGTCTGACATATTTAAATTCAAATATGCACCGCTTACATCCTGCGATGTGGAACGCAGTTTTTTGGCCTACAGGCTAATTTTTTCTGAGAAACGCCAAAAATTTACAATGGAAAATTTAGAAAAATGCTTAATTTTATATTGCTACAACAATTATAGTAAAAACATTTTTGAAAAATAAAAATTTCGTTCGAAGTTTACAATGTTGTTGTGCGGGAGAGGTATATTCTCAGCATCCACATAACAGGAAGGGATTAATATATAATTCTGGAGTTTCCGAGCGCGTCTAAGCCTCTTATATACGCGTCTTCAATTGCCATCTATCCAACCTTCATAGTTATCTTAGGTCGTTAGAAAATTAAGCAAATTTCGCGATTTCCTTGACCATTTGATATACTCCTCCTATTTACACGCCGGTTTAACCTTCTTTATGATAATCTAAATTCAAATGTGAATTTTTGAAATTTCGCGATTTTTTGACCATTTATTTCACATCTTTATTTATCCGTGTACTTTAGCCGTCCATAAAATCTTCATAAAAATCTCAAATTAATGAACAATTTAGAAATTTCCCCATATTTTAGAACTTTCAAGGCACACCTTTCATTTGCTCGGTCTACAACTCCCATCTTTATATTTTTAACAATAATCTCAGCTCAAGAATAAGAATTTTTGCAAATTTCTCAATTTTTATACAATTACATATTTTACATATTTGTTTACATATTTTACATATTTATTACATATTTTACATATTTAGTACATATTTTGCATATTTGTTTACATATTTTACATATGTAAAATATGCAAAATTTGCATATATTGAATATGCAGTTTTCAATGAAAAGTGGGTTATTTAATTAGTATAAATCCAAATTTTCACCTCAATCAACCTTTATTTAAAAAAGTGCATAAAATCCGATGTCTACACATTACTGATTGAACAGTGGCTTCAAACAGTGGCTTTCCGAAAAAGTTTTTCCAAGTGCTATTAATTGCTTTCTTAGAGTCTTGCAGTTTTTCTTGTAGGTGAGGTTTGAAGCTCAAATTTCCAGTGAGGGTCACGCTAAGATATTTAAAGCTTTTTACCGTTTCCAGCTTAACGCCATTTAAAAACCAGCTGTCGACCCTTGCTCTACGGTCTCTTCTGTCTTTCACAATCAAAACTTTCGTCTTATCCACGTTTATCTGTAAACTCCATTGTATGCAATATTCAGAGAGCTTATTAATTATGGCTTGAAGCATCTCCGGGGACTCTGCTAGTAGCGTCATATCATCTGCGTACATTAATGCCTTGGTGGTGGTGCCATTAATGTCAACGCCTCCAGGAAGGTGGGTTGTAACGTCGTCTACAAGGAGTGAAAAATTAAGTGGGCTAAGGAGGCATCCTTGCTTTACTCCAGTGTTATTTGGAAACTCAACCGAAAGTTGTCGTCCATCCCAAACAGCGAAGGTGTTTTCTTCGTACAGGCTTGAAATCATATTAATGAAGCGCGTCGATACTCCTAAGAGGCTTAACTTTAGTAGTAAAATTCTACGGTTAACGGCATCGAACGCTGCCTTGAAGTCTATAAAACAGATATATAGCTTTCGCTTTGAGGAGAGGTAAGATTTGGCAATTACAGTAAGCACAAATACGCTATCGACTGTTGAGTAGCCTCGGCGAAATCCAAATTGAAACTCGCTAAAGATATTATGATCAGTTACCCTGTTCTTAAGTCGTATCGTAGCAAAGTCGAGGCAAACCACTTCATGGCTGCATTTATGCAGGATATACCCCTGTAGTTGGAAGCTGATGTAGGGCTGGAGAAATATGATTTCATACCCGTGTAGGAGCAAACATTTGGTGTTACATGTGTAACGGTATTAGCACGCCGTCGCCTGTATTTGAAGAAGCGCAACTCTGTCGTGATACAGGTAACCGAACAGAATTTCAACTGAGTGGAGGAACTAAAAACGGCCGCCATGTTTTGTGCTAGGGTGATGACCTGCCAGATGAATGAAAATAATGGTAAACTGGCACGCCTGATCTTTGTACAGGATGCCAAATCTGAAAAGTTTTCACTCAACGTTAAGCTCTATCGTCAGTAACTGGAGAAAGATTTGATTTCCAATGTCTACAAGCAAGGTCACTGGGGCAGCTATCGCTCCGGCCACCTTACAGGTGGAGCAAGCCTTTGTTAATGCCTTTGTCATGGGTGATTTGGCCTCACTCAAGTGGATCGAAGGTGTCAAGGCCAATTCGGGCAAAGATCTGGAGACTTGCACCGTCTACTATGCACCCATTGAATTCCGGGATGTCATGCTTTAATCGTGTAAGCTGACCGCAGATGCTTTATCTCGAGATTTGGCGGAACAGGACAAGTCTTTGGCCGGTACCATGGCCGCCCTCAAGCGTATGATGTGGCAAATACCTCACAAGTGGTCCATGGAAGAGGCTTCTACTGTACCCTTATTTCAATCTCTTGGCGTGTGTGCCTATAATTTTTCGCACAAAAGAATGGAATGTACAGTTCAACGCCGAATCCGAAGGGCAAAGTTTACGAATCTTTTTCAGTTAAGAAAAATGTGTACATTTCAAATCACTGCATATAAGTTTCAATTTCGTGCATTGTAAAGCAATCTAGAGTTATGCAATTTAGCAAAAGTTCAACTGTTGACTTTTAACCAAAATATTTTCTTCAACTAAATAAATATCAGTTTTTCCCATCAAAGTGAACATGTTTTCATATCGCAAAATCCACATATGTACAATTACACATACTCATATTTTGTATGCATACATAGAACTTCTACTGCAATGCGGCTTTTCTATTAAATGCTCATAAAGTGGTCAGTTGAGTTTTGTTATGCGTCCATTCGATGGATTGACAAACAAATGACAATTTAAGCTATTAAACTCAATTACAATGCACATGACCAGCCATTTCATGTTGCTAGATTTTCTTTTGCTTCCATTTTTGCGGTAAGCCACTGTCAAATGAAAAGTACAGTTCCCTAAATTACTATCAATTGTTTTCCATTTTTATTAAAATTTATTTGTTGTTTTCATTTGCATTTCAAATTTACATTTGAATGTATTTAATTGGTTTTACGGCTCAACTCGATGCATGTACGTACTTGTGTGTGGTATTAATGTGGTAAGCACTTTTTTGGTCACAACTGTTTGCTGCAACCGCAAAAGTGCTGCCTACAAACACCATAAAAATTATATAAAGCCAATTAAGGGAATTGTGTGCGGCTGCTGTTGACAATTTGTGCAAAAAAAGTGAATAAAATGGCGTTTTTGGGCGTTTGTTAGGCAAATCAAAGGAAAGTTTTCATCTATCAAATCAAAGAGTTCAATTCGCTTTGATAAACACCTCGGCTGCCTGCTCAAGGACAATGCAGAAATTTATTTCACATCAAAAAAAGCAATATCTTTTTGGCATAGCCCCGGTGAAGGCCAACCGTTCCTCTATAAGCGGCTTTCCTTTTGTTATGTGATGGAAAAATGTTCTCACGTATTTCTCTTGGAATATATGCATACAAACACACACCAGCGCATACATACAACAGGCAGCGCCGCCTTGTTAACTTCACAGGTGGAAACTTTTTAAAGGAGTCACGTTGAGTTATTTTTAAAAAAATGTTCTTCCACAACTTTTGCGGCTTTCGCGCTTAAATTAAATTCTACGTGCAGCAATTTTGGTTTATAATTTTATATTGTGTTGAACAAATTGCTTGAAGAGTTTTTGGATTCTGTGGGAAAAATCCAATCAACAGACGTTTTTATTTCTATGGTTTTTTTTTATATTTTCTTCATTTCTGGTAGCCATTTTGAGTGACACTCAATTGTGTGTTTGGTTTCGTTTGTAATTATGTGGGTGGTTTTTTTTCTTGTGTGCAGCATTTGAGAGGCTTACATTTGATGGACATTAGGCAATTACAAGGGAAATGATGGAAAGCCAATGCAAAGCTATTAGAAGTGGGAAAAAGTGGGGTTGAAAATAGCACAAAAGTGACAAAAAGAAAGATTGAACTGAGAGCACTGTTTACAAAACTGCAAACAAAAGCAATGAACGAATCAATGCCGCTCAAGGGGTTTGCTTCGTTTGACAAAAAAAAAAAATAATAGCACTTTAGGCAGATAGTCAAAGCTAAATGGTTGTCTGCAAAGTGACCTTTAAATTGAGCAATTTTTGTACAATTTTCAATGTAAACAAGATGAATTCACCTCTAGCACCGAAGGTAATGTAAGTGGCATGACTGGTAACCTGTGAAATTCTGCTGAAGGTTCGTATCGGCGGTTGGAACCTCTAAGGTTAGATTTGAGGACCGGATCTTGAACTTATCGAACCTATGGTTTTGTTTCGACACTTGGTTCATAGATTCTAAGATGGCTGGCAGATTTTTAAGTTTATTTTTGTTTAAAATTTTAACATATTTTTCTTCAGAAGGACACATCCAGCTTGCCAAGCTCTACAAAACGTCTCATAGACCACCTTCATTATTGTTATTATCAGGTATTTAAAGCGAAAGAAACATCGGTTTCGATTACAGTAACGATCATTAAAATCAAATTGTTTCTGTTAATGTTTCAGTTGCGGTTAACTGTTTTGTGTTTCGGTCCGGTTACGATTCGGTTACAAAATAATCCTTTCAGTTACCGGTTTCATACCGATTAAACATACATTTAAATCAGTGGTGTCCAACATGCCAAAAGCCTATTCCATCTTATAGGAACTCATAATTCTGCCGGCGTCGCAGCTGACACTCGTATAGAGAGAGAGAGAGAATCCGTGTGTTCTATAAATAGCACGCTCGGTGGCTTGGTCTCTTACGATGCGCATGTTCGAGGCAATTGTTCGTTTGTTTGTTGCTCATGTTGAAATGTCAACAAGTTTACTTCGTGTTTCGCTGCTTCGCACATAAGCGCAATGCTTAATTGTGAGTGTTTGGACACTACTCATTTAAATTAAAAATAACAAAATTACAAATGATTTGATCTTACCCTGCAGTTCTACGCCTCAGTAACGAATTTATTTGTGCTGAATGACACTTTCCAGTGAATTCAGTACAGAAATCCATGCCTAAAAGAAGCGAAGGTTAAGTAGTAGGCCCTGATTCAGAACTGTGCCGAACTGAAGGTTATTATCATAATTGCGATTAAGTCTAATTTGCTTCTAAATGGATACATTTTAATTAAAATAGTTATTTGACAATTTTTGCATGCTTACCACAAATTCTTTATTACAAAAAGCGCAAGGGCCAACGTTTTCATACCCTTGTAGAGGGTATATTTAAGTTGTCCAGATGCTTGTAACGCATAGAAGGAAGCATCTCCGACCATACAAAATATATATATTCTGAATCAGCATGACGAGCTGAGTTGATATAGCCATTTCTGTCTGTCGGTACGTCTGTTTCTATGCCATCTCCTCCGTCAGTTTAAAAGCTATCTTAACCAATCTTTGCACGAAGCCTTTTGGTACAAATACGCTGCACATTTGCCGGAACCGGCCGGATCCGATGACTATAGCATATAGTTGCCATAGGAACGATCGGCCGAAAAACTAGTTTTAGAGAGAAAAGCTTTTTTGTTTGCAATGCAAACGCCCTTAAACCTCATATTTATCAGTTTTCTATGGTTTTACATAATTCCACCAAGTTTCATGAAAATCGGACAACTATATAGTATAGCTGCCATACAAAAGTTAAGACTGAAAAAAGTCTTAGTAGAAAAAACTTTGTTGTTTTCAATGCTATCGCTCCCAAACTTGTTAATGATCAATATTTTTTGCTACTACACAATTCTGCCTAGTTGAATCCAAATCGGATGACTATAGCATATAGCTGCCATAGGAACAATCGGTCGAGAAAAACTTTTTTGTTTTCAATCGTAGCTCCTTTAAGCTTTCCACTTATGCATATTATCGGTTTCCACACAATTTTGGGAAGTTTGGTCGAAATCTGAAGACTATATCGTATAAGATAATCGCTAAGAATGTTCGACGAAAATCATTTAAAACCTTAATTTATATAAATTATACAAGCTGCAAGGGTATATAAACTTTGGTCGAGCCGAAGTTAGCTTTACTCTTCTTTTTTTTTTTGTAATATAACTTCGCTGATGGCTGAAAAGTATAAAAAGGGCGCCGTGACAAGGCTCATAGCCTATTTACATAGACTCCACAAATGTGTTGTTAAGTGTTACATTAATTTTTAGCTAAGATCATGCAAAATGTTAATTGTGGCGAAATTCTTACTTCTGCTTCTTTTTCCCACAACTATTGTATGAAACTATTCGTTACTTCACAGGTCCGTAGGCCTTAAAGACAGATAGCCAAAAAAAAACCTGCGAACTTTTGCTAGTTCTGCAACTTCAACTTAGTTGACATGACTTGATGTTCAAAGGTTTACCACTTAGTGCTTTTACCCTTATTTCAAAACAGTTGCCAATTAAACAGTTCACCATTAAAATTAGCCAGCCTCAGTATTTAATGAACCAAAACTAAATTTTCGAAGTTAAAGTTGCTTAATTCCATTCATAGTTTTTGATCAAATTGAAATGAACTCAGCCAAAAAGGCATATGCGATACCCAATACCAACACCATCGCTCATAAGCAAAATGAAATGAATCGAACTATCAGCTTTGTCTATTCCTTTTTCCTTTCTCCCTTGGGACCAAATTCCAGTTTCTAGACCACATTGTTTACTAATTAATCAAAACAAACTCATTTTCATGCCATATATGTGTATGTTCACTATACAGTGCACAAAGGAGCCGACTAGGCAGTTTGTGGGTGGTTAGGGGTATAGATTTTTGGCAGCCACCTTGTCTGATCCGCAAACCACTTGAGTTGTTTGCGTGTTGGTTTCTTTGGGTTCTTGATTCGTGTTTGTTAGGCGCCATCTTTGCACAGTTCAATGAGCCGGCGGCGGTCAGGCACTTGGCAAACCGTATCCAAATCCGAATTGAATATGCGTTCATTAAACGCAATAAAATTTTAGTTTTAGGCGTGGTTGACATGTGAAAAGACAAGAAATTCCGAACTTTGTGGCCTCTCCCTGTGGGGCATGTTGAATGGAAAATGAAATGACATTTAATTTAAATAAATGGTACGGGGATTGGCATTGATTTTTTCAAATAGGCACTAGCTATTGTAAGTTGTATGTGGGAAAACACAATCTATATAAGAGATTGTTTTAAAAATCGTAGAATGCCAGCATAAGTTATTAAAAAGCTTCAAATATGTTACTGTACGGTGATAACATGGAAGGTTTGATAAAAAATGTTGCTTACCCATAAAAATAGGAAAACAATTTATAAAATGCGCATTTTTATTAAATTTACATTAAAAGTAAAATGTGACCTTTAAATGTTGTGAAAATGTATGAAAATCAACCTTCAATATTGGAGAATGAGTTGTTTACCACGGCTGTCCTAAAACGGTCCCTCGAACCAGACCATGATCCGAACCTTCAAAGTTTGTAACTTCCCAAACCTGAAGCCAAGCCGGACCCTCTATATATGAGGGTTAACACTATCATTTTGAACTTTATCATTTTAACTTTAAAGAAATAGAGGTAAGCTAACTTTGGTTCGACCGATGTTTATATATCTTTGCAGCTTGATGCAGCAGATTTATATAAATTAAGGTTTTAAATGATTTTCGTCGAACATTCTTAGCTGAGCTATTTACCCAACTCAGCAATAGATTGCGCCACTACTTTGACCATTTGCTTGCCAGTTTGTTATATGGCAGCTATACGATTTATTCAGCAGATTTTGACCAAACTTTCCAAAATTGTGTGGAAACCGATAATATTCATTACTGAAAAGCTTAAAGACGCTAACATTGTAAACGAAAAAGTTTTTCTCACTAGAACTACGTTTTCGACCAATCGTTCCTATGGCAGCTATATGCTATAGTCATCCGATTTGGATCAAAATTGGCAGATTTGTGTGGTAGCATATAATATTGATCAATAACAAAATTGGAAGCGATAGCATTGAAATCAAAAATGTTTTTCCTACTAAGACTTTTTGCAGACCCAACTTTTGTATGGCAGCTATACTATATAGTTCTCCGATTTTAATAAAACTTGGTGGAATAATGTAAACGCATAGAAAACTTATAAAAACGCAATTTGGGGGCGTTTGAATTGAAAACAAAAAGGTTTTTCTGACTTAAACTTGTTTTTCGACCGATCGTTCCTATGGCAGCTATATGCAATGGTCATCCGACTTGGATCAAAATTGGCAGAATTGTGTGGTAGCATATAATATTGATCAATAACAAGTTTGTGAGCGATAGCATTGAAATCAAAAAAGGTTTCCTTACTAAAACTTTTTTCAGAACCAACTTTTGTATGGCAGCTTTACTATATAGTTGTCCGATTTTAATAAAACTTGGTGGAATAATGTAAACGCATAGAAAACTTATAAAAACGCGATTTGGGGGCGTTTGCATTGAAAACAAAAGAGTTTTTCTCACTAGAACTTGTTTTTCGACCTATCGTTCCTTTAGCAGCTATATGCTATAGTCGGTTCCGACAAATGTGGAGCGTATTTGTACCAAAAGACTTCGTGCAAAGTTTGGTTACAAAACTCTGAGCAACAGCGCTAACGGCAGCCGACACAATACTCGTTGCATTGTACGCTAGGCTGAGAAAGTGCCAGTTCCAAGTTTCGCAGTTTTAATTAATCTTAATTTTCTACACTTAGCTGTTCAATTCCCCCTCCCCGTCTCTCTTTAAAAGTACAACAATTGTGAATTCTCAGCAAGAATGCGCGCACACACACACTTTCAGGTTAATTGTATCCTCTAGTTGAAAAAGCAAAAATTCTCAAAAATTATTTGAGCGGAAATGAAATCGAGCTCTGTATTTAAAAAGAAGACAAAGTTATGTGAAAAACTCAAAGAAAATAGAGGCGGAATTCTTTTTTTTTGTTTGTTGCTTTTATTGCAAATATTAAAATGTTTACACTTGAGTGGACGCAGGCAAAGAATAACAATAACTTGATTATGATAACAAGGTCTCGTTGCCAAGCAGCTGGCCCTTAAGGTATTCCCCCATTGGCCTCTCAAGAAAGCATCAAATGGGCCAAAAAAAAAAACTGATTTCTGTGAGTAGCACGTGCAACGGATATGCCCACTCATGATCTCTTTTTTGGCATAAATTTGCACAAAGCCAGCAACAAATTTGAAGCAAATATTCAAGAGGAAATATTTAGGCTTAGTCTAGGCCATAAAATTTGTTCTCAGAATTTGCACACACGTGTGTCAAATGATTTAAAATGTTGGCATAATTAGGGGGGGGGGGGGGGGGAGGTGTTGTGTGCTCAGGAAGCAGATTGAGTTTAGTATTTTTGTTTTGGGCCATAAAATGATTTGTGTTTAAAGTTAAAGCTGAGATATGTAAGATGGTGCAAGAAAGCGGAAAATACACGGTCTCACATTTTCTTTACAATTTTAACCGTTATAAATGGTTACAAATTATATATGTTTTAGACAGAAGAACATATTTCCCTATAAAGTCAATATAAAATTCGATTTCAGAGACTATAGGAGTTTAATCCACAAATTTTTTCAGATAGCAGACAGCACCTCTCTACCACAAACAGCAAAAAACTTTCCGAGAAACTAATTTAAACTCAGAGCCTCTCTAAATCATATATCTATCTATACTCTGAACCAGATCAGAAAAAAAAAACGACAGCTTTGAGGCAAATAATTTTGCTTGCTCTATTCTACTAAAGCGTGTGTGTAAAACTTCGATTTCGCAACCCAATGAATGAAAAAGCAGTACACCAAAAGGCACAGGGTATTTTGAAGTCACTGAACTCGACTCGAGCGTTTTTACTCAGTTTACTCAGACTTTCAGATATTCTTAAAATTTTCTAGCTTGAGTTTAGGTCTCATTTTCCGCCCACAGAAATGATTCACCACATTAACACTCAGACACAATTTCACACCTGCTCGACGCTGTCAAATCCTTGTTGTTCCTTTGGTTAATTAGTAGACAGCTTCAATGTCGTCGACTTCTGTACTTTCTTTTCATTCCATGGTAACTTTTTCATCACTTTTCAATGCCAGTGCAATGAACTTTGGAATTTGAAATCACCGTCAAGGTTCAACGAATGAAATGATATGGGCAAAATTAAACAGAATAAGCTAACGTTTATTGATCCTGAAGTGAGTGTGGCGAGTGTTTGTATGACCGTTGGCCATCAATCAACGCGACAGGTAAACTCCGGGCAACTTGATATGCAAGCTTTAATGGTTGTGGAAGGTCACTCAGTCAAGCGGCTTGCAATCAATCAAAAGGCTTGGCCGGCAACTCCACATCCCCACTTAAATACAGAATTCCAATCAATGTGATACAAGCAATTTGAAAATTCATATTACAAACCTCATCACAAAATTGGAATTGATAAATTGAAATCTCATATGGAGGAAATGATATGCAAACATAAACAGTAAATAGCTGAATTTTTATTTACGGATTTGCATGTGAAAGCAGCAAAGGCAAAAGCAATAGAAACCAACTAAATGAAATGTAACAATAGATGAGATACAACTTGTATAAGGAGACAGACACAAAGACAAAATCTATTGTGGTATTTTTACAACTTTGAGCAAGTTTGTGTAGTTGTTTTGGGGGAGGGGCCTAAACGAAAGAAGCGAATCAACTTGACAATGTGGTAGATGGCAACATAAGCGAACTGATGAATGAAAAATGGACAAAAGATGGAAATGTGTGGCAAACAATTAATATTTGATTTTCCTATTATTTTCCAGGGTAAAAGGACATGGAGGGCAATTGCAAAGCAAAGTAATTACACATAACACTTTCAGGATAAGTAAACTGTCGGTAGGCCCCTGGTAGTGTAGAGGCTCGATAATACAAATCAGTTACTTTTCGCATAATTCCACGAATGAGCTGTCGATTTGCAGCGAAAAGCGTCGACATTGACACTTCAGAACAGATCACTGGCTGGACATTGCAGATGCTGCAGAGAAGAAGACGTGGAGTCTTTATCATAGTTTTTCTGTTTGTGCACCGCCCAGAGCCAATGATATATTCGCGATATCTCCCAGACAAGTCTCAGATTTTGTCAAATATATTGAAAGGATGGACCTCGCCTTTGACCTAGCCTCCTGATTGCATCATACACAAAAATTCGTACACAGAGGTAAAAAACCGAAAACATTGGACTCAAGATGAGCACAAATGTTACTAAAAACAAGGCATGAACGGTATTCCTCAGCTGTAATGCAATGTTCTCACATTAAGAACTATTTTTTGATTGATTTGAGTTAATATTGTTCCGTTTTCAATAACATTTTATACAAAGACTGCGAAAAAAATTTGATTGATTTTGGATCAATCAAGTGTGGAGCGGATTCCTCACATTTTGAGGGCTTCTTGAAGGAATAGGGAACGGGGGACATAACTTCATTGGATTGGAAGGTAAGGTAGCCGGCGGCAACTAATATTTACAAGCGCTGGATAATAATGCTGCTGCTTCTTCACCCATATTCCATAGGATCAGAGGGACACCGCTCTAAAAAAAACTTCAACGTCCCACTCTTTACCCGCCTTAAGTCTTTTAGAAAAACTCAGAAAAATTTGTTTTGACTTGGCTGAAAGTTGAACCCGGTACCTTTTGCACTTAACGAACAACGTATGGAATGACGCGCTAGCTCATTCAGCCGTTGCACACTTTTGCAGATTCACATCTAGAGGGCTACCTATATTTGGTTGAGCTAACAAAACGTTAAGTTGAAAACAAACAAAAACAAGAGAGATATCAAAAAGAGAGCCTACTCGCGCAAAAACTATCCGATTGAGAAAAACTTTACTCATTGTAGGAATTTTTGGAGCATTTGTTGTCGAGAATTTTGACATCTTGTACTTATTTGAAGTTGAAGGCAATTTGTTTTCTAAACATGATTTTTCTCTCTGTGTACTCATATTTTATCAATCACAAAACAAAGGCCGGCCCTGAGTAAAACGTCGGAGCAAGCCCTCTCTCTTTTCCATCTCTGTCAGCAGCGCTGCTCAGCCCATGCAATAACTCATACTATGTGAAGAGAACAAACACTCGTATTGAATGGAATGAAGAAGAAAATTATCATAATCAAAGAGTCAAAAAGGTTTGATTGGTTTGATTGAATAAAACTCAGCAGCGAACATGTGTGTTACTGCAAGATCGATTGGTTTAGCGTTGAGAAAGTTGATTTGGATGTTGATTAATATATACCTTCCAGTCGCAATTGTATTTTTACCCGGATTTTTGGTCATAAAATGAAAACAAATGAATATTTTTCAAAACTTTCCTCTTCTTTTTATTCGGTCACTCAATGGCTACAAATCGTAGAACAACTTATTCGAAATGGCTGCTTTGTGCCTTTCGGCAACGCTGAAGTCTCTTTGGCCACTCATCGATCGCAGTGCGCACCTCATGCATTGAGAAATTGTCCACTGCTGGGACAAGGGCGCGCTTCAAAGACTGAATATTTGGGTGTCGAATAGAGCAAGCCATTGCCTCGAGAACGGACCATAGTTTGTAGTCCAATGGATTCAGGTCTGGCCTACCAGCAGGCCAATCATTTAGCGATGTTTGAGTCGTTTTTTCCTTGTGAGCTGGAACGGAGTCTTGTTGAAAGTTCCACGGGTTGTCCACAAATAATGTCGTGTTGAGAGGCTTCACAACCTTTTCCAAAACGTCGGACAGATACACTTTCGCTGAAGTTTTGACTCCTTTTTCACCAAAATGAAGCTTGGTGACCCCATCATAGGCGACTCCCCACCAAACCATCACATAAGCATGATGGTGACCTCTGTGAACTCTCGGAACGACTTCGGTTGCTAGTTTTGATGACACAGCATATACTCTATCGTTCTGTTTGTTAAACGATTCCTCCATGGTGAAAATTTCTAGTCAGTAAACAGAATACGTCTGTGGGCATTGTTCGCACACTGGCGACGCAATGCTTTCGATTTGGTCTTGCGTTTTTGTTTCAATGCTGTTGCGAGCAAGTGGCCGGTGTGTCTCGAGTATGCACTAAGTTCCAAGTCGCGTTTTATGATGCTTGACATGCTGTCCCTGCTGATTTTCATCTCACGAGACATGATTTTCTGCTTGCGCAGTGGATTTCGACGATCTTTCACGTCTTTGATAGCTTGTGGCGTTTGCACAGTGCGCGGACTGCAGCATTTCGCGTGGTCTTTAATTCCATCAGTATCCTCAAATTACTTCACGGTACGATACACAAAGTATGATTTCCAGTGGGCGCAACATCCAAAAGATTTCACATTTCTCGTAGCCGCATTTAAGCAGCCCAATTACGACAACACAATTTTCGAGCGAGCTCCGTTCTTTGATTGCAAACAACTTTTGCTGCATTTATATAGCATAAATGTCACTTGTCAAATACTCTCCAAGTTGGAGTGGATGCTTTCAATGGTTCTCGAGAACGAGTGTGTTCAATACGTGTACCAAAACAATTGCGACTTCTAGTTATATGAACGTTTTACAATCACACGAAGCCGTTCTCTGCTGTTGATATATGCAATCAGCAAAATTAGAGAGTATGGCAGCAAAAAGCTTGCAATCGTTAGGAACTTTGGCAGATTCAACAGTCGATCTTGACTTTCATAAAGATGGAAACAACAAATTTCAGTTCCTAATATGGGGGCAGGTTTTGGCATAATTTTAGAAAACAAAAATTTTATTTAATGTAAGGCAACACTTGTAGCATTTTTCTATACAAATTTACACGACGGTCTTGGCACTTAGGACTGTTTTTCAAGGGTTTTTTTACCTGAAATTTAAAAAAAATAATATTTTGTGTATAGTTCCTACATTGGCTGACTATAGCATGGTATAAGCTATATGTTCATAGAATTAGTTTTAGTGAGAAAACTATTTTTGTTTTAAAAATTTATTTCCATTCTACTTCGCATTTAAATTAAACAATGTTGCCAATAAATACACTTAATAGCGCCTAGGTCGTCCATCGAATTATAAAATGGTGCAAATTTGTCCGTATATATCAAATTGGTTATAAGCATTCGCTTTTCAAAAGTCTCAGCCTATCAGCCAATCACAAAAATATTTTCACTCAAAGTGAATTGCTAACAAGGTTACATCCGCATTAATTGGCTAAAGTAAAATACGGCGCGTGTCTCTATAGATTAGAGTGCTCGCAGTCAAGCAAGTTCTATAATTCAATTACCCAAGAGACAGGCGGCTAAATGAATCGAAAAACTTAAAACTTAAAGAACTCAACCTACCTGGAGCCAAGTAAAAAAGGAATAAAAATAATCCAAAAATCTTGCTAAACATTAAACGACAAATCTCCAGAGCAAAGCAAAAGAAAAACCGAAAATGTCAGCACCACGACGAAAAGCATCAACTTACATTTCATGGACACGGCAAGGGTGAAGATAAACCCGCTTTATGAATGAATTTTTTATGCGTCGCGTCGTCCCTTTGTGTACCCCAGCGCTCATCTTTTGAATTAGGCGCAAGAAAGGGCGCTAATTCAAAGCAGACACCCAAAGGAGTAGTTAGCAATAGATAAACGGCATTTATGCCAAGACGCCCACAGCCACCAGACAACTCTTGTCCAAGTCCTGGACAATAATTGTAAGACTGCAGGTTGGTCGCGAGACCGCTAAACGCCAATGACCGCAAAGATTGGCCATAGTTGTTGTCCAGTAACGGGCCATAAATCAGACTGAAGGTTGAGATCTGGTAAGGGAATTTGGCCATTTAAATAAAATGAAGGTCAGAAACGTGAAGAGAATCTTAAGATACAATCAGAAAATATACATAAAATTTTATCGTATTTGGTTTAATCTGTTAGTTTCAAGATATTTAAATAAAAAATGGTCACTTCAAGAATTGCTTAAACTGCTGTTCGACGGCGACTATTAAGTGGAAAATTTACTTTTTAGGTTATATGGTTTTTAAGAAAGCTACAAAATAGAATGTGAGAGTGAGCTTGCTAAGTGGAACAAAGCATCGCATGAGTTAGTTCATTCAAGCTTTGCATAAGACAGACACAGTTAAATACACTCAACGTAAAATCGTAAAGTAAAAACTATAACAATCATTTTTGATTTTACTATGCCATTTTTGTACTAAAATCAATAAAAATGCCCATTGATTTGACAAAAAACATATTCAAACACCATATTTCAGTTGCCCAGTACAATTGATGAACTTGAGAATTGCCACTTGAGAATTACAAGCAGCTCATTTTTAAGACAGATAGTAGATTCAATTCAATATAACATCTCGGGAATATATAAAGTCATTTTTTAAGTTATAAAATTTTAGAGCTTTTTAGCGGGCTCTAGGCTTAAAAGTTATGATTTTCATCATAATATTTCTAAAACAAGACACGCACAACACCACAAAGAAGGCTGGTTGATCGTATACATATATGGGTTTTAGTGACCTGTTTTGCTGGCTCAAGGACAATGGTTAATTATAATTTAATACCATCAACACAATTCAACAGAGATAATTCACAACATTTTGGAATAGCAATGGTATGTCTGGACAGCTGTTTCGGAATTGACCCCAATTCACTCATCTGCAAACATGTTGCTTTCATACTTCAACCAACCACTTGCAAATTTCTCAGTTTATTTCCCAAATTTTGACGATTAAAGGCTTGAGAATTTCAATTTTGTAAAATCCCAACCTGAAATTCGGTTAAGAAATATCAACCTGAAGTTATGCTATGGCTTTTTTAAAGGTGTTACCAATTTGATGTGAATTAAACTGCGTTTATATAGTTTCTATTTTTATACCAAAGGTACACAGAGTATATTAAGTTTGTGCAAAAGTATGTAACAGCCAGAAGGAATAATCTCCGACCCTATAAAGTATATATATTATTGATCAGCATCAACAGCCGAGTCGATATAGCCATGTCCGTCTGTCCGTCCTTCCGTGTGAACGAAGAGATCTCACGGATGGTAAGAGATATAGGTTTGACATGTTTGGGACATATATTTCTTATAGTTGCAGGCAGATCAAGTTTATTTTCAATTTTTGCCACGCCCCCTCCCGCCCCCGCAATTTGGAAAAAACGTCATATCACCCACAGATTTAATGATAGATTGTTCGTACTTTATCTAGATATCAAGTAATCAAAATGTTTTATCGATTTGCTCAAGGAATGATAATGATCGGATGAACGATACACAAGTTATGAGGAAAAAAAGTTAACCGGCACCCCTCCACCCCACCACCCACCCTTGCCAATCACGCCAACCACCTCTGTATTCAAACAAACACAATCTTTGGGAGAGAGAGAGAGAGAAACTTAGAGATGAGCGAATAATAAAAATATTGCACGATAACCGCGTGACTCCTTGGATGTATTATGACAATATAGTCGGAAGCAAATGAACTGGAATAGAGTATGTTATAGTCGGGCTTAACCGACTTTCTCACTTGTTAATTGTATAATGATTTGACTGATCTGGATATTTCTTAAGACAATTAGTTTCATCTAATCGTTTGAAAATGGCCTTTTAATTCGATTGCCTATCGGTTGCTTAGCATCGGTTGCTTAAAATAAAAGTATAGTCATGCATCCAATTACGGACTTATGGTCGCCACAGGTAGGTACATATCGTACTTGAACACGCGCATTGTATCAACATTGCGTAATTCGACATAAATCCCATGTGTATACAGGTAACAGATACATTTTTAGACAGGGGAGCATAACCCTTTTATAAAGCCCAAATCCAAACGGTAACCATCAGGTATTGAACGAGAAGGCCAAGCTAACTTCGTCTGTGCCGAAGTTTTTATACCCTTGCAAAAGCTGTTTTTGAAATGACAGAGTTTAAGAACGCTTGGATAAAAATCAAAAACTTTTGTAACTAACATCGATTTTCCGTCAGATGAACATCTGATTTCGACCAAATTTCGCGAATCTTTTTGAAAACATATCAAATTAACAATCGCCAAGTTTAAGAACGATAAAATTGAAAACAAAAAAGTTTTTCTCACTAAGACTCATTTTCCGACCGATAAGTCCTATGGCAGCCTGCAGATATAGTCATCTGATTTCGACCAAATTTTTCAAATTAGTTTGAAAGCGTTTAATATTAATAATCACCGACCTTAAGAACGATTTACTTGAAAACAAATATTTTTTTTCACTAAGACCCATTTTCCGACCGATCGGTCCTATGGCAGCTATAAGATATAGTCATCCGATTTTGATCAAAGTTTGCGAATCTGTTTGAAAGCATATAATATTAATAAGGGACGAGTTTGAGGACGCTAACATTGAAACCAAAAAAGTTTTTCTCAGTAAGACCCATTTTCCGACCGATCGGTTCTATGGCAGCTGTAAGATATAGTCATCCGATTTTGACCAAAGTTTGCAAATCTGTTTGAAAGCTTATAATATTAATAATGACCGTGTTTGGGAACGCTAACATTAAGAACAAAAAAGTTTTTCTCACTAAGACCCATTTTATTACCGATGGTTCCTATGGCAGCTATAAGATATAGTCATCCGATCCGGTCGGTTCCGACATATTGTCAGCGTGCAGTAAAAAGAAGACTCTGTGCAAAATTTCAGCTCGATAGCTTTAAAACTGAGAGACTAGTTTGCGTAGAAACAGACGGACGGACAAAGCTCAATCGACTCAGCTCGTCGACCTGATCAAGAATATATATAGTTTATGGGGTCGGAAATGAATATTTCTATGCTTTGCAAACTTCTGGGCAAAATTATAATACCCTTTGCAAGGTTATAAAAATAGGCATAGTGCATGGATTAGTCTATTACTGAAAGTTGGTGAGACAAGTACTAATTTCAAAAATTATGATTTATGCAATGACAAAACTCAAATGGCGACACTGTGCATCGTGCAATGTAGCAACGTGTTGAGACGCCTTTCTAACGTGTTCAGATCAAGGGCCCCTACGTTGAATTCCCGCAGAGTAAGTGAAAATTTTCAAGTTCAATTTAATATATTTCGTTGTTTTTCAGAGCCTAGCTGGTGGTAGGTCATTAGCATTTAAATGCGATGGGATTCCTGCTCTGCATTGAGAACAAAATAGTTGTATTGACAATTTATTTAACAAAAAACAAAATTTTAATATTTTCATATTTAAATTAAAGTGTACACACTTTATATTTATGAATTCCATATTTAATGCTGAATCAATGGTCAAATTGTTAAAGTCAAAGTGTATACATTAAATTTTCAGAGCATTTTTTCTTCAGTGTATAAGAAGGATTCAATAACAATGCACACAGCTTTTGTATGTGGCTTAGCACATAAGATAGAAAACTAAACAAAATGATCATGATCAAATCTCTGTTGGATTTCTATCAGGTCATAAAATTATTCAAGGAACTCTCAAAGAACACACTTACTTTTTAAGCAGCCCTAGTGTTTAACCCATTAAAGACTGCCTATAGATCGGCCCGTACGATTTTGATCAAATTTTGAAATGTGTGTGGAAGACAACAGAAGAAGGTAAAAAAAAATTTTAAAAATGGAAAAATTAAAAAAAAAGATATTAAGAAACTTCTAAGAAAATTAAAAATTTAGACCATGATTTCCGAATAATGTTAAGAAATATAGCAAAAAAATTGTATTTTTAGTCGGGTGTTTTTTAGACCCATTTTCACTAAATCTGGTGTAAAAGTCAGGTGTGTTGACACATCGCTGTATATTTTTCTCCATTACATACAGGACACCTCAAGGTATCTGGTAAGGGTGAGCGTTTTACATTTTTTCCATTTTCCTTTATTTGCCAGCAATTCTCGTCAATATTTTCCATACAGAAAAAATCCGAGATTTTCACCTGTAAAAACTACAGGTAAACCATAGAGAACTAAACTATTATATTTTTTACTTATAGTTTCATTCTTCCTCTCTACTATCCAATAAATTATGCCCCCATATCTCTCACATGAACCACGCTGTAGTTTTTTAAGTGTCAACACTTTCTTGGGTATTTAAATACCCGTTAGCATGAAATGGGTTAATAAACTATCGAAATTGTAGATACCTGAATTTGGTTAAACTGTTTCATCTCAATTAAAACTCTAATTTTGTTTTGGGTTAAACGTTTGAACAGGAAACGCCAACGATGTGTAAATGAAAATTGAGTAATAAAATCAGCTAACAGCATTTGCGTGACATTCATACCAAGTGCTCAAGGGCTGGGATGGTCAGCCAGACAGTTGATACGTGGAGCTGGAGAATGCCAATCTTGGAAAGAGTGTAAAAAAGCAAGGATAATATATACTTGCTTTAAGTGCTCCCCTCTAGAGGCTTTTAGAAAGGGGTTTTCCAAATTGGGAATTACAAATTGTTTCACTTTGTTTAAAACTTTGGTTATTAATTTTAATGGGTTTTTTGTACCAAGGTAATTGCAAAAAAAAAAAGGTTTTTTTACCCCAAAGAAAATGCTAGCGGCTGGACTTCTCCCATTCAAAGCTGCCACTTTTCATATGTATATTGCCGGCATTGTTTAATGCCCTCCAGCCCTCCGTCCGAAAAGTACATTGTTTTTCCATTTGTGTGTCGCGTTTTAATTGCCAGGCGGCTTGTTTTATGCGACCACCGAACTCGTTTAGTGGCAAAGCCCACAAAATTGGCAACAGACGGAAGCAAATCCTTTGCCTGAAACTAATGTCGCATTGCGTGCGAAATATTAGCAAACAATTTGGGGGATTGGCGAAATTTTATGACCAAACATGTAAAACGAATTGAAACCAATAAAACTTGGCCAAAGTTTACAAAGGAAAACATTTGGCATTTTCAAGTTAAAAGCTCTGTGGAAATTTGGTATGTTTTGTTGACAATTGTTTAAACGAAGCTGCCTGCTATTTAAGTTAGTAATTAATTTTATTTGTTGGGCCACGTAGGCCTAAACAAACTTCCAGTTTACATTTCCAATTTATCCTTTTCCTTTTGTTTAGTTGAGTGTGGCAGAAGAGTGTTATTTTTGTATCGAATTCAGGTTCATTCATAAAAGTTGTTAGGCTGAGTTTTTCTTCAGTTTGTCAACTTTTAGTGCAACTTGAGTTGAGTTTTGTGTGGTTAGGGAAGAGTAAAGAGAAACTGTGGCGTAAAGTTGCAATTACTCAGTTGAATGCTTGATAAATTGATTAAAAACCGATTTTGTGTTTATATTCACATTTGGTATACTTTAGGTCTTTGCCAGTTTTTTCGACAGACCTGTCAGCAGTAGGAATGAAAACTGGGTGGATTCAATATGCTGTCGTCACTATATTATCATGAAAAGCAAACCCCCATCAGTTGGTTAACCAACTTACTTTCAATTAAAACTATTTTCAAGACTCTACCGCAAAGCCAACCCCCAGCAACCTTCATAAATCATTTTCATAGTGAAAAACAAACTCGCAGAAAAGCAAAAATCCCCTCAGCCAAAATGTCAAGAATTATTCTTGTCCGCAACTTTTTCTACACATGGCCAAAGTCAACTTTATGCCCGGCAAGGACAAATTATGATAATGCTCTACTCTACTCCCATTCTGCACAAGCATGGAGCATATTGAAATTCTCAGACAAACCAATTGTCAAATTTTTGCTGCCAAAGTTAATTTATGCATCAGTTGAGATATATTTTAATTGCGCATACGCCATGTGGGCCGAACTCCCTCCCCCCACTCGCGTAGATAGTGTCAAAGGCTGCAAAGCGATAAAAACGTTTATTTATGTCGATTTCCATTTGTTTTATTTCATTTCATTTGGGCGTTTTATTTACTCAACGTCTTTTTTGGCTTAAGTCCAAGGGACTTGCCCATATCGACAGACGTTGATACGTCTTACGCGATTAGGACACGCACCATTTAAGTGAAGGAATATGGCGGCGTCGACTTTGGTAGGGCTGCGGAAGGGGGGCCCATATAAATAAAATTCAATTAAAATGCTGGCAAGCAGCAGGATGAAGGCGATAAGCCAGGCGACTTATAATCGTATAAATGTCAAGGTAGGCGATGGATTGTTTGTAAAGGGCTTTACTTTAATGACCGCATCGTAGGGACAATTTAAACAAATTAAAGTCCAGGCATCTGCGAGCACATAAAACAGCTGATGTTTTTGGCGCCCAATTCCAGTGGCGAGAGACGGGAAAGTTAACTTGGCCAAGAGAGCGGAAATTTTCGGAGTAGGAGAGTGCTCTGTTAACGTTAACAGTCTGCTGTTAAAAATGATTGGCAAGGTATCCATCTAATATGCCACGCTTCTCACACGCTGCTTTCATTTGCCACACCATTGAAATCTGTTTTGTTGGCTGCTCTTGGACCACCCACAGGGATTTAATTTGAATTGGTTAAAAAAAAAAAAATTAAAATAGAAAAAGTTCTGTGGGCTACTCCTGAGGGACTGCTTTTTGAAATGTTTGACAATCTGTCATTTCTCAGGCCCAGGCACTCGTTGAAAAGGGTTACATTTCTTTCTTTTTTTTTTTGCAAAGGGATTAATCAGTTTTGTTTGCGTGCGACTAATGCGACTGTTGATAGACCAACAAATCTGACATCAAATGAATACATCATTTGGGCATGTTTGAAGTTATTCCATTTTAGGTTTTGATAGAGGACAATGTAAAAGCTTGGATTAACTTTGAATGAAACTTAGTTAATTGGGGAGCAGCTAGAGGTAAAATACTTTGGCTTATGGACAAACATTTACTCGGCATTTCTCTGAATTGTTAATATTAAGTAACATGTTAAATGTGGGGGGTTGAAATATATATTCTAGCGAATTTGTGTCCACTTGGAAGGTCAGCCGAACGGTATTACTAAATTTTGTTAGATGATGGGGGCCAAATCCCCCGGCGGTTGGCCAGCGCAAGCAACGCGGAGGAGAGAGAAGCAGGAGATATGCAACTAACCAGTAGCTCCAATTTATCCCAAAGAAAGGAAGTCAAATCAGACAAATCTTTAATGGGCACGTGTGTGCCTTTTAAGTCGTAAAATTAGAGAGATGTGTGAAGGTGATATATAAATCGTCATCGGTCTGATCGACCACAAAGTCGCCTGCTTTCGGAGTATTGTTGTAACGCTTGGTTCGAACAAAATAGAGAAAAAATATTAAGCCCAAATGCAGACCACACTGGTGCTGACTAGGGTTGTCGAAATTTCTCAAAATATCGATATCGATAATATCAAAAATCAAAATTTGTAATATCAATATTAGAACATCGATATATTGTTATTTTCTAAAGCTTAAGAAAACTGCATAAGGCTGCTAATGACAATTTTTAGTGGCCTTTATATCTTATCTTATCAATTGGACAACTTTAAGATTTACATGACTTAGTTTTTTGAAATTACACTATACATATTTTCGAAGCACATTAATAGTAGCATTTTCTATTTATTTAAACCTTAAAGGCCTGTACGCAAATAAGATAAACATTTAGTTAGGCACAATACTTCATATAAGTATGGCTGCTGTTCAAAATTGTTCTGATTTCAAAGCTGTTCAAAAGTGTTTTTATTCATGTGAAGTATTGTGCCGAACTAAATTGTGTTTTATCTGTATTGTATCTTATAGGCCTTAAAGATTAACATATTCTGCTTACAAAAGAATACCAAGTGACAAATTTATTCTATCTGTTGCTTTGTACCCATAGTAGCTTGACAAAGATTTTAAGAAAAGCTGACCTTGAGCCTGCCAAACAAGAATCATCAAATACTACAAACAAGGTCACCATCCCCCGCTGCTTAATGTGTTCCCCAGTCATTTTGCTTTTGTTTTTGTAACTTCCAGAAACAAGTCTCGAAATGCATTTTCAGACAGCATGGACAAATCATACGCATTAGCTCTCCAATAAGCTATTGGGCTCATGTCAATATCTTCAATATACTCCAACACGGACACCTCCTATTGCAGCGTATGGCTGCATCCATTTGATTAGTTCTTAAATGCGATTTTAAGTTGTATTATCAGATGTTTTATCAGTCTTGAAATATGATTTGCCACAGTAAATTTTTCTAAAATATCGTTTATAAAAATATCGATAATCGCCAATATAGGCATAAAAAATATCATGTCGGAATAACCCCTATCGTTCAACAAAAATATCGATATATCGATAAAATATTATCAACCCTAGTGCAGTCTAGTCTAGATTAGAAGTAGAACCAAAACAAAATTGCAATAACTTAGAGAACGAAAATGTCATAAAGAAACATATAAGAAACCATGTTCCGGTTTTCACTAAAGTAAACTCGAATATTTTACATGTTTTGTTTTCTATTAAACAATCAAGCCGGTTAACTTTTTTTTGCTCATAACTTGTGTATTGTTCATCCGAACTTATCATTTTTTCAGCAAATCGATAAAAAATTTTGATTACTACACTTTTCTAGAATGTACGAACAATCTATGTATCACCCAAATTGTGGGAGAAAAAACGTTTTTTTGTCAAATTGCGGTGGCGGGGGGGGACGTGGGAAAAATTGAAAATAAACTTGATCTGCCTGAAAGTATAATGAGTTTTTATCCCAAACATGTCAAACCTCTATCTCTTACCATCACTGAGATCTCTTGATTCATACGGACGGACAGAGGGACGGACGGACAGTCGGACAGACGGACATGGCTATATCGACTCGGCTGTTGATGCTGATCAGGAATATATATACTTTATAGGGTCGGAGATAATTCCTTCTGGCTGTTACAAACTTTTGCACAAACTTAATATACTCTGTGTACCTTTGGTACAGAGTATAAAAATACTACAGCTTATATCGATTAGTGCACATCAGAGGTGTTTCGCAAATAACTCGATAGTTAGTGACAGGTGACAGCTGGATGTCAATTTCATCTGCCTTAGATTTCCGGCTTAAGGTTAGGTGGCTTTGTCCAAATTGCGTTTCCGTCTTTTCTATTTGAACAGTCAGTGCGAACAAATCATCGTCCAGCATCGTCCTGAACCCAAAATAAGTGAAAAGTGGAACAAAAGTCTAGGAGCAACTTTCTTGTCGCTATACAAATAGCCAAAGCTTGTAAAAAGCAAAGAATAAGAATAAGAATTGTAAAAAACAAAGAATAAGAAGTGTGTTCGATCAGCACTTGGAGTTCACCGATATATAAAGCGTGTCTATCCCCGAATATAGAAGTGTACGACCAAACGGATAAAGCTCCAGTTAAAGCCTTCAATACATGATTTTAAGATTTTTTTTTATCATTGCGCTAAAGGGCTAATTTGAAAAGTATCTGTTTGGAACCTTCGCCTAGTTCTGAAATCTCCAGATATTTTTCAATAGTTTCACACTGGGCGCAGCATTGTCGAAGATGCGAAAACCAGCAGCATGTTTTAACACCAAATCCGCAGCTTCAAAAGCAGATGTCACCTACCACTACTTAATATGGTTGCAAAGTATAGTCGGAAATGATAGCAATGTATGTGTTATATGTTATATAGACCACACAGCTGCTTCTACTACTTCTACATATGGCAGCTATATGAAATAGACGTCCGATCTGCGTAATGTTGACATTTTTGAAAACATCACTTTGAAACTGACTGCGTGGCAAAGCTATTTTTTTATTTGTTTATAACTCCATTAATTAATATCTTTTAAACTATAAAAGTCTGCATCTTATTGAAAGCACCATAATTTAAGTTCTGTTTAGGGCAATAAGCTGTATACTCTTAGAAGCTATATCATGGTGGTTATAACTGAGAAAAAATTATATATAAACTTTAGCAACAATTACTTAATATTATTAAATAGTTTGAAAAGCTATTAAATTATGATTTTGGTAGATACAGTAAAATACTTTTCAACAATATCAACTCGTGACCTGTCCGATAAACGAAACCTGAGAAATCATGTTTTCAAAAAACCCTTTTTTTCCATTTTGTCGTTTTTGGCGATTTTTGAAATTGTTTATAACTAACAAATTAAGTTTTGTTTTTGCAAAACCGCAAATTACGTTTTGGTGGGCATGTCGCGATTTAATTTCGGATTTTTTTTATTGAAATCAAAAATGGGGAGTTTTAAAACCGTTCGGCTTATAAAAGAATGGCGAAAACATGCATTAGTTTAAGGCAGAGATGGGCGCGTCGCAACGTTCACAATGCACACACAGGCAGCGCTGCCTCGTGTGCATTGTGAACGTCGCGACGCGCCCATCTCTGGTTTAAGGCAAGATACTGATACAAGATACTCTGAATCAACTTATATTAATCTTTTTTCGATTTGTGGCGTCTGCATATCTATAAATATATGCTGTTACGAAAAAACACCGCCTAGGCCCTTCTCCTCTAACAATTAAATGGGAACATAACCTATTCTCTATATCTATAATTATCTTTACAACGCTTACCATGCCAACCAGCTTCAACTATTCTTTCACTATAATAAGAGTCGTCTAATTTTAGCCCCACATCCAAGTCTCTTGATATTTATTACGGTTGCTATCTGACAAAATAAAACAACAGTCGCATCTTGTCCAAGCACACACTTACATATAGTACAAATGACGTATACTTGACGTACAAGTAGAAAGCATAATCTTTATACTCATTATGATCCAACTGAGCCAATTTCATCTCCTCTTTTGGACACGTGTGCTGAAATGTTTGTCTGTTTCCGGAGCTAGTGCGTCTGTTCTATAATTAAGCTGTGCCCCCACAAAGTTTACATAAAACTCTCAACGTCGGTGCTTGTTACTGAGGAATCTTTGTCTGTTGTCGCATAATCAGAATGTGACGGTATTTCCATTGCTTTACATAAGAAGAAACAGGTAGGAAGGTGGGCAAAAAATTACACAGGAAAAAGAGGACAGAACAATGGGATTTCGCAATGGAATGTCAGTCGGATAAGTGTGTAATTAATTTCATTTGAAACATGACGCAAACAAGACGGAGATATTTTTGCATGACAAACAAGGCATGACAAATTGTTGCGACAGCAGCAGGCAAAATGTCGTGTCAGGGATGCAATTGTCACTATCAGCAAAAGCGTTAAATGAAATAAAATGAAATTTATGTACCACAGTCAAAAAAACAAAGCGGGTTAAAAAAATATATATAAACAAACATATACTCTTTTTCGATCAACACAAAGACCAGTCAAAGGCACTGAATGAGAATGAAAAATGTTCATTTTTATGACAGGTCGGGGCCATCATTTATTTGATTAACCGTGGCCAGGACGAGTTGCAAACGATTCAGTGTATCTTTCATTTCATTTGCGAGTGTTTTTTTTTTTACCGAAATGCTGAAATCGAATACATAATTTAAAAGACTGGCATACAACAACGCATAAATATGCACTTGAATGTTGAATGCTTCAACGAAGCTCAACTGAACTGGACAAGAGGGTGGGTATATGTGGGGGGAAAGTCAACAGGGCAAAATGTGCAATTCCACAGATTGAAGATGGAAATTTGTGCTACAAACGAGAGATAAAAACAATTATTTACGCATTTTAAATGGCCGAAAAGGAATATTGAAAAGATAATAACAGTTTCCACAGAGCAATGGAATTTGTTTATGCCTGAAACTGGAATTCAATTTGTGGTTACCAAAAACAGTTGCAGTTGCCTGTTGGAATGAGAAGTTATTTAAAATAGTTTGAATGGAATGTGGGCTTCTACATAGCACTTACACAATGAAGCATAAATCGCGAACAAATACTCCTTTTACCTTAGCCCCCCCCCCCATTATACTTTTACTTGTAAGTCTGATAACCTTTAGCTAATTTGCAACAATATCTTCTACACAATAGGTTACGCCCTCTCCCCAAGCATTACACAAACTTTTCTGTTAGCCAATTACAGTGCATTGCTTCATTTACTGTCAAGTACTTAGTTCACTTGTAAGTTAATCCTGGCCAGACTCTGACTTTTACTCCCCCTTAATCACCAGCTGCAGTGAAATTTAATCAAGGTGCGCTTATTATAAATTAATTTTTGCAGTCAGTCACAGGTTGCCCCGGGGAGTAGAGTAGCCACAAAACTCGATTAGTTTGCCTGGTTAGGCCTTGCCAAGGATCCGAGGGGTTGGCCTGCATTTTGATATCCTTTTCTTTTCTTTTCTTTCCTTTCCTTTCACTGCGCTCGATTGCTGTGAGGAAAAGTGCCATTGTCGCGTCGGAAGTAGTTGCCGCAACGCGCAAAATTCAAAACGCTTTTACTAAGGACCCAGCACATAGCAGCTGGTGCCGCGCTGTTGTTCCATTAGCAAAGGCAGCCACCAAAATGGGAAAGGACATTAGGCGATGTTCCCTAAGGAAGCACAACGTTTGATAGTACGGGAAATGCAATGCAAATTTCATTAGTAACAAAATGGGCTATACAAATTTGTTAAATGAATTTAGAGCATAATTTTTTCTGACGCAGACAAAACACACGCCATGCAGACATGATAACTATGTACATGAATCAGCTGGGGAAAAGGGATTTGTTAGTCTCGTCTCGTCTACACATTGAGCCCCCCCAATAAAACTCAAAGTTCAAGTAATTCCCAACCGCCTGGTGTTGACTTCATAAAAATGCCATAACTTGGTTTGCCCCCTTCATGAACTTTTGCAACTCTTTTCTGTCAAGGTTAATCTGGCTTGCCATATAAATTTACCAATTTGCCATGGCATTTGTTTTTACAGCTTTTGCTCAGACGATGTATGTTGGAAGTTTATGCAAATTGCAAATATTTTTATACATTCATGCATATATTTTTGCTTACTTACAAACCTAAGTTCGTTTGCAGACGAACAAGAGAGCACAAAATGGCCAAATGTCATACACAATGGCAATTAACCCAATTGTGCTGGCGGTGTTAATGCTGTGTTATGTTGATGATCACTTGACGTGCCGTTGCACTCCACTCCACCCCGCCCTAATAAGTATGCAACAGAAGCGAAGCAAAACATTAACAATGGAATTTAATGAGGGGGCAATACGAAAGGCAGCTCCACCATCCTTGTTATGCCGTGCAAATTGCCATCAAGTGCTTTGGGGCGAACAAAGTAGAAACTGCTTTAAGATGAACTTAATACCGGAGAGTGAAGTGTGTGGAAATGTTGCAAATGCATGCAATTAAACAATTTGTAAAAGATTTGGCACACATTGAGGGTCATTGAAGTAAAACCCTAGAGCTCTAATGAAAGTGAATGATTATTTGGGATTTATCTATATTATTGTGGTGATAAATCAGCTGTTTTTGAGACAGGCCGATATCTGTTTGAAGAGCGAAGCTGACATTTTTCATAAAGATCGATGTTGAAGCTTAAACATGAAACGCTTAGACCACGGAGCAGTTATGCTAGTATATTTGTACACATCCTAGTGCAGAGGTGCACAAGCCCATTGCGCACGTCGCGCATTCGTAATTGTATACGTAGAGCCACAACAACATCATATGTGTTCTCTCTTCTCCTTCTTTCCGAGCGAAGGTTTTGTTGTGGGCTGCAAATGATTTCGTTGTTGCTTTCGGTGCGTCTGAGCCAAAACAACTTTAAATGTAATCTCACTTATCTTTCTCTTCGAGCGAAGAGTTTGTTGTTGGCTGCGAATGATTTCGTGTGCATCAGGCAGCCACGAGCACACTCACTCAAACATAAATCGAGTTTCTCTTTCTATTTCTTGTGGCTCTTGTTGTTTCACAAATATTTTCTTCACTTATATTGGTGTCTAAGCGACCATACGCTTATTGTGGGCACCTCTGTCATAGTGTAAAAATGACATAAAGTATTAGAAGCGTAAAGGAACATTATAAGGAGGCAATTGACATCACACTTGAAAAAGCTTTTTCACCGATCGTCATCTGATTTTACGAGTCTTTTTAAAAGCATTTAAAATTAAGACTCAAATGTCCTTAAAATTTGAGTTCGATTTGCGCGGATTAAAAATTAATTAAATACCCATGGTTTCTAGGTGAAATTTTCTTAGAATTTTCTGTTGATTTCGTTTTTGCTTTACGCTTTGTACTATAAAAAATCGACCCCCTAATACAGGTATTGTTTAAGCATTAAATACAAGAATATAAAAACCAAATACGAAAAGAAAAATAAACGCACAAAACAATGACAAACAATAAACTATAGCTAGTTATTTAAGAAATAGTTTTAACCCGGCTCAAGGAAAAGACCGGAGAGCCCCGAAGAGTCAGTGGATTACATATCAGGTGTGGGGTTATGCCCAAATCGCTTGACCAAAGTTGGGTCAAGATTCTGTAGCCGCTTGACCAAGGTTGGGTCAAGATCCCGTAACCGTTTGACCAATCCGTATGCCGAAACACCGTAGTTGGGTGCTGTTGCAGAAGGAAGGAGAGGGGCTGTTGCGTACATCAAGTGAGGTCGCCATTTCGAAACCGAGACGTTCTGGTGAAATAAATGTGCAGTTACCAACACAACCAAACAACGTTGTGTGTGTGTGTGTGATAGCGTCATCGTAAGCGTGAGCGATTTGGCGTCAAAAGAAAGTATGATGAAATACATGCAAACAACATGGCCGCCAATAATGAAGTGAGTCGTGCATATATTCGTGCGGGAGTAATATGGCGTTGGTGATCGAGCGGAATGCTGCCCGTGGAGCTGCTGAGCCTCAGTGGACCCGTATTGAACCCGTATAGCCATTGCCAGAATGGACACGATGGCCATTGCCCGAATGGATGCTGGTGTGTAGACGAATCAAGAGTTTTTGTAGAGCATGGTTGTCGATCGAGGTCGATCGAATGTAAGGTTGGCCGATCTATAAACATATTAATGTAATGAACTGGCTTTGGGCCTCTGGATGAACTAGTCTAAACAAAAAAACAATACCGAACTAGTGCTAATGGTTGAGAGGATGGTCACACTGGATGGATGATGCGAGCACAAAAGGAGGCGCTATTGGAATGCGGACAGTGTTTGGAAGTACCTAGATATGTATTTTGTGTACCTTTTACCTTACCTAGGTCTTAATTTTCATTTACCTTGTCAATAATCACAAATAGGTAAGATACTGGGAACTTTTCGTTTCGATTTCGCTCCGATTACATTATAGCAGAGATGCTGCCGCACTCTGCTATATTGAAAGGAAAAGTATCGGGGACCTGTTTGTGGCTTTAACTGGACGTCCCGCAAACATTCCCATACGATCCATGCTAGATAACAGGAAGGCGGACTATAAGCCGAGTTCCCATTTTTACTTTCGCAAGCATTTTGCGATTTTTAGACAAAATTAGCTGAAGTTCAGAGCAAATACGGACTTAGAGATATCAAAAGGTTAAACAGTTACAGAAAATGTATCCAACTTCTGAAAAGCAATTAAAGTGTACATTTTTGAAGGCAACACGCGAAGCCAGAGTTTTAAGAAGAGTCGGATTTAAAGATAATAGAGCGCGATAGAACAGCTGCTCTTAAAAAAGGGGTTTTAAACGATTTTCATTTTTTGAAAACTTGACTTTAAGCGAGGCAAAGACCTTTGCTTTAAATTGAAGTGGATTCCAAATAACTACCACAAAATATTAAGCGTTTTTACGATAGGCTTGTTAAAAATATTACGGAAAGTTGTTTGCAAAGAAAAGTTGTTGTCGAAAAGTTGAAAGTTGTTGTCAATAAGAGTTCAAATACAAAGAATTCTGAAGACTTTTTCAATACCAGTAATGGAAGATTGGTTGAAATTGAGAACTGTTCTGAAAATTCTAATATTGCATTGGAAGTCTTAACTTGTCTTGCCGATTATGGCAAATCTTTTGAATTTATACTTTAGAATAAAAATAGTTGCAATGTTTTTTTAAGTATATATTATACCATACCAGATAGAGAATTTTTAGCAGTAGAGGCCAAATACATAGACCAAAAAGAAATAGAAACGGGTTGTTTTATTAAAAAGGCGAAATGGTATAAGAGAAATCTTTTAATAAGATAACATCATATAATTTAATAATAATATTTGGATTTAAGCCCAGTTACAGTTCATATTTAATACTAATATAAATTGCTGAACAATGCTTTTTTATTTAAAAGTACCTTTTTAGTACCTTTACCTAGGTGCTGGGAATTCCGGATACCTTTTACCTTACCAAGGTATATTTTTTTGTACATTTAACTTGTACCTTACCTAGGTAAGAAAATTTAATACCTTTCCAATCACTGATTGTGGAGTAGTAGGAGATGGACGCTGACCGAGATGGACATGTGTATATAAATGGACAGCGACCGTACTGATAATGTAAATAGTAATTGTGTTAATAATTTGTAAATAATTTATTCGGGTACCCTTTTATGTACGTAACAGCAGAGTCGACAATTAGAAATTCGGTCAAGCCAAACTGATAACCTATACTTTGCACATGCGAAAGTGAATATATTATATGTATACACTTAATAGGGTCAGAGATGCTTTGTTCTGGCGGTTACATACATTTGCACAAATATCCTTTGTACCTTTCTAACATAAACAGACACTAAATCAGAGAAAACTGGCACACATTTTTCATCTTATACATATACATATCGAAAAACTTCATTGCCAGCATGCCATGAAGCTTTGCCTGCTTTGACTGCCCCCCTACAGCTCTTCCCTACAAACAAAAACTTCATGAAGTTTGCTTCACCGTGTAAATGCGGACTAAGAATGTATCTCGTAGTCAAGTGTATACCTATTGTATTGTTATTTTAAATATATTGGGAAAAACATGCAACGCACCATGGTTCGAACCAAAACCAATGCCCAAAAACTTCGAACCTCAAATTTCCGAACCTTAACCGTTGGTAAATTTTGGTTAGAACCAGCAAACCGGTGGTTCCGAAAATTTTTTTGGGTTTGCAGCCCTGCTTATAACATAACAAGAAGGGTGCGGCTTGGTATTATTAATTCGTTGGAGTCGTAACACGTACTATGTACCGTTAAATTTTCAAAATAATAACCAATGACTCGACAGAGAACTTAAAATTCCAAATTTTCTATACTACTTTTAGAATCTGTTCATCGAAGTTAATTTTCGGTTCTTATTGGAGCTTGAACACCGGTTCTAACGTTTCCGTTTTGGGTTTAGGTTTGATTCCCTGTTTTAAATGTCATACTGTCAATGCAAAACTGATTGCTGGCCATGCTCGGGTGCACATTTTTACTTAGATTTCGAACCTCAAAAGACTAAATCCTTGTTACCTTTTTCAATAATTGCAATTACAAACAGCCATATTATTTGTGTCCCCAAAACACACACATAGGTGGGTAAATTGATCCCAACCCCAACACAATTTCTTGTTATATTTTTCAAACGACGCCGCATGATGCTCTTTATTTTTCAGCAGGCGGCTGAAAAACTTGAACCGATTTTGCTGTTGGCACTTTTTATATACAATATATGGAACGAATATAATGAAAATGAGCACACAAGCACATTTTGTGTTAAATATTTTACATGTTACAGCAGCAGCATCAGCAGCAGCAACCTTCCGAAAACTTGCCAACATCTTTTGTTTCCTCTCGCCAGGACATTCAAATTGTCAACAGCTTTTCAGAGCGTTGGCCCAATTGTGTCAGGGCAAGAACATGGTAGAACTGCAAAGATATACATAATGGGGGTTTTTTTTTTTTTTTCTCTGAATAAAACACTTTTTGTCTTGATTTCATGTTGAGACATTTACAAATTATGCCCATCCCTTGGACAACGCTTGAGGCGTACTTGTTGGGCTCTAACATTGCCTTCAAATTGATAGCTGCAGTTTTTCTCAGTCAAGACGAGAAGGGTTCAAATGGTTCAAATGTCAGATGAACAAATTGAGTGACAATGACGCGGTCGATGTCTTGAAAGAACCTGAGGCGAGGTCTTCTATTTTGAAGCCTAATCATTAAGTCATGTTGTGCATGTATGTATGTAAGTATGTTAGAACTGGTTTAGAGGGGTTTTTTAGTTAAAGTAACAGGAGATACTTAAATCATTGTTAAAACTGGATGCTCTTGTTCTCAGCCTACTTTTAATCTTTCTATCTACACATTTGTCTAAGTGGTTGGTACAGAAAAAATGGAACTATTTCAAATTGGGTTTGATTAATTACGCCATACTCTCCCAAAAACCCCAATGCTAGTGTAGGTAGCTTAAGACATCTTTATGTCCAATTTTTATTATTTCTAACATTTGAAAGTAAAACCCATTTCAATGCCAAATATTTGTACACTTTTCAATGTATTTATTTCCTGTTTGTGATTTGTTTACCTACTTATTTGTTGCCCCTGGTGCAAAAAGCATTTACAAATCCCGTTATGCATGTCACAGCCAGATGAAAGAGTTTCGCATACACAAAAAATAAAAACATAATACAATATATAATATCATAGATTTATAGTCATCTGCTATTTGCATGGACATATCACACACACACACACACGCCAAAACTACACTTCCATCCTAAAGCCTCAGGGTTGTTGCTTTTGCTGGCTGTTGTTATTGTCGACAAATGGTTTGGCTTGTTGAGGAATTGCATTTTTTTTTCGGAAATAACTTAACTTCAACTATACTGCTTAAATTCAGTAAGAAAAGAACCCACTTATAAATAGGTAAAACTTAATTGAATTGCGGTCCCTTTCATATCCTTAACAAAAGCCTCATTCCCCAAATATAAAGTAAAATAAGGCTTACTCCCCCATCCACTTGGGTTGCCTGGTTTTGTTTGGGTTTTTATCGTTTTAATTTTTCTGTTAGCCCATCATGAATTTCTATAAAATATTCTCCCTCTCCTTTTCGTATTTTCTATTTACCATATTATTTTGCCTCCTGCACCGCATCTCATGTTCTCTGAAGTTATTTGTGTTGGCTTCGTGTGGGGGGCATGGGGAATGGAGGGCAGTCAATTGATTTAAAGTAAGTGGATTTTTTTTTATTGATTTTAGTCAATGAACAAATCACATAAACAAACGTGTAAGTAAACGCTGGGTTCGTGGAATTCTTTGATTATGTGCTGTGTAGGTCAATATTCAAATTAAAGTTTATTTTCCGGTACGCTGTTATTCCAGCTAAGTCGACATGCCTGCCAAATAGCACGCCTTGATATCGCTGACTTGGCCGTCTTGTTTTCGTTTCTGTATACGCTTACAGAGGGTGGAGTCCTTTACTAGATGTGAATCTGTACGCACGCAACATTCAAAATCAAAACAAAACACTTGAATTTAATATAAATGGCAAAAAACAATCATATCAGCAGATGATGATGATGAAGAATTCGATCAATTTAAATACACTGAAGTGTTTAAGACTAACTGTTTAAAATTAATCTGCAGTGTGTACTTGATGCACTGTGTGCTTGGTCGTTATCGTATACGCATAACGATCACAAAAATGGACAAGGCGGCTCGAGGTCAGGTTTAAATTATATTTAGAATTTGTGTCTCATCAGATTCTGAATACAGTTCAATATGTTATAGTCTTCTTGCTACCATTTAAAGCATCTAAATTCCAAGCGAAACAACAAGTTTGACCCGTTCAGTCTGAATTTTTTAAGTTCAAATCTTTGAGCATAATTGTCTGCAATGACTGTCTCATGATACCCATTGCAGCAGATAAGCTCCTTGTCGAAACTCTTGGATTGTTTTGTATGGCAGCAACTGCCTCCGTCTGAACTGAAGGGATTCGATGGTAAGGTTTTCTTGCGACTATCCCATGCTCGGCAAAATTGTTTACAAGCCTCATTATGGTCCATCTGCTCGGACTGCCGAAATTACGGACTAAAGTGCGTGATAGCGGTGGGCAATCCAAATTCTTGTTTCAGTGTCCCAGTTATCTTTTTTTGTTAAATCTAAAGATAAATCAAAAAAAAAAAAATAAATAAATTTAAGCAGATTGCTTAAATAGAAAAAAGGGTATTCATTTTTTGTTTTTGGTAGCGTTTTTCATCAGCCACCTTGTATCAGAGTTTACGAACTAGCGTACGTAACAATAAAACAAATAATTTGATCGTCCAGAAATTTCTAGTCATAGAATTTCTTGACCTAATGGGGGCGTATGTAGTGATGTAAAGCTGCTGACCGGTTCAACTTGGCGAACCCAGCACTATCCTGGCTTACTGCGTCTCAAGTCGACTCACACCTCTTCGTTGGTGACTACTGGTAACAGAACGCATCCGCAATATATATATAAAGTATCTATAAAGTATAGAACATCATCAACCAATGCACCCTGTGAGATCTACTACAGCCGACATGGTGACTGGAACATCTATATGAGCGCTGATGACTATATCCAGTGTTCGGAAGTACTTAGGTACAAATACCTAGGTACATACCTAGATACATATTTTGTGTACCTTTAATCTTACCTCGGTATTTTCAAATTCGAGTACCTTTTACCTTACCTAGGTCTTAATTTTCATGTACCTTGTCAATAGGTAACATACTAGTCAATTTTCGTACTTGATTTCGCTCCGATTACATTATAGCTGAGATGCTGCCGCGCTCTGCCATATTGAAAAGAATTCGGGACCTTTTTGAGGCTTTAACTGGACGTCCGGTAAATATCACGTGTTCAAAAACTATACGATCCCATGCTAGAAAAAAGGAAAGCGGACTACCAGCCGTGCTCCAATTTTCACTTTCGGAAAAGTTGTGCGATTTTTGGGCCAATTTTGTACTGGAAACCGGTTTTAAATCGCAAATTGTTTAAGAAAGTGAAAGCGTGTGTGATTTTCCCACACACATGAAATAATTGCTACTATATTAGCTGATATTCTTAGCAAATTCCGACTTTGATATATACAAATGTTAAACAGTTACAGAAAATGTATCCACCTTCTGAAAAGCTTTTAAGTGTACAGTATTGAAGGAAACACGTGAAGCCTGAGTTTTTAGAAGAGTCTGACTTAAAGGTAATAGAGCGGCATAGTTCAGCTGATGCTGAAATTATTTTTCCAAGAATTTCTTACATTGTTAATGACATTTTCGCTAAGGCTATTCATCTTTAATTTTATTTTTTTTCTTCTGCCCTAGCCCAGTGCTACAAGATGATACTTATTTTTATCCTACTAGTCACAATTTTGCAGAGCAAATCACGTTGTAATTTAGGATTTTTCTTGACTTCAATGCTTGAAAAATTTGAAATATTGTGATCAACTTAAAGATGCTCTTATAAAAGGAGTTTTAACTTCAAGCGTGGCAAGGACCTTTGCTTTAAATTGAAGTGAATTCCAAATAAACCTGAATTTTTTAACCTAATATTTGGATTTAAGCCGGTACAGCTAATATTTATTAGTAATATAAATTGATGAACCATGCTTTTTAATTTTAAATTACCTTTACCTTGGTACAGTAAATTCCGGATACCTTTTACCTTACCTAGGTATATTTTTTGACATTTACCTTGTACCTTATCCAGGTAAGAAAATTGGGTTCCTTTCCAATCATTGACGATATCTTATAGCTGCCATACGAACCCTCGGTCCGAAAATTGATCTTAGTGAGAAAAACTTTTTTGTTTTCAATGTTAGCGTTCCAAAACTCGCGTTTTATTTAATATGCTTTCAAAGAGTTTCGCAAAATTTGGTCGAAAACGGATGACTATATCTTATGGCTGCCATAGGAACGATCGGTAGGAAAGTGCGACTGAGTAATAAAAATATTTTGATTTCCATTTTATCGTTCTTAAACTCGCTGGTTGTTTTTTGATTTTAGTGTCAACGTTCTTAACCTCTGCTACTTTAAAACCAGAATTTCCAAGGGTATAACGACTTCGGCACAGACAAAGTTAGCTTAGCCTTCTCGTTGAGTTATAGTTTAATATATATTTTATTTTAAAATACAATACTCTTTTTTCTGGATTCTACTGAATCCTTGATATTTTTAATAGCCTGCGCAATGCTGGCTTACTGCTTCTCTACTCGACTCACTTCAACTTGTTGGTGAGCCCTATTAACAGAGCGATGCACCCGCAAAACGGCTGGCTAACGTGGGCGGAGAATGCTCTAGGTACTGTAAATAGGGTTGGTGCGTCGAGCTTGGTCATAAAAGTTCAAGCAATGAAAACAGCGACAGCCATTCCACATTCACATGCAATTTGAGGATATGCACCTGGAATGTTCGCACTTTTTAAAGAGAAGATAATGGATCGTCTTGCTCTTCAGGAAATGCAATGAATTGGTACGAATTGAATGCAAGTTGAGAGCATCATAAGCCGAGGAATCCTGCTGCAGAATATTAGGTCGCTCTGTCAACAGCTTCACTCCAGGCTAAATATTTAACGTCCGTTTTCTTGTGGACTTTGTGAAGCGCTTGGAAAGCCCATAAGAGCGTTGCCTCCACTACAAAATTAAGATCGTGCTAGGCAACTTTAACGCAATAATCTGGAGAGAAGTTCTGGGTATGAACGTTGACTGTTGTTTTTTAGTTCATTAGACAACCTGGAAGTCTACTCAAATGTCTTGAAAACAGATTGACCACATTTTAATTGAGGGAATGCATTATCGAGTGTTCTGAACGTACATGAGATTCAAGATGCCAATATAGATGTGGCACATTCCGCAAGCCGAATATCAAGACGATGCAATCACAATGGAAATCCGAAGCCTGCACTGCAAAACTCACCCAACTGCTCCGGGAATTCTATGAAGTGTTAAAAAAAAGTATTAGCTTAAAGGTTTAGATCAGATGTGCACACAGACCATGCCCTAGAAGCGCAACTACATATTTTTGTAAACCACTGAGTTATGAGCACACACACTCATCACCCGGCCATAGCCGGTTTGATTTCAATTGTTTCTGGTGCTCTTTGTTGTTTGACAAAAGATTTTTTCTTATTTACAACTTATTTCCGCTTAATAATTCGATTCTAAAGAGTATAAAGCGGCCTTCATAATAAAGAAAAAGAAAATTTGAATTCCTGTTTCCAGGAATCCGGAAAAGCAAAATCAACAAAATCATCATAAAAAGAGAGGGAATAACGAGAGCAATGCCAAAATGGAAAATAGCTTCTCGAGCAGCGAATGGAGCACTCGGAACTGCAGACTGTCAAAATATTTTTGGGGCGTGGCGAATGGGAAGCCGAAAAATAAAATTGAAATGCAAAATGCGAACAAAACAAAACGTTTAGATATCTACCAAAAGCAACAGCCCACGATAATGGTAATAACAGGAACAACAACCACAACAAGAAGCGGAGGCGACAATAATGGCGCTCAAACCGGAAATAGACACAAGACCCCCGCCAGATTCCCATAATAGCAGCTTAAATGTGGCATGTGTGTAGTTTTTCCTTCCGGGTGTGTCAAGTTCATTGCATATAAAAATAAATATATTTTATTTATGCAAAAGTCAATGACCAAAATAAAAGGCGAATTGTAATTTTTGGGCAAAATGGAATGTGCCCATTTCAAACTAGAAGTTTCTGTGGCAAATTGTATGCTAAATTGTTTAAGTTTGAATTGAAAGAGCAGAAGAAACACGGGTTATTGCCCTAACAATTGAGCTGCTACATTTTACATTAGCCAACCGTGTGCCCGTCAATCATTGGGAGATTTTGTAAAATAAACTAATATTACAATAAAATATCATCAAGTGAGAGATGTGCGATTTGTTTATGGGCTAATTGCTATAAATAGAGCTGCGATTTGGTAAATTAAGCATTTTATTAGCGCCACTCGTTTAAATGAATTGAAATGCATATTCCACTGGGTATAGATATATTTGTACATTTTGCACAATTCACATATATGCATATGTACTGTGCTTCACCTAATGTGGCCAGCATGTGTGAAATATCAGCAACCAATTTATGACGCTTTGTGCGCTGGCGCTGCCTTTTGTTTACAAATTCTCTTGCTTCTCGGCACATGAAATTAAATTTAATGAGCAAATGCCACCGCCACCATCCCAGCAGCCCAACAAGAAAAGGTTCACTCAGCAATGTGTTTAAATCAAGTCAACGTGCAGTGCAGTGTAGACCAGGCCAGGCCAGGCCCGGCCAGACCAGACCAGACAGAGAGGGAACGGGCATAAATTGCTATAATTGTGCCAAGCTGTGTGCCAGCGACAGCGACAAGATACCAAAATTATTGTTGCTGTAAAAAAAAAATAAACTGCAAAAAGACAACAACAAACACAGGCCATGATGAGATTTTATGAGCTCGCGATTTTAGTGCCTGGCTATAATAATTCGAAGAATTTTTTTATTATAAATTGGTTTATTGACTGTGAGTTTGGAAAAACGGCTGACTAGCCAAGCGACAACTTAATTTTAATAAAAAAAATTCTGTTGTAACCTGCAAACTCCTGTGAGAGGGAAGAAGTAGCATGTTTATAGCACCAAAAATCGTTTAAGCAGGACTGGGCAATGCCTGGAAATGAAAATAAATTTGACTGACTTTATTGAATTTGCACTAATGAAAGTATTGAGTATCATTAAACTATTTAATGTCATTTTGAATAGGCGTTATGTCTGAAAAATGTATTCATCTGATCAAATTTAGTCAACTTTAATACTGGATACATTCTTACATACAAAGCAGCAAGTGCTCCACTAAAGCGGGAAATCAAAATAGACCATAACACTCAATTATCGGAAATTTAGACCTAAACCACTGACTTGAAAGCCACGAGACAGAATATCCTACACAAAAAGTTAACGAACTTGGAACACAATACCTAAGGCTAGAACCAACACTTCACACTAGAAAGCAAATAACTAATTTTTCCAAATATTGATGAATATTTAGGTATTTGATCAAATTATTTGCGTATAGAACCATAGTTACAGTTTAAGAACCTGCAAAATCTGCAATCATGGTTATTTAGAAGAAATTTTCATCAAAATTTGAACAAATTATTTGCCTGTGTGAACATTAAGCTGTATTTTTATACTCGGTACCGAAGGTACATAGAGTATATTAATTTTGTGCAAAAGTATGCAACAGCCAGAAGGAATCATCTCCGACCCTATAAATTATATATATTCTTGATCAGCATCAACAGCCGAGTTGTTATAGCCATGTACGTCTGTCCGTATGTCTGTCTGTCCGTATGAACGAAGAGAGCTCAGAGATGGTAAGAGATAGTGGTTTGACATGTATGGAACATATATTTCTTATACTGGCAGGCAGATCAAGTTTATTTTCAATTTTCCACGCCCCCTCCCGCCCCCGCAATTTGGAAAAAAGTCATAAGTTTCACAGTTTAGATGATAGATTGTTCGTACCTTCTAGAGATATCTAGTTGTATATTTTATTATCGACTATCGAGTATTTATCGATTTGCCGAAGGATATGATAATGATCGGATGAAGGATACACAAGTTATGAGCAAAAAAGATACTTAGAGATGAGCGTATAAAAAAAATATTGCACGATAGCCGCATGACTCCTTGGATGTATTAAAATATTATAGTCAGGAGCAAATGAACTGGTACAGAGTCGGGCGTGACCGACTTTCTCACTTTTTTTTATACTCTGTACCGAAGGTACATAGAGTATATTAAGTTTGTGCAAAAGTATGTAACAGGGAGAAGGAATCATTTCCGACCCTATAAAGTATATATATTCTTGATCAGCATCAACAGCCGAGTCGATATAGCCATGTCCGTCTGTCCGTCCGTCCGTCCGTCCGTCCGTCCGTCCGTCCGTCCGTCCGTCCGTCCGTCCGTCCGTCCGTCCGTATGAACGAAGAGATCTCAGAGATGGTAAGAGATAGAGGTTTGACATGTATGGGGCATATATTTCTTATACTTGCAGGCAGATCAAGTTTATTTTCAATTTTTGCCACGCCCCCTCCCGCCCCCGCAATTTGGAAAAAACGTCATATCTCCTACAGTTTTGAAGATAGATCGTTCATACCTTCTAGAGATACCTTGTAAATAAAATTATTTATCGATTTGCTGAAGGAATGATAAAGATCGGATGAACGATACTCAAGTTATGAGCAAAAAACGGTCAATAATCACCCAACACCACCCCACCCACCACCGCAGCATTCTATTGAACGTCAATCTTAGTGAGAGAGAGAGAGAGAGAGTGAAACTTAGAGATAAGCGCGTATAACTCGTGAGCAAATGCGAGCTGAGACGTTAAGGGTACAGAGTATCTTATAGTCGGGCGTGACCGACTTGCTCACTTGTTTTTTGTATGAAAAATTAAAGGTCATATGGTCGCCCCTTGATTCGTAAGTTTATGGTGCATATTTAACGTGAAAAAAATAAGTTGAAAAAGATATGTTTTAAAGGGCGCGAAGAGGGCCCCACAGTTTTGATATTACTCATACGCAGTGTTGCCTGTGATCTTTATGTATTTTTGAAGTAGGCGTTGAATTCAAACAAAATGTTTTCGTATTTCCAAAAGGATTCTCTGACTTAAACTATAATTAGCAATGAATAGGGGATGATACCAAATAAAATTATTTATACCCACAATGCCCGTTGCTTAATTAGTACAAACTGTCGGATGGAATAAACTAACTCATAAGACTTTGATTTAAATCATGTTTCATAATACCTTTGAGAATTGAGCAAACATAAGACCAAGAAATAGCCACCCATTTCATAGGATTTGACCAATAAACAGCAATTCGATGCTAGCCATGGTATGCCCGACCGGCCAAGTGCAGACCATCTGATACCATTGTATAAGTGGCTCTGGCTATGATTACGACAATAATTGTGTAGCAGCAATCTAAAAAAATAGAATGCTTCTCCTGCTTCGCCCCCATGCACAGTGTGTCGTTTCAGCAAACTAGACGATGAAAAAGGAAAAAAAAATAACATAATGTGTTACGAAAATGCACAAAAAAAAAAACCAACAACTGAGAACTCAGAGTAAACGGGACATTAAAGATAAGAAATATTTTTGCTTGAGAATGTAGATGACTACACACCTGATCATATTAATAGGTACACACATCAACTCTGACTTTAAGGTAACAGAAAACAGTTTTATTCATTGTTGCAAACTTGAAATTTGTTCTCATTGGTTCTGAATCTATTTGTTTTTAATAAAATAAACTTAATTGTAACATAGAATAATAATATAACATAAAAAAAGATCATTTTGTGTTTCAGATACGTTTTCAGTGTGATCGTAATAATAGGTACACTTTATGTGTTGGTAAGAAAAAAAAATTTTTATTTCCATTTTGTGTTCTTTTTTTCCCGTGTATCCACCTCTATTTTTGGCCACTACTGCTATTCTTTTTGGCATACTTTTAATAAGAGCCTGGCAGGTCTCTACTGGTGTCTCATACCACAGTTTTTGGACACCTTCCCATAATTTTTGTTTATTTGAAAATGAATGCTTGGCCAATTTCTTTTTTAAGTCTCCCCACAAGCTTTCAGTGGGGTTAAGGTCGGGGGATTGGCTTGGCCACTTCAGAACGTCAACTTTTTGGTCCTCAAAAAATTTAGATAACAGCCTTGATGTGTGTTTAGGATCATTATCTTGCTGAAATACCCAACGTAATGGCATATTTTCCTCAGCATACGGTACCATAACTGTTTCCAATATGGATTTGTACTCTTCAGCATTCATTTTGTTCGTAGTCTGATAAATTGGACCTACCCCGTACCAGGAGAAGCAACCCCATACCATTATATTGCCACCACCATGTTTGACTGTTTTTTTTTGTAAACCGTGGATGGAATTCCTTTCCATTAGGGCGTCGAACATTCCTTTCACAGTCATTCCCAAACAAATTAATCTTGGTTTCATCGCTCCATAATATGTTTCTCCACTTTTTCTCCCCGGAGCATCCTACCCAGTCTTTGTGGTCCCTTGCAAAAGTTTGCCTCATGGTGATATTTTTTTTGCGCATAAGTGGGACTTTTCTGGCAATTCTTCCTGGTAGGTTGGCATCTTGTAGTCGTCTTCGGATAGTTGGAGCACTAACTGAATTCCCAATTTCGGCTGCAATAGCCTTCGATGACTTAAATGGGTCCTTTTTGCTCAAAGTGACTATGTAGTGGTCAAGGGTTTCTGTTGTTTTTTGTGGCCTTCCACGGGTTTCCTGTCTTGGTTTTCTTTCTAATGCATTTTTAACACAACTATGAGACCTGTTCATTAATTTGGCGATGGCGATTTGGCAGACTAAGAACCAATCGAGCTTCTTCTTTAGTACAATGAGAATTTCGACCCATTTTTTCTGGAAAAAATATTTATTTAATTCTCTGTATTGACATATACTTAATTTACCTTTAGTTACCAAAAGATCACTGATTACAAAATTATTCACTTGATACTTGTGAGAAACGGAGACTGTACCTATTATTATGATCAGGCGAAATGTGTAGTGGACTCGCAATTTATAGAAAAGCTTTGATATATATATAGTCTTTCAACTCTTTGTCACAGTGTGGCCAGACATTGACAGCAACAAAAAACCAAAAATTAAAAAGTTGTCAACACTAAAAGTACGAAAAACCCATCTATAATTAAAAAATTCCGGTGTGTACCTATTAATATGATCAGGTGTGTATATCGGAAATTAAGTGCAACTTTAATTGATTGAACTGAAAATAAAAACGTATATACGCCATAATGTTTTTGTTTTAAATTACTGTGCTGATATATTTGTTTAATTTAGCATCAAAAGTGGACATAAAACTATTTGACTAAAAAAGTTATATAGCTTTTAAAAACTGCATTTTTTTAACGATTTTTTTGTTTGATTTGTTTTGAATGAGTGAGATAGAAAGTGTTAGTTGCGGTTTGTTTCGAAATTCAAGTTCGTTTCACGGTCTTTTCAAAATGCCTAAGTTTGTTTTGCATCAATTTGCACAAAGTGGTTTTTATTTCGATAGAAGTCTAATTACAAGTTGGTGTTCGTTGTGTGGTCAGAAAATTTCGCCCCAAATGAGTCTGACGCTATGATACACACCATATTGGAATTCACCGATACTTCTACGTTAAAACTACATAATTTTTGTTCCATAAAACTTATCTAAGCGATTTAGAAATGATAAATACTTTTTAAACGTTTACAGTGCCACACAGTGCCATGAGGAAATCATATCGTTACATACGCATATGCCTATGAGTTGCATTCCAAATAGTGCCTTCCATTTTCTATTTTAAAGACCCTATAAACACTAGATACAAAAATTTGTTAGTTAAAAGGAGATATTAATTTTATTGTGGCGGCTTCCAGCAATATTTCCGTCTCGCCTTCTGTACGCCGCACCCACTTTAACGTTTTTTTTCAGCGCAGTATATTCCTGGTAGAGGCCAACTATCTCGTGGACGATGCGTCTCATACTTATCCAAATCGAAATAATTTGACAAATTTTAAAAATTGACAACCTGACGCATGAAGACGCAATTGTTGAAATTTTGTTCTAGCTTACGGGGCGTATGGGTAATTTTTAGTTCAAATTTGTGGCCTCGTCGCGCCCTTTAAAACTGGAATTTTTAAGTTGTATAATCTATGATACAAAAGGAATACTTTAAGGGGAGCCCTCTCTAAATTTTCAGTTTTGCCACTTTTAAAAATGTACTTACTCCCAAGAATCCTCAAAATAACAATATTTTTAAGTAGACTAAAATTTTCACATACTGAGCGTGCACTATCGTAGGTACAAAGTATATTATAGTCGGGCATGACCGACTTTCTCGCTTGTTAATTATAAATATGTAAATTATAAAATTATAAATAAAGATAGATATGGCGTTTCCCACTTTGTACAAAAGTGGCCAAATAATTTCAGGTTACCTCTTAGAAACACAATATCCTATGTTGTCCTAAACAATCTTAACTCTATCGTAGTAAGAGTTTAAGCTGGCTTTTGGTTCAAAAAGGAGCGCAAGTCCGACGAGTACTTTTTTGGGCTGAACTCGTCGTGTATAATGATTTTATTCATAAGTCGTTAAATGTCTTAATATTAGTATGGTGTTTATATCAATCAACCCCTGTTACTTTCGTATCCACATATATTAATTTAAGTATTTTTCTACTAATCTCCCTAACCTTAATGGCTCCTTCAATTAAATTTTGTTATTTATTATTGATTTATAGCCCATAAACTATATTCACATTTAGCAATTTCACACCCATTCGCTGCCATCTCGAGGAGCAAGAAACAAAAAACAAACACTTTGACCGACTATTAACCCAAAGGACCATTTGTTACCACCCATCCAAGTCCAGCGGGTAAATGGAAACAAAACTATAAATAATATGTACCAAATATGGCAAGCCATAAGTAAATGCTAAAATATCCTAACACACCCAGAGTTGCCGCACTCCATCAGCTGTTGAACAAAACTCACAATCATAAATCAAAGTTAATGGCAACGATTAATTTCTGCCCCGTTTGACAACATACAAAAAGAAAAAACGCGGCTGAAAACCCACATCCTTTGAGTGCCAAGCCCCTGCCGAAAAGTTTTATTGTAGGCTGCCTCAGCAAATTAGTCAAATTAAAATGATGCTAAAAGGTTGTTGGGAAAACTAAAAGGCAGAAGGAACATGTAGCCAGAGTCCCAGAAACCATACATAGCTCGTACATCAAGCGCGCTTGGGTGCAAATCGGAGACCGAGTGACAGCTGGCTCAGGTGTGTAAAAGAGAGATACATACGAGTAGAATCCCAAAGAACTGTCAGTCAGTACGTCATTGCCCATATCCTAAAAGTAGGCAGCATTTTCAACGCCTCGGCATGTGATGATGATGAATGACACCAGAACTCGACCTCGCTGGTTGAAAAGTTTTCGCCTCAGCACGTATACATGATGAGGGATTCGGTGGAGGGATCTATTGTGAGTGGGTTTACATTAATTCATAACGGATACATGTGTTGCCAAACCGTGAAAGCAGCATTTAGTCAAAGACTCAGAAATGAAAGAGCATTAATTATGTTTAGGCTGTTTTGGGGGCTATGTTGGTGGAGGAGAACTTGAAACAAAACGAAAGCATTTAGCAAGACTGAGTGCTGTTCAACTTGATTTATGGATACATTTTGCAAAGTTTAGATATACAAAGTTATTAAGTTGAGATGATGATGAAAATATCAAGAAATTTGTAAAATTAAATAACAAAAATAGCAATAAAACCTCAAAATTTAAAATGTGGTGTAAAACAAGTAAGAGCGCAGCAATTGAAAGATACAAACACAAGCCGTACTTATTGGAGTTACTGTAGCTGCTCCATGCGTTTCTTAATGCTGAAAAAACGTAGAAAATGGATTCATGCATAACTTTATTGTCGGATTTTATAGAGATTTTCACAACAGATTAGCATACTGGCATAACTGGTTACTGCTGGAGGTTCGGTATGGAGGATGTAACGCTTCAGGTTCGGTTTTAGTTTTGAATCATAGTTTCTTAGATTGCTAAAACAATGTTTTATGAATTTTCGACTAATTTCTGCTTGGCATTAGTTTTGTTTGATACTTCAATCAATAGTCGAATGGACCAGCGTCATTATTATGCTCATAAAAACGTCATACTGCATTCTGGTCCTTCAACTGTGCACTCTTTAAATATCTAAGGTCTGTTTTGACATATTACAGCTTGTCTTTTGTTTTTATTTCCCTTCTTAAAGTCGTAATACCGCGAGTTTGGAAATTAAATTAAAGTATTAGATTAGTGAATTAAGTAATTTTTTGAACCGAACCCCTTTCCCAAACAGAGGGCTTCGGGTTCGGGCTTAGAAGGTTCGATTGGACGTACGGTTGTAGCGACACACAAGCTCCAACCGAAGCGGTTCTGCGGGATTTCAAAATCGTTATTTCAATTTTTAGGTGCGAGCTTAACATAAATAAAAAAAACACTTTCGAACAGCTGATGAGCATCAAAGCAAAGGGTATAGAGTCAAAATATTTAAGCCGTTTTTCCATTTGTTTTCTCCATTGGGCTTTATAAAGTGTTTGTGGGCTTGTAGAACATTACCCTTTTAGAACCCTTCAGTACTATTTGCAGTTTACATTAATTCGATTGCCTTCATTGATACAATGACACCTTTTGCCTTTAGTCTCAGCCATGTCGTTCAGTTGTCAAGATCTGCTTCAAGTATTGGGGCTAAACCCTTTCCATATAAGTACAAAAGTAAAGTGTTTGTGATTTCCAAATTCTGGCATGTCTTCCTAAATTCACCTCAAACGAAAAATCAATGGGAGAAGACTGTATTATACTTGAACAGTTCATCATTATACAGTTCATCTGAAATGGAGAATAGTCACCTCGTAAGCATTAGCTGCATTGAAAAAGTTCGTATTTGGCGTTGTTTTATCTTAGCTTCTTTGGGTTCGGTGCTATCGGCACTGAAAGCTAAGTGCTTGTACAGTTACACAATCAGCTATCTATAGCCCCAAAATAGTTCAATATATATAAAATATTTTTCCAAATGACACCGCATATCCTTTACCTTAATTTGAAACCTTGGACCACATTAGTACTTTCGAATCGATTTTATTAGCTTAATTGAGGGTTCTATCTCAAATCGTGGCTCCAACATACATACTTATCCGATTTCTGAATTGTCTCTCTCAAGTATGGACATTTCCAGATCATCTGGCCCTTTTCCGTTTTAATCCCATTAAATCGCATACACAATATTTCATTAATTTAGTGGACGGGCTTTGCTTATGCCCAGATTATGGTCACTAGCTCAATTGGTACGTGATACGCACTCATAGGTGCTTTTTCCTTATAAGCTAATCTTTCGATGGCTGTTTTGTACGAAATTTAATTAGATTTTATTTGGGTAATTTGGCCATTCGATGGCATTTGTATTTAATTAATATTGTTGCCTTTCCGTAACAGAGCCGAGGTTTTTGTTGTTAATAATAATGAACATGCATACATACAAATTTCGCTACAAATGCTGAATTTTAAGCAATGTGCCCCGAGGAAGCTCTTTTGTTTTAAACGCAATGCATGTAAATATTTACCCTATGTTATAGTTACACAATGATATCAAGTTTAAGCTTTCTACACGAAAACAGTTACTAACTAAATGTTAAATAATTTTATGAAATAATTTACATAAAATCGTTTTGGCCAAAAAAGTTTCTATCATGGGCGCAAATATTTTTACAAGAAAATTTTATGTATAAAAATCCATTTTTTTTTTGGATTTTTTGATTGTGAGCTTTTAATTTTAGCTGATGAACATTTTTTCATGAAAATATTATTTTATACAAATGTAAATTTAAAATGTTCGGTTGCTAGATAACTGCTACAATGCTTGGCGCAAAGATAACACATTGAAATATATGGTCAATCAAATACAAAGCCTAAGTCGTTGCCAATTTAATATTATTCAAAAAAAAGAAAGCCTATATTCGGTTACTTAACTAGAGGCTAGCCCTCAAAGTTTTTGCTTGCGACATTGTTTGGGGATTTCAGTTTGTTTGAATTTAATTATAAAAGTTCCTTATAATTTAGATTTAGCTGCATCTCACCCACCTAAAGTGGCCACTCTCCAGTTGACAGCGATCTGGAGCGGGCCACGACAACAAAGGCGGGGCTGCGTGGACGTCCTGCTACAATAATGGCTGTTGTTCCTTATGAAGCCAATTCCGAGGCATTTGCTCCACGAGAATGTCATTTTCTGGATCATTCAAGATTGTCCGCTTTTCAGTTCGCCAGCCGCTAATGAGACCATTTCTCTTCTAGATAGGATCTTCCCTTTTCTCCGGTAAGCAAGCATTGAACTGGACCTAAAAAAATATGAATGCTACCGCCGACTGGACCAAGAAATATGGCTGCGGTGATACCTCAATACAATCAGCTGTCTCTTGCCTCTTTACAGTAGTATTTGGGTGAGACTTTTAATATTTTACATGGTCTCGAAGTGTATACTCTCTTGACATTTGTCCAATTTGTTATCTGTAGACCTCTTATTTTATAATGCAGGCCAACTTTAACTAGTCATGAAACCAAATTAATTAAAGTGGTTCACAAAGGATGTAAAATCTATCCCTACACAGAAAAATAAAATTACGATATTTAGTATCATACGGGTATTTTGAGTATCGAATCGGCCTTCATCTGAAAAAATATCACGATGATATTATTACCTTCATATATTTTGGTGGAAATTGTGTCCTTTTGATATGAAAAATTGAAATTATTTTGATAATATTAAGAATAGGGATGATATTTTATCGTTTTTTTCTGTGTATACTTTCGTAGAGGTTAAATCGCAAAAACAAGTTTTTTTTAATCATTTTTAAGCATAGCTCGTAAATAACCTAACCGGGCCCGGGCTTCCCGCAACCGAATGTGTTCTGTTATCGCGCTCACTGTTAAGTGGGTTGACCAGACAGTCTGACAGCAACCGAATAACAGGCCCAACTCAGTTAATTGGTCTTACATTGCGTGCTTCTCGAAGACCAAACTCTCAAAATGTTATTTGAAAAGGTTGCTGACTCAAGAGTTGCGCCAGAGTTCAACACAGAGTTCCCCAGCGACAGCACCCAGGGCACGAACGTACTCGCCAATTCACACCGAATGCTTGCCGAAGTCATGCATCACTGTGTGCTAGAGAGAGACACAGTCACATTTTCGAGCTCTCTGCTTGCGGAACCATAGTTTAACATAAGCAGAGATAGAGTCTATGCGAGAGAGAACGAGAGAGCGCGTATAGTTCATCGCATTCATTAATATTGTTCAAACTTGAACATGATATTCAACTCGGCCCACACGTAGTGTTAATCTCATATTTAAATAAGTATCCTATGTCGCCATGTGTGTGATAAACATATCCCCTTATGTAATATTAATAGCCGCAATGACGAGGATCAGCCCAGCCCAGCAGACACAGCACTTGAAAAGGATCAACCATGGGAACCACTTGAAAAGGGCAGCCGGTGCACTTAACATGCATCGTGGAAGGCAATGTGTAGTCCTTTCACAAATGCATTTCTATATTTATACACGCGCAGCTATCTTACAAATACTGCCTTAGTTAAGATTAGAAATAAGGGATGATAAATTCTAAATAAAAGGACCTCGCTCAGACTGAGCAGGTTAGTACAATTGAAACCTGCAACAAGCGTGCTCATTAAAAGTGTATAAGTCCATACAAATATCGTTAGCCGAGCCTTACACACCGATGCATACCAACGAAGAAGACCTTTTAAATTCGGGAATTGGGCCAAACGGTCCCAAAAAGACCTAAGAGGAAAAAAAATCAAAAAAATGTGTTTCTCTCCTCTCACAACCAAATAGAAGCAGAGAGCGTAGTTGCAGGTTGTTTCGGTACCTCTTTTCAATGTGGTCGCACGAAAGCTGTCGTTTTCTGACAAAGGCAAACGGGGGACCGATTTTGGCGACCTCTGTTTCTAGGATCTGCCTCTAAACCATGATACAATAATAAGTGCCTTTTCGCAAGTGCGAGAATTTATCGAACCACAGGGCTAAAACAGACACGAAATCCAAGGCCACTCAGTCACTACTTACATTTTTTGACAACTTTCGATAGAAGTTTCGCACTACATCAGAAAATCGAAGGCGACCATGGCAGTTCGATACACCAGATTACAACTTTGAGTCATCGAACCAAGGCCGACTGAAAATATCGAAGCTGTGCAGTAAGTCACATTAGGGCACATCCAGGGCTGCAAACCGGTCTGGAGTTAAACCGCTCCGGAGTCGGAGACTCCGGAATTTTTGGGAACCGAACCTGAACCGTAGAAATAAAATTTTTTTTTCCCGATCCCGAACCTGAACCAGAGCAAATTAAAGTAGAAAAGGGTTCGGTTAAAAGAACATGTTCTATTACATTTATTTCCAGCGATAGAGTCAATAATCAAAGGTTGCTGGGAGACACACTAATGATTAACTTAAACCAACGTCGGAAACTCAAGGGAGAGAGTTTCCCGCATTAAGCTTAGTACTGAGAGCGTTCGAATTTTCCTTTCGTCACAGTATTTCATAAAACTAGAAACTCCTTGGTTTTGCTTTGATGCTCATGTGCTTTTAAAAAGTGTTTCTATTTACGTGAAATACTGTGACGAAAGGAAAATTCGAAAGCCCTCAATACTAGGCTTAAATACAAAAAGGCCGAAATGGGCGCACACACATATACAAACTCTTCTGTCAATTTGGCGTGGTCTTTTGTTGTAAGTTTTTGTCCTTGTTAAGCCTTTGGAATTTCCAAACAGTCATAGCAATGCTGACTTGAGACGGCATCAGCCGACTTGCAGAAGATAGGCAAAGACTGCTAATGATAGAATCGAGAGGTTCTTGAAACAGCTGTAAAGTCGGCCATCCTCTTTTGTGGTGTGTGTGTGTCTTGTCTTAAGAGTTATAATCAAACATAAATTTACTTTCCACTAGGTTCCTAGGTTCGAACCCGAACCTAGGTTTAGCAACCTTTCGAACTCGCTCCGTGAACGCGAACTCAAAAAGTTTTACGGGTTAGAGCCCCTGCCGATTTTTTGGAAGTTTGCAGCCCTGGTAACATCTGGTAACAACTGGTTTAGAACGTACTAAGTCTTATAGAGTCTGTATCGATTGGATTTTTTCGTGATTCGAGAAAGCACGAACGACGTGTTTGTCAAAAGAACTTATTTATTTCAATTTTAAATGAAATTGTGGACCAAATATTTTTAATTAAAATTTGAACATCTACAACTTAATCCATCTGAATTGTTTCTTTTTCGCAATGACATTAAACAGATGATCCAAAATGGCCAGCCAATTGAGTGCTAAGCAGAAAAAAGTTACCTCTGAGAATGAAATTTAATAAGTCAAATGAATATGCAAAAGAATATTGAAACAGAGCTGAGCCAGGTCGTAAATGTTGTGCCATTGGCCAAGTGGCCAATAAATGCAATAAACTGATGCCAATAACTTCAGTTGTGTCTCGTCCGCTCACCTCGCATTATTTGCACTTGACTGCGGCCATAAAAATGCGCTGCGATTTGAACAGCAGCAGGTGCAATGGTATGAGAAGGACACAGACATCACAGCTTATGCGGCTGCCACCACTTCACGTTGGGATCTTGAGGTAATTGCCATTTTTGTGCGCTCACGTTCGTCTTTTGCTATGGCTCTATTTACTCTTGAACTTAAAATGGTGGCACGCGCACAGACACACACACACACACACATAGAGCATCAGACAGGCACACACTACTGGAACAAAGCGTTTACACGTCTGCTTAGAGAGCTCATGCATTTCATTTAGAATTTAATACAATACGAGTATATAAAAAGAAATTCCTGTCAGATGAATGGAAAAGATCCATTATTAACTGGATAATTGCGTTGCCCATTTGAGGTGTCAAATGACCAAGTTTCACACGCTCACAGACTACGGCCTAATTGCAAAAATCCAAACAAATAACGATGCATAGGCATTTCATCAAAATCAAAGTCAAAGTTATCAAAGTACTGCAAAGAATAGTGAATCAATTTTTTTTCATTTACAACAATTGAGAAACTTTTCTAGGTATAAACATAAAATCAGACACTCCTACACGTGTAAGTTATTTACTTCATTTTCGTATTGATAAAACGATTTGTAATCCCTGAAATGGATTTTTCAGCGTCGCAGCACACAATTCACATAAAAAAAAATGCATGAAAATTGAAGTTTAATGCGTGAGCTGATGAATCAAAATGTTGAGTACTTTCAAACCGCCATCACAGATCATTGCCCTGGGCATTTAGCCAAAGCCTTCTCCTCTTTTAACTGGTTCACGAACAAAACTAAACAAAAACCAATGCGGGAAACGTTTCGGGGGCTCTTCACCAGCGTTAACATCAATTACTTTGAGGGTTTTTTCCGGTGTTTTTCTTTTTTTATTCCAACCCCATGGAATTTGGTTTGCTGCCTTTTCAGCGGTTGTCGGTGGCAACCAACGTCGATGCTTTTCAATTTAACAAATACGAGTTCGAGTATCCAAAAAGGAACGAGGCCGGGTAAACAAATTCTGGTGTGCGCCGCGGCTTGTGTGGTTTTTTATACTCGTTGAATTCGCTGTGCGAAATTTCATTCACGCTGTGTCGGACACGTCCAAAGGAGTTGGCCAAGCATATAAATCAAATGATGGTCGACCGTTGAGCGATTGAAATTAGGCGGTCGGTTCACTTTAAAGAAAACTTAAAAAAAAAAAAAACAGGTCAAGGCATCCCCTGAATTTCACGCTCTTCTCGCACTGTCACTTCTGAGTTTTATGGCTTGCATATGTTCCACATTTTCGACTACATAAATAACCCTAAAATGCAGAAACCATTCATGAAATCGCCAACACAATTTATCATCATGGAAATGCAGTCTTGGGGTACATTAGAAAGCCATGCGTTTGGGTTGTACTTACATGCTGGAGAAATTATGGCAGCCATTGACCAAGTGGAACCTTGTTCAATGAACTGCGGTAACAAAGGAAAGTGAAATGGTAAATCAACCAGATTCGATTTAAGTAATCGTAGCACCGAACAACATTTACTTATAAATGGTAACTGATTTGTGGATATATAGAAAAACTGCAGTTACAAGGTAAGATTTAAGGATTGTTTAAATTAGAGACAATGCTCAGTGGTCGAATATTAAGATTTCGGACTTAAAATTGTCACAGATAATGCTTAGACAAAATCTGAATTTCGGAAAACTACTTTCCTACTTTCTATACTAGCCTATTTTTAGTACTTACACTTTTTTAAGCTTAAGCGCTGAAATATAGTGAATTTCTTTTTTATAGCTTTAAATAGTATATATTCTGATTTTAAAAGATTATTTTTATATTCATTATCGATCAAATCGGTTCAATATAGCTTTAAAAAAAAAAATGGTCTTGAATTTAAAGTTTTTCGACTACTTAGTAGGACACAGAAGACTTTATCTCGTAAACTTTAATATATAATTGAAAATTATAATATTGGAAAAAAACAACACACACATCTGTGTAGTTTCATTTGACCTCAAGCCAGCTAACTCTAATTCTTAAATTCTATAGTTTGGTTTTATTCTCCTTCTTTCAAAAAAACGATTGATCCTGCTGAGGAGCTGTAACACTATCAAAATTGGCACCTAAATCCTAAGTTTTCTTTGATTTTAAAGCAATATTAAACTGACACTTTTTCGAAAAGGGGCAAAATCGGGCAGAAGGGATTAAATACACAATAATTTATACATTTTTGTGAACAATTCGTCGTTTTTAGTTGTGTGCAGCAATGTGCAACAACCAAGTTGTACTCCACAAGAAGCGATTAACTTCTATATATTTTTGCTGTAAAAATACACCAATAGCAATAGACAGACACAACAAAACACACAATATCAGCTAATCGGAATATAAATCATATATTTTGAATACCTGTACGAACAAGACAATTCTTCGGGCGAAAATAGGAACATCTTAATTTTGAATTCGGACAAGGGAAATGTTACTGTGGCAATGGAAAAAGAGAATTACAATAATAAAATGGACCAAATATTAGGAAATCTTAGCACATACAGAGTCTTGTGAAGTGATGCTACTCTGAGACTCCAAATCTGGGGGTAATATCAAAGAAGGAGAAATACGCACTATCGACCAGCACAGCGTTACCACCAAGGATTTACGGCCTCCCAAAAATACATAAAGACCCTCTACGTCCGATTTGCTCTATGATTAACTCACCTATCTACCATCTATGTAAATATATGACGAACATATTAAATAATTTGACCAAGGACTCCAAATATAACGTAAAGAACACTATAGTCGTTTGATGTCGTTTCTCTCTTTCCTAGCATCCCGACGGACTTGGCACTCGAGGTGATCCAAAAGAGTTGGGGTGAAGAAGTTGTTCATGGATATCTTGAATTTCTGCATCACCGAAAATAGGTTTTCTAAATTTGACGAGAACATTTATACACAGCTCAAATGACTCCCTATGGGATCACCAGCATCACCAATTATCACCGACATTGTGATGGAAGAGGTTTTAAACCAGGTGTAAAACGTAAGACTTCTCACACAAGAATGTTGATAACTTATTTGCAATAGTCAAGATAGAGGACATTGAGAAGACACTGAAGAATCTTAACGATTTACATAAGGACATTAGGTTCACGTTTGAGATGGAAGTTGACCAGAAACTTCCATTTCTGTACTCCATAATACACAGAAGGGCAAACACAATAAAACTGGATTGGTATCAGAAACCAATGGCCTCTGGACGAATAATTAATTATCACTCCAAACATCCGAAAAACCTAATAGTTAATACGGAAAGAAATTTCATCATAAAAGTTCTGGAAGTAAGCGATCCAGTTTTTACGAAAATAACAGAAAACGTATAACAAAAATTCTCAAATCAAATGATTTTCCCACACATGCAATATATGGCCTGTTAAAGAATATAAAACACCAAAATAGCGCACCGAAAGAAACAACACCAAAGATATACAAATCTGTAGTATATATACCAACTTTCTCCGATCTGCTGATACATTCGGATTGCTACAACAAAGAGATAGTTTCAATAGCCCATAAACCGATACACGGAGACGGAACCACTATATGCTATAAGGTATATATTGGCACTACGAAATCAAAATTAAAAACTAGACTATCGGGACATAAGTCTGATATAAAACGATTTGACGAGACACCACATCAAAAAAAGCACTTGCGGCCCACTGTGCAGAAAGCAGACACTCACCAGACTTCTCAGTAGTGAGCATACTGCAACAGGAACAACAATATAATAAACGGTTCACGTTAGAAATGTTACATATAATAAACACACCGACACACATAAGACTGAACTACAAAACGGACACAGAAAATTGTGCCCATATATACAGACTCCAGCTTGACCATAGAAATAAGAAAACAGACTTAGTTTCTAACTCCACAGCTGACTGATTGGACGCTGTTGCTCTTCTGTATGAAATCATTTTGTAATCTTTTTTGTTTTCTATCAACTATAACAATTTTGTGTTTTGATTTCATGTGTTAATGTTATACAGCTCTGATGAGGAATGCCGACGGCATTTCGAAATATATTGGAGGAAACCAAATAATTGTGTTTTTTTATTCTAAAGGCACATAAAAGACACACGACCTTGAGCCGGCTTAAAACTAATTAACCAAGAAATTTGTGCTTTATTTCAGTATTTTCGGCTTGGACGGAATGTCTTACCGTACTTACCCACAACTAGATATCCAGCATGATCGGCTTGATTTTTTTGTTAGAGTGTGTAATCTATCTACTATAATTGCTGAAAGTGAGGGTTAAGATCTGATTTTTGAAAATTCTGTAGGGGAAGGGTGCAAAATTCGCAGAAAACTGTTGTACTATATGAAACGTTTTTGTTTATCATGCAATCAGGTTCAAACTCCTTTTCAAAGATCTATATAAAAATTCAACAATTTCTACATTCCACTCTGTCGAAAACTTTGTAGTTTTTGGTTCGATCAGACTCAAACTCATTTTCAAAGCTCTAAATGGAAACTCCAGAAAATAACTTCATTCGTGAGTAAATTTTCAATAGAACCCCTAATTATGCTCATACTCACAAGGGAACACAGAAAAATATAGAATACGTGGCTTTTACATATTGGAAAAATCTTCATACACAAATGAGAGCAAAGCCGTGGGTAAAAGCTAGTCAATTTATATTAAACTATTTTTCTTTAAAAATTGCTAACCTGCCCCAAGACCATATTTGTCGACCCCATTCTTAATCAATTCTGACCTTGTTTTTGTCCACACTAATTAGAAAGATAGAAATCCATATCATGGCTCGATTGTTATAATTAGTTGAGGGAGTTTCTCAATTCAGTTTGAAAATAACTTAGATTTTTCGTTTACTTCAAAGCAACTTTCAAAAAGTTAGGAAACATTTTGGGATTATTAGACAATACTTAAGGAAACAGAAAAACATGATCTCAATTCCAATACTTTTTGACTTCAGGCGATTTACTTTCATTACTCATCCATTTACACATTCATAAGTTCGGCTCGTGTGTGTTTGACGAACACGAATGACTTCGACCACTGGTGGCTATGGGCTGGCCGGATCTGCACTAGAATCCATTGGGCCAAGCAAAAGTCAAAAATAAAATAGTGAGAAATGAGGGAGGCTGACTTTTTCGTTTTACTTTTCGTTTCACTGCCAAATTCTCGACACATCAAAATAAAATTTCTTTATAAATCAATTAAAGAATTAAATACAAATCAATTTACACTTACAATTTCCAAATTGATCACAGAATTAAGAAAAATTCACTTTATGTACATTTATCAACTGTAAGAGTGCGTAATTTGGCAATTACTTTTCATTCCACCGACCAACAAGCATAACTTTTGAAAAGTTGCCGTGGAAGTGAAATTGAGAATATGCCTGATAAATATGTGTAAATTTGGATTTTGATTTGAGAGCAAATCATAATTTTCCTTCTTTTTTAATATCAAGTTGCCAAATGTGATCGGCCATCATGGTCTACTTAGAACTGCCTGGACTGTTAAGCCATAAAACCATTATTAAAGGTAGACTTTAATAAGGCTTCCTTATTTAACGGTAACGTTCATCTCGATCGGTCTACTAGCTTAGGATATATTTTATATACCCCCTCAAAAGGTAGTCATCGCACTTTCAAACTACAGATATAGGGAAAAGTTCATGTGTCAATCATAGTCCAGAAAACATTAAAACTGAACATATTATTCAACTAATACATCAAATCTATAATCTATTAATTCAGATCGTAATAGACTATTCACACTGCGAAAACCTGCAGCATGCATTCACACCAAACCCGAAGCTTAAAAAAAGTCGTCAGCTACTTTTAGTTTGTATGGTTGCAAAGTAACGCCAAAAGCACACGGAAACGTTAAGAATCTACGAGTTGAATGGTTACACCAATGAAAGCTGCGCTGCAGCTTGAATTTTTTTAACTCGCAGCTTCGACTTTGACAGTTTTTTTTTCGAAGCTGCGGCCAGTGTGAATAGTCTACAAACCAGTCTTCGTACCTAATTTGTATATTCAAGTAATGACAAATGTTAGGTTCTTCATCTAAACTATATAAATTGGCCCTGTCTTTTTCCAACTTAAGACCAAATCAACTAGTTGCTAAATGTGCCAAACACCCACATAACTTTATCAACTTGTACACCTAATGGACCGTAAGTACGTAAACTTTTTAATTGGATTTTTACTTTACTCGATGTAACGTGTGTAGAAGAACCCTTCTCTCTGATAGCTGGTGGTAGCTCATTAGACTTTTTAATGCCTTAACTGGCAACTAATTGCACAAGTGTTAATTTAATAGAGAAAGCAAAGCGAACCTAGCCTTGGTCTATCACAGACACATGTTGTATCATGGGCACGTGCAGCTGTATAGAAAATGAAACAAGTTAGAAAATTGCGCATACGACATGATGACCAAGGTTACATGTCAGCTGGTGAGTCAATCTTTGGCAATGTCAACATGAGCAAACATCAGTGAGTTGGCTTATCCATTAGCTGTGACATATTGGGAGTGAAGTTTGGTGCTATGCAAATGCAAGTCAATGTCTAAAGGAAATCTAAGCGCACTTCCTATACAAGTTTCTGCTGACATTCTGCTTGGTTTGGCTGGCAAAAACGCAAAATGCATGCTAACGGAAATTGCTAAACACACACTCACACGCACACACACATCTCACACTGAAAGCGCAGTTGTACAAACACATTACATTACGTATACGCAACGTATACCCGCGTTTTCTGGCCGCATGTTGACAACACTTTTGCAATTGGGTTAATTGTACATTGACTCCAAGTGGAATTGTGTTTCTAGCTTTTTAAATGTGGGTCATTGCTTTTGAGAGGAAATTGAGGAGGAGAGTTGAGCGAGAATTGAGGAACATTGGTTTAAATTTAATTGCCCAACAATCAGAAGCAGCTCATCAATAAAGTCACTATACGCTTCAGTGAGTTAGTTGTAGTTACATTTGTCACAGTTTTCCCAAATGTACGAGGGATACCCTTTATACTGTTTGTGGTAAGGTCACGGATCATTACGATCAAGAAGAGAAGATTTGATTTGAATGAGAATCGAGTTATGATCTGAATCCAACAAAGTCAAAGCTGTAATTTGTTAGAGAAATCTGTGAAATTTCTCATTTTACAGCTTATCCTGCTGCCTGCAAATTCAAAGTGCAATTTCCGTCCTGTAATTACAGAAATGAGTCCAAGCCGCTTCTTTTCATTCAATGCCCTTTTTGGTTTTTTTTTTTTTCGTAAATTGGTTGCTTCATTAATTCATTTTAAATTATACGCCATTTTGTTTCATGCAAATTATAGGCAGCATATGGCTGCCCTTTGCTCCTGCCTTCCCGCCAACCTTGCATCAACATGAAGTTTTTGCAAAATCATCCGATTAAATGCGTTTAAAATGACTTCCGTCTCATTATGAAATTTTTGTAGAATTGGACGCAATTAATCAGTGGCCCAGAGGCACTCTGCTGCCTGCATTTGACTATGCAAAATTGTAAAATATTTCATCTTTTTTATTCTGTACATACATGTTAATTAACATTTAATGCCAAGGCATCAGCACTTGAGGCAGGTTAAGTAAATGCATAATGCTCCATAATTATTAATATTCACTCCTGGTGGCCAAATAAACTAATGGAAATGAAGTTGTTTTCACATGTCACTTATTTACTCAACACTTTTCAATCGTTTGCATGTGAAAATTTGTGGTAAAATCACGTTTCATTCTCGAAAGCTAGGAATTTCCATTTGACCATTTGTCGTCTGTGGAAAGTGCACAAAAAGCTATTGCAATATAATTTGCCAATCTATTTTAGATTTGGGTTGTGATGGTGGAGGGCGAGAGAACTTAAAAGCTTACTCAGGCACTTTACTGACTTGAGTCAAATGTTGAGAGCTAAGCAGAGATATACCCACTGTTTTAGTTAAGTTAAAGTTAAGACTTAAGTGGAAATGCCAGCGAATTAATTTTGGATTTTTTGCCAGTGACTGAAATTCTGTAGAAGGATTCTTAGTCGGTTAATCGATCTTTAAGACCAACCTAAGATTAATAGTATATCTTAACCAAGGCTGCAAACCGGTCCGGAACCGGAACCGGTCCGACGAACCGGACCATGAACTGAACCCTACTATTTTTGACTCTTCGAACCTGAACCCTAACCGAACCATTTTTTCGAATAAATATGTTCGGTTCACAAATTTAAGTAGTTTGCCCAACGACACACATAAGAAAATATAGCAATTCCTTGTAATCTGACTGCTATCATTCAAGAAGTTCTCCAATCCTACGACATTTCTCAAGGTCAGATTTATACCATCACCGTCGATAATGGAGCGATTATGGTTCGAGCAGGAGAACTTTTAAATGACAACTGTAGAACAGAAAATGAATGCTACTATGAAGAATGTAATGTTGATGAAGGTTGCTTATGTGAATCAAAGGCATTTCTTGATTTGGACGATGACCGAGTTACCTTAATAGATTTCATGGAGGACTCTATAATTGCAGTTCGTTGAGCGAAACTTAGTAGTTAACGATTTTTTTAAGGAAGTTCAGTTTAACATTAGTAGAGTTCGCACACTTTGTACTCACACTATATAAAATCTTTTGCTTATAGAAAAATTTAGAAAAAACGCGATGGAACTCAACCTATAAAATGTGCCAACGTTTACTAACTCTATAAGATTTTTGCATTCAGAGTTCTTTAAAAGAGCTCCACCTAAATACATCTGAATCGAACCTAGTTCAAAATATATAGGAGAATACTTGGTACATAGAACTTAATCTATTTAGAAAAAGTTACCAAAAATTACTCATACTATGTGTAGTGGCAATACTTTGAAATCGCTATATAAAGTTGTATGCCTCACATACCAAGGAGCATGCGCGATGCGCTGGAGTTCTCGGCTTATAGAAGATTCTAGTTTCTTGAGTGTAGTGGAGCATGCCGTACCCCATAGCGGGTTCCCCCAGGTCCAGGAATGCATGATAATAGACTTGTAAGCAAGGATTTTGGATCGTAACGAAAGTCCGATACGAGGCTTGAGAAGCCAATCAAGCTCCTTCGCCTTAGCTGCTCCAATATCACACCAAGATATTTAACCGCAGATTTCAAATATGGGACTCGTGACCCTAGAAGTCGCACTCGAGCAACTTTCCCGCGTCTCATAGCGAAGGTGCAGTGTTGGCTTTTTGAACGATTAATGGCTATGTTCCAGCGGTTCGCCAAACGACCAAAGCCATCCAGGAACTGCTGGACCTTAGCAGGTGCTCTTTTGCGGCTGTTGCTGGATGCAAGAAAAGCGGTATCGTCAGCGTACGTGGCGATAAAGGTGCGATGTGCAACTGGATACGGCAGATCCGAGGTGAAAAGGGAGTATAGTACCAGTACGAGAACACTACCCTGAGGTACCCCTGCAAGGATGGGACGGATGCTTGATCGCTCGCCTCTCAGCTCAACCGTAAAACGGCGCCCTAGGAGAAAGGAGCGAATCAGCATATATTGTTCTGGAGGGAGAAGTTTATTATTTTTTTTTTTTTTTTCAAAAAGAACTAACCATTTATTTTACATTTAAAAATATGAATAAAAACGCATAAAAAGGCTTACTCTTATTTGCTTTTGCGGTGTGTCTACCCTACGCAGTCAAGCTCGAAAGGGTACAAACTGAAATCACTCGAAGCTCTGTGGCATGTTGGAAATTTTCTCGCGATTTGCCAAATCGTTAGAAGCCAAATCGCTAGTGAATTCTGTGGCACTCCTGATAAGCTGTTTAAGCCAGGGGAGAGACATTTTGACAACCTTAACAACTTCAGTAGAGGCGGAATCTCTATCTCGGACACTTTCGAGAGGTTGAGTAGAAAGCTATGACCAAGAGTTTTGAATCTCCTTCTACTAAAAGCTGGGCAATGGCAAGGGCACTTGCAGCTCGTTGCGCTCGTTGTGAGCGACGCCCAAGCGTGCTGCATGCCTGCCTACCAGAAGTAAGATGTTTTCTCTACTTTAGCGCAAAAGACTATTGGTTCGTTTCAGGTTAAACGAGGGCCACGTGACCCTAGCTACAGCGCAAACCGAAAGGTTGTCCCATCGTATCGTAGTAAGGGCATCCCTATCAAGCACTTCTTCGGGAGGAGCTGAATGGTAACCTCAATGTTACGGTGACAGGTATCCAGATAAGGTGGATACGAAGATGCTGAGCGATCGCATTTAAGGATCTACGGCATTACGTGAGCGACTTGGCGTTATTGGTGTACGAGTCAAGAGCCCTTGGAGCTGCTTGACTATCTGAGTAAATGTATATGTTCCCTTCTTCGATCATGAGTGTGCTGAGGTATTTGGCGGCCTCCTGGATGGTCACCAATTCTGTTTGGTACACACTGCAATGATCAGGGAGCCGGAATGAGATTTCCATATTTAAGTCCGAGGAGAAACCTCCCCCCCTCCTACTTTGTCATATTGATCGTAGATATTGATGGCATTTGCTATACTGTGGGACAGTTTATCCCAGTCGCATCTACTAGCTTCTGGAATGTGACGTTGTGGGTATGCAAAAGTCTGTAATGGTGGGAGCCGCGTTTTGACAATTTAGTATAGTTGAGTGTTCCAGGCTGCAGACTCTCTTAATCTCAGGGCTGTAATGCCCGCTAACTGTTTATGCCAAAGGGTATCAACAGTCACTTTAAGCCCTCACTTACTACAGGCACATTGAGGCCACTTGAATTGGTAATACCATATCCATTATTCCTTAAATGTGATAAATTAACCATCAACTTTTTATGGCAATTCGAGTACAACCATTATACTCTTCCTCCGTCACTGTGGACCACCTCTTCCGTATTTAAATGCAGCTGACCGGACATTAAAATATTTTTACAGTCTCCAACTTCTAATGGCCTTCTTGCCCCAACAAACCATTTATAGCAGCGCATTTTCACGCTCATATGAACAATCTGCGCATATCTAGCAAAAAATTTGCCTTTAAAATTTTATGTTCTGGCCATAAAATTGACGCCAAATGGCAGCAAACTCGGGAATCCGGACAGAAGCCGGTCCTCTGGTAAAATATTAAGGAGACTAAAAGAAAAAAAAAAGCAAAAAGGCTGCGGGCTTCGCCTCACAGCTTAATGTGCTTCAGCTAATTTGCTTTTTATTAAGAGATGCCAACCAACCATTCTCCCCCGGCTCCTCTATTAAAGCGTTAAGTGGCAAAAGAGTAAAGCAAGGTTGGCTTAAATGAATGTACAGGTATCTTACGGTTGGTACCCTGGCCAAACACAACATGCACAACTCTTTTACAGTCTACGTTTTATTATGCTGTAAATTAGGTGACGAGCAGAGTGAAAGGTATGAATAGTCGAAGATGTTCTTAGAATTAAATGTTTACCATGTCAGTCCAAATCTTTTTTAAGTCAATTCCAAAATAGGATACATAATACTGCAACATAATATATAAAAAACAATCTTCGTTTAATACAACATAAGTTTTCCCTTAAAAAAGTTTCCACATATATTCACCTTCACTAGCTATTGGCCCCTACTGTGAAGTATGTGGCCTTGACACAACGCCAAGTTGTTGTTTACCTACATAACTATTTGTATACTTTGTTTTAAAAATACAGAGAGTATATTGGGTTTGGGCAAATGTAAGTATGTAACAGCCAGACCCTTGATATAACCATCTCCGTTGATGGGTATAAAACGTTTACTTTTATTTGCAGGCAGATCAAGTTTATTTTGAATTTTTGCCACGCAATTTGGAACACAGTTTTGTATTCGCTAAAGTATTAGCAAAGATCGTACGATCGATAGTCAAGTTATACACTTTCGAAGGTACAGAGTATATTACTGTGGTGCATGACCCACTTTCTCACTTGTTGTCAAACTTATTTGTAGTTATTATGCGACGATGAATGATTGATTGTATTCATTTTGATCCTTTCACAGGTACAGGGTATTTCCAATTTCATCAGCATCACTCACATTGAGCTCTTCATGCACTGTCAGTCCGTCAACAGGACTGTGTGTAGCGATGCTTTTCCTTATTACCTTCGTCTCTGCTCGCTTTTTACTTAATGCAGTTTTACTCTTTGGCAGCTTCCGTGCTCGGTAGTTGAAAAATTTAAACTGCGCATAAATAAAAAATTTATTGCAGAGCAGAGAAAATCGAAAGTGGCTTTAAAAATTAACACCATTAATAAACTACAAAAGCTGAATGAAATATTTTTAGTGCAAGCTAATTAATACGAATCAATGAAAATAAAATAAACTATCAGAGGTGATGGGGGGAAATGGGGCATTATTTTGAATAAATTCTGTTTAATAACGCTAGGCCAGAAGATCCAGTATATTGATGGTTATATTAGATGATTTTCGTACGCTGAACACAAATCTGTTTTCAGAAATGGTCCATCACATGGAGATTTTTATTAATTTGAGCTTAATGTTGCAAAAAATGTCTATTTTCACCCTTTTTAGACTCGTTTTGTGGGGAAGCTACATTTGTTTTGACTCTCTTTGATATTATCGGAAAGTACTACTCCTAAAGCATAGTACGGAGACGCTGACAATTTTGTCGGTGCCTATCTAATTACATAGTTCAGGAAATCCGCTCATGAAAATTGTCAGAGCACATTGTTAGAGCGAGTACGGAGCAACCAGCAATTCGCTCTGACAATTGCATGGACCTGCCAACTCGTTTTTTTCCCGGCATGCCATTTGCCCAATGTATGCATACCACCCGAGTCTAAGCCTTCGCAGTCTCCACAGCCCCATGGAACGGCCCTACAGCCAACGGCCAAGCAGCCCTAAGCTGAAGTCTCCACAGCCCATTATAGTAGTGGCTCCTTCGGCTTACTGTGGTAGCTTTCGTTGCTACTGTTGTGGCCACCTTTACATCCGTATTAGTTTATCCTCCTCTAATACGCCCGGCGGCTATGATCCGTCTCTAGTCTATGGAGCTGGCTGTGGCTATGCATATTGCCTCTGGTTTAATGTGCGGCCCAGCAATTTTAATCTCCAGATGCGTTTTGTGTTGTCGTTATAGCAGTATGTCTAAGTGGCTTAGTTCTCAAAATTAAGGGCACGGCTTCTACCTTCCCACACAAAATTCTTCCATGAAATGGAATTAGCACAGACAACTGAATTTCCCCTAGTGACTTCCATTTTCAATTTTATATAGAACTTTTATTTTATTTGAATTAGCCCGCATATTTATAATACACACAACAGCTTATTTCTGTCTGTTGCCTGGTCGCACTACATTGTCTGAGCGGCTCTGGAAATTATCAAACAATTTCCGCTCCGACAAAATTGTCGTACTACGCTTTTACTTTGAAATAAACTATCCGTGGACTTTAGCTAAAACACTTACTGAATGTCGCTTATCTCTTCAGTACACACCTAATATGTGTGCAGGGACACCGCAACATAGAAGGAAATGAGTCGGCGGACAAACTGCCCAGAATAGGTATCACCATCGAGCTCCTTTTAGAGTAGAGCACGATAGGGATGACTATGGCAACATATAAGCTTCACACAAGAGCTGAAACACTTCGGCTTGTTACGGATTGCTGGAAGAACCTTTCCTCTTGTGCAGTAGCGAGGCTTACGTGGCCAACATTCGAACAAAAACGTACCAACACACTTTTACGTCACAGAAGAGATCATATATCACTTCTGGTGAGGACCCGCACGGGTCACTGTCTTATTGTCAGACACGCAGCTCTCCTAGGAGCCACTCACTATGACTTCTGCAGAAGCTGCAGATACGAAGAAGAGGATTAAACAGAAGGAGACTTAGGACACTTGGTGAACATCTCCTACCCAACCTCTCTGAGACATCCGGGCTAGAGATCCCACCTCTACCTAAATTCATTCAGTCTACACAATGGTTCAGTACCGAGGACCCCCCCTCAGCTTTGAGATTAGTATAGAGTTACTAGTGAAGTGTGAATCAGTGAACTGTCTATAACACTGTGCAACACTAAAAAGTTGATAGAGTCGAGACCAAAAAATTCTTAAAGGGTATGATGGTAGTACTAAAACCTTGGCTGGGTTTGGCCTGGTTAGCTGCCGTTTTCTTTTTATTGCATTTTGAAGATTTCAGCTTCTGATTGGGATTCGCAACTCCATATCTCGTAAACTATTTAGAATTTCGCTTTGACGTCTTAGAGGAAGTTGTTGCTCTTGGCTAAGCTTACAAAATATTCTTAAGTAGCACGACAAAAAAGTCACATCTTTATACTCAAAATTACAAAAATGTCTTAAAATCAACATGTATTCCCTTCATTTTGTACTGTTTTTCAACTTTGTCTTGAAAACTGTAACGAATTGGACTAAGCAATGCAGGACAAAAATGTAGCTTGGACTTAAATAAACAAACGATTGGAACATTTCAACTTCATGTGATTGGTCCTTCGTATAGTTACGGGCCCTTAAGCATGTAGAATTGGAACCAAAACTCGAAAAATGGCAATTTTTGGAACCAATTGGCCGACACAGTCAAAAATTTTGATTGTTTTGTATTAAATCAAGAAAATAGTAAGAAAATATAACTTAAAAACTGCAATTAAAAAAATTTAATATTTTTACTTTTTTACCGAAAATGTTCGTTTTTTTCGTGTTTTTATGAGAGTTGTACGTGCTTGTGGGCCTATAACAATATGAAAGAGTAACTAAATGAAGTTGGTTCGTTCTTACGGTTTGTGTATTTTGGTCTTAGCTACAACTTTGTGTTGAATTACTTGGCCAAATCTGAAACGGGTTTCAAGATGAAGTTGAAAAACAGTAGAAAAGTGGTAAAAACTTGACTTTTTTTTCTAACTTTTGAAATTTTGAGTATGAAGATGTAATTTTTTTGATTTGCTACAAAGAAATGTTTTGTAGGTCAAACCAAGAGCAACAACTTTGTTGAAGATTTAAATTCAAAATTCAAAATAGTGTACGAGATATGGAATCAGGGAAATCGACGCTGAATTCTGGCCTCGATCTCTGTGATACGTTGTGTGTGGTTCCAGTGTTTAGAGGCTCAGGAGGCTACTTGACGTGGTTGCTTGACTGCTAGTTGACTGGTTGTTTCGCAGGAAAGTGGGATCATTTGTTGTTAAAATGTTTGAGCGACGTTTTTTTCGTAAGCTCAAACAACCAATTGATGTATTTACGTGAAGACTTTAGCTGGATCTCAGCGGGTTGACTGGACATGTGATGCTGTATGTCAGTGGCTAATGTCGTCGATGCTGTGGATCGGACATGTGTGCTGTGCGAGTGTAGAATCGCCAATCACCGATCTCTTTTTGACAAGGTGGATGGAACTAGACCAAGGGCTCTTGAGTGGCTACTTAGGTCAGACTGAAGTAGCACTGCTGATGTCGGTACAAAGTATATTACAGTTGGGCTTGGCCGAATTTCTTACTTGTTAAAAGACTGATTTTATAATACGAAATTATATTAGCCTGATTGAACAACAGAAGACATTGCCACATCTTGCAGACAACTCCGAGTGTATCAAGTTCTTAATTTGAGTATCAAATTTTCATATTATTATACAAAGTCAATCTTCGCTGTGGTTGCCAATTATAACACACCACTTAAATAGCCATAATTAAATTTGCCTGTCGTCTAACTCAATTTCCCTGCTGCGGTATCATAGGCATCACCAGCAGCAGCAGCAGCAGCAGCGGCCAACCACAAATAGCAATCAATTCTTGGGCCACTCATAATTATCAATTGAAATATTAAGCATACGCCTCACCAACAAATGGCTTATGGCTAATTATTTATTTACAATACAGCGAAACAGCAAGCAAACTGCACACCGCAACGCCTTTGACGTCACAAGGAAAGAATTTCAAACACAAAAGAAACCCGAAATTATAGAAAACATTCATTGACACTTTCATAAATCGATGGCTGATTTATTACCAATAATTGCTTTTGATTGTTATGGCCGAGGCACACAAACAAACACAAATAAGCATACCAAAATTGTTTATAAACAAATGCGCAGCAAAAACATGAAACGTACCGAATTTCCATTTAAATAAATAATATTAATTGAAATAAACAGAAATGGCCCGAAGAAGTTCGAGCCATGTTAGGCAAAGGCCACCCAATTAGATGGCTGCTGTTAATTGCGCACGGGCACTGTTAATAACATTACTGGAAATGCAAACAATTTCGGAGAGCCGAAGCCTGCCGAGTTCGGAGTTTTGTCCCCCCCCAGGGCAAACAGCTGTTTATGGCATGGGCTTGTGTTATGTTGCTGCTGTCGCTTTGCTCAATGGCCAATCCTCCTTCTCATCATCATCATCATCAGCGTTGGCAGCGGCAGCAGCGTCGTCGTCGTCGTCGTCGTCGTTGATGTTAGACACCAATTTTCTTTAGCGGCTTCAGTCGTTGCCTGTCAACAAAGCGATGCGAACGTGTTCGAATTTGTGGCTCCACCTGAAAATGTGGAAATAGACGCGTTTCAATTTGTGCGGCAAAAATACAAAAATTGTGAAAAGTGTGAAAAATTACGAAAAACTTGCATTTGAAAGAAAATTTTTAAAAATTAGCAAAATAAACTAAACATTCAACTAATTCTTACGAAAGCAATCTCAATAAAAAGCCAAGGTAAATATTATTATCATAAATCTGCTCAAGCATGAACTTCGCCAAACCTTTTGAGTGCATAAAAAAGTAACGATTCCCCCCCAAACAACAATAAAACGAAAAGTGTCAAATTTATGCAAAGCGGCCAGAGGAGACAGCCGGAAATTTATATGGCTTATGAGCAGCGCACTCTGCGTCAGCTCAAGATGAAGGAAACCTTTCGCCTTCGCCAAGGATTTTCATTTGCCTTTGAAATGAAGAATTGTTGCGGTGGTCTTCTTGTTGCCTGTTTTCTTTGCGTTTTTATGTTTTGTAATTGTGCTGTAAACAAGATATTTGCATTCACATTTTCCCGCTCAACTGAGGGAGTATACATTGTCTTTTATTGCAAAGCGGTTGAAAACTGAATTATATGATAAACGAATAATGTTTGTAAATTGATAAATTAAAATTGAAAACGGTGTGCATAGATAGAAAAGTGGAGATTAAAATAGTTGAAAAGAATTTAGGTATTAGTTTTTAGAATTCGTTTTTGATATATTTCCAACGATTTGCTCTGATTCAATGTTTAACAAATGGAAATTAAATTGAAAAAAATGCGGAAAAAGTTGAATATAAATGAATGAAATTAGCAACTTCTTGCGGTGATGAGAAGCGAGTTTAAAAACGAGACTAATTGAGTTAATCATTTAAATAAAATTTAATTTCGATTGTGATTTATTGAAATCGACTATTTATCGTATGAAATTCGAGTTTCTCTCTTTAAATGCACGTATTGCAGAATGGTTGTTGTGCAGCGGGTAGTTTTTCTTAAAATTTTTTACACAACCGGCCAGCTTTACCAGCTATTGACGCTGAAGTAGGTATCTATGCCGTTTGGGGTTGAGCTGTACAACACTTTGTCTTGTGTGAAAATTGGACATAAGCTAACCAAAGAGATTTAGAGAAGCTCAACTATAACCTTTGGGCTGTTAAGCCAGAAATATATGTAGAAGTTATGATACCCTTTTCACCATTAAAGGAGATACAGGATATTAAAATAAAACAGTTATCTATTGTTAACCGAATCGGTGACATGAAACCATTTTTAAGCAGTTTTTGGAAACATCAACTAGAATTTAGATCACTTAACAAAATATTTTATCACTTTTACATTTCTCTTTTCCTTTCACACGACGAACCAGCATTCGTAGGCAACAAAATTAGACTTTTTCCAGTATATTGAAGGGCTGTTGGTGATTCTAGATGATTTTTGTGTTCTGAACGTCGAGATTTTTAGTAGTTTGAGTTGCAAAAAATGTCTATTTTGACCACTCTAAATCTCAATTTAGAGCTCTTCTATTTTAGATTTGAGTAAAGTAGCTCGATTTCTCAGGAACTTCAGCTGCTGCTCTGATCCACGTTGACGAATATTGCTTAGTTTTTCTGAATCCAATTAAAAATCACAGCTTTCGAAGTTCGACCGTTCGATCTATACCTCTATTTACCCGTCTTCATAATTATCTAAACTCTTATGAAAATTTTGCAAATTTCGCGACTTTCTGACCGTTTGATTCTATTTAACCGTTTACAATTGCCGTCTATCATAACTTCATAATAATCTAGGCTCAAATGAAAAATGTTCAAATTTCTCAATTTTTTGAACCGTTTAAGCTACAGCTTCCATTTACACAGAGAAAAAAATATATCAATTCTATGTTGATACGACCCTTACTTTGTTAAAATATCAATTTTTTCATTTCATTTGGCAAGAAAATAATATCATTCTGATCCAAAATAACATCATTTACTTTATTTGATATTAAACAGTTTCAGAATGATATTAAAAATAAAAATGTAAAAATGATATGATAAAAAATATCGATTTGAAATTTTTAACATATCAATTTGATATATTTTCATATCGGAGTAAAATTGATATAAAAAAATAAAAAAATTTTCTCGGTGTACCAACGCCTTCTTAGTAATCTAAACATTAAGGGCTTTCATTTATACTCACATGGTAATTTTGCAAATTTCGCGGTTTTTTGGACCTTAGAAACCTTGGCGTCCAACCATTGCTTAAAGTTTCATCGCAATCGGATGAACGGAAATTTGGACCATTTCCCGTTCATTTCTTCAACTCTGAAACCTTTCCGGGCAAGCGTCCAACCATGCCCCAAAGTTTCAACGCAATCGGAAATTTGGCAAATTTCGCTGTTTTTTTTTTAACATATCCCGCCCATTTCTTTAACTTGAAAACCTTCCAGGGCAAGCATCCAACCAATCCCCAAAGTTTCATTACAATTGTATGCACGGTATAATTTTGCAAATTTCGGGGTTTTTGGAATATTTTTCTCCCATTTTTTAACCTAGAAACCATGGCGGGCAAGCTTCCAACCATTCTCCAAAGTTTCATCACAATCGGATGAACGGTTTGGGTAGGCATAAGGGACAGCCAGACAAACATTAATTTTTATATATTTATCATCGCTTGAAGTTTTAAAAAAAAAAGTTTTTTTACAAATTCAATGAAGTTGTCCGTAAACTCTTTTATGGTGCATCTGGTCCGCAACGCCCACCATAATTACTGAACATTTCAAAATATCTTGTGTATCTAAATTATTTCTTCTTCTAAAGTAAAACTTTCTAAATTCGACCAAAAAATGTCCCTAAATGTAAATTGTTAATAAGAAATTAACTATACAATAAAAAAATCCTACGTAATTACTTAAATAATGTATTTTTGAAGATGCACGTAAAATTTTAATCTGAATCGCTGTAAAATTGTACAAATTATGGGTGCGGCCAGCTCGACAAAAGTACTTTTGAGATATTCCGAAAGTCGCCTCGTGCCGTGCAGCCTTTTATGAATGTTAGGAAATAAAATATTTAAGTAAATAATAATAAATAAAATAATCCAATTTCTTATACAGATGTATTTTCGCTATACTATTTGTATGTATAATGTTTATGTTTTTGTTTATTCTCAGAAATGACTTCTTAATCAAGATTGTAATTAGATTTAAGTAGCATAATTGCACTTAGAGTTTGTTAGTCTAATTTACCCCTGGGAGCCCAGAAAACAAACGCTCAACTATTACTTGTGTGGGTGCTGGGTAGCACAACTTTTGATAATTCAAAAAGATCCGGAAATAGTGTTCAATTTTTTCCCACCATTCCAATAGTCATCTTTTTTGTTTTAGAAACATATTTAATAAAAATGTGAGATTATTGTTAATTAGTAGTGTTTCATTTTCGGACGTGATATCATATGAGCGTCTACTTCACTCCAAACTTCCGTCAAACTTGAATTAGGGCTGTTTTCTCAAGATAATTCAATCAAATTAATGTTGCCCATTATTCACACAACATTATATTTTGGATCAAACATCATTCTCGAACAGACCATGTTCTCTAAATTCTAAATTGTGGGACAAAAGCTTGGTCAATGCTGAGTTGATATTTTTGATTTCCATTTTACATTGAATAGTTAGAATAAAGACAGATAGAAAGAATAGATAGAATAGATAATTTCGCTAATCTTGTCCCACACCTTAGGTTTAACAAAATAAAACTGGACTAGATCTGCTAAACATTCCAGCATCTGGAAAAATTGACAGTGTTAGGTCACATATGTTGAAGGAAAGATGACGAAGGTAAAGAATTGGGTTAGCTGCATTCACTCTTCTTCATAAGCCCAGCAGCAGTGCGGCGCAATGTATGTATGTAAAATGTTCATTGTACATACATCTAATAAGTTAACGTTTATCGAAATTTTTAGTAGTAGAGAAAAAACCTAAATTGAGCCATATATTTGTTTCTGTTTTGGTAATAATAACCGGTTATTATAATGAAGGTTATAGGGTTACGGTTATAGGAAAACAATTTTTAAAGTGTTTTTAGCGGTTAAGGGTTACGATTTCGGTTTCGGTTTTAATCTCTGGTTATTTCTGAATCAGAATGTGACCATACGGGACAATGCCAATTCAAGTAATACCCGTTTCTATTTTGCGCTCTAACCAAAATTCTTAAAAATATTAAAACCCATTTAAAAAAAAACCGAAGCACTCAAATTTGGTTAGTCAAAGTAACAGCCAAGAAAAGGCGAATCCTCAAAGGCCTAACCAAAACTTTCTTGCTCTTATTGCATATACATTTATATGAACATATCTACATATTTTCCACATGGAACGCGGCCTAGAAGAACATTCTCCCACACACAGCAGGGAGGACAAAGCGCACAAGTTTGTCATAGAACTCATATAAAGTACAATATATTGGCAGGCAATGCTTTTTTATGTCACAGCAAACAAAGCTTGCCAAATTTTCTCTAAAGCTTAAGGAAACCGTTTCGCAAAGTCATCTGCAGTGGCAGACGAACAAAATGCTGCATACTTTGGCGGGGCAAACAGCCAACGTTTTCCATTTGAATTGTACACTTTTCAGTGGCAAGTTGAATTAATAAAGACATACGTATAAAACCAGAGGGGGGATACATCGCACAGGATAGCTTCTGCAGAAAAACCACAAACTCAATGCAGATAATTAAATGTAATTACATAATGGGTCTGTGCTTGTGTATCTGTGTGCTGTGTGAAAGAGTCTGTGTGTCCGTACAATTCACTTGGTTGCCACACTTTTATAGAAATAAAGCTTATTATCAGATGTCGAGAATGGGATGCACTTAAAAAATAAAAATATACAGGGGGATTTTTTTTTTTGTTTTCAACTGCTCGCAAATATCTGAATAGTTAAATAATCATCGTTTTTCTTAAAATAATTTTACAATGCCGTATGCAAGAGTGAATTTATGGAATTATCAAACGAAGCGATATTCTTCTAACGACAGAATTTCTAAGTTTGGTTTAATTTATGAGATATCCTATCCCAAATTCAAATATTGTATTTTTTTGACAATCAAAAGACTACAAGGTCATCAGCCTGATATCATTCTTGATCAAAAAAAAATAAATTAAAAACTATTGACCCTCTACAACTCCTCATAGCCATCATTAAGAAAGCCAAACACCTGCTAGAGTTTGCCTGGGAGCACTTCTTGTATCCTCAGAAGCAAAAAAGCTAAGCCACAGAGCAAGAGCGATCTATAAGGCACTTGACTCCTGGATATACAACCTGCTGAGCTGCAGGCTACCTCAACCATGAGTACCTGGCGGTACCAAATGTTACTTAAATCCAGCTCAATCATGAACTGTACTTTTAAGGAGATACTAAAAAGCAGAGAGGGGGCGGACTTCATTCTCTTTACCAAGAGATACAAGGTAACGCAATGCAAAAAACTGCATTAAATATCTTGGAATAGGAATCGGTAGCTAATTTTCCTGGAGACTCAATGTAGAGGAAAGGTTGTAAGAGGCAACCATTGCGATTTATGCATCCCAGATGCTTAACAGCGTTTATTTCAGTTGTGCCACCGCTAGTATATAGTATAGTAGTCCCGTCCCGATCCCGACCAGTAACGATAGCAACCAACAATTTTTTAATTCAATCCCGTCCCGTCCCGATCCCGGCCCAAGTCTATTCCGACCCGTCCCGGTTCAGACCTTAAATCTTTTTGTAGGAATTGAAGACAGTTTTTATATACAAAATTATAAGAAAAAAATAATTTTAACCAGAAAACATACCTTCGGTTTTGGAAAGTGGCCGCAAATCCTTTGTCACAAACAATAGCTGCTGTCGATCTAGATTTTCGATGACTTTAGGTGGAACTTTTCTTTTCATAGAATGGTTGAAAATAGGTTGCTTTTCGCTTGTGGCATTTGACATTTTTGTGTTATCCACTTGTGCCAGTGCGGCCTGCATATGGAAACACATCTTTGCACTTTACACAAAACACCAAATCTACCTGCTTGTTAATGACTTCTATCAATTAAAAGTTTTTTCCACACTTTTAATTTAGATGATGACGGTTTTATGTTAATATCATCATACAAAAAGTTTAGCTTTTATGTGCTGTTTATTAAGCGGCGCCATCTTCACACGCTTTTATAAGTGTACCCATTTTTTAATTCAAATGGAAGTGTGACCATTCGGCTAATTGGAAAAAGTAATTATCGATAAAAAATAAATCGGGACTCGGAAAGTTTCGGGATTTTGCACTTATCCTGTCCCGACCCTATCATGACCAACAATATTCAATTCAATCCCGATCCCTTTTTTTTTTGAGTACCTTGCGAGTTCTGCGGAGTTCACGTCCCGCTGTTATGGTGGTAAGAACCTAGATGTGGGATCGGCCGTATACTGTAAACATGCAGAAATTAGACACTCCTACAAACTTCGAAACTACAGTACCATATTTTAGACGAAAGACTTTGCAATAATGAAAGCAGTGCGTCATCTGCATCTCTCATCATCTCAGAAATTTTTTTCTATATTTAAAAAAAACCAGTCAAGAAATGAAATCGATCTAAAATTTTGAAATATTTTCCATATTTAAGACTTTATTCCTAAAAATTAGTTTTCAGGGCAACTAAAATTCGGAAATAAAATCTCTTAAATATAGAAATTATTTCGAAACCTTAGGGCGATTTCAATTCCTGACTGATGTTTCTTAAATATGGAAAAATAATTTACTGAGTGTAGCATAAGCTGGAATAGTTTTTAGCCAGGAACGGCTGCAGCATCTCTAAGTTCATGTGCAAGGCAAAGGAGAACCTGCAGATTACTGATTTTCATATTAGATGGTCACTGCCTAGCAGCCATATACAAACTAAGCATACACAGAAAAAAAAATTCGAGATATACGGGCTAAAATCAATACCAAACAATGTCAGAAGTCGGTCAAGTCCGGATTTTCTCAAACCAAGAACGAGAAGGATTGGTTTGAGTACAGATTTTTCAATCCCGGAATTCTTATCTTGATCCCGACTTTAGCTCGGGAGAGTTTGACCTTAGCTTGTTATTCGAGCTCGATTTGAGCCCTCAATCGGATTCAATCAAGACGGTCCGATATTGATTTATGCTCGACATTCGTACTTGATTTGATCTGGAAGTCAGCTTCGAATACCCGAGATTAAATACAGCTCGATACTCGAACTGCATTCCATCCAAAAAAGTATTCTCGATGTTTAAATTCATTTTGACCCAAAAAAAGCATATCATAAGAACTCCATTCTACTTTTTGAACGACCTTTTGCATTGTCAACTTGCTGGTTCTAGCCGGCTCGAGGTCATTAGTTTGCATACAACTGTAAAAACAGGACACAAACAACATGAGAATGAAGGTTGGTTGCTATTGAAATCTCTTTAATAGACTTGACCCATCGACTGCAATTCAGAAGCTATCTTCTCATGCTGGAAGTGCTATAACTGGTAGCGAATTCCAAGGCAACGGTTAGTGCAAAAACCCACACAACCAATAACTCCTAAGCTCTCAGATTAATACGTGTTTGTGGGTAGCCATTTTGCCTGAGAGAGCTTTTCTCTCTCGGTTTCTTTTTCGTTTTGACGGTGGAATTCCGTACTTACTTCAATCTCGAGTCCGGATCATTTGATTTTCAAGTAGGATCCGTACTTGAAATGAGCATTTTCGGATTGATACAAGCCTTTTTGGATTGTCCCAATCCTTTCGAACTTGATTCAAGTAGAATCTAGTACGACTCGTTCTTGAAATTTGAATCCGAAGGTCGAGATCAAATCAATTAGCGACAGTTGAAATCTACGGGAAATGTCGAAAGCCTGTTGTTACCCCCAAAGCGCTTGAATAAAACAACCGACCCAGAGGCAATTCAAAAAAATATTGGCATACGGCAAATCGTTACAGATCCTGTGGGAATTTTAACTTGAAGCGATCTTCAAAGGAAAACACCCAGGATAAGGTCCTCATGTGTCCTCCCCCAGCATTGTATGGATTTCTTATGCGTACGGTCGTTGCTTTGAAGCCATTTCATTTTTTTTTTCATTTTCTGCTGCCTCGCACACGCAAGCAATATGCGATAGGAAGTGTTTTTTCTGTTAATGATAATTTTAAGATTAAAGTGTCATTTGCACAAGCTGAGATACACGTGCAACTTTCCTCTGTAAGGGTGAGGAAGAACTGCTTTCCCATTCAATTCATGTGTTCAATTTTCCGTTAGCGAAAAGTTAAATGAAAATATTGCTAGAAAACCACAACTCCGAAAAAGTCAAAGAAGAAATATGTTTAAGCTATTAAGGGCCGATTATTCATCTTTAAGATAGCTCCTATGTGGCAGGTAATCACAGCATTAACTCTGCTATCTAGTAGATAAAATAAAAAAAGGATTTACACTTTAAGATGAGTACAATTATAGTTATCGTTTTATGTTCCTTAAACTGAGCCTCAACTGGGAAAAAGCATCATCACACTTAGAACACACAAGTTTTTTTTATAGTCGAAGCCAGTTCTAAAAGTTTCAAGGGAATGGCAAAGCCTGGCACACTTTACTTATAAGACGAAATGTTTATCAACCAGTTTGGAATTGTATCAACAGCAGTGTGTAAGAAAACTTCCCCCGACCCCTCTCACAGTAGGCACACACACACACACTACCCACTGCACCACAACCCTGCACAAATATTTCGTTTCGGACCACAGATTAAGACGTTGTCAAATTAAAACACACAAACTGTTTGCTGCTAATCCAACACTTGAATACCTAGACCCAATGTTAAAGTTGATGTGTACATCAAACTATTCCCACTTAACTAGAGTACACTATATATACAACGTAATTAAATTACAACAACAACACACAAATGAGCACAGCAACATAAAGCAGATTCATACGTAAATGTAGGTACATACTTATAGGAGGCATGTAGCTGCGAGTATCTATACCGCAGTGTGCCACTGATATTTGATAAGAGCTTATGATGATGATTAAGTACAGCCGGGCACAGGCCCATAACCCAAACTCATTTCCCTTACCCCTTAAAAGGGAGCTGGCGGCGGTCGAGTCAATAAAATGTAATTAAATCGACATTGTTATCAGCAAAACACAGACACACACGCACACGCACACAATGACACTTTCTGTACATACTTTTCCACAAAAGTTTTACTTTGTTTTATGGCGAGTTTTGTTTGTTTTTGGGAAATATTTGTTTTTAATTGTTGTTTAGGTAAATGAATAACATTTGCAATTAAAAGTTTTAGGAGGCCCAAAAATTAATCTGCCCCCCAAAAAAAAAGTGAATAAAAGAACCATCAATAGAAACTTTGAAACTAATTTGTGTAACCATATCCTGCTCTTCCATTTCAAAAGCAAAAAATACAAAAAAATTTCATCAATTTCAAATAGTTTTTTCCGTAGAGGTAAATGGAAAACTTTTGCCCTTCAATTGGCCAAAGCCCAAAAGTAAAGTCAAAGTTTTCTGTAGCCACTTTTTATTTAAATTTTCTGAAATTAAATTCATGGCCTTTTGGGTTTGTTTATCGGTACTTGAGCTTCGCTTTGTATTTGATTTACAATTTGCACGCTTTTAGGCGGATCATCAAAAGTTGCCTATTGAATTTATCAAGGGTTATCACTGTGGCCTTTTATTTTTTCAATTCAAACGATTTTAATTGAAAAGGTGGGCCAAAGGTAGTCCAAAAAAAGGGTTAAACAAATTAAATTCAAAGTTTTGGTTAATTTAAAAGGGAAACGCTAATGATAATTATCTCAGCACTCAAGACCTTCTTTTTTTTTGTGGGCAATCAATTTGCTTTGCATGGCCAAGTGATGAGCCACTTCAACAACATTTTGAAATTACCTCAGAGCACATGGAACACACGACTGTGAAGAGCTGGCCACCGCATCTACATATAAACACCAAATGAAAATCTACATTTGCCTGCCTCTGATGACCTCTACAAAATTTGTGGATTTTTTTCTATTTTTTGAGGTACACTTGCAGTTCCTGCCATTGCATAATTCGGTTGAGTTCTTTGGCTTTTAGTTTGAGTTGCCTCCATATTCAAATACAAGAGGAAGAGAGAGAAAAAAAAAAGAGCATATACATCAGATTCAGACAGCAGTCACCAGTTCATCAACGACTGAGTTGAGTTGTTCACTTGGCCAAATTGCATGTCTGTTCAAAGTTTTACTATCCTCACCCACCACCACATCATTGCAGATCTGTGTGCACCCGCCCCACATCACTTATGAGTGTGCACTTTTGTGGTAGTTTCATTACCAAAATTTTCACACACTCCTGGTCTGATGAACACTCATTAAATTCTTTAAGGCTTTAAGTGTGCAGAGAAAATTACCTTAATTAAGTAATCTGATATGTGCACGTACTTGTACCTTGAACCCACATCAAACTTCAAGGCAATTGAGGCATCAATTTTCTTTGCATTTTCTCTTATAAAAAGGAAATGCTTTCCTTTTTTGATTGAAATCAACTAAATGAACTCTGCAACCAAATCGACAGCGAAAAATTTAGCAAAGCGGAGCAAAGCCGATTGGTCAGTATTTCTGTTTTCCATTTATCTAAATCAAATTTTAATCTTGTTTAATTAATCTTGTTTTCTCGAAACTAGTTGGTTTCTGTAAATGCACCTCATACAATGTTTTACTTATTACCTTCCTATTTAACCTGAAACTAAAACGCAAATTCTTGGAAAAGGTACCACAAAGGCACACAAGCAACACGAGCCGTGCATTAATACAACGAATTCTTAGAAAAAATTATTGTCTGTCAAGCTGTTTCTCAGTAATTTTGTGCATACATTCACATTAGAGACGAACCAGCGACTGACCAAAATCAAATCACAGTGTGACTGGACAGGAACAATCACGTTACCAATATAACACAATGGGCGTGTTCAGCAGAATAATTGATCCCTGAACAGGTATCACAAAAAAATAATGCATCAAATAGTTTCTGCTGAACGAAGTGCTACATTTTTAACAAGGCCCCGAGGCGATGAATTTTGAGAAGGCGGGTGAGACATATTAGCGCTCCGTGTCAACATAAATTTTGCATCTACGAAGTCATAATTAGGCTTAATTATATTTTAGAATTTATTATACTTATTTACAGCCGATAAAAAAGTTTATCTTTGCAATCAATGCACAAAATGCGCATATTGTTACCGATATACCGTCTATCACTTCAAAGTAGAAAACTATTTCTTGGATACATGCTCCTCTATCATGATACTTCAAATTGGCTTTCATGATATCGCATCACTCAAGTTCAGCAGAAGGATCAGTGAAAATTTATACTTGATCAGGGAGCAAGTTGTTCTGCTGAACAGGCCCAATCTTAATGCCCGGTTCTCACTGCAGCGCATTCTTGCATTCTTGTGTCGAATGCTGCATTCCTGTCATACAAAAATCATAGGGTCTAGTGATAGTAAAAAAGGTTCCATTCAATTTGAATGCACCTGCATCCGTGACTGTTTGAGCAGTGACTGGGCAAGGTATCAATAATTTTGCCTATCGAGCGAGTATGTTAACACTAACCAAAATCAAAACCATATCTGTGGCAATAAGGAATAACAGCAGAAGTGCGATTTTCCTATTTTACAGGAAAGCAATTATTAATTTTTAATGAATAAGTGAAAAAAAAGGAATTGGTCCCAAAGTGGAAATTTTTCACAGATTGTAACCGTAATTACTATATGTACACTGCTCGCCACTTGAATAGGACACCTCTAAAGTCGATTTTCTATAGTTAATTGCTGCTAAACCAAGCCATCTACGAAAATAATTTTTGTTTTCTTATAAAGTTTATTTAAATGTGGTAATTAGACGAAATTACAAAACTATTCAAAAGTTGTAAGTATACAAAAAACATTGTTAACCAATAAGTAACAAATTTTGGAGTCTTCATTTTGCACAACTTGAATAGGACACTTTATCCAAAAACCATTTAAGAATATTTCAATCCTATTCAAATAACAATATTACTTAAATAAGAAATTACTAAGGCCTTGGAAAGGCCTCTTTCAATATGCCATTATAACACAACGCATTCATGGTGGTTGGAATAAATTTAAGCTCACAGGTGCCATGATAGGAAATGGCTCCCATGCCATAGTACCTCCAGCACTGCTGTGCAACTTAGCAAGATGGTGCGGTTCTTTTCGAAGATCATGAAAATAGTAGCTGTAGCCATCGTGGCCCTCCAAATTAAACTTTATTTCAGGCGTTGTAACTTCCGAGCCGGGTTAAGAGGTGGCTTCTTCTTGATTTTTAGTCTCTTCAGGTGCTGTAGCATTATTAGTAACACGACTGATGGTTGTCAAACTTGCTTTAACGTTGCATTTTTCCCTTATCTTGGCCAAAGAGTCGTGCGAATTGGAAGCTTCTCTTAATATAAGTCGCTTGTCCGCAATTGCAAGCACACTGTGGGTGAGGCCCTTCATGTTTTTACCATGATTAGCCTCGTTACTTAAAAAATTTGTTATGGCGTGACGGCTTCTGTCGACTTTTTATGCTTTTTCCCAATAGGATGATCAGTATTACTTTGTAAGCTTGAAATGTGCCTTGGCGTCTGACTCAGATAATGAAGTGCCACGCCCCATTTTAATTTTTTAAAATTTGTATATACACTTCAATTAAAGCAAAAAGTTTAAGTAAACTACAAATTTGTGTGCAACAATGTCAACGATACCGACCAAATAAAATGCATGTCACTATTCAAGTGGCGCAAAAATTCAATGGAATCTGCATGCTCACATAAAGTGCATAACAAGCTTTATAACGTGTGTTTATTCCAAAACTTGGAATATACCAGGAAGAGCGAAGAATGCTTGCACAAAGATAATATGCAAACAATAGCGTTATTCTACCATTTCGGTTTCGAAGTTACGAGCAGTTTTCAAGAGAGCATACAGGATCGTCCTATTACAAGTGGCGAGCAGTGTACATAAGTCTTTTTGAATAAATCAAGTTGTTATTTTAGCATTTTGACGTACAGACCACAACTTATTTACATTTCTTCAGACTTAAACCTCTTAACCGATCGGTGTGAAATTTTGACACAATATAGAAATGATACCGAGGAAGGCATCTCTCAATCTCATTCATTTTCATTCATTCTTAACTTGAAATAAAGGCTTTGTAAATATTTGCTTATAAATTTTTTTATATATATGAAATAATAATACTAAGTTTAGGATTCCTACAAAATTTAGTCCTAAAACAAGACTTTTTAGGTAAAATGACCTTTATTTTAGGAAATTATTGCCTGAAAATCACATTTCTTTCTTCTGGGTGTATTGCCACAGATATGCAATGATGTGAGCGCAACTAAAATTGAAAATCACCATGGCCAAAGAAGCAGCTAAAATTAACCAATATTGCAATTTAAGAGCATGACTGTCGGGGTACTCGACTGCAGCACTCTTACTTGTTTCTGCTAGTTTATGTGACAGTTGGCTGTATGTAGAAGATGTGAAATCGGTCCTAAATTGTAAGTTTAAATGACACATATCATAAATCACGCATATGATGAGAAATCGCCCATTAGCCTGCGCTGTATTACTTCTGCAATCCCATTTTAAAATTTTATTAATTATTATTTGATAAAGTATTCGAATCGACGCATCTGAAGCTGGGCCACATGCTTCGCGACAAAGCCAATCATGGCATCAATTCAATTTCAATCAGCCCTGCTGCGAATTCACTAATTAGTACATAAGATGAGAAGAATATCTGTGGTTACTAAATCAGGTAGTCCTTTTTGACGAATTGTATCCACTTACTTAGCATTGAGCAAACCACTTAAGCAGTTCCGCTTTTCTGCAAACCTGATCCTAATATGCTTGTCAGCATTATTTTCAAATGTCTGGAACTCCAAATTTATTTTGAAAACAATCAATTTTCGGATTAAGATTTTATAAATTAGAAATTGACAATGATTTTGGAAACGAAACCCCTTTTAGTTTCTTTGTAATTTAGTTCAGGTTCAGGCAATAAAAATAAATTTGCTCCTACCTAACTATTTCCACCAAAGAAATGAAGAAAATGATATCATTTCTTCCTTTCAAATTGTTGTTGCATTTCGCCCTTTATTTCTTTCATTTCTCAAAACCCACGAAGGAATTTGGTATTTTTTAAAAAAGTACTCCCTAATCTCTGGCACTTCTCGTTACTCTCTGGAAACTGAAAGTGTCATCACCAATAAAATGTTGATTTGAATTTAAATAGTAGGCACAATTTTGTTTAAAATATAAATTAGTCACAAAAGTTGTGTATTTAGCTTTCTGCTGATAGTTCAGGGCGATAACAATTCGTTCGCCCCGCGTATTTGCTTTCCTGACGGGTATGTCTTTTTTTTGGGTAAATATTGAAAAAGTCTCCGTGAGTTTGAAAGTGCCGCCTGTAGTTTAAGTCAAACCATTCAGCTGTTTTTGTCAACGTGGTATTGCGAATGTCAAAAAGAAGCCGATTTGTCAATGGAAACAGCATCATTTTTAGAAATGAAAATGATAAGAAATGAAGCCAGTGGAAATAGGCTATAAAACTAGTTGTGACGTACATTGAGTGCGGGCTTAAGTCGAGCTTAACTTATTTTACTGATTTGCGTGCTTTTTAGTTTTAGCACCAGAGAGTGGGACACATAGTGTAACACCCAGTCCAAACGCCAAAAAAGACATTAACAAGCTTTTTATCAAAAAACGCGAAGGCCAAGCTTACTTCGTCTGTGCCGAAGTTTCTATACCCTTGCAAATGCTGTTTTTGAAATGTCCGAGTTTAAGAACGCTTACATAAAAATCAAACATTTTTGTAACTAAAACCCATTTTCGACCAAATTTCGCGAATCTTTTTGAAAACATTTCAAATTAACAATCGCCGAGTTTAAGAAAGATAAAATTTAAAACCAAAAAATTCACTAAAACTCATTTTCCGACTGATCGGTCCTATGGCAGCCTTAAGATATAGTCATCCGATTTCGACCAAATTTTGCGAATGTATTTGAAAGCATATATAATTAGTAATCAGTGAGCTTAAGAACGCTAACAATCAAAACAAAACAAAATTCTTACTAAGAACCATTTTCAACCGATTGGTTCTATGGCAACCATAAGATATAGTCACCCGATGTTGATCAACTTTTTCATATAAGTTTGAAAGCGCTTAATATTAAGAAGCACCGACCTTAAGTACGATTTACTTGAAAACAAAAAAGACCCATTTTCCGACCGATGGTTCCTATGCCAGCTATAAGATATAGTCATCCGATCCGGTCGGCTCCGACATATTAGCAGCGTGCAGGAAAAAGAAGACTCTGTGCTAAATTTCATCTTGATAGCTTTAAAACTGAGAGACAAGTTTGCGTAGAAACAGACTGACAGACGGACGGACAAAGCTAAATCGCCCTGATCAAGAGTATATATAGTTAATGGGGTCGGAAATGAATATTTCTATGCGTTGCAAACTTCTGGGCAAAATAATAATACCCTTTGCGAAGGGTATAAAAATTTCATATTTTGTATTCGTTAGATTATCGAATCACTCTACTGGAGCACACCAACTAAATCACTAAACTAAGAATTTACTCATACTAGCAAATTGAATTGTCAACTTTTCCAACTAAAAACAAACAACATAAAAATCCCCAAAAGTTAGAATGAGTCATTTGAGTGAGCCTGTCATTTCAATTAGCCTTTGTTCAACATTTTGTTAGTTTGCTTTAGAGCTTTTTATACAAGTTGTCCAAAAACTGCCGTGTCATGTCATGTCGTGGATATGTGCCTAAACTGTGGCCAGTGAAAAATGAGTTTAGTTGTTAACTAGAGGGTGGAGAAAATATAAATCTGTGAAGCATAGTTGAAATTGTAACTAGCGCGCATAAGTATGCTATAATATTTTCAAAAGTATTTTTATTAATCTGTTATTAATTACTCAGCGGGCCAAGTAATTTACTTTGACACTTCGCCTGGGGGCAATATCAACAACAAAAATCAACTAGACTTGGCCAAACTTCAAAGTGCAACAAGTGCTTGGCCGCAGAAAATTTATCGATGGCCAAACTTGCTTTCAAAGTGAATTACGACAAGTTTTGTCCCACTCTCCTGACGGTGTTTTCTTTTTTTATGTACTGCCAGGCAACGCTTTGTGTGTGTGTGTGTGTGTGTGAGTGGAGAGAGCAACTGAAATCGGCCGTAAGGAAGATAAATGTTCTTAAGTTTGTGGCGCTTTCTTCTACCATAGGTGGACCAAGCAGTTTTTTTTTCGCAGAGCTCTAATAAAAGTTAATTGTGCACTCGTGTGACTAATTGAAAAGTTTCAACTTGAATGACGAAAATCGAAAAACTTCTTAGTACAGTCGGAAATTGTTAGTGAAAGTTGTTTGCCTGGTTGACAAGTAACGAAATTAAGACGAAAAAAAAAAGACACAAACATGAAACAAAAACTCTTTTGGAAGCGGAATGAAATTCATTTTCGTTTGTAGCTTTTTAAAGCATCATTTTTATGGCCTCATGTTTCACTTAGCTAACATTCGTTTGTTGTAGTCATAAATATCGACAAAAAAAAAGTAACTTTTTTAGGCTTCGACATGTTTCAATGATCTGCATATCGGGTTATAGTTTTTACGATGTTGGCCACCCATTTGGTTGGTTTATATGTGCGATTTATGTGCAGTGTCCATTTATCGCACCATCACGTCTTGTTTTGCTGTTGAAGTACAAGGAGCGGCCCATAAATTTATGTCAAATAAGCCTTTTGCTGCTGTGTATTTACATATCCGTTTGGACATATATATATTTTTTTAGCAAGTTAAATGAACAGGAAGAGCGTAAACTTTGTCACTTTTTATAACAAACATTTCATTTGATGTACCAGCCGCATCACTTTTTCTATTTGTCATTTGTTGGGTAAATTTCCTGTCATTTTTCCCCTTTTTTTACGACAGCGGCCACTTCTTTTGGTAAGAGGTATATATTTTTTTTTGGGTGTTTGTAATGCGTTTTCTATGGAGATTTTATGACTCTTAAAAGTAAGCATCAGCTTTTAATTTTGAAACGTAAAATGAATTTAAATATTCAAAAATGGGAAAATATTGCTTGCGAAAGACAGTCCTTAGAAACAGTTTCAGAAAAGTGAATATTTAAACAATGTTTTCCAAATTTTTACTGATTTTGACAATTTGAAAATTTGTTGATTCTATTGAGCAATTTTGTTAACGCAAATTTTACTTTTGCTCCAAAAACTTTAAGAATGTTCTAAAACGATCAGTCCACTCTATTCTACATATGACTTACTGTATTATTCCAGAAAAAATTCAACTTATACTCTACTTTTCTTAAGAAAAGTTACCTACAATCTGTACTTGATTCGATTTTCATTGTGCTCACATTAAATTTAATTTTCACAGATTTATTCTGTACCTGAATGAAATAAATTATGTTGTCATTGTTTATATACTTGCGCACACTTCCTGACACTCACCCGTCTTCCCTCCCCCCACTCTCATTGACTTGATTCCCACGAAAAATATGTGCTCAGCCGTGACATGGCGACACACTTCGTTTTGGTCAGGTCATGATTTATAAATAATTAAATATTTATTTTTGCACGTCGTAAATGACGTTGATGATGATGATGATTATGAGGACAATGTTTAGGTAGGTGTTTGCCTTTTGGCCCACCATATGCTCATTAATATTAACAAGGCACCACCATCCAAGTCGAGTGTCTCTCTCTCTCTATGCCTCTCTGTCTATCTCTCTCACCTTCGCTATCTAATCTCAACAGGTGTTTGTGTGGTTTATGTCAGGCCACACGTGTCGCCATGCCTGTCCTTGTTCTTGTTGGCAATCAAGTCAAGTACCTTTGCCTGCTGAGAATTCCTTACTACATGTTTGTATGTCGAAGTGGAAGTGCGATTTGAGCTCTAGTCTCGTTTTCGTTTAGCTTGAATCCAATTTCCATTATCCAATTTAATCCCGGCATGTGCGCAAAAGTAAACCACATGCCCCTCCCGCTATGCAAATCAAAGCGAATAGAAAAATCAATCTTTAAACCTCTTTGCCTCTTCAATTCAAATGGCATAATTTCTGACCCGCGGGTCCTGAAGTATGATTGAAAACAACATTTATTATTTATATGTAAGCCAAAAAAACAAAAAGATGGCGACTGCCTCATGCATTTTTCACTTGCTATCAAACAAAAAAATATAACGCCTACACGAATACCATTTTGTTTACCTAGAGGTAAGCCCCTTGCTGCTCCATTTAGTCTGCTGTTATCACAGGTATCAAAAAAGAAAGAATATACAATAAAAAAATAAACAAACTTCAGGTCAAATAAAAAATGTATAATTTTCTGACAACACAAAAGAGCCCAGAGCATAATTCAATAATAATGAAAGTCGACTTGAAGCATACCCAGGAGAGCATATAATAAATAAAGGCTCTTCTTTTTAGTTAAGCTTATAAGCCAAATTTTGCATTCCAACGACTGTATTAAGCAGCTTACACATTATAAGCTTTTACTTTATTTATACGCTGCTTTTGAAATATCAGAGTTTAAGAACGCTAGCATTGAAATCACAAATTTTTCTAACTGAAAACCATTTCTTTGAAAACATATCAAATTAACTAACGCCGAGTTTAAGAATGATAAAATTGGAAAAAAAAAACTTTTCTCACTAATAATACCCCTTACAAGGGTATAAAAATTGCTATAATATGTGCTTTGGTTTTTATTTAACTGCAAAATATAGTATGAAACAGGCTATGCGCACGGCGCGCATTTGATTTTGATTTGCGCATAGAGAGATAACAACAACTTCATATGTGTTCTCTCTTCTCTTTCTCTCTTTTGCCTCTTGCAAATTCGAACGCGAAAACAAAGATAAGGATGCGTTGCACAGTGGGTTATTGAACCCCATAAGTGTGATTGTATTTGTTTTTTTACGAAAGTATATTAAATTCTGCATAAGATTTGCAGGAACAGTAATGCCCTAGTAATTACACTGTGCAACACTTAAGAGTTGATCGAGTCGGGACCAAAAAATTCTGAAAGGGTATGGGTAGTGCAAAAACCTTCGCTGGGTTTGGCCTGGTCAGCTGCCGTTTTCTTTTTATTGCATTTTGAAGTTTTCAGCTTATGATTGGGATTCGCAACTCCATATCTCGTAAACTATTTGGAATTTCGCTTTGACGTCTTAGAGGAAGTCGTTGCTCTTGGCTTGGCTTACAAAACATTCTTAAGTAGCAAGTCAAAAAAATCACATCTTTTTACTCAAAATTACAAAAATGTCTTAAAATTATCATGTTTTCCCCTCATTTTGTACTCTTTTTCAACTTTGTCTTGAAAACTGTAACGAATTTGACTAAGCAATGCAGGACGAAAACGTAGCTTGGACTTAAATAAACAAACGATTGGAACATATCAACTTCATTCGATTGGTCTTTCGTATAGTTACGGGCCCTTAAGCATGTAGAATTGGAAACAAAACTCGCAAAATGACAATTTTTGGTACCAATTGGCCGACACAGTCAAAAATTTCGATTGTTTTGTATTAAATCAAGAAAATAGTAATAGCTTAAAAATTGTAATTAAAAAAATTTAATATTTTGACTTTTTTGAGTTTTTATGAGAGTTGTACGTGCTTCTGGGCCTATATGAAAGAGTAACTAAATGAAGTTGGTTCGTCATAACGATTTGTTTATTTTGGTCTAATCTACAACTTTGTGCTGAATTACTTGTCCAAATTTGAAAAGGGTTTCAAGATGAAGTTGAAAAACTGTAGAAAAGTGATCAAAACTTGGATTTTTTGGGAAACTTTTGTAATTTTGAGTATGAAGATATAATTTTTTTGATTTGCTACAAAGAAATGTTTTGTAGGCCGAGCCAAGAGCAACAACTTTGCTAAAGACTTAAAAGCAAAATTCACAATAATTTACGAGATATTGAATCGTTAGTCCTACTCTGATGCTGGAAAGTTCAAAGTGCAATAAAAAGAAAACGGCTGCTAATCCAATACAGGGTTTTTATACTACCATCACACCCTTTCACAATTTTTTAATCTCGATGCTATCAACTTTTTTGAGTTCAAAAATGTGTCACAGTGTTATTGGAGCCGAGTAATTTTGATTCATAGTTTAAAATTTTTTGCAACTTGTGAGGAGGCTAAAAATTTGACTTAATTGCCCAAATATAAAGTGAATATTTTCTTGATTTGTGTTTAAAATGTTTAATCTTGGTAACGGATTATTTTAATACACATATTTAACCAATTATAAAAACTTTTTGTAAAAATATTGATTAAGGTTTTAAAAAAAGGTACAATTAAAACAAAAACTCGACAAAAAACTTGTTTTTTTCCAATCTCGTAGCCCTAAAGTTTAATTATATTCTTCATTTACCCAGCTCTTTGCGACAACCAAGATATTTGAGTTTACATACGCACGGTCGGGTGCGGGAAACTATTTAAGAGGTTCAAATTGCCTCCAACATTGGGCAAATTTTTCATTCAAAGCCCCGAAATAATAGAAACCCGTTCTTTAACCAATAAGAGAATTGTCCTAGAGGCTCAAGAAGCCAAAAAAAAGAACTTTGACAAATATGTGGAGAATTTTTCGAGAAAAACTAGCAGATTTTTGTCCAATGAGGACATATTCAATATGTTTTTATAAGCTTAGATCCTTTAAGTTCCAGTTAGCACAAACTGCAGAAAATGTAATTGGATCACTTACCAGCAAAGGCGCTGGCTCTATTTGAACCTGTATAGCAGAATGTCAGCGAGTCTTACAGCATTTCTGATGCTAGTGAATTTTCAGACTACGATGAAAACGGGAATTATTTATTTAAGATTTTTGTTTATTTATATTTTAATTTTTGTATTCTTATTATTATTGTAAAACATATATTTAACGATATCTTGTTGTCACATGGCAGCATATGCAAGTGACACACATAAATTTAGTTCAATTATCTGAAAAAAACAATTTTTCTTAACTTTGACCGACCTTTCTTATGCCAACTATAAGATAAAATAGTCCGACTTTAGTCAAATTTTGACAGATACTTTTGTACATAGTCCCACACATTTGTGGTGAGTTTGCCGAAACTGAATTTATCCACACTTTTTGGGTCAAACACCCCACAGTGAGTTGTTTTCAATGTAGATTTTGTTATTGCAGGACCAATGATTTCGATTGAAAATAATCGGAGTTAATAAAAGGTTTCCTCTTTTTATATCTTGTGGTAGTTGGTGCTTAAGAAATATTTTCTTCATATGAATTGGTGTCTACGCGGCCGTAAGCTGGCTGTAGGCACCCCTGGTATAGAACATCTATGCGTTAGGGTTTACCAATTTGTTTGTTCATGTTTTTTTGTTCATGAAATTAAGAAGGTCAAGCACATACGAGAGTGAATCAAGAAGTACCCGTGTTTGTCTTGAAGACTCAAAAAATAAAATGCTATTTTTATCCTAAAATTCCTCGAAGATTTTTTCTTTTGTGTCCCCTACCTTTGTGTTCTTGGAGCAGTTTCGATCCTACGCAAGAATTTATTGGGATGTCATTATAACAGATTTAAACACAGCCTTGCGAGCGATAGCTCGCTTCTTGTCTATCGTAATCATTAGCGGCACACATTGACGAGATAGCTTATACATGCCTGTGTACTTTTTTAACGATTTCTTCGAGCGTCTTATGCTAAGACTATTAGCATTTGTAATTTTATGTAAGCTAGTTATTTTTGTGTTTGGAAAAGATCCGCATCAAATACGGAACTCACAGTTTTATATAATACGAGAAGTACAGAACTCGCCGCTTGGCGTCAAAATCGGGTACTTATTCCTCGACACCTACCCCTTGTGTGCACATTATCTTTCGGTGTCGAACTGCTTTCTTTTCTCTCTTAATTTTAAGCTTGCAATCCTTTTTTATAATTCGTATAAATTATCGAAGCTAAGTTTTTTCTTTAAAAATTATTCAGCTTAAGCAAAAAGTTCAGAATGTAGAAAGGCAGTAATTAGTTTTCATATTTTATTTGGTTACTTAATGTTGCAGTAGTCTGGCATCACCCTTTTTACTTTCTGGTAATGGCTATCCCAGCCATAAAAAAGTTAACACAATAAAAAATTTCGTGCCCAACGCCCAAAGGTTGACTATATGCGGGGGTATGTGTGTATGCGAGTGTTTATCAAAGGTGAGCGTACTTGTTTTTTATCCATATAATTTGATTTATGCCCCTCGTGCTGCCACAGACAACACCTGAAGTTTATCGATTACATGCGAGTGTATGCCCTTACCTGTTAGCTAGAGATCAAACTGAGCTCACTTTAAGTTGGGTCTATGAATTTTCATAAAATAAAATTATAGAAAATGCGTAAAAGCGCCACGCGCGCTTTCAGCGCCATTTAATGTTAAAATCAGCGACGTGTCAGGCACAGAGCCTGCCCTCAGTTCAGCATTTAGACAATAAATTAATTTGTGCCGCAAAGAAAATGGCAAAAGCAAAATCAACTCAAATCAGTGTCTAGACAAAGGAGCAGAGATAGAAAGAGGGATGGGGCATAGAGAACCGCAGATTGGCGCGTGTTGAATTTAAAAAGTCCGCAAATTCCCGGGCAGCTTAGCCCGTATCCTGAGTTAACTTCTTCTAGCCAGTGCTTGAGGCTTATTTACTTGCGCCGGGCTTTGCTTTTCTTTTGTCTTTATTTCCATATACATTCTAGTGGATTCTTATTAAAACTTCCCATTTCGTACGGGGCAACTGAGGAGGGCAGCATAAAATTAATGGGCCGCAGTTAAAAATGCAGAAAGTTGTCAGGTAAAAAATTGAAAAAGGAAAGACAGTAAATCAAAATAACCGGCGGTCAAATAATTTACATTTACTATTCATCACAAGGTGGAAATTAAAAATAAACAATTGAAAATGCAAAGTGAACGAAGGCCAAGATTTATGATTTTGAGACTAAGTCCTATGACATAAATACCTCAAGGCATCTTTTCTTCTTAGCTCAATGGAAGAGTCTCCTGCCGTCATTTGTGTGACAGGCGTGCCAAATAGTGTTCAGAATTTTTGCTTAATCAAATTACCAAGCAGCTTCAGGGTCCGAAAAACGAAGCATCTGTAAAACTCATAAGATAACTTGCGCCTTTTGATTTTTTACGAAATATTTTTAAATTTAAGCCAAAGCGTACTCTTTACGAAAGATTTTTCAAAGAATCGTTTTAAATTTAATAATATAAAAGAGTTGGTGTCTTGGTACGCCCGATAAGAGCTAAGCTCTTTACGAACAGAATTCTGATTTCAAATTTCAATGTTTATTTATTATGTAAAAGTGTTACAGAAGATGATTAATCGACTAGAACAATTTAGTCAACTATGGAATGAAAATAAATCTTTTGAAATCAGATATAATGGTGTTTCGGAGAGGAGAACGGCGGGCAAATAAAACACAGTCAGGACTGTATCGGTACATAAATATCTGGGAGTTACTTTCACACCACAACTGTCATTCAAGCAGCACGTTATCAACAGAAGTAAGTAATTCTACGTGGAAGAATTTTCTTGCAAATGGCAGCCAACCTCTCTGCAAAATAGAATTTGATTAATTCGGCTTGTAGAGGGACTCAAACTTACGGCGCCCAAGTGGTGACTAGGTTTCGAACTCCAGGGCTATGTGGCTAATTAATCAGTTACTATGTGACTAAGGCAAACGTCTTGCCATGTCGGAAAACAATCGCATTTTTATCTCCCTTCGGGAATAAAGAGTGTCACTCTGCCACACTTCTGGGAGGAAAGCGTATCTTCTGGGAAATGAGAAAAAGTCTCTTCTCAAGGATAAGAAAGCGTTTGATCCTGGGAATAAGAAAAAGTCCTTTCGAAGCGATAAGAAAAAGTGCCTTCTAAGGGATAAAAAAGCGTTAAGAAAGCGTTAAGTTAAGAAAGAAGAAACGTTCTTCCTGGAGATAAGATAAAGTCTCTGTTAAGGGACAAGAATGCGATTCTTCCTGAATATAAGAAAGCGATACTTCCTGGAGTTAACAAAGCGTTTGTAATAAATATCGAAAATATTGGAAAAAGCTTGCCCAATAGCAATTACTGTGGATTTTGTAGGATTTGTATGCAAAGTTATGTTGTGGGGTCAGCTTAAAATATAATCTCAAAGCATGTCTCCATTTGATAACTAAGTCAATAGCCGTGTTCAGCAGATCAACTTGCTCCCTGATCAAGTATAAATTTGCAATAATCTTCCTACTGAACACGAGTGATGCCGTATAATGATAGCCAATTTAGGGTATCATGATACAGGAGCATGTATCAAAGAAATAGTACGCTACTTTAAAGTGATACTGCTCCCTCCAACAGCAGAAACTATTCGATGCATAATTCTTTTCTGATACATGCTCAGGGATCAATTATTCTGGTGAACACGCCTAATAACTTCTGATAAACCAGGGGCAGTACAAACTCGATTACAAACTGCATCTTTGTAGTTTTGTGTCAATTTCTGGGTTGCCAATTGGTCGGAACTTCGGTTTAATATATGTGTATCGCCGAATTCATTTAGGTAATTTAGTATTTGTAATCTACATTGAATGTAGAATTTAGTATTTGTAATCTACATTGAATGTAGAATTTATTATTTGTAATCTACATTGAATGTAGAATTGGTTATAATTTTCGTAAAAATGTGTATAATTTTGTGTCTTTTTTGTAAATGTCCGTACTATTTTCAATGTTCAAGGGGAACGATCGCATATCTCATGACAAACGGGGAAGTCTGGTGTAGTACCTGAGAACGCAGTGAAGTGTTGCAGCATTCGGGATGGACTGACGTTTTTTCGTTAAACAGAAGAAGTTAATCTGTAATTAATTTATGTGAAACTAAAAAATTATTCAATGAATAAAACTACACTCAGAAAATAATTTTTCTATATTTAAGAAAAATCAGACGTATTTGAAATCTCCCTAAAATTTAGACATAATTTCTATATGTATAACATTTTTTTCTAAAATTCAGAAAAAATGTCTTAAATATAGAAATTATTTCTAAATTTCTGAATTCAGAAAAAATGTCTTAAATATAGAAATTATTTCTAAGTTTTAGGCCGATTTCAAAACTTGACTGAATTTCTTAAATATAAAAAAAAAATTTCTGAGTGTTCTACTACTACTACACTTGATTTACTTTCGTGTGTGTGTATCGATTCTCAATACTCGATTCTCCATACTCGATTATCGATACTCGATTCTAATTCTCCATTCTGAATTTCGATACTTCACTCTCGACAATCGATTCTCGACACTAGATACTCGATACTCGATCCTTGATACTAGGTACTTAGTACTTGATAATCAGTCCTCGATAATCAGTACTTAAAACTCAGTACTCGATACTCAGTTCTCAATACTCAGTACTCGATACACAGTATTCGATACTCACTGTTCGATATTCAGTATTGGACACTTTCTTACCCGATACTCAGTACTTGATAATCAGTGCTCAGTATGGGAAAGTGTTTGACTTTCCAAAGACAAGGGCGTACCCAAAAGAATCTATCGCAAAGATAAAAATTTTCTAGTTTTAGTCCCCCAGTCGAACGGCCGTAAAAGAGCTTCGCTCTAATCAAATTTGGTACCTTACTTTACAAGCTATCACCAGTAGCTGGTGCGGGAACCATTTTGACATAGGAGTTTTCGGAGATTTTAGCAAATAGGAATCGAACTCAAGAAATTAAATTTTCTTTAAAAGCTTTAAAAATAAAACACAATAGCGACGGATGAAGAAAGCTATATCGACTCGTTTCGTCTTGCTGATTATGAACACATCTAACCTATTGTGTCGAAAGTTGAAACTTCTCAGCCCTGTTGAGACTTGAGCCTTCTGTCCAGGCATGCAAGAAAGATTGATTTTTGAAATATGAAATGAAGTGATCTAAGTCATTGCATTTCAAATTGCTTTTCATATAAGCTGAAAAATCTAACATAATTTCAAGCATTTTAAACCTCTTTAGTTCCAAAAAAACCAACTGATTGCTTTCATCTCCATCAAACAATTTTCTATGAATTAATTAGGACGCAATTTTCAATTTGTTGTAGATATTTTATGGCATCCTTCTAAGCTCTTTTGCCATGTGTTGCCAAGGAAAAGTTTAAGCCCACAAGCAAACCACAAAACATATACTAAACAATCCGTCGCTTGCCGCAAACTTCTCTGTCAATAACACAACAAAAACTCTCACAGACAGAAGCCAAGTATTTCTGGGGAGGGGCCAGAACCAAACCTTAAGAGTATTTGCCACAACCAGCAAGGCCGCAAAAGTTTGCAGGTCAAGGCGGAAGTCTCCACATTAAATCGCCCCAAACAAGATAGAATTTCTGTTGATTAATTAATTGCCATAATCCCAGTTAGATAAACTACATGAATTGGCAGAAATTTATGAGTCTGTTCCAGCTGTTTTTTTTTGCATGCCTAAGTAGGTCAACAGATGCGATTAACGGAGAGATGGGTTCATTATGCAGCACAAGATGCATAATTTCTGTTTGACAAATTGCACCTTTGATTAGTCGACAGATAATCAGAATGAACTCTTCAAACCCGATAGTTGGGGCAATGCTGTCAATGACGAAAGCAACCCACAGAAGCCACAAAAACGCTTGAGAGCAGAGCTGACCGGGAACATCGAGTAGAAGGGGTTTGTGTGGGAGTGGAACTGCATTAGCCCCACAAAGTGTGCTACACAAAGCTGATGCATAAACCAATTTGAAATTTCACTGAAATTCATGAATTTTCCTTTTTCTCCTTCTCTCCCACTCTTTTAGTTCTTCCTCCTCATTGGCCAAGTCATTGTCATGCATAGAGTTTCTTTCTCTCACCTTTTCTGCTATCGCATAAATTTACGCTTAGATAAATCCACTTCAATTCGTTATAAGTGTTGCATAAAATTTAATAGTCGCATTTGGCCAGGCTTTTGGCATTTGCTGTTTGATTTTGGCAATCAATTTGTTTAATTAAAATTACATTTTGCAGTTTATTGTGCAACACATTTGAACCAAAAGTAAACCGGTAAGCAGCTTATGTCAAACTAATTTAATTGGTAAATGGCATAAAAATAACATAACATGGCGCACCCAAACCTCGGGGGCGGGTAATCGTTTTAGTTATGTTGTCAATGATATTTCCATTTGCATAAGTTTAATTGAATGAGTTTATTTTTCGGGGATTTGGAGTATTTAGTTGGGCAATCGTTTTGAAAAATAATATTTTATGTCAACATCAGAAGGAATAACACTTTTGGCAACCAAATCAAGCAAAACATAAAACGTTGTTGCTGCCAACTTTATCAAATCCTTCATCAAAATTATCAAAAAATAGTTCCTTAGGGCAGATGATTTCAACGAAAGCTGTACAATGAGTACAATTTGTTCGATCGGATCTTAAAACTGTTCATTATTGGCTTGATTACCTAATTAACACACTTTTTATTACACTTTCAATTTTTGCTTTAATAAAATAACAATAATAAAGTTGTAAATAAATATAATTAGTTCATACGCATAACAAAAGAAGGCTGCATTAATTGTAAGTGCTGGCAGCTTTTGTTGAACGATAAATAACATTAACCAACTGTGGGCATAATATTTGTTTAATAATTTACGCATCCCTCTCCATTAAACGGAAGCTGGTTAACTCATTTCCAAGCCCATTTAATTGCTTTTTTTTAACGAACAATGTCATAAATTGACTTGTTTGTATTATGTTTCCTTCTTTCTATTGCCACAATTCTCCCCTAATGTTATGGCAACGTTAATTGCTTGTTGTTGCTGTTGCTGTCATGTAATTTTTTCCTAGCTGCTGCCCTTCATTTTTCATTCGAAACATAGGAAATCATTTTTTTTTTTTTTTGTTTTCTGGTCGCTGCAAACAAGCGAAATTTCATATAGTTGATTGCATTGTCTGCTGCGCAAGGAAAGTGCTTAGATGGATGATGTTGATGATGCTGATGATGAGGCTGGTGATGAGGAGGATGCTCCTGAGTTCTGTTCAAATGCTGATAGCATGCGCTCAATATTGCCAGTAAATAATACTTTTGCTTGTTAGAGGCAGCTGAAGACACAAGCATATGTGTTGCCCCCGAATGAACAATTTGTAGCTGGATGAGAGTGCAAAAAGGGGACAGCGATTGTGTACTACTTGTACATGCCAATAAGCCGGTAGAAAATGCAGTGGGTTGGCTTGCAAACGACAAGTAATGTCAGTTCTGTAAGCTAAATAAATTTAGATCAAAAATTATTGTCCACTGACAAGAAAAAACAATAGAAAAGAAAGAAACATGCAATGGGCTTCGCTTTGGAACTGTTAAAAATTTGCTCAACAAGTAAAATTTGGAAATAGGGGTTATAAAGTCAAAACCAAAGGATTGTGAGGGTTTTAATCACTAATTTCATTGATTAGAATACTAGAAGCTCTTACGAACTATAAAGAATATTATCTTTATGGTTTGCTAAAAAAAATTGACATGAATTTTAGAAATGCCCTAAAGATATTGCTCTACGACCGGAAGTTTTTGCGGATACATTCACTCGATGCCTCAGCATGTGCAAGCTGCAAAAACTGGTACTCATACCAAAACCAATCAAGCCCCCTGAGGAGCCATCTTCCTTTAGGCCAATCTGTCTAATCGATACTTTGGGAAAAGTATTGGAGAAATTCATTAGCCAGAAGCTTGAAGTAGCAATCGACTTCGGAGGTGGTCTCTCACCAAGTCAGTTTGGCTTCCGGAAAGCGAGATCAACTACAAATGCCATTTCCAAGGCTGTCAAAGGCACACGCTCGAAGGGAGGAAATAAGAAATATTGTCTTATTGCCTTCAATACTGCGTCCTGTGGTAAAATTTTAGGTGCGCTGAGCGAATTTGGTATTCCGTCCAGCCGTCTCGCAACAATCAGGTGCTACTTTGAAGGCTGACAGCTCAAATATGTGTGAGCTAGTGGCACCCAAAACTCATGCTATCTCAGCGGTACCCCAGGGCTCTGTCTTGGGTCCGCTTCTGTGGAACAGCATTTCACTTCCCACAGATACATCGTTTGTTTTGCAGATGATGTGGCGCTTATGGCAGTGGCAAAGGAGATTGCTACAGGTGCAACGAAGCAATTGCTAGCATTACCCAGTGTCTAGATTCTGTTGGCCTTGGAGGCTGTCCTCGAGGGCGGCAGAAAGATTGTGGAGACAGCGAAAATTCAGGTGGGCACAGAATCCATAATATCTAAGAGAGCCATCTGATACCTCGGAGTCATGATTGAGACGCGACGCACCTATTGCGAGCACCTTCAGGCTGTAAGTGAAAAAGCACAACACACAATCGTGCTAAACACGATCGTGCTGGGCTGCAGCAATGGCTGTGCCAAGCTACAGTAGGAGCGTCCGAGCTATGCACCGGCTATGCGCGCTGCGTGTGTGTAGCGGCTTTCGAACCATGTCCGACGAAGCAGCACTTGTGATAGCCGGCATGGTTCCATAAGAGCTCATCGCTCTGGAAGCCAGGGCTATAGCCGAGGCGTCTCGTACGGACCAGCCAAGGATCATGGCACGAGAAAATGTTAGAATCGAAACCATTCGGCAATGGCAATTGAAGTGGGAAACGTCGTCGAAGGGTCAATGGATCCATCGCCTCATCCCTCAAATTAAAGACTAGGTAGGAAGGAAGCATGGGGGAAGTCAACCACTGGCTAACCCAACTACTGAGCGGCCACGGTTGCTTCAGGAGTTACCTGATTCGCTTCGGTTACGACATCTCCCCAAAATGCACCTGGTATAAAGAGAATGATTATTGAGCTCCGCTGACTGGAGAGAGAGAGAGCCAACGCTTCTTAGACGGGGCTTCCCCTGTGAAGCATTGCTATACGGCCGTCCCACAGGGATTGAAACCGATTCTGTAGCTGCAAATAAAAACAAAAACATACTGCTGCTACGCCAATGGCGAAAGCGGCTTACTTTGCAAATACAAAAGCGTAGCCAAAGAATACAGAAAACTATAAGTAGCATCTAAGAAGTTAGGTAGCTAGCATGTGCCATGGTCAGTGTTTGGAAGTACCTAGGTACAAATTCCTAGGTACATACCTAGATACATATTTTGTGTACCTTTTACCTTAAATAGGTCAAAATTTTCATTATCTTGTCAAAAAGTATATTTTAAGGTCCTTTAATATGAATGAGAATTTAATTTCAAATGATAGCCTGAGTGGGAAACTAATTTAATTTATTCATTCTTTCAATATGATTGTCGATGTGACTATTAAAATAACATAGCCTTGAGCTAATCACTGTGTTGATCCCTAAGACGCTTTAAGTCAAGGAAATACAGAAAGCTGTCGCACAACTAGCATGGAAATAAAGTACATGAACTATCTTATGAATGGATTCAAATGCGATTGCTACTTAGAGTTGATTATAAATGACAGCATTTTAATTAACACACAACAAACCAAATTATATTCTAGGACCCTATCACCAGTAGACTTTGCTATCAGCTTAAATAATTAGGTCGCTAATTTTACTATTTAAGAAGTTGTAATAACTTGCCCATATCGCTTTAGTTTCTATGTATCTAGGCCAAGACCAAGATCAAATACGTAGACCAAGATTAAATATGTAGATAAAGTCATTTGTGAAGTTGACGCGAATGTGGAACTTAATGATTATTGTTAATTTTTAAAAATATTATATATGATGTAAATTATGTCGAAAATTCAAATACTAGGATTTCTAGCCTAAAAAGTCGGAGAGAAAAATATAAAAAATATATTTTTCTGACTTCAAACTAAAACAAGAAAGAAAGTCGGTCAAGCCCGACTATAACATACTCTGTACCCTTAACGTCGCAGCTCGCATTTGCTCACGAGCTATACGCGCTCATCTCTAAGTTTCACTCTCTCTCTCTCTCTCTCTCTCGCTAAGATTGCCGTTCAATAGAATGCTGCGGTGGTGGGTGGGGTAGTGCTGGGTGTTTACTGGCCGTTTTTTGCTCATAACTTGAGTATCGTTCATCCGATTCAGCAAATCGATAAATAATTTTCTTTACAAGGTATCTCTAGAAGGCACGAACGATCTATCTTCAAAACTGTAGGAGATATGACGTTTTTTCCAAATTGCGGGGGCGGGAGGGGGCGTGTCAAAAATTGAAAATAAACTTCATCTGCCTGCAAGTATAAGAAATATATGCCCCATACATGTCAAACCTCTATCTCTTACCATCTCTGAGATCTCTTCGTTCATACGGACGGACGGACGGACAGACAGACGGACGGACGGACAGACGGAAAGACCGACATGGCTATATCGACTCGGCTGTTGATGCTGATCAAGAATATATATACTTTATAGGGTCGGAAACGATTCCTTCTCCCTGTTACATACTTTTGCACAAACTTAATATACTCTATGTACCTTCGGTACAGAGTTTAACGAGAGCGTAAGTTAAAGTCGGCTCTAACCGACTTCGATATACCCGTTACTCATTTAAACAAATGTTTAATAGCCTTCCTGTATGCCTGAGGTGGGTCAGCCGAAAAGTATGCAACATTTTTTAACTCGTCTCTCTCTCTCTCTCTCTCTCACTAAGATTGCTGCTGAACGCAATGCTTAGGTTATGAGTGGGGTGGGTGGTGGGTGTTAACTGATCGTTTTTTGCTCATAACTTGAGTATCGTTCATCCGATCTTTATCATTCCTTCAGCAAATCGATAAATAATTTTAAGAACTAGATATCTCTAGAAAGTACGAACCATCTATCATCAAAACTGTAGGAGATATGACGTTTTTTCCAAATTGCGGGGGCGTGAGGGGGCGTGGCAAAAATTGAAAATAAACTTGATCTGCGTGCAGACAATAGGAGTCTACATTTCAAATTTGGTTGCTCTAGCTCTTCTAGTCTCTGAGATCTAGGTGTTCATACAGACAGACGGACAGACGGACAGACGGACATGGCTATATCGACTCGGCTGTTGATGCTGATCAAGAATATATATACTTTATATGGTCGGAAATGATTCCTTCTGCCTGTTACATACATTTGCACGACTTTAGTAGACCCTTTTACTCTACGAGTAACGGGTATAAAAAGTGTATGTCCCTGTAGAAATTTTGGGAGTCTCGGAACACAGATTTGTTGTACTGATTCCTGAGAATCTTTTTGTTTTTTTTTGCCGTACACTTTTGTTGAAATTTCGATGAAACCTCAAAGTTTTGGATAGATAGTTCAGGTAATTCAGTTCACAACATTTTCGGGTAGGAGGTGTTGGATAAACCATGCTTTAAAATTCATTTAAAAAGTACCTTTTCTTGTACCTTTACCAAGGTAATGGAAATTTCGTATACCTTTTACCTTACCTAGGTATACTTTTTGACATTTACCTTCTACCTTACCTAGGTGAGATAATTGAGTACCTTTCCAATCACTGTCCTTGTTGTAGTGCCATAAGAGGCCTTTCAATTCGTGTTCAGTGCAAACGGTATATAGTTCGATACCCAGTCGAAGCGGACAATCAAAACTAATGATTCATTGTCTTTCGGAATAGTTAAATTAACTAATACCCTTGTTCCACTGGCACATTCTAGAGTTCATCCGCTGGATGATCTAAATGACCTCATTCTTTCTGTGTATTTTCTCATAAGAGATGAATGTCCATTCGGTAGATCAGCCGCGACGGATGATTAAGTCACTGTCATGGATGATCTAGCTACTGTCACGACATATAGCTGTTCTCCGCTAAAAGGCTACATTTTCTATCGATATGCTATCGAAGTTGCCAATTGTCCCCAATAGGAACAGCTGCTCTGTCAATGGCGTTGCCATGGGCGGAGAGAGTTCTAGCTCAGTGGGTGGGGGTTTAGCCCAAGGGGGAGAAGAGTATGGACTCCCTTTATTGAAAACCGACTACGCCCATGGCATAGTACTTGGTCAAGGCAAGCGGCAATTGTTCCATTTTTTGTTTAAGAATGTTACTACCTTTATCGTGCTGGGACTACCAGGAGGGCTTGCTGCTTGACTTGTGGATGGCGAACTTTGATTTACAATTGTAGACATAGCAATTTAATCAGCTGTTCTTTGTTGACGTTAGTTCGGATGTGTTTGAATGTTCGCCAGTGGAACAAGGGTATAAGACACAGGTGGATGTGGGGTATCTGAGATGTCTTCTGATCCGTTGGAATATGGTGGAGCCAGCATATTTGTGTAATTAACATTTCCAATCCAAAGAGATTCGAATGAGCCTCCAGAATGAAAGAACTGCTATGTAATCCGCTGATTGATGTATATTTTTTGCTTTTATCAACGACTTGACTGTTTAAGTAAACTTTTTGGGCAACTCTGTTCTAGGTTTAAACAAAATTTTTAAATTTTCAATATTATTTTCTTGCGCTTTGGTTAAGAAAAACTTGCAATATGTTTTAAAAAAGCTTTCAATAAAATTAAGAAATTGTTTGTCTTAATTTTATGTTAAATCGTCTTAGGACGGATTTCATAGGTGAAAGTCTCATTTTCAGTGCGAATTTTTCCATCAGCATAACATATTATTTATCATTTTGCTTACCAAAATCTAACGAAATGTTTTACTATTTCATTTGCAGCACCTGACCAAAATGTGACACCAGCGGATTGTGGCCAACAATCTGAAAATATGGAAAACATATCAAAATATTTGCAATTTAACGGCCCCGGCAATAACAAATAGGCGCCGCACGGATTGAAAATTAGCAAAAGCGAACAGACAGGCAGAAGTTGCGGGTGCGCGAAGAGGAGCAACAAGCGCAAACAGCTAACATGAAAGGACACTCGAAACCAAATGGTGCAGCTGCTAGCCACAGCAGCCACATCGCGGACAAAACTGTCCATGGCCATGGACATGGACATGGCGTTCTGTTATTTGTGCTGACAGCGTTGACACTAACGAGCTTAATAACGCCCACAGAGCAGTTGACAGTGGCGCCGCCATCGCCGCCAAATGGAACGCGCGGGCAATTGGAGCTGATGGAGCAGCTGCTGCCACTGGACTACTACAAGCATATGAATGGCAATCTGTTGCCACCGGTTGGCTTCAATGGAACGTTATTGTTAAGGCCACCCTACCGCAACGGCACTGCTGGTGGTTCCTATGCGGATTATGATGAGGCACGAGCGCATTGCAGACGCAGTAATAACGTTGCCGTGCGCGTCATCTCGATGGTATTGTACGGTTTGGTGTGCATTGTGGGCCTATTTGGTAATACCTTGGTCATCTATGTGGTGCTGCGCTTCTCCAAAATGCAAACAGTCACGAATATCTATATCCTTAACCTGGCCATAGCCGACGAGTGTTTCCTAATCGGTATGCCGTTTCTGATCTACACCATGCAAGTGGGTAATTGGTCAATAGGGGATTATATGTGCAAGGCGTATATGGTTAGTACATCGGTGACACAGTTCACGTCTTCTATATTTCTGCTGATAATGTCTGCAGATCGTTATATAGCTGTGTGCCACCCCATATCCTCGCCACGCTATCGCACACCGTTCGTGTCCAAATTGGTGTCCGCTTTTGCCTGGATGACTTCGGTATTTCTGATGCTTCCAGTGATACTCTTCTCCAGTACCGTGAATGAAGATGGACATATTTCCTGTAACATTGAATGGCCCGATGCCCAGAATTCCCATACCGATACTACATTTATTCTCTACTCACTTGTGTTGGGCTTTGCCACGCCCCTGACCTTTATATTGGTCTTCTATTGCCTGGTCATACGAAAGCTTCATACGGTGGGACCGAAGCACAAGAGCAAAGAGAAGAAACGTTCACACCGCAAGGTCACCAAATTGGTTTTAACCGTCATTACAGTGTATATCATGTGCTGGCTACCGCACTGGATCTCCCAGGTGGCACTCATCAGTACCACACAGAGCATCTGCGGGCCCTCCATGCTAGAGTTGGCTGTCTTTTTGGCCTGTGGCTTCCTCAGTTATTCCAATTCGGCCATGAATCCCATACTGTATGCTTTTCTTAGTGATAATTTCAAGAAGAGCTTCATGAAGGCCTGCACTTGTGCGGCACGCAAGGATGTCAATGCCCAGCTACAAATGGAGAATAGTTTCTTTCCCAAATTTGGCAAGGGACGTCAGTCGGAACGATTGCTGGGCAAAGGTGGCGGCACAGCTGGCCAAGGGAAAAAGAAAACTCTGGTGTCTGCGCGAAATAATAATGCTCCGACCACCACCACTACCACCACAGTGGGCACAGATGCAGTAACCAGTGTTCAGCCAGCAGTTAGTGTGCCTGTGGAGATGCCTAGTGGCAGTGTGGCTACTCTATTGGTGGTCAATGCCGAGACCAACAACTGTAAACCGCCAGTGTTGCATACGGATTTATAAAAGCGGGCTTCGGGTATGCCACTGGAGACGGTTGTGTTAATTAACCAAAGATGAAGGCAGGAGGATGGCGTAAAGCTAGATATGGGGCTGCTTAGGCAAACAGAATGTTTGCTATAGACCAGCGGTGGGCATTAAAAGTTAAATGCAAAAACGTGACGCAGCCATACACACACGTGCCCACTGCTGCTTTAGGACATTTTTGATGGATATTGATATTTTATTCAGAAATAAGAAATCGGTTCGAAAATGAAAAATTTTGAGACTTTTAATAAACTATTGCTGCATACCAATAACATTCAATAGAAAAAGCTGAATTTGTGTATACCAAGACAAACTTAACCCTGGATGTAAATTGAATGTACATGCTTTTCGGTAGTCGCATCGACGACGAATGACGTTCCAGGGTTAAAACACCTATATAAGTTGCAATTTGGCGTATCTAAGAGTAATCCCAGAACAGACATGGGCTTAAAAAGTACTTTCCGTCCAAATTTAGGAAAATGCGACAGTGTCAAACTACCCTTTATTTACTTGTGTTTAAGTCAGGCCCGGCCAGTTCATAGACACCTTTGGCCGAAGAGACTCGTGTTTTTCACTCAGTCGCGAGCCGAACTTATGATTGTGTGAATCAGTGAGCACAGAAAAGGAAGTAGTCTCTCTTAATCAACAACACAAGCACATTCTTCTGTCCTCTCCATTTACCCGGCCCTGGCTTACTCTCCACAACTCTCCATAGAAAATGTCCATACCTTGCTTTAAGCTACGCTATTACATATTGTACACCCAATCACTAAGTAAATCTCACAAACAAAAATTTCTGTGAACACCGAATATCGATAAAAGTGTAAACTTAATTGGAAGTCATTTAGAATAAGCTCGAAACCTTTTCTAAAGTTACCATCCCCTACATTTATATGGTCATTCGAGCCGGATCTGAAATATTCGGAAAAATTATCAAATAAAAGAGAAGGCCAAGCTAACTTCGCCTGTGCCAAAGTTTTTATACCCTTGACCCTAAACTTATACCATAAAACACACTTTCCGACAGATAGTCATCTGATATCTTCCAAATTTCGAGAATCTTTTTGAAAACATATGAAATTCACCGATAAATGTTAAAATCGGTCCTTTGGCAGCTGTAAGACATAGTCATCCGATTTTGACCAAAATTTGCAAATCTGCGTGAAAGCATATTCTTTTAGTAATGGCCGATTTTGGGGAGGCTAACATTCAAACCAAAAAAGTTTTTCTCACTAAGACAAATTTTCCGACCGAAAATTCCTATGGCAGCTATAAGATATAGTCATCCGATTTTGACAAAATTTTTCAGATCTATTTGAAAGCAATTAATATTAGTATTAGCAGAATTTGGGGACGTCAACATTGAAAACAAAAAAGTTTTTCTCACTAAAACCCATTTTTTGACCGATGGTTCCTATGGCAGCTATAAGATATAGTCATCCGATCTGGTCGGTTCCGACATATTAGCAGCGTGAAGCAAAAAAAAGAATCTGTGCAAAGTTTCAGCTCGGTGGCTCAAAACTGAGAAACTAGCTTGCGTAAAAACAGACATACAGAAGGACGGACAATGCTAAATCGACGCAGCTCGTAGCCCTGATCAAGAATTTATATAGTGTATGGGGTCGGAAATGAATATTTCTATGCGTTGCAAGCTTCTGGGCAAATGTATAATACCCTTTGCAATGGTATAATACCCAGCAATCGTGTTATTTTCGGACAGTCGGTACATTGAATGTACGGAATAGAAACTGTATAAACAGTTTAAGTCGGGAGAGGAAATTTTTTTAAAGGAAGGAGTCCGCCAACAACAGAACGCTCTGTTTTTCTTACAGGCCACTGGAGTGCCCCTTACTGGTGTCTCCAATTCAAGTGGCATAAGGATTGGGATAAACCCCATCGCCTACTTTCTGCCGAATTTTACCTAACCAACACAGTTCTATGCACTCTCATATCATTTGATACAACAGTTCAAATCATTTTTAAGCTAAATAAAATAAATAATCGTGAAATATTTCTAGTCTCTTCCCATTCTTAAGCTTGGCGTTTCAAGAACTAAAATTTTCTATGAAACCATTTTCGAACCGAAGTCTATGTCTGTTTTGATTACACCATAAATATTAGTCTATATGTCGACTTATTGTTGTTTTTTTCCATTTATATACTCCCTTAGAAATACTTAAGATTACTGAAAAAAACGTTCAAGTAAATAAGCGTTTATTTGGGTTGTCAAAAAAGCCAAAGATTAAATCTTAAAATGTCAAGTGAAGGACTTTGTATATCAGCGAAATTGTGGCGAACCCAACTTCTTAAATAATTCCAGGAAAAAACAACACTACAAATAATTCCATGGGAAATAAAACAAAAAGTATTCAATAAACCAAAACAAACCCAAATAAAAGAAATAAAACAAGGAAAGAAAATCGAATTAAATTGCAATGTGATTGTACAATTTAAATGTAAAGATTTAAAAAAATATGTCAAAAATTTGCATAAAAATTCATTACAATAATAATTAACTAACCGTGTATATTTAAATTAGCATTCTTCTAAATGGTTTTTAAGTATGAATAAGCATTAACTTAATTGCGTTGGTAATTAACCATGCAAAAAAAAACTATGCATAATTGCATAAAACAATTAATTGTACTCAAACAAAAATTAAACGAAAAACAGACAACAACAAACCAAGGTTAATAAAATTTCTCATATTTAAATAACTTAAAATGCTAAACTAGTTGTATAAATATTTGTAATTTATTTGGAAACAAAAATTTTACTAAAAATTTGTATTGTTGTATGCGAAATAAATTGTAATTAAGTAAACACATAAAACGCTACAGGAAATACCACATCACACACGAATATTTTCAATTTAAAGTGTAACTTGATTGAAAGCAAAACACTCTTTGGTTAAAAATACCTTTAACAAAATTTAAATACCAAATAAATAAAAAGGAACAACAAAAATCAAGCTCATAGAAATATATTTATTTGGGAGGGGATAAACTTGTGATGTTTTCTGTTTGAATTTACACTTCAATTGTAAATTTTAGATTTGGTCAAAAAAATAAAAATTTTCCAGTTGAAAACGGACTGAAAGTGTCAAATGGCAACAACAAAACATTAAACTGCCAAAATGACAGGACCAAGACATTGTCAACAAATGCACAACATTTTCATGAAGCTTGCCTAAAGACAATTTCAAATAGTTTCACTCCTCAGAGAAGAAAAACACCAACACACACACACACACACCAACATGAGGAATACTTTGTCAATAACAAGCAAAAAGAAGAGAAAATTGCAGCAAAATGCAATGGAAAATTTGTGAAGCATCATAACGACAGATACACTTGGCTATCAAATGACCGCTGGCTAGTTTTCTTAGACAATGGTAGAGGGTAAGATGATAGGGGAGGTTACGTGGCTGTGACATAGCCTGGCCAGAGTACAATTAAACAAAAAACCCCATGGGATTTGATTGCATACAAGAAATAACTTTTTAAGTGTTCCTTTCAGTAGTAGCTAGGAGTTTTAATACTTTAAAAAGGCTTCAACTTGGCTTCCAACTTATATAATAGACATGATAAATAGAGGAATAGTTACTTCGGAAGGAATAGTAGCCTGGCAGTTTGTTCTATAGCAGCTATCCGATAACTAACTCTCCAAAATTGTGTTGAAATAGATAATATTTATGGCTAGAAAGTATAAAGACGCTGACATTGAAGAAAATAAAGTTTTTCTCACTAGACTGATTTTTCGACTGATCGTTCCTATTGCAGCTATATGCTATAGTCATCCAATTTTGATCAAACTTGTCAGAAACTAGTCAGGTTTTTTTATCAAGCTTGGTGGAATTATGAAAAACCTTAGAAAGCTTATAAATACGTGGCTTGGGAACGTTTTCACTAAAACAACTAGTTTCGGCTGATCGTTCCAATGGCAACTACATATATGCTAGGTACATAGATATTAACCAAATACGTCATACGAAAACCAGTTTTTTGGTTTGACGAAATAAAAAATCTATTACAAAGCTGCGAACTTTCTCAAGAATTGGTAAGTATGACGGATATTACAAAAGAACACTGGTGCCATATAAGTATTAAGCTCCTCATGGCGCTAAGAAAAAAAGACCACATATCCCACTTCCAGAGTGCAACATCAAGCGAATATCGCTTCTATAAGTATCTTGACTATATGAGAGGTACAACACACTTTAACAATTCATATAGCAGAGCGACAATTAGTTGGATACTTAAAGCACGCACTAATACTCTGTGGCTTAACGGAAGCATACACAAACGGGGAAATAGGAAGTGCACTCTGTGCAACCTTCGGGAAGTCGAGGATATAACACACTTCCTAGGCAGATATCCCGTTCTCAGGGAGTTTCGTTGAGATCCCTTGGTCGAACGGAACTTACGGAGCAGGAGATAGTATGCGTATTAAACGGTAAAGATCCCTTCAATTGGATCATGCTTGCGGAGTATATAGAAAAGGCCATAAATTGTAGGAAATTAATTATAAACGAGCTAATTATATAAATGTCAGTATTATTAGATGTGTGCTAAATCTTGATGTCACTAAATTATTTATATATTATATAATATGTCAATTAACGTTGACTTATAATTGTAAAGTGAGTCCAGCCAACTGCGTTGTTGAGGATGAACGATCTGGTATTCGGTGACGAGCCGGGCTGCCAGGTGTAGAAGACGGCACTTTGAGTGGGCACACTGCCGACTGACGGTTTTAAAACCATGTCGGTATTTATGCAAAAACAAAATTTTATTCGTATTGATCAATATGTGATCACAAATATTTTTAATGCCTTAAACGAAAATTCGAATAAAAATATTATCTATCTATCTTTCAATATGTTAGGTAATAGTACGAGAGGATACAGGTATGAGAGGATCCCTCAGTCGGATCCAATCAAGAAGGTCCGACATTGATTTAAGCTCGATTTTCGTACTTGACTTGATCTCGAAATCGGCTTTTTCCCGAGGTTAAATTGAGCTCGAGATTCAACTATTTTCAATGCGAATAAGGATTGCTGCAAAAAGGGCTGAGATTCGACTTGAGCTCGATATTTCAACTCATTTTGACACCAAAAATAAGCATTCCACAAGAACACCACACAGAGAAAACAAAATTGGCTGCACGGCGCGTGTAGAAACGTCAAAGCTAAACGAAACGTGTTGCGCCCTGCTAAATTGCGCACGAAAATTTAGAATTCAGAAAGCTACACGCGACGTGCAGAAATCCAACAAGTAACGTGTAGGATTTTAATATCTAAACGCCGCGTGTTGAAAAGCTAAATGACGCTGCGTGGGCAAATGCAAAATCTACACGACATAAGAAAATCAGGTTATTTCCAAATAACTTCTACATTTTTTATGCAGCAATCTGAATTCCACACGAGTAGGTTTTCTACACGCGACGTGTGGATACTGAATTCCTACACGCGCGTATGTAAATTCTAAAGAAAAGTGTAGCTCTACAGTCAGTACTGAATTCTTCCGTTTTTCGTTTAGAAGTTCGGGTTGTCATATTAAACTGCTCTGACTTAGGTTTGGTTAGGACTTCCAAAAAAGACCAGAGATTCCGAATTCGGTGCAGCTGGCAGCATTTGAAGTTAAAGACAAACTTGATATACTCTGTGTACCTTCTGTACAGAGTATAAATATTTATTAAAATCTACATTAAGAGTTTTAAAAATAATAAAATAATGTATTACTGCATTCAAGTAAAAAGTTGGTATAGGTAGGGAACAACGTATATCAGTATAAAGCTTTAAAGCAATTTAAAAATATATTATGTATTAAAAGTGAATTTAAAAATAAATTTGTCTGTGATTGGAATGTAATTTAAATGATCTTAAAGAAATTTCCTTAACATATACTTAAGGGTACATATGTAGCTCCTTTTTTTATACCCTTGCAAAGGGTATTATAATTTTGCCCAGAAGTTTGCAACGCATAGAAATATTAGTTTCCGACCCCATAAACTATATATATTCTTGATCAGGGCGACGAGCTGAGTCGATTGAGCTTTGTCCGTCCGTCTGTCTGTCTGTCTGTCCGTCTGTCTGTCCGTCTGTTTCTACGCAAACTAGTCTCTCAGTTTTACAGCTATCGAGCTGAAATTTTGCACAGAGTCTTCTTTTAGTTGCACGCTGCTAATATGTCGGAACCGACCGGATCGGATGACTATATCTTATAGCTGCCATAGGAACCATCGGTCAAAAAATGAGTCTTAGTGAAAAAAACTTTTTTGTTTTCAATGTTAGCGGCCTTAAACTCAGCCATTATTAATATTATATGCTTTCAAACAGATTTGCAAATTTTCGTCAAGATCGGATGACCATATCTTATAGCTGTCATAGAAACCATCGGTCGGAAAATGGGTCCTAGTAAGAAAAACTTTTTTGTTTTCAATGCTAGCGTCATAAAACTCGGCCATAATTAATATTATATGTTTCCAAACAGATTTGCAAACTTTGGTCAAAGTCGGATGACTATAACATATAGCTGCCATAGGATCGGTCGGAAAATGGGTCTTAGTGAAAAGAACTTTTTTGTTTTCAAGTAAATCGTTCTTAAAGTCGGTGATTCTTAATATGAAACGCATTCAAACTAATTTTAAAAAGTTGATCGACATCGGGTGACTATATCTTATGGTTGCCATAGGACCGATCGGTCGGAAAATGAGTCTTAGTGAGAAAATCTTTTCTGTTTTCAATTTTATCTTTCTTAATCTCCGCGATTGTTACTTTGATATGTTTTCAAAAAGATTCGCAAAATTTGGTCGAAATCAGATGTTTATCTGTCGGAAAATGGGTTTTAGTTAAAAATTTTTTACATTTTTATGTAAGCGTTCTTAAACTCTGACATTTCAAAAACAGCATTTGCAAGGGTATAAAAACTTCGGCACAGACAAAGTTAGCTTGGCCTTCTCGTTTTAAATTCAGTTTGATCATGATTACCAATCGAAAAGAATAATACAACAGTTGATGTCGTTTTTTCCAATATATTTATGATATACAGTTTTATATATATGTACTATATAGCGTATACAATAGTTTTTAATTATTTTTTGGAGAATAATATTTTAATACGGATTTCTCTGTGTAAAGAGATAACCACTTCTTTAATTATAAGTATCAATTATCTTTTGGCCGTATCATCATTTTCACGGATTTTAGGGAGTTAGGGCTAAAACTCCACTTATTCCACCAAATGCTTTCCCTATCATTAGTTCGACTATGAAAATATCTTCCATTAAGGTTGCTGAAAAAGAAGAAGGCCATGGTCATTGATTAATTTCAACAGCTTACAATATTTTGTAAGAAAAACACCTACCAATTGGCATCATTGGCGTACCACCAGGGTCCTTCATAGTATTTAGCGCAATTACCGCTTCCCCATCCATCGTTATCCCGATCATAAGTGGTGAATGCATTACCCAAATCTCTTCGCATTGAATCTTCAGCAGTTCCACTATGCGAACCCAAGGAATTTAGTCGGAATAACCCCTTCTCACTGTCAATTGAAAAGTTATCATACAAAGCATAACGTTTTTTGTTATCAAAATTTATCATTTCGATATACAGCTCATGCTGTGCAGAATTGGTCAGACGATGAATTTTGTCCAGACCCAAAAACAGTTCTCCATGAATATCACCAAAGCCTTGACTATATTCACTCCAATTTCTCTGAAAATCGACACTACCATCGAAGCGACGCTGAATCACAATCCAGTCATTATCACAAAGTACAGGAGATGGATTACTTCCCGGAATTTGTATGTAATGAACACCTGGTGAGTCCTTGAAGGGAGAGCAACCGATCTGCTGACTCTTTGTCTGGGCCAAGTTACTGGCAATTATTCGTTTCTTTATTTCTGCAATTTCGCTTGTGTTTTGATTTATTCTCTGAGTTTTTAGCTGGGCCAAGCCATTCACAGCAATTTGTTCTGTGACTTTTTCTTTATCCAGGTCAAACTTCTGTTCATTTTTCTGAGACAAGCTGGCGATATAATAATATAAATCTATTATTTGCTTCTTTAATTCTGCAATTTCTTCTTCCAGGTCAAACTTCTGTTCATTTTTCTGAGACAAGCTGGCGCCATAATATAAATCCATTATTTGCTTCTTTAATTCTTCGATTTCTTCCGTGTTTTGCCTTATCTGTTCAAATTGGTCTTCTGCTAGAGGTGTGAAATCATCCCACTAGAAAGACAAATTCAATTTACTTAACAGTTCCCGATCTGTTCTCTTTAAACGTTAAATATATTCACCTTATTAGAAACATCTGTGGTTTCTGTTTCGTCTTTCCACTGAAAAGACAAATTCAATTAAATTAACATATCTGGACAATGTTTTAAGCGCTTCCCTCTAGTCACCTCATAAATCGCAGTAGTGCTTGGTATTTCTTCGAATATGAAACCAGATAAAGACAAAACTAAGCAGAGAACGATTTTGTATTTATGTGACATGATGCCAAAAGTTTACTTGTGCACTGCACAGAAGTTAAGATTTAACTAAACTGAAAAACGAACAGAAACTTTAGCAAACAATTGATAACAAAAAAACAGAAAGGCATATATACATACTTATCTACAATACATAAGAATAGGCAGGGGCGTAAGTTTGAGCGGTATCTTGCTTAAGCTGTATTTACACTTGTCTGAGTGAGAAATGGTTGAAAAATATCTCAGTTTACTGTGAGTGGGCTTTCAAAAAATTCATTTGAGAAACTCATATAGCCTATTTTTAACATTTTCAGAACATTTTTGAGCTCATATGACATGAGACAAGTGTAAATACAGCTTTAACCTACAGTCAAAAACCTTCAATAAAAAAGGCATTTTCTTAGCACCTGGCAAACCATTTCGTTACCCGAAAATCCAGCTTGCAGTTAGTTAAGAAGAAGACCTGATCTCATAATCCCTCCCTTTTAATGTATTTTACAGATTTCTTCAAAATTCTCTAACGGTTCCAAGCCAATTTAGATATGTATACAGAGAGAACGAGAAGTTTTTATTCCCTTGCAAGTTCTTGTCTTTATCACGCTCCCGCTCTACTTGACGAGATGCTAGATTTTCTTCGCGAATAGCGGCCAGTCGACTAGCATTTCGAGTTGATATCCGAGACGCATTTTGCTCGTAACGGATGCGAGCTCTATGACGGGACACCTGCCGTCGTTGCTCCTGGGACATTGAAGACACTCGTGGCGTTTTGATTGATTTTATTGGTCACAATATTGGTTTTAACAATTTAAGCACATAAATAAACAAACAAATAAGTTCCTTTCAGTCTCGTAGCATAGAAAAACTAACATAGAAGCACACTTTGCTGCGTCGACAACTTTTCACTCAGACATTTGTCAGCTGTTCGCTGTCATTTTGGCTCTTTGAGTTATTTTTTGACTCTCTGAGTTTTTTTTTGACTATGTCCATCTCCCTCTAACCACCGTGTTTTCCTATGTCGACAGTAATTTTGAGTAACAGATTTTGTTGTCACTATTGAAGTATCTCCTTGCCACAATGGCGTTAACATCACTCAAAAAAGAGCGGCGTTTCAAAGTGTGCTTCTATGTTAGTTTTTCTATGCTCGTAGCTCAAACTCTACTGCCACATATCATATCATTTATTTTACTAGAAAATTTCCTACGCCTACTAGGAAAGTTGAAAAAATTGACTCTTCGACCGATCGTTCCTATGGCAGCTACAAGAAGTAGTCATCCGATCCGGGCGGTTCCGACATATTAGCAGTCAAAAGAAGACTCTGTGCAAAGTTTCAGCTCGATAGCTATAAAACTGAGGGACTAGTTTGCGTAGAAACAGACAGACGGAAGGACAAATCTTAATCGCCTCAGCTCGTCGCCCTGATCAGGAATATATATAGTTTATGGGGTCCGAAATGAATATTTCTATGCGGTGCAAACCTCCTGGGTAAAATTATAATACCCTTTGCAAGGGTATAAAAATAGATCAAATTCATGTTTAAATTTACTTGATTAAAATTAACTTTTCGAAAAAAATATAAATTTTTTCATTTCATTTGGCAAGAAAATAATTAGAGTGTTGACTTTGTTGTGCACAAAAGCTCTTGAGCAATTTTTCCCTACTAGTATTGGGAGGGGAGCTCTGTGCACGAAATCTGTGCACTATCACATATGACGTTCTGTCTGCTATGTTTTCAAGATTAGTTAAATAAAATGATATTAATAAAAATGGCATTTAAAAGCGCTTCAGCAATGGAAAGCAAGCGAATTGCGTCGTGAAGATCAAATAATGGAATGTTCGTTTACTGCTTTAATAAGCTGCTCGTTTTACTGTTGTCCACTTTTGCGTCTTGTATGTCCACCAGACCAACTTGATTCAGGAATTGACGAATTGTTGGATGTCTTCTAGGGACGATGTTGATTGCATATATTCTTGACGTCGAGGACATATACATATGTAACGTGCCCAAACCAAAACGAATGGCGGAAAAATCTCCGTTTTAAGCTCATGTTGCGTGTGTCTGAGAAGTAATTTGGAATATTGCTTAAATTGATTATAGTCAATGTTACAACTGGCTAGCTCAAGGTCTTCGTTGGTTGATTATAAGCCTTTTTATAACCAACACAAACCAACAAATATTAATTACAACATTTTGGAAATAGCAATTGGGTATGTCCGTACAACGATCGCTGTTTCGAGAATAACCAAATTCTCTCATCAGCGGACTTGTTTTGCTGTTCACACTTCAAACAAACATCCAGTTAGCACTTATAGTCTCGAGTTGGCGAATAAAGACATAGGAATTACACTATTATAAATTCGCAGCCCTAACTTCGGCTATGGTTTTTGTTTGAAGGTGTTTTGTTTACCAATTTGCTGTAATTAATTCTGTTGCTTATGGCTGCTGCTAGGTGGTTGGGCTATCCGTCCAATGATCCTCCTTAGCAGGGCCACGAGTTTTTTTTTTTTTTTTTCATACATATAAATAATGGTCAGCACGCCATAATGTTTGTAATAAAAACCAAAAAACGGTTTCCCTATTATAAAACAAACACAAAAATACCTTGTGTATTTACAAAAAACTCGTGGCCCTGCTAAGGAGGATCATTGGACGGATAGCCCAACCACCTAGCAGCAGCCATAAGCAACAGAATTAATTACAGCAAATTGGTAAACAAAACACCTTCAAACAAAAACCATAGCCGAAGTTAGGGCTGCGAATTTATAATAGTGTAATTCCTATGTCTTTATTCGCCAACTCGAGACTATAAGTGCTAACTGGATGTTTGTTTGAAGTGTGAACAGCAAAACAAGTCCGCTGATGAGAGAATTTGGTTATTCTCGAAACAGCGATCGTTGTACGGACATACCCAATTGCTATTTCCAAAATGTTGTAATTAATATTTGTTGGTTTGTGTTGGTTATAAAAAGGCTTATAATCAACCAACGAAGACCTTGAGCTAGCCAGTTGTAACATTGACTAAAATCAAAAACAGGTCACCAAACCCCACATACATTTAAATTGATTAAGAAAGGCCAAGATATCGAAACGTCCAGGACACCGGTGTTCACCACACTTTAACGAAGGGGTGCTACAATAACAGTCTGCCATTCACTGCGTCGCAGAGTCGCTATGCTTGCTTTTTATTGTAGTTTCATTTAATGGTTGTTGCAGTTGTCATTCATGGAGTTTCTTTAAGGCGGTAGGTACCAAGCCTGATGCACCAACTTGCGGATGCTTCACTCATGGGTCACGAACGAGGAGGTGTAAGTCGTCTTGAGACGCAGAAAGCCAGAATCGCACTGGTTTCGCCACGTTGAACCGGTCAACAACTTTACCTCACTACATATGCCATATTAGGTCCTGGAAATTTGTCTAGAAATTTTTGATTTTTGGTGAAGTATATTCACAAATACAAACAAATAATAAAAATATTCCTCCATTGGCCGCGAATTATAATGAACCTTTGGTTGAGATATTATTTTAATCCAACAAATACAAAAAAAATTTACTCAATGGACTCTGATATATAATTATTTTTCATGAAGATATGATTTGGCAGACATCCATGGTTCTTTTAAAGTTTGCGCTTTCTCCATACAAAATATATAATTAATCACCACTTCTTTTCAAAAAACGATTAATTTTTAGTTTGTTTAACACTTTTAGCACTAAATTAAAACAAATATTCTAAACAAAATATGGACACACTGTTTTGGCACAAGTGACCGAGTTCTCGTAGACAAGGTTCTGGGTCGAGCAAGCAGTGCAGAATTTGTTCAGAGAAAATTGTTGTTGAAATGCTTACACTTTTCCCCAAGTGCCTTTGTGCTCAACAAAGTGAACACCCTAAACATGTTTCTGATCCAAATTAATATCATTTACTTAAATTGAAATTAAATAGTTTCAGAATAATACTAAAAATTGTAATAATATGTTTAAAAAATATCGATTTGAAATTTTTAACATAGTAATTTAATATATTTTCATATCGGAGTAAAATTTATATAAAAAATATCATTTTTTTTCTCGGTGTACAAATGTTCGTCTCCGTTTATAGCATTATACCAATTCAATTAACACAAGATTTATACCATATGTTTGTATGTTGTTGACGAATGCCAAAATAAAAAAATTTGAATTCCAATTATATATTTTTGTATGTATATCAAAACTACACTTAACGAGAGCGTAAGTTAAAGTCGGCTCTAACCGACTTCGATATACCCGTTACTCATGGAAACAAATGTTTAATAGCCTTACTGTATGCCTGAGGTGGGTCAGCCGAAAAGTATGCAACATTTTTTAACTCGTCTCTCTCTCTCGCTCTCTCTCTCTCACTAAGATTGCTGCTGAACGCAATGCTTAGGTTATGAGTGGGGTGGGTGGTGGGTGTTAACTGATCGTTTTTTGCTCATAACTTGAGTATCGTTCATCCGATCTTTATCACTCCTTCAGCAAATCGATAAATAATTTTAAGAACTAGATATCTCTAGAAAGTACGAACCATCTATCATCAAAACTGTAGGAGATATGACGTTTTTTCCAAATTGCGGGGGCGTGAGGGTGCGTGGCAAAAATTGAAAATAAACTTGATCTGCGTGCAGACAATAGGAGTCTACATTTCAAATTTGGTTGCTCTAGCTCTTCTAGTCTCTGAGATCTAGGTGTTCATACAGACGGACGGACGGACGGACAGACGGACAGACGGACATGGCTATATCGACTCGGCTGTTGATGCTGATCAAGAATATATATACTTTATATGGTCGGAAATGATTCCTTCTGCCTGTTACATACATTTGCACGACTTTAGTAGACCCTTTTACTCTCGAGTAACGGGTATAAAAAGTCGCTCACCACTTGGTGAGCATGAGTACAAAAACATACAGACGGGATGCAGAGAGAGTGGATTTTTTTTCATTTCGGTTCTCTCTGAAGACTTTACACTTATTAGAGAATATAAGCTCGATTTTATGATATATCAGAACAAATCTTTCAACGTATATTTTGCTTTTGTTTGAAGTAAACGGCGAATGAAATGTTGCCGAAAACTTAGGTTGAAATGCAGTAAGTATGTGTTTATACACTTGAAAAGTGTATTATTCTTTTGCCCCAAGCTTCAGTTTCACAGTTTCAAATGCTCAAAATAGTTCAGAAATATTAATATTAATGTTCGATAATATATATTCGATATAAGTATAGATTCTCCACAAAACGCGTCTAAAAAGGGGCAAAACAGGCAATTTTTGCAACTTTAAGCTCAAATGACTAAAAAAAAATCGACGTGATGGACCATTTCTGAATACATATTCGTTTTCAGCACACGAAAATCATCTAGAATCACCAATAACTCTTCAATAGACATGACTTTGCTGCCTAGTGGAGTTTCATAAAATAACAAAATTATTTTCTGATTATACGAAAGTGTTTGGAAAACTTTGACAAAGTAAAAAATAAACCTAAGCCCTGTGCTATCAGCTTTTTAAGTATAAGTAGAAATATCAGCAAACTTCCGGCTGACCACATGACTCACTGATAAGCCCGTAATAACATAAGAACAATGTTTCACACGCCTCTAGCCAAGACCCAAACCAGACTGTGCCGTCCCTCCTCACCCTTACTCAATTACATACTGAAAAGCCCATTGGCAATTTGCTAGCCATTTAAATTCGAATTTAATGTTTATTTTATTTGCTCAATTTTGGGGATTTTCCGAGTCTCACCTGCACCCGTCCACGTTTGCTGTGTGTGTGTGTGTTTTTTTTTCCATTTTGTGTTTATTTAGGCGAATATGGGAAACCATTCTGTTGGCTAATTGAGGTGATAATGTATTTATAAAGCGACTTTGTTGTATTTTTAGTTTCGAAAAACGAAATGAAAATTTCGACTGGCCTGTGGGCCGCCTTTAATCTGTTCATTTTCATTATGCGATTTATGAAGTGTGAAGCATTCATTGGAGATCTCATATAGCTAGAAATAAATTAGGTCAAAATATGTACAATTTACTGGGTAACGCTTTGAAGTCTGCCCGCTAGTTTCACGTTCTTCTTGTGTTTGACTTTGAAAATGCACAGCAGCCGGAGGAGATTAGGAAGGGGGGCGCCTCGCGCTGTTTTCATAATTCAACTGACAGCTGAGTTTTTTCCATCAATATGGCAATAAGTTGTCTGCGCCTTTGCACGCGTATCGACTTTTAAGTGGTTTCGTGCGTGTGTGTGTGTGTGTGTGTGTGTGTGTGTTTTGACCTTAAACTTCAACTTGCTGCAAAGGATTTTTGCATTCCATTAAAAAAGAAAAAGTCTTCCTGGGTTTACCCGTAACCAGGCATATGGAACAAATGCATTAAAATGCACAAGAAATAACATCATAATTCGCTTCTTTGACGTTGCCCGTTAATGATATTCCCGGGAATGACCTTCAAGTCAAGTACAGATAATAAAAGACAAATTCCAATTCAATTTCAATGTTTGCCGCAAAAAACTGTTCGAGTCACAATTTTAACGTTATAACCTCGCGACTTAATATGTATTAGGTTAAGACTAATATCAAAGTTTATAGATATTATAGATGACGCATGTGAAATAATAATTTTAATAAATGGGTATTATAGATGACGCATGTGAAAGAAAAAACGATTATTCTTTGGAGCTGACACTGGACCCCAAAAAAAAAAAAAAAAAGATTGGATGAGATGCGGCATCTATATATGTAGTGTCTTTGCTAATACCTATCTATTCTGAAAAGCACAATAAAATCCAATCAAAAATACCGAAGCTATACACGAAATTTATATATCTATATCTAAATTATATCTAATTTTAAAATTCTGGGTAGGTATACAATAAGTGTCACAGCTTACATAGCCGTTTTTAAAGTTTTTTTGAGTGACTCTCTAAGGCAAGGCAATTTAAACTAGCTTTTTTTTGTAGTGTATGAGTTACAATAAAGTATTCTATTTATGAGTCAGCGGTTAGTGTGTCGGCTTGCTGTGCGGAAGGCGTGGGTTCAATCCCGCCTCGGACCATCTAAAAAAAAGTTTTTCTCGTTCTTTAGAAAATAGCTTTTACACATCCGGTCACCTTCACCAGCTATTGGCGGCAGCTGTGAAGTAACTAGACATGAAAAAGCAAAATTCTCAAACTTTGACGTTCGGATTCGGCGTTAAACTGTAGGTCCCTTTCTCTCTTCAGCGAAAAATTATAAGCACACACTCTAAGAGATTGAGAGAAGCTTGGCGTGGTCCACTTTGGGGCTGTTGCTCCAATTTTACATTTACATTACACTTTTATTTTGGGCTGTAGCTCAATTGTGAAACATTAAGAATCAAGCAAGATATGAATCAAAATTATTAGAAAACACTTTATTGTGGTCTTCATTTAAATCGTGTAAAACGTGAGGCTAACCAAGTTTCCAAAACTCCTGGAACCTGAACTGAACGAGCAGAAACCATTCGGACAGTTTGGTTTGAGACTACTTTCGAACCCATTTGAAAGATTTTTCACATCAAAGATCCGTCCTGGAAATCTTGCAATTTGATTTAAACTTGGTTACAGTAATAAGTCCGGTTATTATATGGAAAGTCTACCCCGCTCGTCATCCTATCAAGTAACCAGCCATAATTGTGTTATCTCACATATATAAACTCAAACCACTTTTATTCCAAATGCTAACGTTAATACGAAATCATCTAGAGATTTCCGGGACACCCCCGAATAAATATTTATTTTAAAAGTGCAAAAACAAATTAAAAAATTTGTTTGTTTTAGATTTGTTTGATAACGACTAATCACATACACACTATGTACGTGCAAAATTAATTTGATTATCTCGTGCAAATAATGCTTAAGGTCACCCACGACTTAGAAAGTACTTATCAGGCTTAGCAAATTAGATTATTTTGATGTAAAATATGACAATCAGGAAAATTGGTCAAGCCCGACAGTAATGCACCCATTACCAACCAAAGCTTTGCAATAAAAAAAATGTTTTCTTACCAAGCTAAAGACTATATCCTTTCAATGTATTACACTCCCAATTGACAAGCCTTATTTGATAGCTTTTATATTGAGGGAATACACCAGGGTTCCCCAAGCAAAATTTCCCCAAGCGAAAATTTGACTGTGTCTCTCTCTTACACACAGTGATGCATGACTTTGGCAAGCAATCGGTGTGAATTGGCGAGTATGTTCTTTAGGATACAACTCTAGCTCTAGCTCTCAGCATATCTGTTGATGCTAATCAAGAATATATCCCTGATAGGATCGGAGATGTAATCTGTTACAAACGTCAGCATTAACCTATTATACCCAATTCACCTAAGCTTAGTATAAGCTTACATACTCGAATGTACCTCTAATAATACATCGCCTCGCTTGTGAGTGCATATAAGCTACAGCTTCAGCTAAAATTTCAGTTCAGTTTCATATTAACATTTGTGCAGTTCACTCCAAGCCATGTCTTTTCAGTGCCAAATCATTCTCTGCTTGATTTTATTTTTCACTGGATTCTCATTAGGAGATTTACCAACTACCAGCGAAAATAATGAGTTGCTTGAGGTAAGTTTATTTTATTAATTTAAAATCTTTTGATTGAATGAAACTCGCTTTTCCAGTGGAACGTCGACATTCCAGACGAACAATGTGCTTTTTATTGTTACCAGAGCTTGAAACCCCTGATCCTTGATACCTTAGAAAAAAAATGTCAAGTCCATACAGAGGACGATCGGATTCAAATAAAGGATAATCACATATTAAAACTACAAGAACAACTGGGCGCTCTCTTAGCGGAAAAAGAAAAGAAGGAGAACAAGGATAAGCAGTTAGAGCAAAACACAGGCGAAATTGTGGAACTAAAAAAACAAATAACTGATTTAAGCAATCTCATCAATTCGGCCCAGAAACAGGATCACAATATGTTCGTAAGCAGTTGTTCCTCTTTCAAGGACTCACCGGGTGTGCATAAGATACAAACTCCAGGCACTGAACCATTTGATGTGCTCTGTGAAAGTGATTGGATTGTGATTCAGCAACGTATTGATGGAAGTGTAAGTTTTTACCGAAATTGGACCGAATATCGTGATGGATTTGGAGATTTTCAAGGAGAATTCTTTTTGGGTCTGGAAACGATTCATCGTTTGACCAAGTCGCTGCCCTATGAGCTTTATATTGAATTGACTGATTTGAATAACAAATTTCGTTATGCATCGTATGATAACTTTCTAATTGGCAGTGAACAGGAATTATTTCGATTAAAATCCCTGGGGACATATACTGGAAGTGCTGGCGACTCAATGAGCTATCATTTGGGTAATGCATTCAGCACTTATGATCAAGATCACGATGGATGGGGAGGTAGTTGCGCTAATTACTTTGAAGGAGGCTGGTGGTATGGCTATGATGCCAACTGGTAAGTTTTTTATTAACAAAAGAATGTTAGCTGTTGAAATTAATCAAAGATTATGGCCTTTTTTATTTCAGTAACCTAAATGGAAACTATATTTATAGGAGTGGAGTGAAATCCATTTGGTGGTACACCTGGACAGGATACAATTCCCTGCAATCAGTAAAAATGATGATTCGACCCAAATATACATTAGTTTAGTGGTTACATAGAAGCATTGTGTAATAAACTAGCCGATATTAGAGAAAGTGCGAAAAGAAATTTTAAAATAAATAAATTTAAAGCTGGCTTTGAAAACCAGTTACGGTTATATTTGGAACCGAGAGAAATGACCAAGTTTTTGCATTAAAGTGTTGGGAAATATATGTACTCATATTGATTGTGTTAACAATGGATGAAACGGACGGTAATTGAGCTCGTTGCGGGGCTATCAATTTCTATTTGATAAGACATTCTTTTTAGAGCGGTTTGACCACCGACTATTTAGCAGCCTTGGCAGCCTTAAGCTGCCTTTACACTAATCATACATCTCTAAAGAGACTCCCTGACGATAGTGTAATAGCAAGGCAAATATCTCTAAATATTTAGAAAATTTAGCTTTCTTTGATGAAATAGAACAGGTTCTATTTGATAAAAGATTCTCTTTAGAAAATTTTGACAACCGACTATTTAGAGATATATGACAAGTGTAATGGCAGCCTTAGGCTCTGTTAATCGTCCAGTGGATTATTTTCACAAATCACTTTTACACATCCGCTTTCATTGGCTTCTCATTTTCAATTGATTATCTTAGCGGCGCCATAAGAAGCCAATCTGCGATTTGGTCGCTCTTGCAGCTTCGTAGCAGCCGACGCGTTGGCGACGCTGCCAACGATAGTGAGTGCTCTCCGCCTATGGCTCCCCGCACTTCCCTCGCCCACAAGTTCGAAGTCGAGATCAATTGACTTCTCGTATTCCAGCAGTTTTCATCTTAAGAAATCAAGTAGAAAAAATCTAAATTTAAGCCGATCTCAGTGTCGCCAATACGTGATAGATTTTTCTGGCCATATGCATATATAAAAGTGCAGGCTTGTTTGTGTGTATGTTAGTTCCATAAGACGCCTGTCTTGACCGCTAAACCGATCTTCACGAAATTTTCACAGGCTATGTTTTAAGTCTTTGGTTCAAAAGCGGTTAAAAACGTTAAATAGTGGTTCAGAGCCAAGCCTCAAAAGTTATTTAAGCTATGAGTCTTTAGGTTGTTTGTAATTTGTTAAGTTAAGGTTCCACACGCAATTAATTTGCCCATTTCGTGTGCCTTAAGTGGGAACATCAAATAGTTTACGCGCAAACATTTGCCAAGCAGCCTTTGCCTATGTTTGTGCAACAATAATTTGAAGCAAATATTTGCCTAGTGGGAACACCTTCGACCAATTTTGTTTGCGGGTCTGCGAGTTTTCTCTTGCAATCAAATTGAAAGAGTCTGTCTATTCATTTTCTGTTGTGTTATTTCAAAAATATTTTATTATTTGCTCAAACAAATCAGACTACTTAATTTGTAAATTTAGCAGATTGGGCAAAGAAATGTATGAGATATTATTTGCGGAGGAGAAATCTTTGCGCAAATTTTTGTAAGAGCAAATATTTTCTCATGTGGAAACACCAATTTCTTTTTACGCAAACACTTACAGCTCAAGGATTACTTTGATTGCACAATGTGTTCAAATTTTGTTTGCGTGTGTAGACCTTAGCTTTACCCTCCCTTGATAATGTCGATTTGCTTACTAAATATATTCGACCCTCACTCTATTTACAATTCGATTCAATTCGGGTCCTCATCGATTGAATGTTGTAAATTTTACACTCTACCAGAATTCAGAATACATTGGAGTGAGTATCAAAACTAATTTAAATCATTTTGAGCTTGAAGACTTCATGAGTTGCTTTGATTGCAATCCTCAGCCGTCTACAATGAACTTGAAATCTGATCTGTAGGTTAGTTATATGTCGTTGTATATTTTACTGCAACTGAACCGGTATTTTCTGAAGTCTCACGATCTTCTCCAGTCTCTCCACAAGACATCATTTTCTTAAGGTCTCACCTTGGCTCAAAGGAAGAGATGAGCAATGTAATGCAATCCAACTTAAAGATGTTTCATAACCAAAATTAATAAACTTGGATTACTTGATGTATAAACTGACAGTAATGGATCTGGTTTTTAACCGGGAACCGTACGCATTAAATCTACTTGGACTTGAACAGTCGATTTTGTCATCTTATCTAGTAACTAGCCATATTTAAGTCACTTTTTCCCATATTCTATATAGCTGCTATGTGTCCGATAAATTTACAATTTACTTTGTAATTTGTTAGACTATGTGACAGATGAGAATTTGGCCCTTAGCCTTAATTCTAAATGTTAATGTTTAAGCGCAAACCACTAGAGATTTCCGGAACACCCACGACTATATTTTTTATTTTAACGGGGTCTTCTAGTTTAGACGGCCGAATTTTACCGGTTTTTTAAAAAACAGTGGAAAGAAAACGCGTAAAGATTTTTTAATTCTGTTTTTTGTATTTGCGAGCGGTGCTCAAAAAGTTCTCGGCCTCCAAAGAAAAGTATGTCCAATGTTCGCACGATGGCGGGAGTATACCGCATCGAAAAAAAAAACAAAACGGGGAATGAGATAGCATAAATGCCTTTATCGTGTGAACCTCCAGAAAAAAATCCAAATTTTTTTGTAGAATTGGCAGCCATCTGAACATGAAAAATAGATGATTCACTTTTTTTTGCTTCAATGCCGTACTGCGATGTGGATACTTTCCAATTCAGTGGATCAATCATAATGATTCAGAAACCAGGAAAGGATAAAACACAAGCGTCATCATATAGACCCATTAGCCTGCTGCCTTGCTTATCAAAAGTATTTGAGAAGATCTTACTTCGCAAAATTGATACCCATGCACAAAATATAATTCCTTCACATCAATTTGGGTTCCGAGCAAAACACGGGACCGTTGAGCAAGTCAACCGTTTAACTTCAGATATTCGGACTGCGTATGAGCACCACGAATACTGCTCTGCCATTTTCCTAGATGTTGCCCAAGCGTTTGACCGCGTTTGGTTGGACGGGCTTATATACAAAATTAGGACACTGCTTCCTCCAAATACACACAAACTCTTAGAATGTTATGTCAGCAACAGAGTTTTTTCTGTTCGTCAAAATGAGTACACAACGGAAGAGTTCATCATTGGAGCCGGAGTGCCACAGGGTAGCGTTCTCGGTCCTTTTCTGTATGTATTGTACACTGCCGACATCCCAACAGACCCCGACTAACAATGTCCACTTTTGCTGATGATACGGCAATTCTAAGCAGATCACGATGTCCAATTATCGCATCCAGACTCTTGGCAAGCCACCTATCTCACGTGGAGGAGTGGCTGGCCAACTGGCGCATAAAAATTAACGAGCAAAAGTGTAAACACGTGACGTTCACACTCAACAGAAGCACCTGTCCCCAGATATCCCTAATCGCGACTATGATACCACAATCAAACGATGTTGTTTAACTTGGTGTCCACCTCGACAGAAGGCTCACTTGGCGCAAACACATAGAGTCGAAAAAACTTCAAATAAGGCTAAAGGCCAATAGCCTTCACTGGCTAATTAACTCCCGTTCCCCTCTAAAACTGGAATATAAAGTCTTACTGTACAAAAGCATCATAAAGCCTGTCTGGACTTATGGCGCACAGCTATGGGGAAATGCCTGTGCGAGCAGTGTGGATATCCTTCAAAGATCACAATCAAGAATTCTTAAAACACTCACTGGAGCGCCATGGTACATTCGCAACGAGTGTGTCCACAACGACCTGAGGATCCCATTGGTCGAAACTGAAATAAAGCAACTAAAGCGCAAATATTCTGAAAAACTTCTAGCCCACCCTAATGAACTTGCACAATCTCTCACCCTGCAAGCAACGCATTCTCGCCTCCGAAGAAAAGATCTACCAACCCAGCGACTGAATTAAAGGGCCGCAGAACATAAACCAGCTCCAATAGGAGATGGTTGTACAATAGTTTCGAGATTAAGATTTGAAAAATTATTGTTAGTCTCATTAAGAGAAGATTCAATAAATACAAAAAAAGTTACAAAAAAAAAAAAAAACTTTTTTTTGGTAGTCCAGTGTACAAAAAAAATTGAAAAAAAATATTAACTGCCATGATTGAGGTTCACACGATAGCGCAGTTAATTCTGCGTCGTTTGGCGCTTATTTTATCAAAATCGGTCCAGAATAACTTGAGTTATCGTGCGAACATGTTTAAAAATAAACATGGTTTCGAGAAAATCGCGTTTCGACAACTGTTTTCGATAAAATAAAAATTATTTTTAATAGATTTCAAACATGGATTTGACGCAAATGGGTGTAAGGTTCCACCGAAAAAAAAAAATAATCAAAATCGGATCATCAGTTATCGAGAAATTTCGGTCAAAGTGCGTCCAGACATGGTAAAAATAAAAATCTCACACAATTTTCAAGTAAAATTTTTTTTTTCAAAAGCAACAAAAAATTTTTAACTTTTTTTAACTTTAATTGAAGTATTTTGATACAAAAAAAATAAGAAAAAAGATCAAATTTGGAAAAATACGAGGGTCGATGAAAATTTTTTTCATATACGATGGTCCGAAAAAAATTGATTTTGTTTATTGTAGTAAAACATATTGTCGGATCTGCTTGAAAGTTTTAGGGGATGTTTTTAAGATCTTAATAGAATCCTAAGCGAATAAAAAAAAAAAAAAAAAAAATGTTCTAAACTAGAAGACCCCTTAAATGTGAAAAAATAAACCGAATAATCATCTATGCACATTTGGTGTTGATAAGCGCGGGGGCACTTTATGTATGCTTATTTTGCTTTGTTTTTTAGACCAGCTTGATAACGACTAATCCAGGGTTCGGCGCGTCGCTATCTACTGTGCATACAAAAGTGCTTCCACAAAAAATTTTGTGATTTAAAACCGGGTTCAGTACTAGATTTGGACTCTAAATCACAAAGTTTTTGTTGAAGTGGAATTGAGAACATGGCTGTCTGATACAAAAGAAAGAATTCGAATGTACCTCTACTAATACACCAACTCGCTTGTGATTGCATATAAACGACAGCTTCAGCTAAAATTACAGTTCAGTTTTCTAAGAACATTAGCGCAGTTCATGCCAAGCCATGTCTTATCTATGCCAAATAATTCTCTGTTTAATTTTTCTGTTTGCTGCATCGTCACTTGGAGACGGCCTAACTACAAGCGATAATAATGAGGTGCCTGAGGTAAGTGCTTTATGTAGTTCAATATCTCTTGATTGAATGAAACTTACTTTTTCAGTGTAAAGTCGATACGTTTTATCCAGACGAACGATGTGCATGTTGTTGTTGCCAGAATTTGGAGCCCCTGTTCCTTGATACCTTAGAAAAAAGATGTCAAGACCATGCAGGGGACGATCTGATACAAAAGAAAGATAATCAGATATTAAAACTACAAGAACAACTGGGCACTCTCTTAGCGGAAATAGAAAAGAAGGAGAACAAGGATAAGCAGTTAGAGCAAAACACAGGCGAAATTGGGGAACTAAAAAAACAAATAACTGATTTAAACAATCTCATCAATTCGGCCCAGAAACAGGATCACAATATGTTCGTAAGCAGTTGTTCCTCTTTCAAGGATTCACCGGGTGTGCATAAGATACAAATTCCAGGCACTGAACCATTTGATGTGCTCTGTGACCGTGCCTGGATTGTGATTCAACAACGTATTGATGGAAGTGTAAACTTTTACCGAAATTGGACCGAATATCGTGAGGGATTTGGCGATTTGCATGGCGAGTTCTTTTTGGGTCTGAACAAGATTCATCGTTTGACCAAGTCGTTGCCTTACGAGCTTTATATTGAATTAATTGATTTCAATGGCCAATTTCGTAATGCTTCGTATGATAACTTTCTAATTGGCAGTGAACAGGAATTATTTCGATTAAAGTCCCTGGGGGAGTATACAGGAAGTGCTGGCGACTCAATGAAGTATCATTTGGGTAATGCATTCACCACTTATGATCGCGATAACGATGGATGGGGATGTGGTAATTGCGCTAAATACTTTGAAGGAGCCTGGTGGTATGCCTCTGATGCCAATTGGTAGGATTTTTATTAACAAAAAATATGTAAGCTGTTGAAATTAATCCAAAATTATTTCCTTTTTTTTTATTTCAGTAACCTAAATGGAAACTACAGTTATAAGAACGGTAAGAAAGCCGTTTGGTGGTATAAGTGGAAAAGATATGATTCCCTGCAATCAGTGAAAATTATGCTACGACCCAAATATACATTGTTTTAGTGGCTACATACAATTATTGTTCAATAAACTAACTGACATCAGAGAAAGTTCGCCAAGATAATTTTAAATAAATAAATTTGAAGCTGGCTAGCAAAGTTTAATTTTGAAAACTGTTTACAGTTTTATTTGGAACCGAGAATTTGTGATACCTGCCCAAGTCCTTGTTATACCGGAAGTATTTTGCATTAAAATCTTGGGGAAATACAAATTACTTATGGAGCTAACAATTCGGCAATTTTTTTTAATTATAGTAATTGTGGTAATTGTGATCGTTGTGGGGCTATTTATCATATATAAATTTGCGAAATTGGCTATGTTAACTATTACACACTTCACTTCAAGAATTCAAGAATGGCCGGAAGGGACTTAATTTGATTTAACTTTTCATTTAATTTATTCCAAAAATAAACTCACATGTTCATTCCAATTTTGCATATTCCATAATTTCCCCATTGCTATTGCTTTCCTTCTCAAAGTACACTCAAGAGAGAAATTTTGCCACCAAATTGAAAAGTTTTTCCCACCATTTGCTATTTCTTTTGCGGTTAATGTTTTATTTTTTTTTCTTTTTGTTTCCTGATTGCCACAATTTCGATACTTGGCCAAGTAAATTGAAAATTTTACGACCATTGCAGTTTTGCATTTTCCAAATATATTTCGTTCGTGCTTTTCTCACGTCGTAATCCACATTGTAAATTGCTCCAAAGTCCAAAGCTGTTGAGTTTGGACAATAAGTTTCTGCAAAGTTGCTTGCCTCTAATTGGGCGTAAAATGCAATTATCGACCAATTGCTTCTTGAAGTTTATAGTTAAGACGAAAAACGTGGCTTGTTGATAAACCATAGTGGCCATAAATAACAACTAAAGTTGACGAGAATGATTAATGATGCCATGAGCATATGAAAAAGAATTGTCAAGTGAATTAAAAAAGGATACTACAAAAAAAAACAAGCTTAAGCAGTCACTTTGTATATTTCAAAGATATTTATTTAGTACAGAATAAAATTTACATTTAGGGTGTTCAATAAAATTTTTGTATAAGTTTTGCAGGACAATTATTGCCCATCAGTTGGAACTGAAAGTAAAACATGTTATTTATTTTTGACCAAAACAAATATTTTCAGAGCCGGGTCTAAGCCGGGTTAAGTAAAAAAATAAGAAATTCAAAATAAAAGATTGAACTGTTGTGTGAGCGACTTAAGTCTCTACCAGCGAAACGGCTTTCGTCAAATATATAATTTTCAGTTAAGAAACCTACACCAAAAACAAAATTAATCATCAAAATGACTTTTGTCATCAATTTTAAACTATTGAGTATCAAATTCTCTTTAAAACTCCAAGTATCAAACAACGTATCCGTACAACGAACGCTGTTTCGAGAATAACCAAATTCTCTCATCAGACGACTTGTTTTCAAACAAACATCCAGTTAGTATTTAAACAGCTACAGGTTAATGTTGCTTATGGCTGTTGCTAGTTGGTTGGGCTATCCGTCCAATGATCCTCCTTAGCAGGGCCAAGAGCCGAAAGTATTAAAATGATATTTCGAGGATATCAAATTGATCCTAGCTTGTATTAAGTTGACAAATGAATTTTGAATTTTAGTATCAATTTGTTAGTAGGTCTTATCAATTTGATATTCCAATTGTCAAACTTTGTGTTTTATTTTGATACTAGCTTTTATCAATTTAATAGTTTTTCTTATAAAGTTTAAAAAAAATGCCATTAGAATTAAAACAAAACATGTTTATTGCATTTTACTTAATTTTGATCTCATACAAAATGTATTTTATTTAAACTAATGAAATGAAATCGTCAGGTGTGGACACTTCACTATGGGAAACATTGTTCGTTCACTCTACAGGCTCCGTGTATACGCGGATGTTGTTTGAACAGATGTCGCAAACGCCTCATCTGCAGTAGTGTTGGGTAAAGGTTGTTCTTTTCACTGAACATGTTCACTAATTCTTTTTTATACCCTTGTAGAGGGTATATTAAAATTGCCCAGATGCTTGTAACGCATAGAAGGAAGCATCTCCGACCACACAAAGTATATATATTCTTGATCAGCATGACGAACTGAGTTAATATAGCCATGTCCGTCTGTCCGTCTGTTTCTATGCTATCTTCTCCGTTAAAGCTATCTTAACCAAACTTTGCACGAAGCCTTTTGGTACCAATACGCTGTACATTTGTCGGAATCGGCCGGATCGGATGACTATATCATATAGCTGACATAGGAACCATCGGTCGAAAAAGTAGTTTTAGTGAGAAAAACTTTTTGGTCTTCAACGCAAACGTGCCCAAACCTCGTATTTCTAAGTTTTCTATGCTTTTACATAATTCCACCAAGTTTGATGAAAATCGGACAACTATATAGTATAGCTGCCATACAAAAGATATGTCTGAGAAAAAGTCTAAGTATGAAAAACTTTTTGTTTTCAATGCTATCGCTCCCAAACTTGTCACTAATCAATATTATATGCTACTACACAATTCTACAAAGTTTGATCCAAATCGGATGACTATAGCATATAGCTGCCATAGGAACTATCGGTCGAAAAAGTAGTTCTAGTGAGAAAAACTTTTTTGTGTTCAATGGTAGCGTCTTTATACCTTCCAGTTGTGAATATTATCAGTTTCCACACAATTTTGGGGAGTTGGGTCAAAATCGGATGAATATATTGTATAGCTGCCATATAACAAACTGGAAAGCAAATGCGCCATCAAGCTACAAGGGTATATAAACTTCGGTCGAGCCGAAGTTAGCTTTCCTCTATTTTTTTTAAGTGAGTCAACTCACTCAAACTGCTCATTTGTTCAGTTGTTCTTGTTCAGTTGTTTTGGTTCACCTGTTCTAGGTCTATGGCGGAAGGTTGTGTGAGCGCACGTATTTTGTGTTGTTTTTGTTTTACCAACGTCATTTCTAAGAGGTTGGTTTCGGTTGCACTGACCGCGTTGTTGTTTTTAGTCGTTTTAGCATCGGTTTTTTGTTGTACACACATACGATATTTGTGTCTATGTGCCGCTCTCTCTCTCTCGCGGGCTTAGTTCAAAACGTTTGCGCCACACTTGTTATAGTTGTACGTACAGACACACAAAACAACTCGAAATGCAAGAGAGACTGAGAAGCTCGAAGAACACAGAACATCACTTAGAGCAAGGCAGAGCAAGCTCACAAAGCGAGACATACATAACAACTCTCTGAGCAAAAGAGACCGAACAGATCTTAGAACAACTCAAGAACAACTCAGAGCAAGAAAAACTCTGAACAAGATGGATTGAACAAGATAGACTGAACAAAAATGAACAATTGAAGAAGAACATGTTCACTTGTTCAGTTTAAAGAACAATTCAATTTTGTTCACTTACTCATGAACAACCCAACACTATTCTGCAGCTGTCTTTGTTTCGAACCTCTCGCATTGGGCGCAATCTTGCAAAGCGTAGTATTTTTAACTAAGTACTGATGAGTTTGCACTCAAATCGAAACCATAAATGTGAAACGTCAAGCACCGCCAGGTGCGAAATTCGGAATGCTTTTCGAATTTTTGAACTAACATTCGTTGACATTGAACATTTTTAAGTTTCAAATTAACCATTTCGCGTATCAAATTAATATTCTAAGTATCAAATTAATACCCAAAAAAACAATTTGATACTCTCTAGGTTAATATTGATAGTCTCAGTTTCAATTTGAGAAAACATGTATCAAATTGATATTGATGCAAAACATTCTTGGGTGTACATATGCTTAGCAGAGTGGCACATGCCGCCAGACTATGTGTCCCCCTACAAAAACTTCTACAGAAGCTGAGGAAGAAGTGGAATATGTCTCACACTGTTTCTGTTAGTGTCCCGCCTTGAGTCGATGAAGACAGAAGTTCCTAGGCCTGTTTCGTCGGTCTGATATCTCCGAGCCTGCTGCGATATCAACCAGGGTTCATTAAGGCATCGGGATGGAGCTAGTCCCCACCCAGTTTCTGTCTCTAGGAGGAATGGACAATGGGCCAACTCAGTGAACACAGGAGGATATCCTTAAGCAAGCCGGACTTACCTAATCTAATATAATCTATTATCCGAAATCTTGCCTAAAATGTGGTTTTACATCGACCAATATTTCATATAATATTTCGTGCATTTAGGAAGCTTAGAATAAAATTAAAATATTCCTTCCTTAATTCCACTTGCTATCACTATCATGTACAAGCGCAAAAAACGCAACCCATTGCATGTCGTTGTGCATGAAGTCAAACTCAAATTGATTAGTAATTTTTCATACATTTCTTTTGGCGTCAAGTTAATGTCTCCTTCCTTAACGTAAACAATAAACAAACTTGGCACATGCCCTGCCACTTGTCCATGCATTTCTCGCATAAACTTGGCAAAAATATGTTGGCCATATATAAATAACGCTTGGTCTGGCTCTTAGGCGGCACCTATAAATGACCAAAACAATAACAAAACGTCGCAACGAAGCCAAGGACGAGTAAATTACTAGCCATTGGGCATAATCAAGTGCGCCTACTACGCTCTGTTGTCCTGCGCTGCTGTTCCTGTCTCTGACCCAGTCATCAATTATATGAAGTGCGAGCCACTACAAATTGCAGGCGTAAATTAACCTCGCCCAGAGTGCCCGGTGTCAGGCTGGTGGGTGTAAATTGTGTTTATTGAAAAAAATTGACCAAAATATTCTTAAAGATACGCTTAAAGTAGATTTCCGTGCAGGAAATTTGCCAGAATGTTAAGCCAAAAAGCCAAACGGCAAACAAGAAATCTTTTTGGGCTCAAATTTCAACGCACTGTGATAGCATCTTAATTACCCATTCAACGGCAAACACACACACACACAACGTCAAGTCAATGACCCAGCTGCTGCGGAAATCCGGAAACGGAAAAAGGGAACGGTCAGCTCTTTAATATTACGCAAACTCATGTTTATACTCACTTTCGGTTTTATAGCTGTCCAAGCTGTAAAGGGTATGCACGTTTTTGGTGGGGGGAGAACTGACAGAAGAATGATTGATATGATAAGAAAGGGAAATGTTTACAAAAAATTATAATGCATGGGGCAAAGGCTAAATGGAAACGAATTCTTTTTATGTGATTATTGTGAAATTTGATCTTAGTGAGGACATCTGCATTCCAATTGGAATCACCTCCCGGTTTAATTGCAGGGCAAGCCATAGTCGCATATTTATTAATTTATGTTGCTTTTTAAAGGCGACAAAACAATAACAATTTCCTGTTGGCGTAAACTTTTTGGGCTCACACTTCCTGTTGTCCCGGTTTTGGTAGCGTTGGCAAGGCAAGGTCCACCACGTGGACCAACAGGAAAGCATTAATTACATAAAATACACACACACACACACACACGCACTTGCCAACTGCATAGTTTAGTTTGTGGCTCTTCCACACCTAGCACAAACATTTGCGAACATTAGTTGCCTACTTTTAGGCTCTCCTGGCATTCCTGCGTGTAATTTGAGGTTTTTTTCCCACAACATTTCTGTTTATTTTCTCTGTGGCCATAGTTATTTATGCTGTGCCATTGCCTGCTCCTTCTTGGCTGGTCCTTGGGCTACATTCTCGTATATAAATTCTGTTCTTCTTGAGAAGTGATGAGCATTTCATTTGCTGGTCCCCATAATTGTGCCCAGGTCCTTAGTCTGACCACAAAAGATTTGTCATTTTGGTCGTGTACTTTGTTTGGTTTTTTTTTTTTTTTCCTTTTTTGGGGAAAGTAAGAAAACAAAAAAAAGTAAATAAACTGAAGAGCACGTGTTTTCTTTTGAGAGTTTTGCAAAGTAAAATTTCTTTTATGTGGGCGGTGGTTTTTTTCCTTTGTGTTTCTCAGTTCATTTTCTTAGAGATTTGCTGTGTAATGAGACTCGATTTTAAAGGATTTTAAAAGTATTTTCTTTGTAAAAAGATACATACGTTGTCCCCACAATTCACCTGGCTCATGGCTTATTATTTTCTTTGAATATTTCACAACAGGTTTGCTTTGGTTTGCAGAGAACTGTGTTGAAGTGTTTAACTTTAACAACCAATCCAAATGTGGGTGTTCCAGAAATGTCGGAGATTTCATTTTTCGGAATTAGCTTCGGAGTATCGGAAAGCGAATGACCAACAACGGCTCACTGGTAGTTATGGCGCCCCGATAGGGTTGTAGGCTTCAAAATAATTTAAAAATATGTTGGATTTCAATTTACTCTCTAGTTTTTAACCAAATGATAATCATGTTTATGGTATGCACTGAGTTCCAAAATATAAATTAATTTAAAACTATCATCAAACCTCAATTCAATCGAAGAAATATTTAAATAAATTTGACCCGCAACATGTGAGTGGAGCTGCATTGATAGCTTTGGATATTGCTGGAAGATGGCCGCTGGGAGAGAACCAAAATCGTAACAAGAATTTCAGATATAATCCAATCCACTTTTAATTTCTGATAAAGCGTAAGCTACTTCTCTGCCACGATCTCTCTCTGCCTCTTCCTCCGGAGTTCCATGTTTCCCCCATAAAAACATCTTAAAATTTTTAAAGATCAAAATAAATTTTAAAAGTGGAGTTAAAATTTTCACAGCTGTTTAAGTTATCTTCCTCTTTGTAGTTTGAATTTCTCGTCTTGTTTATTACCATCTATGCCTCGACAAAATTTCCTCTACTATGATTTCAGTACCAGTATTGGCTGCAGAATTTTCAGAACCAAGATTTCAAGAAAAAGTTGCAAAGCAACTGACTGAACGTCTGATTGTGAAGAAGAGAAGAAGCTTATGAAAGCAATATAAAGCAATAAACAAATATCAAATATGAAATCTGTAAATGTTGTTATAGATTTCCTTGTAAATTGTCAAAGAGCACATACATTACATGCATCGACAAATGTTTTAAAAATGTTTTAAAGACTTCAAAAATATTGCCTTTAATATACTAGCAGTTCCAGCAACTCAGGTATCAGTTAAACGACCATTTTCAACACTTAATTTTGTACTTTCTGATTTATGAGCTAGTATAGATGAACAGCTCCTGGAAGATATACTAAGCAGATACTAAGCAGTTCCTACAAATTGTTGATGTCAGCCAATGGATTTGATAATTAAAATAACTTAAATATGGAATATTTTGATTAGGTATATGAATAGAGAGGTATATAAATTTCAATATCAACGTAGAATTAATAAATCGAAAGTCAAACTATTCTTTTTTGGTCCGGTCCGCGAACCGAACCTTGGACTTTACCATGGGTTCTAGCCCCCGTACCGAACCTTCAGCAGAATTTTAGAAGTTTGCAGTTTTGCTTTGAATATGCTATTGCCATATTTGGGAAAAATTGGCAGGTTTGCTTATTGCTGCTTTCTGACTTTTGCATTGTTTTGTTGAACAATATTTTAAAACTGATTTTTATTACTTAGAACTCATAAAATCTTTAATGCAATTCAATTAGTTAAGCATTCAAGTTTTGATTCTTATTATTTAATTTGACTCAAAACTGTTTATTAGCAAAACAAATAGGGTATTCACCAAAAGTTTACGACACAACAACACATAGGAAAAAAATTACCAACTTTTTGTTGCTTTTGTATGTTTATAAAATCGCTCGTAAAAGTGTAAAAGTGGAAAAACTTGACGTGTTCAAAGTATCGGCTAAAAGTACTTAGTATCGTACCTTTCTGATATAGAAATTTAGATATCTGTTTTTTACGTGTAGCCGTTGGCTGAGTGGTAGTAGGATTGTCGTCTTGTATTTTTTGATATTCCGGCTCGAGTCCCGGTAAAGGATGGTGGATCAATAATTTTTTTTTTTTATTAAAAAACCCCAAAACTATGGCCATGGTCAGAAAAGATGTCAATTACAAACGATAATAAATGGAAATAAGAAAATAAAAATTTAGCTCCATTGTTCGAACACACGTCTTTCCGTCTACGAGTTATGCATGCAGTGCTCTACGCCACTGAGGCGTATATTGTAAATAGTAAGTATTGAATCTCAATTAATAGCAAAATTCACAGCCTGTCAAAAACAGCTGATTTACGCCAAAAAATACGAGGGTACACAGAAGGGGTGCTTAATAGCTGCGTCGCGTAAATTTACACAATTACGCTTTTACGCGGGCTGGTGAATACCCTAATAGATCAAATGTCGCCACAACATATGTCTACACGTTTTGACCGGGATTTTTAATCCATTACTTTTGTGTAGCTTTTCTGCATGCCGCGTTTAGTTTTCTCATTTGTACATTTGTACTTTTCTCATTGTAGAAAAGCAACATGCCAAATGTTGAAATTAGAAAAGTAAACGAGGAATTTAGAAAGGCGTAAAGGGTTGAAAATTCGGGTCAAAACGTGTAGACATCCTACTTTTTCATTTAAACACAAAAAAAAAGTCTGTACTTCTGATATTTGTTTATATGCTGCTACTTGGAAAGCTCAATTATTTCGATATGCAGCAGATGAACCACCAAGATTGTTACTGCAAATCAACAAATTAAACAAATTTTTATATATATTTTTTTACTTACTCTGGGGGGATTTGAACTCGGGGCCCTAGGACTGAAACAAGGTGCGCCTGTAAGGCAAGGCATCTAAGATATTACTTGTATTGAATCTGCCTAAAGCAGAGATGGGCATGCACACATATCGACACACTTTTCACACGCATACAAGCACAATTTGCGTGCGCCCCATTCGTGTTCTATAAATAGCTTTCAATGCTTATAGCGTACGTGTGATTTTGTGCAGTCGGCCGCGGCAGAGCTCCTATGCACACGAGGCAGCGCGCTGCCTCGTGTGCATTGGAACTTCGCGACGCGCCCATCTCTGGCCTAAAGGCACAAACCAATATTTGCTTGCTTGTAATTCTCAAGTTCGAATTCATTCTCCTAATTTATACACGCGCAACTGAAATTTGCGTACGTTTCGTGTAGATTTCCTACATTTAGCATTCAGCATTGGTAAATCTCAACGTTAATTTAGAAAACCAACATGCCACGTGTGACAAGCAGTTTGCTGAATGAAAAATATAAGAATTCAGTACTGATTTAGAGCTACATTTTTCGTGTAGAATTTCCATATTTTCCAGAATTTCCATGTAGTATTTCAATAAACAAACTTTAACGTAGTAAAACTAAACCGTTCATGCTTCCTGCATTCTACATTTAGCGTGTGTACTTGAGCAGGCCGAAATACGTTTCGTTTAGGATTGACTTTTTATACGCATGTATCCAATTTTGTTTTCTCTGTGTGGTGCAAACTGACTAAAAATCAGCATCGCATTGGAAAGTCAGTACCTGATTGCTTAAAGAACTAAAATCAAATTATCATATCATGATTGTTTTTTTTTTCAATAATATACATACAATTTTTCATAAATACTCTTCTGTAAGATTTGGTTCGGAGATTTTTGCACAACATTAAGATTTAAATCGTATATTCGATTTTTTTTTGTGCTTACGTTACGTTGGTGCTCATATCTCGCACTTGTGCCGCAAGACCGACCATTTTGAGTTTCTACTTAAATTTTTGCCAGCTATTTTGCTCATCTAACTATTCTGACTATTTCACTCTAATAATTCCGCAGCCACTGTTTTCAGCCGACCTGATCCCTTAGATATTTTTCTGTTCCCAAAAAACCATGAAATAACGTAGCTTCGACACGATTCAGACTATAAAGGCGGCATCAAAAGGGGAGCTAAACAAGATCAATAAAATAATTTTTATAAGTGCTTCGAGGATTGTAAGAAACGTTGGCATAAATATATTACATCCAAGGGGGACTATTTTGAATTGGACAAAACAGATTTTAATGAATACACACAAAAATCTCGATACTTTTTAAACAAACCCCGTATTACTTAAAAAAATTTATTTTTTGAAAAGTTTATCTATTCTTTATTATTATTTAAACCTCAAATTGAAACCTTTGCTACGCAGTCTTTGTAAACCACTCGTTTGCATTATCAGTTACATTTTCTGAATTTATCTTTAAGTCACATCTCAACTTTTAATTAAATTAAAACTCATTCCAATTTTATGTGTGCGCGCGTTTTTGCCTGCTCATCAAATGCAAATGCTATTAATCTAACTTCCTCTTAATATTAACAATTTTGTTTAAACACGAAACGAAAAGTTGTTGTCAAGCAGAATTTTAAATTAAGCGGAAAAGCCAACAGGGACCTGAATTTCGTAGCCAGACAAAAGAAAAAGGTAGTCTGGCCTCCTAATCATTTTGACATCATGAGTAGGCAAATAACCAAAATGATAGCGGAAGGAATATGCAAGAATAAATAAAAAGGAATGCATAAACCAAGAGACCAAGGATAGGTCTACTTTTCGTCTTGGCCATTAGTCATTATTGACACATTCTGTCCGCTTTTTTCGACTACAAGTCCAGTTTGAGGAAGCTTTAACGCCATTTTCTCGTTTGTTCTCTTCTCATCTTTGAGTGTGTTTTTATATGTATGTGTGCAGGAAAGCGAAAGTCAAACGTCGCCGTCCTGTAGCTGTTAAGCGAAATATTCGCTTGAGTTCACATATTGTTAACATTTTTGTTATTTCTTCTTCATATTTTGTGTTTTTTTTTTTTTGGGTATGCTTTTATACCCTCACTTATTAAGCAAACGGGGTATATTAAATTTAAGAAAAATCACTTAAGATCAAGAAGAAACTAAAATTTATTTGCAAGATCTTTAGACCAGACTTAAAGCCAAGTCTACTAATGATAGAAACCAAAGATACTTATAACAAATGTATGAACAATCTGCTCACTGGGCGGTGTGTTTGGTGCTTTCATGATATTGCGACAGAAACTCATCTTATATGTAGGGTATATTTACAATCAATCCTGTGTGTGTTTTTTTTTTTATACTTGCTGATTTTTCCTTCCTGTAGGATGCGGTAGAGTCAGACAAGGCAAAAAACAAAACAGAGACCAAAACGAATAGCCGGACGCAAGCCGACAGCTTGGCATCTGAGAGCTCCCTTGGCCACAAACTCTTTTGGATTACAGGTCAATGATGTATGTTGTTAATTTGCCAAGCAACAGCAGCTACAAATGATTGTGAGATGAACGGAACAGGAACAGAAGGCTGAGTAGACTAGTTTTAGTTTCATTTGATGTTTAATTTACGGACATAAACAAGGTAAAGAAAGCTAAAGAGAATAAAATTGAAACATTGACGAAGATTGCAATTGACTGGGACAAGCTGTACGAAAGTCATTATATCAAAAGTGTCGGAAATATATCACAAATAGTTTTTTAAAACTAAGGAGAAGATTTAATGACGAGTTTGTTCTTTTCCGGTTCAAACCCATCACGGAGTCTGAGTTTGAAACATTTACTCTATATTTTCGAAATTATTAGACCAATCGGTAAAAATAGACATTATTTTCTCCGTCTTCTGAGTAAGCTGTTGCTTCAGAACATTGTTACATTTTAAGTCCAACAGGCTGCCATTTCTTAGCCGAAATCCCATGCAGACTTAGAAACTTCCACTTAGCTATCTTTATTAATTGACAAGTTGATACCTAGCTCAATAATAGCTCATGGCACTCTCATCTCTCCCAGTCGCCTAGTGTATTCAAGGATAGATAGAAAATAGAGATTTAATTCAATTTTTCCAAAAAAAAAGTTCAAATTTATTGTTTGGCTTTTAAACCTAGTCTCAGTCTCTTTTTTTTTTTGGTAGCTCTCTTGGCCAAGTCAATTGCTGGCCCAAGCAATCAAATTGCTTTTCTTGCGGGCTTTTCATTTTAACACCTCTGCCTGAGTGAACTTTCCTTCTCAACCTGCTTCTAGAGTTTCTTCTCTGCTTGCTGCCAAATTCAATTAGTTCCGCCTGCCTCAGTAAAGTTTTCTCCACCTCCCCGCCAGGCTTCAATCAATTTCCATTTGCACAATATCAAATGGTGTAAGCCTGGGATGCCTGCCCTCTGGGCGGTCTCCATTCCAATTCCTGTTGGGGACAACTCATTATGTTTTTACCATAATTATTATTTTAGCATTTCAAGTTACATTTAATTATGTAAAATATTTTCAGTTAAATGCGGTTTTCTAAACACTCGGTTAAATGCTCAACAGCCGCTGAAAAGTTTAGTTTCAACTGGCCATGCTTTTGCCGTTTTATTTGTTATTATTATTTTTACAACATTTTGTTGCCATTTCCGTTTGTTGATGTTTACTTGGCGGCTTCTTTTGTTGTTCTCGTATTGTTTTTGTTTGTTGATTTTGTAACAAAAATCGGTAGCATTTTGTGGCTGTGCTTTTTCTTCCTTCTTTTGGTATTTATTTAAAGTTGAACTCAATGGGCTGGTCTTTCATTGAGTTCGCAGAATTAAGTGGACCGACGAAATTTTCAATGTTTTTTTTTCAAGGAATTTTAAAATTCTCAGAATCAATTTGACAATTTATCAGGGAATCAAAAAGAAATCCGAAACGAAACCGTAAGAACTCTCAACTATAAACTAAACTGATTATTTGAACTTAAGAACTGATTTTTGGGAATCAATTTTTATCAGACACGTATCTATTTTTTGTGACCATTTGGCTGGCCAAGCCAGAGATTCATCCCATTTACGCAAGACGCAAATACTTAGGACGCAAATACAATTCTTAGATAAAATTTATAATCCAACAAAATTTTGCTCACTAAAACTAGGTGTTCGACAGATCGTTCCTATGACAACTATATGCTATAGTCATTCAATCTGGACAGCTTGATATACATTTAAAGAGAGCAAACAAACAGACAGTCGGTGGGACATAATCAACTCAGCTCGTCAATATATAATACTTGATATAATACTTTACGGGGTCGAGTATCCTTTCTTTATGCGTTACGAACATATTAAGGTCATACAAATTCGGACCCGAAACTGTACCCGTCCAATGTTTCGCCGTTTTCGGTTCCACACATATTGGTTTTCAAATAAATGTTCTCGGAATTGAATTGGTTATTTTCGATAATCGGTACGTTTTGGTTTGATTTCCTAGTTCTAACTTTTAAAAAATTTGTTTAAACAAAAAACATTCGCTCAACAGTTTCCCCTTTTCTGAAAGAAAGAAGTAAGAAAGTCGGTCTAGCCCAACTGGTGCGAGTGTACCTAGCCTCTCTTCTAGAAGCTGAATGGTTTATTTTTTGATATTAGTTCTCTTTTTATACATTTTTGTCTTAGACCCGTGCAATGCATTTCACAATCTTACATCGCGGATCATGCTAAGTGCTAACAAATCTGACTTTCCCTTTTTGGGAGTGCGTTTTCTTAATCTATTCTTGGATGCCCCGGCACTTGCGTTCAAAACGCCAGCAGATAGCAACATTATTATGTTCGCTATGAGTTGTAATCAAGCAGATAAGTTGCTCTGTCAAATGTCTTTGAACACCGACTGTAATATACTCTGTACCTGAAGAAGCAACTGAAAGCAGCGCTGCTGAACAATAGATGACGCCACTACTTGCTTTGAACAATGAGGAATTTTTTAAAACTTACCAATAGATGACGCCACTAGTTCCAGCGCTACGGCAGCGAACTTTCTTTTGGTCATAACTTAAGTATCGTTCATCCGATCTTTATCATTCCTTCTGCAAATCGATAAATAATCTTGATTACTCAATATTTCTGAAAGTTATGAACCATCTATCTATAAAACTGTGGGAGATATGCTGATTTTTCCAAATTCCAAATTTTTCCAAAAATAAACTTGAATTATAAGAAATATATGTCCCATACATGTCAAAACTCTATCACTTACCATCTCTGAGATCTCTTCGTTTATACGGACGGACATGGCTATATCGACTCGGCTGTTGATGCTGATCAAGAACATATACACTTTATAGGATCGGAAATGGTTCCTTCTTCCTGTTACATACTTTTGCAACAATTTAATATACTCTGTGTATCTTTGGTACAGAGTATAAAAACCAATAAATGAGGGGAAATGAAAACACTTCAACTGCTGGCGCTCATTATCTTTGGTCATAGAGGAGAGAAACAGTTTGATGGGTTCTTTTATTTCACGTGTATGAAAGAGTCTTTTGTGTATTACCTGTGCAAAAAAGTTTGAAAGGATATTTCAAAGGTAAATCGGACAATATTCCAACCAACTTTATTTTGCAGCCTCATCATAGGGCTTTGTTTTTCAGTATGTGTCGTTTTGCTGAAGTGTAAACAACATAGTTTTGTGTCAACTTTGGTGCCAACAAAGCACAATTTACGGAATTTCTGCTTTCATTTGAAGAAAAATGCAGCTGAAGGCCATCGAATGCTGCAAGAAGCTTACGGGGAACATGCTGCAAGCTCAAAAAGTCATACGGACCTCCCGGCCATACGCTAAATTCGACGCCAAAGTCGAATATTCACGGTGGCAAGGTCACGCCAATTAAGCGTGGTGTACTATAAGCTGCTACAACGGGGGCAACTGTTTAAAGATATTTGAACAGCGCTATTTGAGACCGTTAACTGCGTTTGGGACTCAAGTGCGAGGTGCATAAAAACAGACTAGAACTTAACAACTATAAAAAAAGGGCCACATCTGTTATCAATTAATTAGAAATCCAAGTAGCGCACAACCATTCTTAGAGCGCTTGTTTGGGGGGTAGAACCAAAAATGTATAAAAAGGAAAAACCAATGTCTTAATAAAACATTCAGCTTCTAGAATTGGAGCTAGTCACTCTCACAATATGTGCGTTTTATGCAGGAATTCTACCAAACTCAATTGATGCGTTTGAGCAGAGCATTGAAGCAAAGACGGTCAGAATACGACCAAAGGTACGACAAGGTAATTTTGCAACCATGGCCACATGTTGCGCAGCCGGTGAAAACATACATTGAAACAGTCAAATGCGAAGGCCTACCCCATGATACAATAACTACAAGGGAGCGCACTGCGCAGCTTCGATTTTCTCAGTCGGCCTTGGTTTGATGACGCAAAGTTGTAATCTGGTCTATCGAACCGACATGGTCGTTTTCGATTTCCTGATGTAGTGCTAAACTTTTATCGAAAGCTGTCAAATATTGTAAGTAACAACTGAGTGGCCTTGAATTTTATGTCTGTTTTAGCCCTGTGGTTCGATAAATTCTCGTGCATGCAAAAGGTACTTCAGGTGGCGGTATCTTGTAGTTATTGTATCATATTCCTTTCCCACCCTCCCAGACATTGGGCTACCGACTACTATTTGTTTGACACATGCCCTTGTGGATCAGCCCTTTTGTTCTTTTAAAGAACTCCAAAATTGGATCGATTTGTACATCGAATAAAAAAACGCATCCATTTTTCGAAATGGTATCCAGAAAAATGGGAAAAAGTTGTGGCTAGCGATGGACAATACTTTGAAAAATTAATTTGTAAGAAAATTTCTCACAATATAGCGTCAAAATTCTTTAAAACTTTTTTGTACGGACAATATGTTTGAAGCAAATTATATGCGCCATAACTTTGTCACTCGCCCTGACTTTCACCGGTTTCTATACATGCACCTTCCCGTTCATGTATTTTTCACTTTTATCAGCGATCCATTAACACACAGTCCTGCTATTGGTAAATGTCGAATCTTTTCTATCCCAATCGTGCTTCTGCTGTCATTAAACAAAGCTAGCATTGAAATAACAACGCAATGTCTACTACTGTCTAGTGTATTAGATGCACTGACATTTGGATTGCTTGAATTCATTAACAACTGGCCTTAAAGTCTCTAGAGATTTATGGAATACTACGAATTATTTAACCATGTTTTTGCTATTGTTGTCGTTGTTTGTTTCCCATTTGAATTAGCACAGCCAATTAAAAACTATACTGTAAAATTTAATGCCTAAATTTTTAGCATGGAAGTTTTTAAATTATTGCTGCTTTATGCATTAGCATTCGCTGCAAACGAGCGAAAAAGGTGGCATTTAATTGCATTTTACATTAGAACATTTTCGTTTTAATAGATGCTACTCACATCTATAAAAATGAACGTGCTGTGGTTTCTATCCGGTCCGAGATAACTTTTTCAGGCTCTTCAATATTAATGAGTTGAAGTTTGCCGCAATTTCATGAAGAGTTTGAAGAGTGGACAAGGGTACTATGACTATGGCCAAAGTTTTTCAAGCCGAGGCCACAAATTGGCTACTCAAGCGAAGGCTTTTTTGGTCGCGCATTTGGTATTTAATGAATTTTGGTTGCAACTTGGCAGTCAATTTTGTTGATAGTTCTTGCTATTTTATATGCTTTTTGCATCATATTGAAAATGAGTTGCTGGATAAATTTTTATGTAATTGATTGACATGAATCAATTGTCACTTTGAACTTGAATTGCAAATGTCTGAATTTTTTATAAGAAAAAAAGAGAATTCATTTGGGCTTAAGAAATTGAGGAAATTCTCAAAAATTATTTGAGGACTTTTACGCTTTCCACATGTTCTGCATATTAATTTGAAAGGTGAAAGTTTATTATTGTTTCTTTTCAAAACAGTTTGCTGTACAGACGCTTTCAAGAACCAGAATCAGCAAATTTCGTTACTTACTCCAACTTTTTTTTCTTAACTCAGTCTTGAGTTGAGCTGAATTTAACAAAATTTGAAAGCTTTAAATCGCTGCATCAAATTTGACACAATGAATTTTCGATTTTTTTGTATTTTCCTAAAAATTATTTCTCATTGAAATTTATTCTTTACATTCTTACTTAACATTTCAATTAAGTATTTCCACTGCACTTTCAACATTTGAGGCAACCGACTGTTTATTTTAAATTATTTTTTTACAACTTTGACAGATAGAAGTTCCATCCCCTCAGCCCTTACCCAGTTATCCAAGCTGCAGCTCAGCTGAGTGGATTTCAGAGTTTTGTGGATTTTCTATTTTTCCCCTAGTTATTTTGTTGATTTAATAAAGCTAATGAGTTTTTGCTCTTTAGAAAAAGAAGCAAACATCAAGCTAAAAGCTTTGGAATTTTCCTAGTTTCGAAATGTTTACCTTTGTTTCAAAACCAAAAAAAAAAAGTAAGTAAAGCGAGAGTGCCAAAAGCCTCAGCTTGCTTAATCCTTTTTGGACCACTCACATCAAATATTGAACATTGGCATGCATTCATTTGCCATAAAATAACGCATTTGCCTTCGATTTTTGGCTTATTGTTCATGTGTCCTCGCTACTTGAAATGTGTCTGGAGCAGCAGTAAGAGAAGGTTCAACTTTTCTTCTGGGTGAGTGGACGTTTGGTAGGTTGAGCATACAGAAACTTATTGTGGCCAAAAATTTAAAAATATATGTATATTGTTAAGTGGAAACTGTTGTAAACACTTGTAAGACAATAAATCGCTTTAACACTCGAAATTTAAGAAACTTAAGATGATAATTAAACTATTTAATATACTATGTAACAGGGTAACCCGCTTACACTTATCTTTAATGCATTAGCAAGAACAAGTAAAAAAAGTTGGTCGTCGAATCGTCCATTTCCCTTTCCTAGGGCACCCTTTCGAAAATTCCATTGCCATTTGGAAATTATACAAAAACATTTCAATTTGATTTGCTAAGACTTCTTACACCATAACAAAGCTACTTCTATTTGTTTTCAATATACTTTAGTAATTGATGAATCAAACATAAATTGAAGAAAAATAACTATCAATCAATTGTCAATATAAAATGTTTATACTTATCTTGTTTACTCCTCTTTACTATGTATGTATACGTGCCAGGTGTTTGTATATTATAATGAAACTGAGCTCAAGTGGCATACAAGTTGACAGTGATAGACAGGGGAGTCGTGAGTGTGTGAAAGGGGTAAGTGGAAGGGGTTGTCACCATAGACAAGATGGAGAGACATTTGCTGCTGCACTTGTCAAGGCAAACAACATGGGTGCAGTCTGCCTGGATGACAAGCATACGGCAGCTGTTGTAGGCCATGAACTTGTCAAACTTACTTTAAGTGCTTAGAGTCAGACAACTTGCAAATTAGGCCAAAAATCTTACTGGAAGGCGTCATTTATTAATTAAGTGCTTGGGTCAAAAGCAAAGTCTCCGAGCCGTGGCCAAAAGCCAAAGGACAAACGTTGTCTTGGCTTTGGCATGAATTTTGGTTTTGACTTAGCTGACATGTGCGAGAACACGGCCAAAGCAGGCAACTCAGTGACTAGTCTAGACAAAGGGAAAACAAAAAATTCCGAAACAAGCAATCCTACTTAAATATTGCCTACTTTTAGGATCATTCCGAAAAAGTGGCATAATTTAAAAAAAAAAATTAAATTCTAATAAATTAATTTAGTTTCACATTTCATGCTTTCATGCGCCTCTTTCTGCACTTCGTCTAGACCAATTTATAATATTCCCTGTCAAGTGGAGAAAATTAGACAAAAAGCCCCCGAAAAGTCCACAACAATAAACCAAATTAATTCCCTCACATTTGTTTCATGTTCAACGGGAAAAATTGAAAACTGTTTTGTGTTATTCTTGGAGATTAATACGCTGATTACAGCGTTGCGTTTTAATTAGTGCGGCAAGCAAAATTGAGCTGTCAAGAGCGCCAAATGGTAAGGCCATGAGTTGGGTTAAAGGTCTGAGCCCTTTACCACCCCCCAACCATTTGGGCTAGCCCAATGTATTTGCCAAACATTCAAATAGTCAGGCAATTACAGGACTGTATTTCAGCGGCTATAAACATGAAATGCTCACGCGTAAAAGCAAGCAACACTTTGCGACTGAGCACAGTGGAAGTAAAGCAGCAAATAGTGAGAAAAAATTGAAAACTCGTCTTAGCGAGTGGCAGGCAACACCACCTAGATCAGCGTTGGTCAACGAGAGCGAGCCCAAAAAGTGAAAGTGTATTAGTGTGTGAAAGACAGCATCAAAGGCTAGCCAGCGACTCTTCTCCTCAGCTTCGGTATGCGTTCGGCTCGTATACGTGTAAATAGCGAAATGTCTTCGCACCCCAGGGGATTCATGTGACCATCGCAGACCTAAATACACCTGGATCTCTTGCAAATTTGTCTTTAAAATATCTCAAATATCTATATTTCAACTCACTTGATTCCTTCCACTGTGCTTTTGCCATGAAAACTGCGTGTAATTGCGATTGGAACGAGAACGAAACTCGAACACAATGCCAAAGAGAAAATGGCGTTTTATTTTTCGGTAGACTCGAAACTCAATTAGCCTGCCGTGCGTAGCGAAAATAAAGTTGATGTTGTTTTTACTAACTGCTGTAACGGCCACGCCTGTGCTGCTATGCATACCTCTGGACAGGTGGCGTACAGGGCGTCGAGAAGCGCGGAGAGATACTCCGATATATGCAAACATTACACGAAGCGTTTCAGCTTAAATTAATTTATCACGTGGCAAAATAAAGCGCTTCCACGCCAACCGCTACATTGTAATTAATTGAATTTGAAACACAGCAGGCTTGGTTGGCTTAGGGAAAAGTTTAAAGTAAGTTTGGGAAAATGGGAAGCAAAGTACAGAACAGGCGCCGCCAGGTCTGTCAGCCTTATGCTTGAGTAATTACGGTCCCAAACAAACACCCACACACACACCCATTAAAGCACACATAAGCTGCGACAAGCAACAGGCGAAATGTGGCCCAGTAATCAGTCACCACATTATGATTCTTTCATATTATTATTTTCTTTCAACTCTCAGCGGAAAAGTATGCCATAAAATAAATGTACATGTGAGAACTAATGCTTATCTTACATACATATATGGGAAGGAAAAGCAACTGTAAATTGAACCATGGGAGAATGGAGAGACTTTTCGAGTGGTTATGGTGTTGTGAAAAGGCATTATAAAAACCTAAGTAAATTTACGTTTGTAAAATGTAATCAGGCATTTCTAAGATTAGAAATTCATAACCAGAAACATGGAATGCAGCGACTAATGTGGTATTTCAAATTGATACAATTGCTCTCTCCAAATCTTCGATTAGATTGATGCTATTGGAATTGAAGTACACAAGGCAACAAAATTAGACTTTTCGAGAATATTGAAGGGTTGGTGGTGATTCTAGATGATTTTCGTTTCTTATTACACCCTTGCAACTCAATAAGTCACCATGGATCCAGTTAACCAGATCCTCAACAGCAGCAACATCTCTAGGCTTTTTGGCCACTGGCGTCGCACACTCACACACAGGCAAACGAGATTTTCGGCGCTGCAAACACACACACACACACATGAGTGCAAACCGCATGGGGTGGTTTTATTGTGCAAATGACGCCAACCTCCTTTCTGTAGCCCCCTTACACGTCCAGCTATCCACATCCTGCTGACCAACCGCTGCCCACGCCTGCAGCCCACTTGTGAAAAACGTCCCTGCGCCCAGCCTGCCCTACACCTGCTGCTCACGCCTGCTATTTACGTACGCCCAGCCGACTCTGCAACTACATGTAACCGATCTCACGTTGGTTAAGCATCCGACCAATTATTTAGATCTTACATTGTACACAATCTGCCAGACGATCGTTCATATGTATGGAAGTACGTCGAGCAGCTAAATTTCGATCTCCATCACATCCTTCATCATCGTCGATGTTCGATGTTCATGCAAAACGATCCCCTTACCTGACCGACCACTAGCAACCTGCTACAACTCGAGACGCTCTTTGTTTGGCAATTGATGTCAGCCTGAGCCCACCTACACCGACTCGAATACCGACGCCCGCAACTATGCAATCTGTATTCATCAGACCAAAAAGACCGGATTCATCAACCAAAACGCGTGGCCAACGAAGTCCAATTCGAGTGGCAAACGAAATCCACAACGAGTGACAAGCAAAAGTCCACAACGAGTGGCAAGCAAAAGTCCATAACGAGTGGCAAGCCAAAGTCCACAATGAGTATCAAAAGAAGTCCACAACGAGTGGTAAGCGAAACTCCACAACGAGTGGCAAGCGAAAGTCCACAACAATTGGCAAGCGAAAGTCTACAACGCGTGGCACACCAAAGTCTCTACTCGAAAGTCCACAACGAGCATCAAAAGAAGTCCAGAACGAGTGGTAAGCGAAAGTCCACAAAGATTGGCAATCGAAAGTCCACAGCAAGTGGCAAGCGGAAGTCCACAACGCGTGGCACACCAAAGTCTCTAGTCGAAAGTCCACAACGAGCATCAAAAGAAGTCCAAAACAAGTGATAAGCGAAAGTCCACAACGAGTGGCAAGCGAAAGTCCACAACAAGTGGCAAGCGAAAGTCCACAACGCGTGGCTCACCAAAGTCTCTACTCGAAACTCCACAACGAGCATCAAAAGAAGTCCACAGCGAGTGGTAAGCCCAAGTCCACAACGAGTGGCAAGCGAAAGTCCACAACAAGTAGCAAGCGAATATCCACAACACGTGGCACACCAAAGTTTCTACTCGGGGTACAATACCCAGTACTATTGATTCTGCAACCTCAACCCTGCTTGGGCGAACTTGCTTGTCGACCCCCACTCGAAGCAGCGGCCTCAACGCGAGGTTACCCTCTACTAACTACGGCACAAACATCAAAGCGAAAAGCATACACAAGGTTTCCTCCACATTGGGTCTGGTACAAATCCTGTAGATGCTCATGACGGCCATACATCCCAACTATACTCAAGGCTTGAAGATCATTCTTCCCATGGTCTCTAGAGGGGGAGTACTGTGCCAGCTCTGGTCACACCAATCATCGAAATTACGCGATAGCGTGGTTGTTTATCTCCAGCAACTTAGTTTCTGGCTTGGTAAACTTCGGTCGAGCCGAATTTTGTCCTTATTAAAAGACCATGTATGTAAAAAATATATATTTGCTGTGCTGTAATGCTGTAAAGACTGCTTTTCACTAAGTTAGTCTCTTGGACAACTCTTTCAGAAAGATCTGTTGGAACGTACTTTTGCAAGTGTGCCAACAATTAGACACAGACGACATTAGCGTTGCCTTCCAAATTTTATTTGAATTGAAAAATTAATTTAAATTCGAATAATTCACTTGGAATTCCTAGCGCCCAGTCGGTGGAGCCGGCCAGCAGGTGTTGCGGGCATAGTTGTAGTAACGTCCAGGACCGCATAAATAATCCAACTCCCGTTCGGCGACTAGGAAAATTCCCATAAAGAGCCACAAGCAGCCTTGGTGTAAATTCATTTTCAGTTTCGGTTGCATGGAATCAGTTCCAAGCTATTTAAAGGCGTTTACAATTAGTTTCAGTCGTTCATATAAGTCATGGTAATTACTTTAATTTTTGTAGTATTTTTACGCTATAATTGAATTTTGCATTGTCATACAATTTCAAGGTTCTTCCTGAACTGAGAGAGTACAGCATATACGTATAAATGTTTAATGCGAGTGAAAGCTTAAAAAGTTTAGTTCAAAATGTCAAATCCAAAAGGAATATAATCACATTTGACATTTGGTATACACATATACCTGCTAATGGCTTCAAAGCATTACATGACTGGCTTTAACAGTCAGTTAAAACAGGGCTTATCAATTTTATTTAATTTTATTTTTCAATGAAATGGAAGATGTGTTGCCTTTTTGCATACACATTTAAATATAAACACAAATGTAAGCACTCAAAGGACATGTGATGTAAGAGCTCGTTAGAATCATCAATGAGAAGTGAACGAGAAAAAGGTTTATATAAGTGATTAGCACAGTGACAATTTTATGGTAACAGTATTTTATGTTATGCAAAAATTATATGGAAATTTTTAATTAGAGGAAAAATGTTTTTCCCAGAAATACTTCAAATCCAAACTGTTTGGATTTGTTTCTTACAGGAATGCGAGCACAAAAGCTCTTGGCAAATAAAGATAGACATTCTGGTATTATTTCCATTGCAAATTAAATTTAAAAATATTAAACCCTGAAATATTTCATCATAGGCAATTGCAAAACAACTTTAATAAAATATAACCACTTGACACTCAGTTACCCAGCTAACCATTAAACAATTTTAATAAAAAATATCGCAGTCCATAAATTATTATAGAAATTCAATTGGAAACAACTAAAACAATAATAAAGTACAAAAATAGATTTTCGCATATAAAAAGGAGAATTTTTGTTGAACGAAATACTATTATTGGCTATCTCCAACATGGCAATAGATAATAAAAACCTAAAAAATGCAAGTAATAAAAAAACTGTTTGCCTACGCTAACTGATTGAGTGTGCGGTTTTTGTGGCTTTTGCAGTGCCCGCAGTTTCATGATTGTGAAGCAAAAAAAAAAAACCCAATTTCATTGAACATAAATGTTCATTGTGCGGTTTCACCTCCCACAAGTTTACATACAGCATCCACCAAGTATCTCTCAACCTTGAGCTAAATAAGTTCCCTCAACGCCTAAAAGTCGGCTGCATAATAAGCAGCAACAGCAGCAGGCTATGACTGCAACATCACATCTTGGCGCTGGTTGGCAAAAATTAATAAACCATAAAAAAAACTTGAGGCAAAAATGCAGCAAACCGGGTGGCTCCTTGACTTTCCCGGAACGCTTTTGTTTGTGTAGAGATAATTAATTAACATGTTTGAGTAGCTGCTGCTGTATGCTAGATGCAGCATATAAAGTTGAATGGTTGAGACTTAAGGGGTTTAAAAAATAAATCCTTTGAAAATACCATCAACAGTTAATTGGAATGGAAAAGAAGTTGAAGAAAGTTGTGGAGAGTTTGAATTTCAAAGAAATGGAAGTTCTTGACTTACCTTTAAGACCAAGCCATTTGTTGCACTTTACACAAAATATTACAAAAACTAGTTGAGTGACAAGGGTACTGGGTAGTACCCTTGATTTGATGTGTTTTTAGACAATCTATACATATAAATCTCTACGCCCGACCGAGGGGGAAGAGAGGGTGACAGTGAAGGAATAGTGGAATAACAATGACTTAGCAGTGACTTAACGGTGACTTTACAGTTACCCATCAGTGACTTAACAGTGACTTAACAGGGCCTTAACAGTGACTTAGCAGCGACTTAAATATCGAATCTGCTTGCGGCAGGAATTAAGAAGCAAAACCGGGCTTTCATGCCCATACCAGAAACGCCAACTGCCATCTCAGTTCTTGAACTTAATTACAAATAAAGATAGTCCAACAACTAATGTCGTTTTTCACCATATATATATAATATTTATACAGTCAAAGATATATTTCTAATATTTTAGAAATCATTTTAAAAAATTTGTTTAAAATTAGTTCTATTTTTTGCTATTTCAAGATTGCGTTTATCCAAACGTCCCATGACACCTACTCTTTTTATACCCTTGTAGAGGGTATATTAAAATTGTCCACATGTTTGTAACGCATAGAAGGATGCTTCTCCAACCACATAAAGCATATATACGGCCGTGTTCTACAAACCTCTAACAACGCAAAAACAACTCAAAAGCAATTGTCGGTGTTCCTGAAACCTCTTTTGGTTGTTTTCAAATGTTGCGAATTTTGTGGCAACATTTGGTCTATGTTTTGCTAATAAAGAGATTTGAGCCAAATATAATAATGAGGAACAAATCTTTAAGGCTTAACTGATCGAATTGCATTAATATTATGAAAGATTTGATGGGGTTTAAGAAATAAAAATGAATTTTAACATATTGTCCACCAAAACAATGCAAAAGTCAGAGGGCAGCAGAAAGCCACAATAAGCAAATCTGCCAACTAATTCCGAATGTGACAATATCATTTTCGGAGGTTTTCTTTCCTTTTTAAAATTAAAAGTTTGTTCGCATTAATGAAGTATAAATTTATCAAGATTATGTGAATAAATTAGCAGTTTATTAACATATGATTAAAAAGGTTAAAAGGTCAATGAATTATCGGCACTTATATCGGCAATAGAAAGCAAGTTATCAGCAGTGAAACTTTTAGCTCCACTTTTTACATCTTTTTTGATCTTTTAAAATTTTAGTTTTTTAGATGTTTTTATGGGGGAAACATTGAACTCCAGAGGAAGAGGCAGTAATGCCATATGGAACAGCAGTCGGATATCGCGACAGAAAAGTAGCTTAGGCTTCATAAGAAATTAAAAGTGGATTGTATCGTTTCTAAAACTCTTGTTACGATTATGTCTCCCTCGCAAACGGCCTTCTCCCAGCAATATCCAAACCATTAATGCAATCGCGGGCATTTTTAATACCCTGTTCCCATTAAAAATGGGAAAAGGGGATCATGAAGTTGTGCAAATGTATGTAACAGCCAGAAGGAAGCTTCTCCGACCCTATAAAGTATATATATTCTTGATCAGCATCAACAGCCGAGTCGATATAACCATGTCCTTCTGTCCGTCTGTTTCTATGCGATCTCCTCAGTCAGTTTAAAAGCTATCTTAACCAAACTTTGCACGAAGTCTATTGGTACAAATACGCTGCACATTTGTCGGACCCGGCCGGATCGGATGACTATAGCATATATAGCTGCCGTAGAAACTGTCGGTCGAAAAAGTAGTTTCAGTAAGAAAAACTTGCTTGTTGAAGACAAAAGCAAACGTCCCCAAATCTCGTATTTATCAGTTTTCTATGCTTTTACATAATTTCACCAAGTTTGATGAAAATTGGTCGACTATTTAGTATAGCTGCCTTACAAAAGATATGTCTGAAAAAAAGTCTAAGTAGGAAAAACTTTTTTATTTACAATGCTATCGCTCCCAAACATATTACTGATCAATATTATATGCTACCGCACAATTCTGCCAAGTTTGATCCAAATCGGATGACTATAGCATATAGCTGCCATACGAACGATCAGTCGAAAACGAAGTTTTAGTGAGAAAAACTTTTTTGTTTTCAATGGTAGCGTCTTTAAGCTCTCCAGTTATAAATATTATCGGTTTGTTTTGATCTTTAGTTCGTATTAAATGGTTCAACGAGACGGGACTTGTACTGGAATTTCCGAGCGCCTAGAAAATTTGGTTGATTCCCTTAGGACTCACATGTGTACAGGCCACTGCATTTACCACGCAAAATTTTAATTTATTATGATCAGCTGTGAACTCGAAACTGTCTACAAGATAAATTGATGCCAATCATAATAATACCCACCAACACAATTTCTACAATTTCTTAAAATCTTGGACTCGCACGAAGTGGAGGCAGGTTCTGCTTGTTACTTATATACGAATAGATAACATACACAAACGACTTAGCTGGTTAGCGGAAATCGTTCCGTGCATATATTTAGACTTTTAAAACGTTATACGGAAACATGATTTTGATAAATACCGCACCTTCCTCACTTGCAGCTTCATTTTGAACCAATTAACTAAAACTTCAACTTTATAATCCCCTCCCTCTAATACAATGTGTGCAAACATTGACAGCTATTTTGATAGCAACTGCGTAGTAATCCAATCGCTCTCCCCTGGTCAAATTAATGCATCATACGGGAGACTGAGTGCCAACCAAGCCAATCCCCCCATTTTGTGCCAGCCGAGCAGAGCAAACTACAAACAAAACATAAATTGTAACGAGCTTGTCAAGCGAACAAAGCAGTCGACGACGCCCAGCGTCAACTGACTCGACATTAACTACCTAACAACGGGGAATGCATCATTATATAATTGACTTTATGATGTTTTGCTGTCTTCCAGTTTATCACTTTGTTGTCAATGATTGAAATAGTATGAGAAACTGACACAGCAATGATGAGTATTATGGTTAAAGGTAGGTAGCTGTCAATAAGGAATTTCGCTTTCATATCCTTGCTTCGTTGCACACTGCGTATGTGTAATAGTTTCAGCACGTGTGCATCTGCATAATGCAAGAGTTGAGTTCAAATTAAATTTCCATTTTGTTCTGTGCTGCTTTCTCATTAATTATTGCAAATAAAACCTTAAAAATGCTGTCATAAGTAAATTAAATATTTAATAAAGCGTAAAATCAATCAATTAATTTAAATGCCTCACAAAACCTGAACAAATAATATCGGACGTATTAAGCAAATATTATACAATATTTGCAAAATTTTTAATTAATTTTTAATGGCAAAATCCCAAAAAATGAAATTCGTAAACAGATTTATGGCTCAGGCAAGGCTTTTAGTTTCAACAGAATGTATGCCGGAAGTGGGAGTATCTACAAAAAACCATTTTCAACCATGCCTAACATGAAACTGCCATTAAAATGATTGAGCCACAAAAACCAACAAAAATCCGTAATCCACATGCACAAAATTTTCTGCTAAGTAAACGGATTAAATTTCCTTTTTTCGAATATACGGAAATTTTGTGGAAGTAGAGAAATCAACTGCACTGTCGAAGCTGGAAAATACTCTTTTATGTGGTTGTTGATTAGTAAACTAGATGACAATTTGTGATAGCTTCTTAATGAATATTGCTTTTCCATTTTTGGAAAGCACATTTTCCGTTTCTTTATATTACTCGTTATGTGGTTGTCGATTAGTAAGCTAGATGACAGTTTGTGATAGCTTCTTAATGAATATTAGTTTTCTCATTTTGGAAAAAAAGGTTTTCCATTTCTTTATATTATCGTCTTTTTGCTTCTTTTGGAGAATCTTTTTTCTGGTTATATATTTTATTTGATTTCTTAAGGCCTGCACTGAACTTAGCTTGCTTTTGTTTTTCAATTTCAATTTATGTTCTTCTGTCTCTCCGTCTGTATATTTGAACCCGTCGATCTCTCAGACTAAAAGAATTCGAGCCTCCCATCTTTTCCAGAAACCAAAACCATATTAAAGTCAGAGGCTGGGATCATAAATATATATGTTTTAGCCTATATGTATGTCTATTCCGAAAGTCTCAAGAAAATTGGACAGAAAAACGGAAGTTAAGCACGAAATCATTTGCATGTCTATGCTAATTGTTACCAATACGGTGGATTAAGAGAAAGAGGACAGATAAGCAATAAAAAAGGAGTCTGTCTGGATATTTTCATTCTTTTTAATCTAAGAGTAAGCCCGGCATGAGCTTGAAGATTCAAATTACCGGATATTCTACACAATTTAAGCTTTTAAAGAATGGCCCAAGCCTTTCGAACTTGTATCATACCAAATGTGCTTATTTCAATCCGTTTCGAGATCACATGTTCATATATTAGGGAGCGAGAGCAAAAAAATATAAGTAGCATTTCAGAAATGTGGCAACAATCGTGGGCGATGGTGGTGTGCGTTGAGATGCCATTCCATTCATGTTCAGTGCAAGTTCGTGGGTTCGAATCCCAGTTGAGCACAAAAATTTTTATATATCTTTGTTTTTCAGAAGTTTTCAAATTAAAATAGACCAAATCTGGTGTGGGTCTTGAAGTGTATAAGGATGTCCTATGGAATATGGAGGAGGAAAGGAAGAGATCTTTCCTGGGATCGAGTTCAAAAAGTATAATTTATATAATTTAAGGTTTCAAATGATTTTCGTCCAACATTATTAGCTAAATTATTTCCCAAACTCGTCAGCAGATGGCGCAACTACTTTGACCATTTGCTTGACAATTTGTTATATGGCAGCCAAACGATATATTCATCCGATTTTGACCAAACTCCCCAAAATTATGTGGAAACCGATAATATTCATAGCTAGAAAGTATAACGACGCTAACATTAAAAACGGAAAAGTTTTTCTCACAAGAAATACTTTTTCGACCGATCGTTCCTATAGAAGCTATATGCTATAGTAATCCGATTTTGATAAAACTTGGCAGAATTGTGTGGTAGCACAATAATATATATAATATATATATAATATATATAATATATAATATTGACCAATAACAAATTTGGGATCGACAACATTGAAAACAAAAAAGTTTTTCCTACTAAGACTTTTTTCAGACCTATCTTTTGTATGGCAGCTATACTATACGATTTTCATCAAACTTGGTGGAATTATGTAAAGGCATAGGAAACTTATAAATACAAGGTTTGGGGACGATTGCGTTGAAAACAAAAAAGTTGTTCTCACTAAAACTAGTTTTTGGACCGATGGTTCCTATGGTCCGATCCGGCCGATTCCGACATACCAAAATGAATTGCATGATCTGATTAATCGGCTTGGATTCTTAACGGAAATGACAACGGGCACGAATTTCGGTTCGTCCCAGAATCCGGAATCCGGATCTATCTTGTTAAATCGGCACGTGTCGGTACAATTAACTAAGCTTACTATGTTTCAGCAACTCTGTTAATAACAATATAATTCTTTTTGTTTTTGATCTCTCATACCGAACCTTCTAAGTTCATTAGCTTTCTAAAACTGAACCCTAGCCCTTTTGGAAAAACATTTCTTATGTTACTTGTACTGAGTTGATATCAATTTCTTTATATTTATAACGTAAAACCATAATTGAATAATGCGTTTAGTTTTTTCTAAAGCTTTTTCTTTTAGATTATATATATTTTCTTCAAACAAAATCAAAACATTTTAGAATATTTGATATTCATAAAGCTTTTAATTTTTGAATGGTCGCCTTTTTGGAACTTTTTGGATGTGTTTGTATACCAGCGTTGAAGTTTCTGAGTCAGAGCATATTGTTTTTGGCAATGCGCACACTTTTACACAAGTACATCAATACACTCCGAATTTCAAAACCTTATTAATAAATATCAAAATTTTCGCAAACTAACAACTTAAATGATTTAACTCTCTTTTTCTCTCAGATAGGGTACAATTATGATGAGCCTACTGAAATATCATAATCAATTTAAGAGCTGCCCAAAATTTCAACAACAACAAAAAGAAGAAGTAATCATGTCTGGCAAGTCACGTTGTTTGATTTTTTTGTGTGCACAGAACAAAAGGAGGCGTGGCATCCATGTATTTATGCATGGAAGAGAATAACTTGGGCATTTCAAATGTTAAACTTCTCACAGAGAAAGTAAGTTCGTCAGGTAAATATTTGCGTGCTGGAAAAAATGTTGTGTGTGTGCAGAGGAAAATATGTTTTATGGCTTAGCGCACAAAAAAAAAAAATGTTTTGTAAGTTATGCTTATAACATTTAGATTTGGTTTGGGGCCCCCAAAAGCAAGCGCCTGGCCTTCGACTGCAATCAACGCCATGAAAATAATTTACGAATATTTCAACATGATTTGCGGCACTAAAAAATATAAGGCAAATTTAAATTGTATACAAATTGCTCTAAGGAGTTTGAGTTTTTGGTGCTTAGAGGCGGGTGAATTATTTACATTTATTGTGTGGGATGTTCAGTAACTTAAGCTGGTCAAACTTGAACCAAAATTCAGTCAATGTCCGTAAGAATTTAGTAATTTGTACTTTACACGTCGGGGTCACCATTTAAATTGTATAAGCATTTCCTCCGGTTTGTAATCATTTTTTAACCGTCCATCCATTTCACAAATTACATTTTTCACTATCATCCATCCTGTTGACAATGTGATCAAACAAGTGGAAGATTACTTTCCCCATTTAAAAAAACCTTGAGCATAAAATATATGAAAAACTTTTATCCGCGTAACTTTAAATAACAACAGCACCAAACAGCTGCCAAGTTGAAGCGAAGTTGGAAACGACATTCAAAGTTCGTACAGGCGGAAAATCCATTTATCATAAGTCGTTGCATGTGTGTTAAAGAAACGAAAGAACAAAACTTGCGTCAGGTGGCAAAAAGGTTGAGTGTGGCCCAGTCTATTTGGTTTTGGGACTGATTCTGTGATCATTTATGCAATTTATGGGTGTGTGCGTGTGTTCATCTGTGCGTGAAACTCTACCAAGAGATATCCACAATATCGTTTATCAGCAATAAGGGGGAGACACAGCAGTAGGCAGATTTATGAATATTCAAGTGGATGTGTGGATGCGACCCAAGTTAGTTGACCTGCTTTAAAAGCTGGCTGAGATTGCATTCAATTGAATGATTTGCAACAAGTATGGCAATAAATTAAGTAAATTAAGGAACAAAACTGAAGTGAGGGTTTTGTGGAGATTATCGTAGGCAGACAGACGTTTATATTACCCTTTCAAAAGTTATTTATGGAAAGTACATACATATATTATTTTGTACTGGTTCGTTTCTAAATTTGTATAAAATAATTGCTAGTAATGAAAATGTTTAAAAAAAAATTGCTAAAAGGCTTGAAGCCTGCAAACCTCAAGAATTCTGTGAAAGGTTCGTTTCATAAATTTCAAGATATCGAAAATCGTACATTCAATATAAGTAATTAAGTGAACACAACCTGTTTCCAAACCGAGTTGGTTCAGTTCGGGAGATTAAACATTCAGTTCGGTTCGAGGGACCCAAAATTCCGGACTGGAATTGCTGTGTTTTTTGAACTAAAATCCAACAAAAACTTAAAAAAAAATACCTTTGAAGGAGCTAAGAGTATGAAAAAATACTTGACATGTGATCTACAAACAACTGTGTTTTCACAATCCCTTTTTTTGTGGGAGTCCGAGTCGGACAAACAAGCTTAAAATTGATCAGTTCTAAACAAAACTGTGATGGAGATTCCAAATGGGGACGCTCTTGGCTGCATGATTTGTCAAAGTGATATTTTGAACCAATAGCCGTAGCCGTAATCGAAACCCGAAACAGAATAAGGATAATACCGTAACTCATATCCCACAACCTTAACATAAGCGAAACCGGAGAAAAGCAATCGGCCAAAACAGTATCCATAACCCTAACCGTTATTCTTGTTATTCTTTTCGGTTTTAATCTCAGCTTTATATGATAAGTGATGTTTGCTATTTTTCCGAATTTTTCAGAGCTTATCGAAAAAGAAATTGAATTTTTATCTTCACACTCTCCTATTGATTTGTCACTTTGAGCTATTTCACAAATGAATATGGGTTTAGTGACCTGTTTTCATTTTAGTCAAAGTTTACATCTGGCTGGCTCAAGGTCTATGGTTGAGTATAGTTCTATATAAACAACACAAATCAACAGATATTAATTACAAATGTATATTTCATATTTTAATACGAATATTCCATTTTCTTTAATTTTCCCAACTCCATCTGATAGCGCGAATACCCACCTATGACCTATAATTGCAATTGCACATCTCAGCGACAGACTTGTAAAAGTTTCTTTGCACAAGAAGCACAGTAGCCGTTGGACCAGCAAACAGCAAAGTTGTCAATATAAATAAATCTGAATAATACAGAAAATCAGAAATTTTATAAAATTTGTATCAATGACTTACTGTCGTCTTATCAGTTGGTTGTGCGTCCTGATGGCAGTTACCTATTGTAACTGTGAATCGGGAAGCAGTGTTACCACCCAACAACCCTGGAATCGCAGCTCCGATCTACCCGAAGTCCATGGCGACAAGTTCTATTATTTTGGATTTGGCAGTAATATGCTGGCCCAACGCATCCACATACAAAATCCGACTGCCCGAAGAATTGCATCAGCTCTTCTCGAAAACTATCGCTTGGACTTTGACCATGTGGGACAACGCTGGAAGGGAGCGGTTGCCACCATTGTGCCCACACCAAATTATAATACTTGGGGCGTTGTGTGGGAGATGGAATTAAGCAATTTGGCGGATATTGATAAGTAAGTATAGTAAAATTCTTTGAAAGCAAAATGATTGTATTTCTTTTATAGCCAGGAGGGCGTTCATTTGGGTATTTATACACCCCTCTCTGTCACCGTATATATGCAGGGCAACAACTCGGAAATGCCCGCTCGTGCCTATATGCTAACCCAACAGCCGACAACAAATTTGTTCATAGTTCCCATCGATGAAGTGCCCGAGTCACGGCAACCCTCAAAAACGTATTTGCAATGTCTGGTCAAGGGTGCCATTGAAAATAATATACCCGAGGTATATGTCAACCGATTGCGTGCCTTCAAACACAATGGACGCGTGGCCAAGGATCTAGAGGAGCAATTGCAGTTGCAAGATGTGGAGGTATAGGTTACAGGAGAAAAAAAATTATATATGTATCTTATATGAGCTAATATTAAACTAATAGCCAGGGCCACATTTACATTTACACATTTACCAGAATGAAAATTGGCCAAAACATTTTGTATTAATGGAAAAGCAAAATATTTGAAAACTATTGAATTTGTAGATTTTTAATTTTCTTCCCAAAGACGATTTTCTTTATTTTGTTAATCAGAGAAAAAGGTTTGGCGCATTTCATTAGTTACCAAGGCTAAAATTCTCTGAAATTCTAAAAAAGGTTCGGTCCGGGTGTTCGAACCGGTTGGAAAGTCTAAGGTCCGGTTCTGGTCGAAGATTGGTTCATGGATTCTTAGGTCGTGGAGACAATTTTTGTCGAAAATATCACACATATCTATGTTGAGAACGAAGCCCGAATGAACCTCATTCATTATAGTTCTTGGACTTTAAAATGAAGTGCTAGCCTCACCTTCTATTTACATGGTATGTTTTGCCATTTAACAAACTGACTTATACCTTTTTTTCTTTTCAAAGTCGTAATATGCCTAGTTTGAATAAAATTTTGAAATGATAATGCTCCGATTCAGCACTATAAGACTATTTGTATCTAATCAATGTATTGTGAATCCCACATAAGTTCCAAGTTTTTATACCCTTGCAAAGGGTATTATAATTTTGCCCAGAAGTTTGCAACGCATAGAAATATTCATTTCCGACCCCATAAACTATATATATTCTTGATCGGGGCGACGAGCTGAGTCGATTGAGCTTTGTCCGTCCGTCTGTCTGTCTGTCTGTCTGTCTGTCTGTCCGTCTGTCTGTCCGTCTGTCTGTCCGTCTGTCTGTCCGTCTGTCTGTCCGTCTGTTTCTACGCAAACTAGTCTCTCAGTTTTAAAGCTATCGAGCTGAAATTTTGCACAGAGTCTTCTTTTTACTGCACGCTGCTAATATGTCGGAACCGACCGGATCGGATGACTATATCTTATAGCTGCCATAGGAACCTTCGGTCAAAAAATGGGTCTTAGTGAGAAAAACTTTTTTGTTTTCAATGTTAGCGGCCTTAAACTCGGCCATTATTAATATTATATGCTATCAAACAGATTTGCAGATTTTGGTCAAGATCGGATGACTATATCTTATAGCTGTCATAGGAACCATCGGTCGGAAAATGGGTCTTAGTAAGAAAAACTTGTTTGTTTTCAGTGCTAGCGTCATAAAACTCTGCCATAATTATCATTATACGTTTTCAAACAGATTTGCAAATTTTGGTCAAAATCGGATGACTATAGCATATAGCTGCCATAGAACCGATCGGTCGGAAAATGGGTCTTAGTGAAAAAAACTTTTTTGTTTTCAAGTAAATCGTTCTTAAAGTCGGTGATTCTCAATATTAAACGCTTTCAAACTAATTTGAAAAAGTTGATCGACATCGGGTGACTATATCTTATGGTTGTCATAGGACCGATCAGTCGGAAAATGTGTCTTAGTGAGAAAAACTTTTCTGTTTTAAATTTTATCTTTCTTAAACTTCGCGATAGTTAATTTGATATGTTTTCAAAACGATTCGCGAAATTTGGTCGAAATCAGATGTTTATCTGTCGGAAAATGGGTTTTAGTTAAAATTTTTATAGATTTTTATGTTCTTAAACTCTGACATTTTAAAAACAGCATTTGCAAGGGTATAAAAACTTCGGCACAGACGAAGTTAGCTTGGCCTTCTCGTTCTAATTAAGAGTGGCATATTCGAGTGGCGAAATAGTGAGTAAATATTGCCGTTTTGAATGAGTTTTCCACATCCTTAGGTTAATCGTTTATTTTCATTTTTGTAATCTTTTGTTCATTAAAACATCTTTGGGGTGTTCATTTGCTTAATTCTCAAAACACTGGCCTTTTGGTCTGAACTATCTGAATCTTTGGTGTCACCGTTCCTCAAACTTATGACTTTTCTAGAAATTGAGTACCGGGAACAATGGAGATTAGCATGGCAGTTGGGTAAATGCATGGGGTGATCATTGGGAAGTCGGACCACAAGTAGACGCCACAGGGGAAAGCTACGATCCAATCCCCAGGCAGAGAAAAATTTACTTTGAGAAGACTATAAAAGCTGCAAACGGCTGTATTACAAAATTTATTCTTGAATCTATTTTGATTAATGAAGTGCAACATGGTTCAATAACCATAACTTAAATTTATTCTTTGACAAAATTCCCTTTGAAGGTAATACATAGAGTTCAACGATTACACTAGGCAACAATGTCTAGTATATTGAAGAGTCGTTGGTTATGCTAGATGATTTTCGTGTGCACGAATCTGTTTTCAGAAAAGGTCCATCACGTCGAGATTTTCAGCAATTTGAGCTTAAAGATGCCTATTTTGACCCTTTTGTGGGGAACCTATACTGTTTGTTTTAACTTTTTTTTATTATCGTAAATAACTCTTTCTTAACTTTAAAATAAACTCTCCCAAAGAATTGTATGTTTTTTTTAAGCGAAGATATACCATTTTGAAAACATAGTCTCGATAATAATGCAAGATAAAATAAAACTGTCCACTGCACAAAAGTATGCCTTGCAAAAACAGTACAACCGGCTAGTAATTTGTATAGAATTTCAATGAAAATTTTCAACAAAACCCATTGCATACATTGGGGCAGCAACAATATATTGGGTACTCGGATACAATTACTAAAAATTCTAAAGTACTTTTCATACGCAAATCCAAATTCTAAAGTACTTTTCAAACACTCCAATTTGTAGAATACGATCAATATTGAGATCGAAATCAGCAATAAGCTCATCTAGCAAGGAATCACCCTCTCTCAAAGCACGCTTCAGCCTTTTGGCGGAAACTTCCTCGACATCTTTCAGACTGGCGAACATTAAGCGTAGCAGAGCCTTATTGAGAAACGTTTCCAGGCCATAAAGTGCACGTTCTAGGGACAAAGCCTCCAGTTTGCGTTCAGTGAATCAGTGAATCAGGACAAACTGTTTTTTATATAGAGTAGAAGTAGATTAGGACCCATTGCATACTTTGGAGCAGCAACAAAATAATCGTTTTTTTGTAAAAACGGATACAATTACTTCATTGGAAAATTTGGGATAGTTTATTACAATATTAAGAAGTAGTTCTTTCTGATAATATCAAAGAAAGTAAAAACAGAAGTATAGGTTGTCCACAAAACGCTTTTAAAAAGAGTCAAATAAGGCATTTTTTGTATCTTTAAGCTCAAACTACTAAAAATCTCGACGTGATGGACCATTTCTGAAAACAGATTCGTGTTCAGCACACGAAAATCATCTAGAATCACCATCGACCCTTCAATATACTGGAAAAAGTCTAATTTTGTTGCATTGTGTTAACTAGCATTTCCATAATTTTGTGGTAAATGGCAATCTCTTGTTCTTTCTTTCTTCAAAAAAAGCGCATGGCCCTCAGGGACCGAACACATTTCGATATTCACACCGACAGGAGCCGAACGCATGCTGCGCGGCTTGTGCCTATAGAGCAAACAGCTTTTTAGTCGCTGGCCAGCGGTCGCTCAAGGTGGTCAAAGCTGGTTTGCGTAGCTTTAATTTGTACACCAATTTTTGCCCTCGCTCTTGTTGTTGCTGACACACCCTGTTCTAAAGGTATGCTTTTAAGCGGATGCGGAAGATCGTTTTAACAAGAATCACCTTGATAAGTATTTGTCGAGCATTTTTGATGTTTAACCAGATAAATCTCTGTTCATGTTCATGTGAGATTTAAGAAAAAGACTCGGAAATGACTCATGCCTTTGCTCAAAATGTGATTCATTAAAAAACGGCTCGAAAACGATTCGAAAAAGACTCGCAAAACGATTCGAAATGAGTCGAAACTGATTAAATAAACGGGGTATTAACGACTCTTCATGAAGAGTCGCAGCTAGGGTACCATTTTCTTCCGACAAAAGTATCATTTATGATCAGAAAACGAGCACATTTATGACTATTTTGATCAGACTGAAAACTCGAATAACTCAAATGTGATCAGAAATTTCATAAGCTGCTGGCTGGGGCTGGCTGCGAGCTGTTCTTATACTGTATAAGTACCCACCTAGCATTTGGAAGATCATTAGCTGATTCCTCACCTTGGTGAGCCTTTTTCGACAGCCCATTTGATGATTAAAAAGAGATAAGTTTCATGTGAGATTTAAGAAAGACTCGGAAATGACTCATGCCTTTGCTCAAAATGTGATTCATTAAAAAACGACTCGAAAAAGCCTCGCAAATCGATTCGAAATGAGTTGAAACTGATCAGATGAACGGGGTATAAACGACTCTTCATGAAGAGTCGCAGCTAGGGTACCATTGGGCGTGTTCAGCAGAATAATTGATCCCTGAGCAGGTATCAGAAAAAAATGTATCGAATAGTTTCTGCTGTTGGAGGGAGCAGTATCACTTTAAAGTAGCGTACTATTTCTTTGATACATGCTCCTGTATCATGATACCTCAAATTGGCTATTATGATGCCGCATCTCTCTAGTTCAGTATTAAGATAATTGCAAGTTTATACTTGATCAGGGAGCAAGTTGTTCTGCTGAACACGGCCATTTTCTTCCGACAAAAGTATCATTTATATTCAGAAAACGAGCGCATATATGACTATTTTAATCAGACTGAGGACTCGAAAAAGACTCGAGTGTGATCAGAAATTTCATTAAATGCTTGCTAGGGTAGTGCAAAGCATGAAAGTTAATTCATATTTTGAAATTTTAAATTTAGTCTCTAAAAGAAGTAGTCATTCTGTTTGCCTTAATTTACATATTATCTGCAATTAAGCTGATTTGATTTATTAGTGCAGATTCATAACTTTGTACAGTATGTATGAACCAGTTTTAGAGAGAGCTTTTCTTTTATCAGCTGATAAACGCTTTTGAATTTGTTTTTATTGTCAAAGTCAGTTCATTCTTTGTCATGGAGCAATTGGCGCTGCCTCTCAATTTTGATAGTGCCCGTGCGATAGTGCCCAACGAGATACTTATAATGCCCAAAAAGATACTTATAGTGCATTACAGTGGTTAGAGCGAGACGTAAATTTTCCCAAATATATCCAGAGACCGTAAATGAGAGTGAACAGCTGACCAAATGTATCCACAGAGCGTAAGTGAGAGCAAACAGCTGACTAATTTCTGATAGAAGCGGTGTCGACAGAGCAATTTTTCAGTCTTGATATTCTAGTCTATGGTGGTGGTCAGAGTTGAAGTTCCCTACGTTCTTTTTAAGTTTTTTTCAATCAAGTGAAGTTTAAACTACAAACAATCTAAAGAAATACAACAATCTACACTTTGTCGTAACTAACAACAATTAAGTTTTAACTAATTAGGTAATAAAAGTAACAAAGTTAACTAAACAACCAAATTTTTGTCATCTAGACAAACAAAAGACAGCTGTTTTGATTTATAAACACAAAAGCTTTACAAAGATAAGAAAATAGCTTAAAGCTTTCAGTGCCGACGTTGTTTTGTACTACTTGAAACAATGAAAATGAACAGTTATGCAAATGTTTTTAGTTGGAAGTAAGAACATTTCACTTTCAGTTTCATAAATCAAATAAAATTTAATAAAAACTAATAAATTTAAGTAAACAAAATAAAAAGAGCTTTTGTGGCTGGCGCCATTTACCTATAAATTGCAACTTCAGAGCAGCGCCCTCTACAGCTTTCTTTATGAACACACGCCTTCCCTAACTTACTTCCCTAGCTTGCTGTCCAGATGGCGCCACAACAAACTTCGAGCTATCGATAACTTAGCGCCACATTTTTATTTAAAAATTATAAAATATTCGTTGATTTTTAACTTATCTTGTTACATTTTCAGATAAAATTCTCATAAATATGGCCAGTAAATTCTATTATTTTGGTTTTGGTAGCAATATGCTTGCGAGACGCTTACACATACAAAATCCCACTGCCCAGCGTATAGGACCAGGTAAACTGGAGGTAAGACAACAAATGCTTATTTTCTTTCAATTTTTCCTCATAAATATTTCTAAATCTTCCCCCCAGAATTATCGCCTGGACTTCCAGCATATCGGACCGGCAAATTGGTTAGGTGCTCCAGCCACTATTGTGCCTATGCCTGGTGCTCATGTTTACGGATCCATTTGGGAGATAGACATGTGCAATTTAACGGATTTGGATAAGTAGGAAAATTATCTTATATCTCATAGACCAAGTATAACTACTTAAAAATTTACCGCAGCCAGGAGGGTGTACATGAAGGTGTCTACATACCCATAAGTGTGCCAGTTTTCTCACTAAACACCAATACCCACATCACTTGTCGTTCCTATCATCTGAGTAATCAACCCGAAACGGATGTACATAGTCATTCGGCTAGGACTGACATGATTATACCCCACGAACGGCAGCCCTCGCTCACCTATCTCAAGGTATTGGTTAAGGGTGCTCATGAAACCGGCATACCTGAGGACTATATCGAATGGTTAAAGGGTTTGAAACACAATGGTAAACAGGTGGAGGCTATGGAAACTAAACTGGAATTACAACAAGTACAACTTAGTTAATAAGGAGCAGCAAAATATGTTTATTAAATATTTTAATATGTGTATTTTTTTAAAGTATTTCGTATACATTTTTATTCCAACAGCAACATTTGTAATATTATGTCAATGCTCACTAAGAATATCTATTTAATACAGTTCCACGATTATGAGACAATCATTTTCGACAATTTCTCTCTTGCTTTATGGGGCCGAAAGTGCTTTCTTCTAGTTGTGCAACACGCTTGCACTAACCTTATGTGAACCATGAAAAACACAAAAATTTCCAGAATATTATAATCTATACATCTATCTCTATATATAAAAACGAGAACGCCAAGCTATCTTCGTCTGTGCCGAAGTTTTTATACCCTTGCAAATGCTGTTTTTGAAATGTTAGAGTTTAAGAACGCTTACATAAAAATCTAAAAATTTTTTAACTAAAACCCATTTTCCGACAGATAAACATCTGATTTCGACCAAATTTCGCGAATCTTTTCGAAAACATATCAAATTAACAATCGCCGAGTTTAAGAAAGATAAAATTTAGAACAAAAAAGTTTTTTTCACTAAGACCCATTTTCCGACCGATCGGTCCTATGGCAACCATAATATATAGTCACCCGATGTTGTTCAACTTTTTCAAATTAGTTTGAATACGTTTAAAATTAAGAATCACCGACTTTAAGAACGATTTACTTGAAAACAAAAAAGTTTTTTTCACTAAGACCCATTTTCCGACCGATCGGTCCTATGGCAGCTATAAGATATAGTAATCCGATTTTGACCAAAATTTGCAAATCTGTTTAAATACATACAAATTAATAGTGGCCGAGTTTTATGACGCTAGCATTGAAAACAAAAAAGTTTTTCTTACTAAGACCTATTTCCCGACCGATGGTTCCTATGACAGCTATAAGATATGGTAATCCGATCTTGACCAAAGTTTGCAAATCTGTTTGAAAGCCTATAATATTAATAATGGCCGAGTTTAAGGCCGCTAACATTGAAAACAAAAAAGTTTTTCTCACTAAAACCCATTTTCCGACCGATGGTTCCTATGGCAGCTTTAAGATATGGTAATCCGATCTTGACCAAAGTTTGCAAATCTGTTTGAAAGCATATAATATTAATAATGGCCGAGTTTAAGGCCGCTAACATTGAAAACAAAAAAGTTTTTCTCACTAAAACCCATTTTCCGACCGATGGTTCCTATGGCAGCTATAAGATATAGTCATCCGATTCGGTCGGTTCTGACATTTTAGCAGCGTACAGTAAAAAGAAGACTCTGTGCTAAATTCAGCTCGATAGATTTAAGAGTGAGAGCATAGTGAGCGTAGAGACAGACAGACGGACAGACAGACGGATGGACAAAGCTCAATCGACTCAGCTCGTCGCCCTGATCTTTATATATATAGTTTATGGGGTCGGAGATGAATATTTCTATGCGTTGCAAACTTCTGGGCAAAATTATAATACCCTTTGCAAGGGTATAAAATAATATTAAAAGGGACGGGTGGTGGGAAGGACAGACACGACCGACCGAGGAGCTGTTCGTTGATTCTGATTTTTTTTTTTTACCTTCTTTACTGGGACTTGAACTCGGGACCTCCGAAGGCTCGAGCCAACTTAGCTTACTTATAATGTAAGCAGTTGGCAGATTGCCGCCCGCTCACATCTGACAACGACAGTTGTCCGATTGCGCTCTCCTCTCAGTACTTTCTGCACACATCCCTCTCCCATGATAAAAGAAACTGTGAGAGTGTGTTCAACGCTATTCTCTCAAAGCTTGCTTGCCCTCTCCGCTCCAATACTTCTCCTTACTCCCCTTGCCTTTATTTCAAGAGCATTCGTACTCAAATTATTCGTTCTACTTTTTTCTTAGTGAACTGGCCTAATTGTGCACATTATTATGAGTCGTAAAAAACTCTTGATGGAGATCCCAAAGTTGAAGGACTGCATTAAAAATTATTTAAGATTTCAAGGAAAGCATATTGAACTTGCTTTCCAAACAGTATAATAAGCTTTTCTTCCATAAAATTAGCCACTTATTATACCCGTTACTAGTAGGGTAAAAAGGGTATACTAAAGTCGTGCAAATGTATGTAACATACAGACGGAATCATTTCCGACCATATAAAGTATGTATATTCTTGATCAGCATCAACAGCCGAGTCGATATAGCCCGTCTGTGTGTATGAACACCTAGATCTCAGAGACTACAAAAGCTAGGCCAAACAAGATAAGATATCCATCTCAAATTTGAAACTAACAACATTTATATTTGCAATGTCTATAATCCCTCAAATTTGCATCAAGATCGGATAAGAAATAGCCGAGTTAAAAAAATGTTTCATACTTTTCGGATTTTCTCCCCTTATTAACACAGGAAGGCTATTAAATATTTCTTTCCATGAGTAACGGGTATATCGAGCCGACTTTAACTCACGCTCTCGTTTGCTTCAATATTTGTGGCGCCATGCCAAATGAGTGAAGTACTACAAATCACTGCTATAGCGCCAAACGAACTGTCTAAAGTACTATCTTACGCCGTGTCTTCAGAGACAAGGGACTTGTAACAAACTTTATATCATAAAAACAAATTTATGTAAGTTTGATCTAAATTGTATTCTTTGTAATTATTTAAAAATGGACGCCAAAATATAAATATATTAATATTTTAGTGTTAGGGTACTTTGTAAGAAATATTATGATGGTCCCACTGTATACAAAATGGAAGATCAAGCGAAGTAGATAATAGTAGACAGACAGACAGAAAGAAAACGCCATATCGCCAAGCCGAAAGAGTCAATACGGGTACATAGTAAACCGTGTAAATAGTGTGTAAAAAAAAACCGAAAAAACTCTCGTTTACAAAATAATCCATATATTTTTTTATCACCTGATTCCTTTCCGTTATCTCACAAAACATAAACCATTCTGGACCTTAATGATCATAACAAGTGTAGCTCTAGGACACAGTTTTTTGTCACAAAAATGCATTTAATTAATTTTAATCACTTATTTATGATGATTACCAATTTCTCCGTCAGGTTCCACAATGCCCATTCAAGTGAATCCCCATTCCCAGCTATTTGGCACAAAAGACTAAAAACTTGGCCGGCAAGTTTTTGGGGGCTAGCTTCCTGCTGCTCATCCTAAAGTGCAATTAAAGTGCAATTTACTGGCTGCACGGGAGATGATGATGCTCCGGAGTGCTCGGGTCTGCTTAAAGGAGCTGCGTTTGTGCATTTGAACCTTGGCTTATTAATTTAAACTTTTGCAGAAGGAGAAGTTGCTGGGCTATTTGCATATTTTGTTGGGAAACTGGAAATGTGTGTGCCAAAGTAATAATAAACATAATTTCCGGCTGCTCACTTAGCAGCTAATTTGCAAAAGGTTGACCCCACCAGTCCGATGGGTTCCTCTACTTTCTTGTAGGTGTGTTGTCCAAGTGCCAAAAAGTTCACAAAGCTAAATAAAATTTTCCGTCTGACTTTAACAAAGTAAAAAGTTTTCTATTTGTTGCTGTTGTTGTGGTTTCTTACCATTTTGTGTGTAGTTGTAAATTAAATTTGCAAACGGTCTGGCAACTCGAGTCGGTAGCTTATAATCGTTTGGGAATTGAAATGCAGTCGATTCGGAGAAATGTCTGCAACTGTAAGTTTTCTCTTACTTTTTGGTCAAAAGTTTTGGCTTGGCATTTTTATTACATTTGTGGCGCCCTCCAGAATTGACTGTGGCCAAAATGCTTGTACACTCATCTCGTCGGTCATTAATTATTTAAAATGCACGGCAACCATAACCATTTAGATGGAGACTCATTGTTGTTGTTGGAGCAACATGTGCGACAACAGGAGGAGTCGATAGGAGGCAGGTTCCAGGACCTGGGCCACAAAGTAAGCGACAATGTCAGAGGCAAACGCATTCGACGAGCTCGCTTGTAATCATAAAAGTTTACGAGTTAAAAAACCAACTGGTGAAAGGTTTTGGAGCACACACCGAAGTTGGCATACTCTTGGAAATAGTTGTGGAATAAAAGCATAAGGTTGCATTCACACACAATGGCAGGCTGTCATATTTTTAGGTGCCAGTTGCTTCCATATCCGTGTGAACACCTGACAGATGATTTTGGTCATATATCTACTCAGTGTGAACAGACTGACAGATGACTGTCACAAAAATGGCTGGTTGGCCAGTCTGTGTGAACGCTCTTTCATTGTGGCTGATACCATGCCCGCCTATACCTACCCAAAAATAGTACCATCAAGTTGCTTTAAATAATCATACCCTTCCTCAGCGTAGGGCAACAAATGAAATCACAACGACAAGTGATGAGAAAGCGTTGATGGCCTGGGTCGGCCTCAGCTGCTTGTGTCGCATTTTGTGGGCTAGAGAATTTAATTAAAATCAAGCCACCTTACCCACCCTTCGGCATCTCCTCAGCTCAGCTCGTCGTTTAGTTTCAATCAAAGTAGCGTCAAAAAAAATGTTTTCACGCAAATTGACAACAGAAGCGACGACAACAGCGCCAACTCCCTTCAATAAAAAACAATTTTTAGATGTATCCTTCTGCCAGTTACTCGTAATTGAAACTCATTAGCGTGCATTTTAGTGGCCATTTTCGGAGTTTCGTGAAAGGCTCTTCTCTGTCTAACCCTTTTGTGGTATTTCGTTACGGAGAGGCGGGGGGAGGGTAAATGGGCGTACAGTGTGAATGGTGCATGCGGTTTATGTGGTAAGTGTGTCATCATTATAAATGTCATGGGGTTTTTTTTTTGTATGTATGCGTTGGTTATCAGGGTTTTCCCAGTTTTATTTAAAAAAAAAAACAAACAAAAAGTAATCAGAATAATACACAACTTGACAAGTTTTATCATTTAAAATAAAACAATTTAAAAATGATTTCTTTAATTATGGAACAAAGTAACCACAAAACATTAATAATTGACTTGTCAGTTGCACAAAGGACTCCATAAAAAATGCGAAAACCCCTGCACAACCGCAGCGTCGCAGTCAGAAACTTCTCCATTTGACATCAAAAAAGGCAACAGACCTCTAATTTGAAACTTTAATTGAAGAAACGCCTGTAATTAGTCCACACATGCGGCGACAAATAAAACTATGCAAAAAGGCTTTCAACTCAATTCAATTTACTCTCCCTTCCTTGAAAGGGTTAAGAAAACCTCGTCAAGTGTTAAGAAAACTTGATCGAAATTTGCATATAGTTTTTGACAGTTCAAAGTGAACAAGTTTCTGTTCACTATTAATTACCCAAAAGAAACAATTTTCGATTAGTGAAAATGGAAAAGCCATTAGAATGGCTGCCAAAAGGACCAAATCCCTGGGGAATATGTGGCCAATGATTGGCATACAACATTGGCCCGAGGAGGGGAGGGGAGAAAAAGCTTACATTATTTCTGATGGCGGAATTAGAAGAGTAACAGAAGGAGAATAAGCATTGAGTAAGTAATCGTCTGGCTGATATCCTGGCTAAGAATCAAAAATTCGAATAGAGTTGCTTTCGTGTTTAACAAACAAAATTTCAGTCGTCGCCACAATTATTTTTGACAAATTACACTAGTTTACAGCCAAAAAGACCCATTTATGCTGGAACTATTTTTACGTGTAGTTTGGATTGATGATCTAAAAAATCGATTTCAAACATTTTTTTTATGGAAACGTTTTTAAAATATAATTTTTTTTCATTTTTCGGTAGGTGCACTTATATTTTAAGCCATATCTCACTTCATAATTGTCAGACGGATTCATTCAAGATATGAATCGAAAGGTAATTTAATTGCCAATAGTCGCGTAGAACACTGTTTTTGAATCGGTTTAAAAGTTTAAATACAATGACCAAAAGTATTTATAAAAAATGATTTAAAAAACGTTGACTAGCAAAAATTTTGGAAATCAATTTTTTAATGTTTGTTAACTAATGTTATAATTACACAAATTAACAATATCTTAAAAAAAAAAATTCCTAAATCTGTCGAACTGGTATAGCAAGAAGCTTTCAATGAATCCTATTAAGTTCAGAATCAGCTGCTTGGATTAGAAATTGTATAATAGTTGACCAAATGTTGTTTCTTAGAAAACAAGAACCATTTCGAATGCATAGTTTTATCAACGATATGATATCATATTCTGTGCCAAAGGTACACAGTAAAGCAGGGAAAACATCGATGTTCGCAACCATCGAGGTTTCCGATGTTTGAAAAACATCGATGTCTTCGATGATTTGAAAAAACATCGGTTTAAAACATCGATGTTTCTGATAGTAGTACTACATATAAGTTACAAATAATATTTGTTTTTATGCGCTTTCAACGACATTAGCTATTGCGCTTGACATAAAGAAAGCGACAATGCGCTTGCACTTGGTCCAAATACCTTTAAGACATGACCATTTAAAAGCATCCTGTACGAGTAAATTAAACGAGTGGGAAAAGCATGGTAAGTGATCAAACTTTAGGAACTCAGATGCTTTCTTCATAGTTGCGTTATTATCAGTTACAACTGTTACAACTTTCTCGTGTCAATATACTTAGCAGAGTTTCTGATATGTTGTTTGCCGTATGATTTGTGAATGTTCTGCGTAGAGAGAACTACCGACTGTAATTTAAAATTGTTATTTATAAAATGGCAAGTAACTGTAATTTAACCTTTCTGTGGCCCTGGACGTCCAACAATCTGTGGTTAGCCGACATAACCTATATTATTCAAACTTGTCATTATGTGGGCTTATTTGTCCATATTTTCTATCCTGTGACTGGGCAAGTCCAACACCAACACAAGCTCTCTTATTTATTTCTATTTAATTAAAAACATTTATATTATGAATTACAAATTTTAATAAAGCTGCCTTTACACTCGTCATATATCTCTAAAGAGACTCTCTGACGATAGTGTAATAGCAAAGCAAATAACTCTAAATATTTTAAATCTAAAATTTTGGCTTTTTTAATGTAAGAGTTTTTCCTTAGAGAATCTTGACAACCGACTATTTAGAGATATATAATAAGTGTAAAGGCAGCTTAAGTTCTCTTACAATATCCTCGCTTCCTCTGCCGATGCTTTTATAGATGGTAGAAAAGTAAAAACATCGATGTCGAAAAAAAAAATCGATGCTTGGCACTTCTTCCAAACATCGATACATCGCTAAAAACATCAATGTTTTGCCCTGCTCTAGTACACAGAGTATATTAAATTATTGGAAAAGTATGTAACAGGAAGAAAGAATTTCTAACCCTATAAAGTATACTATATATATTCAAAAGCCAAATCGATATAGCCATGTCCGTCTGCCTGTCCTTATGAACGAAGAGATCTCAAAGATGGTAAGAGATAGAGGTTTGACATGTATTAGACATATACTTATACTTGCAGGCAGATCAAGTTTATTTTCAATTTTTGCCACGCCCCCGCAATTTGGAAAAATCGTCATATCTCCCACAGTTTTGGACATAGATGGTTCCAACCTTTTAGAGACATTTAGTAATCAATATTATTTATCGATTTGCCGGAGGAATGTCATGACCAAAAGAAAGTCCACTCTCGCAGGTTTCTTGCTGGGTTGCCAAATGGTCACAGTAGTGGTGCCATCTATTGGTCAGTTCCGAAAATCCCTCAACAAACATTGTTCTTAGAAAAAATAAAATTGTTGTATGAAAAACATTCAAATCAAAGGTATATAAAACTCGGAATGCTAAGGATAGGCTGAATCAAGATATACTTAACAAGGCACACGCTCTCTTATAATTTCTTAAATAGGAAGCTGAACACAAAAAAATTCGTCGGCGGAGAAGCGTCGCTTAAGAAGAAAGCAAAGTAGTAAGCAAAGAGAGCGAGAGAGCGAGAGAGCGAGTGCGGCTACCTTGTCAAGTATATCTTGGGCTGAATTATACTCCACCTATGACCAAAAGAGGGTTCGCTGCATCAGCAGCGCTGCTACTGCAGGTACAGTGTATATTACAGTCGGGCTTGACCGACTTTATTACTTGTTAAGATGTAATGTCTGCATGGGGATCTGTCTGTAAGTACGAATAAAACATTATGTACATTATACTCTTTGTACCCGTGGGTTGAAGAAATTGCTCTTTGGTGCCTATGACGCTTGATCGATATGTACAGACAAGAATCCAAGCGGACTCGATTTGGTTTTAGATATGGGCATTTCCAAACTGACGTGACGTTACGTTCGTACGAAAAGATGTTTTTAAACAATATGAAAATCTTCGATTTTTAAAAAGATTGTACTATATTTGGATAGCAATTAAGTAGCACTATAATTAGCAAAAACAATCACATCAATCGATCATAAGGAGTTAAAGATATAAGCAAACATATGTGCTGGCGTGACGTTACATAAAACGGATGTGGGTTTTGACTTGTTTTAGAAAAATGCAAAACTCTGCGAATTGGGCAAAGCTTTTTTTTAGTATGATTTGAAACAATACAAGTTTATTTTCCAGGTTATCTTATTCAAAAATGTTTGCGCAATTTTTTTGTATTTGCATAAGTATCTGACGTGACGTTACCTGACGTTACGTTACTTAAATTTCCTCATTATATTTATGTTGTTTTTGTTATAATATAAAGCAGAAACTTACATTTAATTGCTATTATATAGTTTCTTATGGTGTCTTGCATTGTTTTTTACTTCATTGTACCCTTAGAAATAGTTAAGAGACCAAAAATCAATGCAATCAAAAATTTGCATTCAAAAATCTTCAAATGGGTTATGAATATATTTAAAATTGGCTCATCTTGAAATGAAATATGATAAAAAATAGTGGTTTTAAGTACTTTTCATTTTTTGGTCTCGGTGGACTTTTCTGTGGAAATGCCCATATCCATCCTAAGATTATTTAAAGATCTTACAGAAAGGTAAATTTATTTGGCGTTTAACCTTTAGATTACATTTAATTATTGGACTAACAATTGAAGACAAATACTTTAAAAAAAAAACCATCGGATATCCAAATTGTAGAATCTTTACGGTTAAGTAAGAAGTAAGAAGAATTGTAATTTCTTCGATCCAGTTAAGCCAAATTTTTGAAATTTTAAAGATTTAAAAAAAAAATGAAATTTTTGAGTTTAAATTTGAGTTATCGACCAATTAGTTTCGTCAGATGTCTTCCCAGTTAAGCCTTATTAACACCGATTCACTGTGTGGACAGAATAATTTTAAGAAGAGCTGAGATCAAAACCTCAGTTTTCTCAGAGAGGCTGACCAACATTCCTGGTATTCTCCTATTAATAGCGTGAGTATCGTTTACTCCACTACCTCGCATCTGCAACTGCAACATAGTGGGTGGCGCCTAGGTGTGCTGCTCACGAGACAGTGATCCGTTGGGGTCCCGATCACAAGCTAAATGTGTTTGCTTCTGAAATTTAAATATGTGCTGGTACAATTTATGTTAATCGTGGGACATTGAAGTTTTGCTGCACAGGAAGAAAGGTTCCGATTCGTAGAAAGACGCAGGGTTTCGAATTTTGTCTTAGGCATCCCTATCGAAAGAACTCCATAGATCGGCAGACTAATTTCTTTCTATGTTACTATATCCAGGCACCCATTTGCGGTGAATACTGAGATAAGCGACAATCGGTAAGCGATTGATGCATTGTTATTATGTGAGTCAAGTGCCTCAAAAGCGATAGTGATTCCTTCTTTAATCGATAGTGAGCTCAGGTAGGTAGCAGCTTCCTGGATGTATATGAAAATTGTTGCGAATTTTATGCTCTTTCATTAATATTTTGAGATAATTGTGCGTAGCTCTCACCGGAAACAAGAAAAATGGGAAAATGTAAAATTTTTTGATCGTACATAACCTGAAAACTATTGCCCGCACAGTAATTGTGCTAGGACCAAAAAGAAAGCTAATGTTATTATAATTTTTGTATATTTTTTAGCGGCCGTTCCCAATGACACAAATTTGAACTTAAACCTTTTAGACAGTCCCCTACCACATAACAAAAATCAGGCTGGTCAATATTTCATGCATCGAAAAATTCTATTTTGACTGGACTACAATTGGTTTCAACAAATCCAAGAATTTCCTTTAGGCCTGCAGTTCGTGTAACCACACACAACCCCGTTCACCCCTTCAATTACAGGGTAATAGTCGAAATAACGAAAACCCAAGGACAACTGCAGCGATGCAGAAACAATGCCCTTTGGCTAAAAAGATGCAAAAGCACAGAATTGCACTCGAAATCATCGACAGGCACACGCTCTAATCAAATTAAGCGCGCAATATTTGCCTTTCATATTTCAGCCAAGATCTAAAACAGACAACTGAGCGGACGAGGCTGCCCAACTTCCGCTCTGGCCTCGGGCATTAATTACACATAAATGTTGACCACATGCCAGGATTTGACAGGGCCAAAGTCAATAATTTTTTGTGTTCTCAAAGTGGACTTTGAAAAATGCAAGCGGCCAGGATGACACCCCGCGGCACCACATCCACTTGGTTTATTTCCCTGGGGTCATTTCGGTTGCATTTTTTGACAAATTCTCTTCACACGCATGCAGTGTCAACAAGCCGTGCCATTTAGATGGCTGCAGGAGTAGGCGTAGTTGGGGTAGAGGACTGTGATTAAATCATTAAATTCATACGCTCCATGGGTTGCACTTTTTATACAATCGCGGAGCAAATCCTTTTGGCTTTGTTTAATTTGCCGGCTTGACCATTTTTTCATCGGGGTGATACCGTGGCCAGATTGTCACTTGCTGATTATTTGGTTTCCGTTTTCATTAAAAAGCGCACACTCACACGCATATATAACTCCCCGTTGTCAACGTGGCAGCTGCATCAATAGATGCATTCGATTTTTGGGGTTTGGGTAAATGCTTTTGGGGCATTTTTTAATTAAACGCCCACGTGGAGATTTTAATGTCAACGCGCTGCGCCGATCTCAGTGGGTGTTGCATTGTGGACGCGTCTGAGACACGTGCATTATGACAAATATTTTAAGTGCACACCAAATGCAGCGCTTACTCAGAGTGAGTAGGAAAAGGCTATGGAGTGGGGAAATGTTGAAAAATATGTACGAAAACGTCGATCTCAAATCTAAATCTTTGAGTAAGTAAATTGTGTATTTCTGAACCGCTCCGGGCACACACTTCCAGTATTTTGTGGCCAAAAAAAAAAAACTGTACTATGATTTGTATGGTTTCCTATTAATTTCACTTCCCTAGCGTCGCGCATTAAGGCCAAGTTGAACAAGTCAGAGCGCAAAAAAAGTATAATTTACATTTTCATTTTGGCTTTTTCGCTTAAAAGCTTTTGGCAGGACAGCACGACGAGTGAACGGAGCTCGCAGCGGCAACGCATCGGTTGTTTGGTTACGGCTGACTTCCTGCCTGATTTCCGGGCACTCTGCCACCCACCTCCCTCTCTCTCTCTCTCTATCTTCCTGGTGTAACACACTAAATAACCTTGTTAGCGTTTTTAATTAAAGGTGTAAATATTGATATTTACTCATGCAGCTGAACATAACAGACCAGGCCAGGCTCGGTCCGGGCAGGCCATGCTGCACTGCCACCGGGTTGTGCAACGGAAATGCATTTTCGGAAAAGTCAAATAAACTAAATGGAAATATGAGCTGGGTATTAAATATGGTTGCAGGGGAGGAACTGAAGCATGGGAGCGGTTAAAGCTTAAAGTAGAGCAAAAAATTAACAAATTCCATAATTTTATATGAACTCTGGGAAAGAATAACTACTGTGAGGCAGAATGGAATTTTCACCGTTATATACATACTTCAGGTGGTGCTATTTTGACAAGGGTTCGGTTCGGACTCCAAACCCTCACCATATGTTAGGGGTTCGGTTGACTTCAAATTGTTGTCGTTGGAGTAAGCAGCGCAGCTACAAGCTTATACTGTCGGTGTGTGACTGCGCTACCGCTGAGCACTTTTGAATGCACAGTAGATATACACACGCCGGACTCTGGTGTAACTATAACGGTTCGAAAAATCTCGAAATTTGTAAAATTCATTTAAGCACCCAGAACAAAATTTTCCATAAATTTTAAAAATTCTACTTAAATTTTTTTAAAGTTACCCTGGTTTTTAGTAAAATTTTCTTATAAACAGAAAAAGTTTTGTTGAACTTTGAAAAATATGCCATAAAAAAGTAGTTTTAGAAAAAAATTTTCTAAAAACAAAATAAATTGGAACATTTTCTGATAAATAGGGCTTATTTTTCCCAAATCATAACTTCTAAAACTTGTAATGTGATTCAGAATAGCTTTATCTATTATTTAGAAATTAATTTTCCTTAAATTTACGGTGAATCACATACTTCTTCTTTGGTCCGATATTTATATGACAACCGCTTAACGGTCTCGGCCGCTGCTGCATTAGTAGCCAGTCGTTTCTGCACCGTGCGAGCTGGCACCAGTTGTTCACACCAAGCTTGGCAATGTCTTCCCGCACCTGGTCTTCCCATCTTAGCGGTCGTCGTCCCTTAGGGCCTTTTATCTCAAAGTCTTGCTCATTCCGTTTGTAGACCTCTTTTACTGGAGCTTGTTCATCCATACGGGTAAAATGTCCTATCCTTAATCCTCCTTATCCTTATCCTTAATTTTAGGCTGAATCACATTAGGAAGGATTTTATAAGAAAATTTCTCATTTTAAGGGTCTCGCCCGTCTCTCTCATAAATTTTGCCCCGGAAAATGCTCGTTTTCATTTATATCGTAAGTTTTCCGCTAATATTTTGAAGTTTGTTTCTCATTTTATATTAAATGCATGTTGATCTAATTATTTAATGTCGAAAAATATAATTTAAGAAATATTTAAGAAACGTTAAGGCAATGCTGCCCCTACGTTTTCGGAAAGCTGGCTACGCCCTTCTTCCGTGTACACACTCTTTATTCGTCTGAATTGATTCGAAATTTATTTTTGGCAAGTGGCGTCACTCAGACGCATAAGAAATTGCGTCGTTTCGATTTGGCTATATGCATAAGCTGTCGGCGCAACAAGTGCAATTGTCTCGTTTCGAAGTGAGTTACAACAACTAGGTCCATGCGAATCGGCCAGCTGGGTATACAGTATGCGCGATCGAAACTCGCAGATAAGGTGGGTTTTTCTGTTGTTGGACTGCTCCCATCCAAATCGGTTAAGCGGTTATTGAAAAAACGAGTTTTTAAAGCGAAGCTTATTTACGGAAAATCGACTGAGGGACTAAAACTAGAAAAAATGTTGTCTATGCGACAGATTCTCATGGGTACGCCTTGTCTTTGCATTTTGTGTTTGCAAAGTCAACTACTTTTTCCATTTGCCATAGCAGCAGGTGTGTTGTGTGTTTGTGGTGGGAACAGTGACTTAACAGTGACTTGACAGTGAGTAAACAAAGACTTTACAGTGACTTAACAGTATCTAAATAGTGAATAAACGGTCTTAACAGTGATTTAACAGTTCAATTTACAAACAGATTTATCGTCGAAAAGAGCTTCGCTCGTACCGGGCCTCCCATGACCGCTCTTTTTTGATTCAACTTCCACCCTCAAAACTCAGGAGACTAAAAATCAGGAAGAGTTAGTTTCTCATTGATGGTAATCAAATATTTAAGTTTGGTGCTGAAACGAGCGGGGGGCAGTTTTATTGTCACTTTTATGCTATGCCCTTCTATTTAAGAAACAAGAGTTCGGATCTGTTTCGGGTTATGGTATGAATTTTATACGGGTTTCAGTCCCAGTTCTTTTCGAGTATCATAAAAACCTAAATCATTTCATTTTTTTCTTGAGTTTAGGATTAATGACCTTCTGTAACCATGCGTGAACCTAAATAACAATATCTTCGAGCCCCGAAGTGAACCCCTTTCATATTTTATGAGAATTGCAACCGTGGTTCTTTTATTATTTATCACTTATGTCAATATTTATTCGAAAACTATATAAACTCAAATGGCGAATATTGTGTACTTAATTAAAGCATTCTTTAAAAGTAAACCGTCTGATATCAAAGTAAGTTCTAAAAGATCCTTCAATGGTCAGTAATGTACTTGAAATGTGCTGAAACTGAAATAAATATTTATGTGGTTGGATCAAGTAATTTCGTACTAAAGCTACTGACAGCATTTTTACTTAATTTTTTTTATCTAAATGCAACTACTAACAGTTAAGTTCATCAGTTCGCTTCCACATCTGCCTTACTTATCCCATTCCCATGATTTGCTCCCCCTACAGCCGCAGGCTATTAAAACAGCAAATGCACTCAAAAGCCTCTCAGCTCGCATCAATAACGCACACTTGACGCTCCAAATTAAATAACCATCATCAAAATCAATAGAAATAGAGAGCATGTCAGGGGATAGGCTACTCCTGCTGTTGCTGCTGCTGCTGCTGCTGTTGTTGTCCATGTCCCTGTGCCTGGCCATACACAACAAATTGAGTTAACTCTGCCCTAAAAGCGTAGCCTGACAATGTAAAATCCATTTTGCCTGTGATCCAGGCCTGCAGTTAAGTTTTGTGCAAAAAATGTTAATTTTAATTAAGGCCTGCTATCGACACCCAAACAGGCCGGACCGGATGCCAATGCATTTTGTGGCACTCCAAAGTGCAATGCAGCGCAACTGATGCACTTTATGATGAACGGAATTGTGGGGATTGGATGCAGGAGATGCCAGAATGTTGTCTGCTCTTGGCAAATCAACGAGCCATGCCATTGGCTGTTCTGATGCTGAAGCTGATGTTGGGTGTTGGTCATCGCCTTCTCCTACTCCTGCTGTTCATTGTGGTCGTGTCATGTACATGTGTAAACATTAACAAAACATTGTAGCCCCACCGGAAACCCACTGGACATTAGTTTAAAAGGACAGTGTGCTATGCAACAATTTGTTGCATACCCCGCACACACACACATACATGCACACGGCAAAAGCCAAGCCAACTGTTGTTGCTCTTTTATTTTATAGTGTTAAACAGATAGTAGCTAAATTGGAACATAAAGTTGGTAACACTTGCAGAATTTGGTATAGTTCAAGGCAGCAGCTTATCCATACAAATATCTGATGATAACACTTAAAGCTGCTGAAAAATCACTACAATTATGATGTACACGAAATCAGGGTTGTTATTTGAGATGGACGCGGGACGGGATTTTCCCGAAAACCGAAAAAAAACTGCGATCATTTCAGAACGGGATTTGATTTTAAGTGTGGGGTTGGAATCATAACGGGAAAGACTTGGGGCGGGATTTAGACGGAATTGAATTAATAACACTAGGCAACAAGGTCCAGTATATTGAAGACTGGGGCTGATTCTAAATGATTTTCGTGTGCTGAACACGAATCTGTTTTCGGAAATGGTCCATCACGTCTTGATTTTTGGTAATTTGAGCTAAAAGTTGATTAAAATGCCCATTTTTAAACTTCTTAGGGGCGTTTGGGAAGGACCTAACCTTTTGTTTTGACTTTGTGTAATAATATCGCATAGTAATATTACTTAGCTTTAAAATAAGCAATTCTACGATTTTCTTAAGCCGAGATCTACCATTTTGAATACATATGCTAGATGTGACATTATTTTGTACAGCCCATAAGTATGCAATGGATGTTGTTGAAAGTTTTCACTAGAATTCCTTTCAAAATACTAGCCTACTTGGATAGCATACTTTTGGGCAGTAGGCCAGTTTTTAACTTCGAACACTTGTATTCAAAATGGAATAACTTTGCTTAAAAAAACCGTAAAACTGTTTGGGATAGTTTGTTTCAAAGTTAAGGAATAGTACTTTCCGTTAATATCAAAGAGAGTCAAAACAAAAGAATGAGTTCCCCACAAAACGCGATTTAAAAGGTTTAAAATAGTTATTTTTTGCAAAATTTAAGCTCAAATTACTAAAAATCTAGAAGAGATGGACACAAAATCATCTAGACTCACCACCATCCCTTCATCCCTTCCCTATACTGAAAAAATTTAATATTGTTGCCTTGTGTAGTCCATGCTATGAACCCAACCTATGGCTTAAAACCTCTCTAAACCACTGAACCGAACCAGCCCTAGTTCCCGAACGGTTTGCACCCCTGGTAGTATAGTCATATTGTGTTGCAGAATAAGATGCGATTTTAACTTCGTGGCCTAGGCTACCATCGAAGCTATATATGGCCTACTTGTGGTTAGACTCTATACGATAGAATGAGATATATGCTAAGGCTATTGAAGAGGTAATTTCGAGCTTGTGGACATAATTTGATTCTGTGAGAAACTTAAATCCAACGTCCAACAGCAATTAAAAAAGAAACAGCCCTTATCAACGAGAGTTTTGTTATTGCAGCGAGTATCGATCGCAAACACTGCATGCATTAAGTTGTTGTACCCAGAGCTCGCAAAAAACTGTTGACACTATCAGCGTGTCTCCAAAAAACTGTTCTGTTACAGACACAACGAAAAGAGGTAGCGAAAAGACACTTTCAATTCGGTTTTGCTCAATAGCTGTTTTCGCTCAACCACTGAGCGCTTTTTTCTTTTCTGTTTTGCTCATGTCTTTCACTGACCGTTTTGCCGAGAGACGACTTTCAAAGTGTCTTCTAATATTGTAAGCGTGTTTGTGACTGGGATGCCAGGGTGCGTGTGTGTGTGAGTGTGTTTGTCTCAGTCAACGATATTTGTACATACGTGTAGTATGGAGAAGTTTATTATTATTAACCTATCAAATGAAATGCAGAAAATATTAGTTTTTGGTAACTGCTTAACGCCTAAAAAACATATTTTTTTAATTATGTACATTGAACATATAGTACATAAGCACATCGCCTACCACACGAACAAAACAAATAACACTTTTGCTGACACTTTTAGTGTTTTGCTCATTTGAAGACAGTTTTTGCGTGAGCACTCGCTCACAAGTGTCCCTCTCTGTTGTTGTTGACAGACCGTCTCGTTTGTTTTGATCAACCGAAAATGCTCAACAGAAAACACATGAGGAGGGAAAAGAAGTGTTTTGCTCAGTGAGAGACCGAGTCGGCTTTGTTTTTTTCTGTTTTGTCAGTGGGCTGATCGCACTGAAAAAACTGTTGATGGTTATTTGCGAGCTACAACTTGTACCGTCTAGAGGTGTACCCGTGACGTGAGTTTTAACGTGTCACGCTGTATCACGAAGGGTCGCGACGTGATCGTGAGCAAGCACTGAGTTTCGTAAGTGAACATCCGTGAACTAAAGTCAAACATCGTGAATATAAGTAATGCAGTACTCAGGAAATTTTTAAAATTGAAGTTTCCTATAGAAATGTTTCTGAAATTATGGAATTTTCGTAAATAATATCGTGCTTTCCATATTTAAGAAAGCTTTCCATGCAAGTGCTAAATATTCCACCAAGCTCTGCAAAAAGTGAGCCCTTTTTTACTGCTGATAGCAGATTATTAGAAGAAAGAACAACTCGGCTATTAAGCGGCAATACTGATAAAAGCTTAACAAAAAAGCCTAACAAAAACTGTGGAACTATTTCAAAAATAATGAATGAAAGATATATATGATATTTTATTTGTAAAGTGTTAATGCTTGAATAAAAAGCACCTTATTGAATTTATACATAACTGCGTTTTATTTTGCAAGATCAATTTTGTGAAGATGCATTTTTATTGTGTGGGATCATTCGTGACGCCTTCTTAAATTGTGCGTGAATCGGGCGTAAAGAGATTTTTATTTCGTGAATCGTTCGCGACGTTAATGAAAATTCACTCACGCGTGCACCTCTAAGACCGTCTGCTTGTGCGCCAAGCTGACGCCGGTACGTTTGGATTTCGTTCTTCTAAAGTTGAGTTCACGCAGGCAAACAATTTGACAAATTTTTATGAAATTTTTATGAAAATTTGGCTAAATAGCCATTGTTGCAGATTTTACAGGACTTAAAACATAAACTATGGTTCCATTCACTAATAATTTGATCAAATATGGTCGAGAAGTTCGCCAGCTAGACAAATTTATCAAAATTTTCATCGAAATTTCCTAAAAATTGTTCAAATTATTTGCCTGTGTGAACCAGAGAACGGCTTCGTTCGATTGCAAAACGCTCACACATTATTCAACACTCGAATAAACAGGCTTCGCGCTCTATTCATCAAACTTGCATACTCAAAATGTTCGCAGCAGAGTTTTATTCGAACCAATTGTTCGCACACTGATTATAATCATGTTCGACTTCATTCCAATCAGTTCGGCTGATTGTTCGTTTGGCTCAACAACGCTTGTTTAGAGTGAGCGAAAATCACTTCGTATAAATAAACACTTGCAAAGACGCATAGGCAGTGACGGCGCTGCTGACAGCTATGAAAAAGAGAGAGGTGGAACGAGTGAAACCTCTCGCTCAACGCAGTGGCCGATCAACGCTGAGTTTTGTTCGATCGAACACATAAACGTCCGATCAAAAAACTCTAACTAAACCGCTCGATGCGACTGCCGGTATGAGCTGAATATATTCAGCACTGAGTTCTGTTCGATGAATAAATATGAACATACACGTTGGATCACATAACGCCGCTCGATGCGATTGCGTTGTGAGTTGAATATATTCAGCTCTGAATTTTGTTGATTGATTAAATGTGAGTAAGAATTTTTGTGTATGAGCCAATCAAGAAAAACGTGATTCCTGCAGTTCTCTTGTGTGAACTTAGCTTTACTCACTTTGAAATGAGGCAATTGCTTGTGCGACAGATTGGCGCCACTTGACGGAAAATAACTCACGGAACAATTGAAGAAAAGGCGTGCCCACCGCTGATTAAGGGGTCGGCCAAAACACATCCCATACACAGAGAAAACAAAATTGGCTGCATGGCGCGTGTAAAAACGTCAAAGCTAAACGAAACGTGTTGCGCACTGCTAAATTGCACGCGCAAAATGTAGAATTCAGAAAGGTACATGCGACGACGCGCTTAGATATTGAAATCCTATACGTTTCGTGTAGCTTTTCAACACGTCGCGTTTAGCTTTCTCATTTCAACACGTGGCGTGCAGAAAAGCTACACAAACGTTATGGGTTGAAAATCCCGGTCAAAACGTGTAGAAATCACACATTTTCGTGTAGCTTTTGCATAATTTTTTCTCTGTGTATTGTCATTGCCACTGAAGCAAAGTTCATTTTGCTCGGCGGCATTGTTAGCGAAGCAGCGCAGTGACGACCTAATACTGTCGGTATGTCGACGTAGTTGCCGCTGAGCTCTTTTGTATGCACAATCGATAGCAACGCGCTGGATTCTTCCCTGTTTAGATTGAGTAGATAGATAAATATTAGATATTTAGATATGGTGCTTCGATACCGATTCTCCCATCCAATTTAATGTCAGGGTATTTCAATATTCAATTCAGCCCATTCTTCCACAGATTGAGCATATTTTTTCCACATAACAGTCCACTCAAAAATTTAAATTAGCGCTTGGCCAAAACGAATTGCATTAGCGCACACTGTTAACTCACTTCGTAAATATTGCAGCATTTTATGTGTATGAATTTTTCAACATTTTAACACGTTGACACTGGCTGTGTGATTATCCTGTGGCTTATCAACGCCAGCAAACCAGCTTATGTTATTGAAAAGCAATTAAAAAAAGCCGAGTGCCAAAATAATATTGAATTATAATGCCAAAGAGTTGAGATGAGGTGAATCTGAAGCTCTCATTAATAATAATGGCTACATAAATGTGAAAGTCATTCCAGATTACATCACATTTTAGATGAGTAAATATATGCAAATTTTTGCATCTTTTAGACAAAAAAAAAATGAACTCTTCTTCCATAAGCCGACAATCAGCTTATTGTTATTAAATTCTCATCTCGCCTCGCTAATTGCGCCTATCAGATTACCAACGCCAAAAGCAATTTTCAATATAACAACATGAAAAAAGTGCGAAAAAAAAAATATTATAATTGGCTTTTCACTCGCAATGCATACGAAAATAATTAGCATAAAATAAAACAAGCAAGGAAGCATCAGCAGAAAATATTAAATTTCAAGCAATTAAAACAAAAAAAAAATTGCAAACGCTGAAAAGCGCGCTATGTTTTTTTTATTTCGAGAAAAGGGTTGCACAGGCTATCAAATTACAGACAAAAACCAAACAAAATATAAATTGCCAGAAGCTTAGACACATAAAACGAAATCAAAGCCAATTCAAATGGCAGCTCTGCAAATAGACGCAAAGGTCATAAAAATTGTCTTAAACCAAATGAAAGACAAAGACTCACCCTCCGCTAAGCACATTTTATTTGGCCAAACTGTGAACAGAGCGATAAAAATTTTGCCGTCAACACCTGTGACCACAATTAAGCCGCGTTAAGCGTTGCCAGCTTCTTCCTAGGGGTACAGGCGGTAAAAACTTTTCACAGTTAAATTGAGTTAAACTCGACGAAAACTTTTGCCCTGGCCAATTTTTTCATTTTTTGTAATTAAATGCCACCGCCCAGTGGTCGTGGTGGTACGTGGCTGCAAGTTGATAATTTAATTGCAGTTGTTAACAAATTTTTTTTTCGCAGAATTTATAAAACCGAAAAAAAGGGAGAAAAAATGCTGCCTTATTAAAAATTTGTTGAAATATAATTAATGTCAGGCCGAATTTAATTGCTCCAGTGACAAGGGTGTTGCCAAAGGGGTCCTGATTTGGGTTCAGAAATATAAAATTGGTATTTAGGTGCAGGTGCAGATGAAGTAAAAAAATGCATAATATATATATTAAAATTTTATTCATACTTTTGCTGGAAAATGCGAATGAGGTATGTCAATGCAGACTCAACAGAAATCTTTAAAAATGCACCAAATGTATAACCAAATGTTTGTGCAAAAAAAATCAAACTCTTAACTAAAAGTTGCCCATCGACCCTGGTCACACTTAAAGAAGTCAGGGCTTAAAAGTACATAGAAGGAAAAACACGTTTCAGAAAAAAAGTTGCCTTCAACTTAAAATATGAACAAAATATTGTCCAATTTTTTGACCGCAAATGTTCCAAATATTCTTAAAATGAGTAAAGTACTCAATCGGATAATATTTGGTTTACACAAACACCAAAAACGGGTTTTCGGCAGAGAAAGAGAGTTAGCTTGGCCCTTTTTGTCAGCTCAACCACCACAAAGAAAAGTATAAATAGCCCTCTATATGTGAAGATAGAAAAGGGTGCAATAGCTCAATGTGCTAGCGTGCCATTTCATACGATGTGCCCTTTTATTCAAAAGTCCCTACCCACTATGCTGGTTCTGTATCGAGTGGCCTATTTGACATAGGTAGCTAATCTGTTCCAGTCCATGATATAGGTCACAAGTTGGATCTCCTCCATTGTGAGAACTGGTTTGTTCCATGCGAGCAGTCGATGCTTCCGGAAAATTGAAAGAAGTGGATGACATCTTCCCGTTCTCCAAGGTTACAAAAGCTGCATATCTCAGCTGGGTTATGCATGTGTGGGGAGTAGTTCATGTTCATCTTCTCAGTTCTCGCTTTGAAAATAGCTGAGATCGTAGTTGCTTCATATACTTCATACTTCCAAGCAGCCGCATTGTATTCAGCTGCTACTGCAGTTACAGAGTATATTACAGTCGGGTTTGAGCGACCTTCTCGCATCTTTAGTCAGGTGAATACGCATTCGCCACGAAAAACTTTAACGCATCCCTACATTTTTGTAAAGTCATTAGTGCCTGGAAGAATCTGCATCTCCTTAGGTTCAGTAGTCTTATCATATAATTTCATACTTCCAAACAAGAAGGGGACGCCCTTTATTCAGTTAAATTTTAAAGTCTTCGCGGAATAAATTGAAGTCTTTTGGTTTAACCTTATTAAAAAAAAAAAAATTCTCTTTTTTCCTAAAGATCCTTTAAATTAACAGATTCAACTCTCTAGGTAATGTTTTTTGTCCCAGCCCATAACAATTCTCTCTTCCAAATTGATACCCATTCTCATTTTCCCCAAATCACATACTCAGACCATCTAAAAAAAAAAAAAATCAGAAGTATGATACGCTTTCATTTTCAATTTGGCAACAATTTGTTGTAATATTAGACTCAATCAAGAGTCAAATACTAATAATGCAAACAGACAGGACCCAGGAGCAGGCAAAGCAAGTGCCAGTGGAGTATCAAATTGTGGGCCAAAGGAAGAGCGTAAAAAAAAACAACAAATTACCATAACCAAAGTCAGAAAAAAAGCAAGCAGCAGGCAGGCAGGCAGGCGGGTAGGCACACATGCCAATGCCAGGACCACCACAAGTCCTGGGGAAACATTGCAATTATTTCTGGAATGCATTGGGTGAACTTTATTGAAGTCGAAATCGAGAAAGCGCAAATTGAAACAAAATGAACAAATCAGGCAGCAAATTTGCATGCGCTACATTTATGCAGATTCTTTTACTTTTCTATGACAATGCGACAAGGGCTCAACTTATTGGCAATTTTTATAGTTCAGCGAGGGTTGGCCATACGGATTGAGGGATGTATGGACATGAAATGGGGTGGTGGCTTGGCCTGAGCAAATTTATGTTTATTGAGGCAAGAATGTCATAAGAGTTGGCGTTGGCAAATAAAAATTTGCCCAAGAATTTGGAAATGAGGAACTTGGCGATACTCTTTAAAAAAAATTGCTTTAGAAATTAAGTACAGAAAGTTTATTCAATTTTGAGACGTGCGTTGAATATCCATTTAATCCAATCAGACATAATCAAAATCACGACTTTTATATACCCATCATAATCAACTTTAAACAGCAATGAGATATCTAACTGTAATCCTATAAAGATGTGTGTTTTAAAAGAATAAGTGTATGGATGTGTCCGAAGTAGATAGTCGCAAGAAGTATTGTTATCGAGACTTTGGCGATATCTTTTGAGAGCCTTTTTTGAACGAGGGAGTCTGAGAGCTTTATATGAATAAACAACGCAACATTCTCTAGTACTCTAGTACTTTCGCAAGAAAGCTCGTGCTCTATTGTTTTGCGTTAAAAAAAAAGTCCCTACACTTTCTTTGCTCACATGCGAGCTCGTGTGCGAGCATTTTGCAAAGCTCTCGCTTAAGGCTGGGTAAACTGATGGGCGCACACACGTAGACACTTTGAAATAGGGTTGCCGGAAATATTATCGAAATATAGAAATATCGATATTTTTGTTTTAAAAGACAATAAATCATTATCGAATATTTTTCTGCGGCGATATATCGGATATATTTTGGTGATATTTTTATACTCTGTACCAAAGGTACACCGAGTATATTAAGTTTGTGCAAAAGTATGTAACAGGGCGAAGGAATCATTTCCGACCCTATAAAGTATATATATTCTTAATCAGCATCAACAGCCGAGTCGATATAGCCATGTCCGTCTGTCCGTCTGTCCGTCCGTATGAACGAAGAGATCTCAGAGATGGTAAGAGATAGAGGTTTGACATGTATGGGACATATATTTCTTATACTTGCAGGCAGATCAAGTTTAATTTCAATTTTTGCCACGCCCCCTCACGCCCCCGCAATTTGGAAAAAACGTCATATCTCCTACAGTTTTGATGATAGATGGTTCGTACTTTCCAGAGATATCTAGTACTCAAAATTATTTATCGATTTGCTGAAGGAATGATAAAGATCGGATGAACGATACTCAAGTTATGAGCAAAAAACGGTCAGTTAACACCCACCACCCAGCCCACCCATAACCTAAGCACTGCGTTCAGCAGAAGCAATCTTAGTGAGAGAGAGAGAGAGAGAGAGACTTAGAGAGCGCACTGCGTTGTGCGTTGTGTATTAACTGGCCGTTTGACTCGTGACCAAATGCGAGTTGCGACATTAAGGGTACAGAGTATGTTATAGTCGGGCTTGACCGACTTTCTTTCTTGTTTTCGTCCGTATTTTTGTTGGTTTCGGCCACAACAAGTGAGGTTTACTGAGTGCATTCTTTTGGATATTAGTGTGCTCCAAATTACCTCATCCCAGGAAATTTAAACCTTACGTTTTATATATAAACATATGTTTTCTATTCAAGTTAATCATCTTTTCTCAATCTCAAGTTTCCACAACTTCTTTTGATTTGAACAAAACTATATACATTTCGTGACTGTTTTTACGAACTTAAAATGATATGTTTCTTGATATTATATGATATAAAGAAGCTGGTCAACTGTTGTTGGTTTTATATTCAGTAGTATTTTCCCATCGATTGCAAATCAGCAGACAGCATTGCTATGACTGCTTGTGAATTCCAAGTCAGCATAAGTGAAAAACCGACAGCAAAAGACAACGCCAAGTTGACCTCAGTTTTTGTGGGTTCATATATAAAGTTATATGGGCATTTCCGCCGAATGGTCAACCAGAACCGAAAAATTAAATGTTGATTATCATCGTATTTGTTTGTGTATAATTATAAAAATATGTCTAAATTTTTATAATACAATGGCTTTAAATACAAAGACTTTGGGGTTACTATTAACCAAACTTTATAGTTTGGTATAGTTTTTTTCATAAGCAATGCTTTAACTTTTTTAACAAGCAAATAAATATAAATACCGAAAAAATATGATATACCAAAAGTTTTAGGTATCAGAATAATACACCGGCCTACGGCCTAGTCATTAAAAAAAAAAAATTATTTTAATATTTCGTATTAAATAAAATTCTATTTTTCTTGTTAAATAATAAATTTCTTGTTAATATTTCATTATTTCATATTTAATGAAATGTTCTATTTCTTGTTATAAATGTTTCTATTAAAAACAAAAGTATCATTAAATATCATTTTGTTATAATTATTACTACACACAAATTGAGTATTAAATTGTTGTTTTTTAAGGAAATGTGAAGTGATTTATGGGAAAATGTGAGGTGATAATAGTAAAAAAACATATGGAAAAATCGTACGTCCGCGACCCGTACGTTCGCGACCGGTACTTTATTCAATTTAAAAAAAAACCAATAGAGATAAATTACTGTGTAAATGCTCAGTAGAATGCTACATTAAACCTCTTTTAAAATAAATTAATCGCTTTTGAATATTTCGCAGATTTTTGCATTTTACTAGATTAAGCCAAAGTCGACTTCTATTTCGCGTACGTTTGCGACCACTTGTTTATTGCTATCATCATGAAAACTAAAACATAGAGCTAGCAAAGTGCTATCGCGATTCGCGATTCGAAAAAAAGGTGGGGAAAATTTTGGTTTCTATCATTTTTGTACTTAAAAAGCGTATGAACCTAAGATCGCGATCCGCGGAAATGCCCATATGCAAACATAATATGACCTCCAGCTGGCTTAAACTTTAGCAAGTTTTAGTTTCGAAATACTTATCTGTTGTTTAACTAATAAAAATACATTTAAGAACAATTTTACATCTACAACATAGAGTTATATGCCTGTAGTGATATTATATGAACTACAATTCCTAATATCACATAATTGAGTCGACTTCACACTCAGTAAAATAGAAGCACAAGCCATTTAGTCCTTAAGATCAAATGCAGCACGATCTTCATTATATGCGTCTTCTCTCAATTTTATGCCTCCGCTACCTATCTTCCACAGGTCATCTTTTATCAAGACACTTCTCAGCAATACTTTCCAAGTATTGAAATTCTCATTATGAAGTTCTGATAGAGACAACCAATTCTTCTTTAGAAAGTAACTGCAGTCATTTTTGGGCTAAGTATATCTTTAACACGACAATTCCCCTGGAATTGTAGGGTAATAAGTATATTAAAAACTTGCTTTTAGACCAATTTTATTTGAGTTTGCTTATTTTGAACAAACTATTTGTGATATTTAAAAAAAGAGCTTCTGAACTCTAAGCATCATGAGTGAGTTTTTCAAAGACAGCCGCAAAGAATATGACGTGCTTGACGCTAGTTTCTATATGACCTTAAAATAGCTATACAGACAAGTTGTCTGAGACAACCGACATTCTCTGAAATGAGTCAACTACTTTTGATCATTAATATGATTTATTATATTTTTTTACAGAACAATTTTTTAAAAATTTATATATACCTCTCGACGAAAGAGTATTTAATAAATTATTTTGGACCACAGGCAAATTTTTTTTTTGTACAAGTTTCCATTTCCCTTTACTTTAAAAATGTATGCAAATTTTTTTTCCTTCACAAACAGAAATAAAATATTTCACTTGTCAGTTTGCAAATTTCTTATTAAAATTTCTTTTGCGCTGTTGTTTCCTTTTCTTATTTATGGTAACTAATTTGGCCAAAGGTGGGCGTGGCCACTGGTACACAAATCAATTCCACTACATTGAAGTCGAGAATCAATTGATATTAAAAACTGAGGGGGGAGATAGGCAGACAGAGAGACCGCCAGACAGACATAGACTTGAACTTCAATTCACTCCCCGCCGGGCAATTAACTGGAGGAGGCGCACAAGTTGATCTGTTCTGGGTTCAAGTGGGGAGCAGCTGCAACTCAATTAAAATGAGCTCAGGTGTACATTTTATTGAAAATGTTTAATTGCCGACGACTTGGGCAACGTCTGGCTGCAGCCAACTCACATCATTATGTGCCCCATTATTACAACTGACAACGATTTTTACTTGTAATTATTTGTTTTTGTGTGTCTGCAAGCGATTCGCTTTGTTGCGCAATATCCTTTGTCCTTTTGGCCTGCCTGCCCCCGCTGCACGAAAAACAAAAGTTAGCCGTGTGCTAAGCTAGACATGGAGATAGAACAAACCGAACCAGGATTTATATGTACATATATTTATTTAAGCTGCGCCTGACATGACCATGATGATGTTAATGAAGATGATGCTGAATTTGGAATGAACGTTTCTCTATTTAGATAATGAACCCAAAAGAGACCCGCACTGAGTCACATTTTGGTTGGTTGGTATTGGGTTGGTAACCACGAGGGGATCCATTAAAGTTTAAGTAGAAAATTAGGAGATTTTTATTGTGATGATTTCAAAAGATCTCTTAACTGACTGAATCCTTAATCAAGCGTATACTTAATGGTTAAGTATTTTTGTCTCATTTCATGAATAAAACTTAACTTACTTTCCTATATCAAATACTTATCGATACTGTCTTCAAGAAATTCATAAACGGAGAAAACCGTGGCTGCCAACTTCTAAAATTCTGCTTCGGTTTAAGGCAGGGTTGCCTACAGCCTATGCGGACGCTTCGCAGTCGATGTTGTTTCCCGCTTAGCGATATCCACGCGTATAGGTACTCACGCATAGTACAAACCATAGTATATTTAGTTTCTCTCTTCCATTTCTCTCATATGACTCTTGCAAAATCGAAAGCAACAACAAATATGTATTCGTTGTGTTCAGCGTTGACGGGTCGTTGTGCCACACTTCGAATTGCACCTGCTGCTTGTGTGAATGGGCGCTTCGAAATGCGCAGTTTCTTTTCCGTCTGAGTGACGCCAGTTGCCGAAAAAACCTTGGAGCAATGGGTGCAAGGGCATGCCCACCGCTGGTATAGATGTTTTTTTTAAAGCTTTTCAGTGATTTTAAAGCAGGGGTGCCCAATCCCATTGCGCACGCTGCGCATTTGTTGTTGTTTTCCGCAAACGAATAGCAGCGGGTATTGCTTTCACGCTTAGCTTATGGCTATACGTGGAGCAACAACTTCATATGTATTCTCTCTACACTTTCTCTCCGAGCAAAGGCTATGTTGTTGGCTGCGAATGATTTTGTTGCTGTATTTAGCGAGTGTAGCCGTCACTTAAAGCTACTGGAGAAGTTTAGAACAACAACTTCATATGTGTACCTTTTCCTCCGAGCGAAGGTTTTGTTGTTGGCGGCAAATGATTTGGTGTGCATCAGACAGCCTCGAGCACACAAACACACATAATAATCAGTTTTCTCTTTCTATTTCTTGTAGCTCTTGTAGTTTTTGAAATATTTTCTTCATTTGGCCGTAAGCGGGTTTTGGGCACCCCGAACCCCTGGCCAAGGGCTTCAAATCCATTGTACAGTTTTGGGTTAAAGGTTTTGATTTGAATTTTGGTTCATAGCTTCTTAGATCGTTAAACACTTTCCCTCTAATTGTTGGCGAATTTGAGGGTGACGCTCGTCTTCAAAATATATCAATAAAGTCCTAATTCCACCCTCGCAGCTGGCTGATATTAGTATTTTCCCAGCATGATGTCCTGCGGTGTTTAGGGCATATTGAAAATTACGCAATTAACTTAATTGCTTATAGTTGCTGCTGCTGTTGCTGTCGCTGAGGCAACAACTTGTTCACACTCAACTAAGCCAACCTAAAAAAAACCCTAAAAAAACGCATTAAAATATAAACCTACCCTTGTGCAATCTGTTTAATTTAAACAATTAATATACTTGATGTCAAACATTATCTAACAGTGAGTCACGTGACCGCACGAATGCAAAACAGATTTGCGTGATGAATTTATGACTGACATTGATGGGCTACCAGAGACCAGAACACTTCAAAACAGCAGCCAAAGATAGAGCAGCAGCATGTGGGACAACATTTTGTTATGCTGCTCTTTTTTCACGCCCGCGCCTTTTTCCGAAATGGTCTAACCCTTTGTTTTGCGCTCGATCTGCTCTCAAAAGGATTATGGGCAGGTCGTGTGCCTGCTTTTGATTAAACGGCTGAAGCTTCTAAAACGTTTCTATGTTCGGTTTTATAATTTATGCAAGTTGTTGGAAATTTGATGCGCCTGCATGGTTAAATATTGAGTGAAAACTTTAAGAGACTGGCGCATCAAATGCGTCAGGAAATGAGTGAGCAACGGCAGGAGGAGTAATAAAGTGAAGAGAAGCAGGGAGAAACAAAATTGATGAACTATTTTGTATTATAAGATATTACACGAAAATTGACTAGAAATTCGATATAAGACCAAATTGCTCCCTACATAAAAAAAAGCAAATCCAACATTTTCCGTTTTTGGCTAAAACTTGTTGATTAAGGGCCGATTTGTCATCTTTCAGATAGCTGCTATGTATCAGATAATCCAACAAATAGTGAAATTTCAATCCATTGCCTACTAATTGCATCATAAGCTATCTGCCACTTCGACCTCCAGATACCCACAATGTGTTAGATAGGCATTTGACTTTTTTGCCATTCACTATAAATTGACATAATATTTGGGGTGGGTTTTTAATTTGTGCTAAGCAAAACAATTTGTAAAATGAATTTGAACCGAGCTATTTACCTTCACTCACTGAAAGATTCTGATGAACACCTTGTGACAATTTATAGAGAAAGAGAGTATTCAACCCAAGGCCGAACTTCTTTTAGGCCATGGAAGATTCCGTATTCATAAAAAGATGGCTGGTTCATCTTATGAAAGCAATATTTTTAATAACTGTCGATACCGATGGGAAAGCAACAAATTAAAAAAATTATTATCTTTTGGGCGATATTGGGTATAAATTGACACAGCACATGATGAATCCGCTACTCAGCCCCGTAACAGAAGTTGAAAAGCTTTATAATGGGCCAGAGAAACAAATACATAAAAGGCTAAGGCTTAAGAGTCATTTTTTCGCTTTATCTTTAACCCTTCTAATTCTCACATTTTCCTGTTCATAAATTGTATTTTGAGTTCTCAGTAATTTTATTTTTTCTTCTTGAATCGTGCGGCTGTTAGCAATTTTTGAATGAGTCCTTTTTTGAATTTTGGCTTTCTGAGTTGTGCAGTGGTCCACTTTGAATTAAAGGGTGATGGATGGATTCTACATCTTTGTGTTGGATATCATTTTTGAGCTCTTTTAAATCAGCCTCCCTTAGCTGACCATCCTCTTGCAAATCAGTAACATCTGTAAAAGATTTGATTATGTACATCCATGTCTTGAAGAAAATAGTTCGTTCTATACTAACTATCACTGTCGAAACTATTCTCGCCAGCAGTGGCAGATTTGCCAATCATTTCCATTATTTTTTCCAACATGTCAGAAACTCTTTTGGACGAAGACGGGCGCCACCTGTACGGAATCTTTCCCTCTTCCCTCTTAAGTGCCTGAGTAGTGCGCTGAATACCGGTCTTGCTAGCGTAAGTGGACTCCAGTTTGGCCCATGATTGCTTCTTTTGTTTTCAAGTGACCGCATCTGACTTCTGGTTCTCGATGAATCCTCAACTAGAGCTACTAGTTCCAATTCCTCCTCGTCTGCAAAATTCTTAGCAAGTTGCCTTTTTTCCATAATTTCAGATGACAGACAAACTTTTAACACAGCAAATCAGCTATTTAACAGTCCTGCCAGATTTTCACTGGAAGTGCTACCACTTCATTAGAGAATTTGTTATTCGTATGTAAACGTTTTAGATAAGCTTATACATAGGTGTTGTAATCCAATTTGGTTATGTGTTGGTTATGACTTTGTCTGTTGCATAGCGTTACTTGTATAATAGCTATTTCTGACTTATTTAGAAGATGAAAAATCGGCCCTTAGTAATATTAAGTGTTGATTTTACCAACTTAAACGTCTAAACAAAATGAAAACCATTTAGAATCAACTGTGCGTTCGTTTGCGTTCAGTTGTCCCATTTAAATTTAAAGCTAGGTACTCAGACGCTGACAATTTTGTCAGAGCCCATCTAATTACATTGCTCCGACCATTGTGGAATTAACAAGGTGAAGCCGTCAGCCTCTGCAGAGGGCCAGTACATTTTCAGTATGCCTGTGAGGTAGAAAAAGACGGCAGAGAATTTGTTTGTATCTGCTTGTGTATTGGCGTTCTCTTCTAGCATTCACAACGCTCTGGGCCTTTGGCCCTACAAACAGAGAAACCGCTGTCTTGATCGGCTTCACCTTATTAATTTCACCATGGCTCTGACAATGCGCTCTGGAAAATTGTCGGAGCTCATTGTCAAAGAGCTCAGGAAAATTGTCAGAATTCAGTACTGACCCACCGACAATTCGCTATGACAATGAGCATAGACCTGCCAACTTGATTTTTTGAAAACAGCTGATAAATTTTAGAAAACAAAACTAAAATCATTTGGGGAACTGTGAGGTGGACAATCAAGTAGAGTTGATTAAAGTGGGCGAGTCGCATCCCATTTTAGGTAAAATGGCCAATAAAGTGCATTTCGATGCCGGCAATCATTTATGGCGGAGAACACTTTTCGGTATGCTTCTCCCGTGGTTGCCCAAGGTTAAACTTTTTAAGCCCTACACAGAAAAAAATAATGATATGGTCTGGGGCTCAATATTAAATGTTTTCATGTCAATAAAAAGCCGATATAACACACCTAACATTGACCTGTCCGAAAATATCAAAGTGAAATTTTCGACCATTTCAAAATAATATTTTTTAAGATCAAATTGATATTTTATAATTTAATTATTAAACAAAGAAAAAAAATGAATTGGAAAGGGCACTATTTATCTTTTACCTAAGTACTATTATTTATTGTTTTATAGAAACAGAAAAAGAACTAATTTATAATTTTTTGACCTAGCCTTGACTAGGGACCATTTGCACGTCACAAATCGGCATGGCATCTTACCGCACTGCGCTATCGGGCATGCGTGCGGTCAGTTTCGATGTGAAACACTATTTGTCTCTTTCTTTTTTCTCATTTTCTATACATCCCTTTCTCCTTGTGAGAGTTTTGAAAATTAAATATATATCCTTTTGACCTTTTCTAATATCATTTGACAAATTGGTACTATTTATGATTCCATTCCATGGAGACTATGACTATAACCTTTGGTTTAATGTGCGTCGCGGACTAATTCTAGTCTCCCGATGCGTTTAAGGGTGGTCACTATAGCAGTATGACTGTACATTTTCAGAGAGGCGATCTGAAAAAATTGTCAGCGTCTGAGTACCTAGCTTAACCGAGCATGGATTTCGAACTTGAGAATTACGAGCAAGCCATTATTTTTCTATGTTTCCCGGCACATTCAAGATAAGTAATTTTCTTCTAAAGTTGAGAAAAGCACCAGGGCACATATACTAAAATATGGCGGCAAAGGATTGGAAAAGTTGAGCGGGAGCGCATATTTTAGAGTTTTTTCTGTATCCTTGCGAGCCTTACAAATAAATGAAGTAATATCTTAGATCCAATCAACAATAAACCCAAAAAAAAATCAAAAACTTAAAAAATTCCTTACGGAACATGAGAATATTAACCAATAGTACAGGAAACTCTTCAAATAAACAAAAGATTGCTTTTCTTATCCAGGCTGAAATCCGTTCTAGAACCGACCCTTTGTAGAGCCGGTTCGATTTTTTGGGTCCCTCAAAACGAAACTTCTCTGTGGGTTTGAAACATCTGCAGAATTCAAGACTTTATTCTTATATAATTACTTAAGCGAAGGGCTCATAGTAGCCCCAATAATGATGTTGATGACGATGAAATTCAAGACCTGGCCTTATCTCAACCTACCCAAGCCTCTTTTACCTCCTCCTCCCTGATGGCGTCTGTCAATTGTCAGGCGTTTGTTGTTATATTTGTTGTTCCTGGACTGGCCACACGTCGCCACACAGTCCTCAATTAAAATGGGCCCACAAAAGTATGTGTATGGCCATTGATCGAACAGAAACAAACAACAAAAAAAAGAAAAAGAGTTCAATTGATGGCTGACATATTCCTTTGTATGTGGAAGGGGCGAGTGCGCGGGTGCTCGGGGGGGGGTTGGTTGGTCATGCAAATTGTCGAAATATTTTCAACTGACCAACAATTGAGTGGTTCGTGTGTCGTGTTTCGTCCAGTTGTTGTGATTGGTTTTGTCTAATGGAACTCGAGCGTGGCAACAATTTCATTGAATTGGATTTCAATATACAAAGAAACCTTGCGTGGGCGCTGCCTCCGTCGTGTTACTTTCTGATTTTTTTGTTCTTCATTCACAATTCGTTGGTCATTAAAAGGGACACGTGCATTGAAGCACGTGACCCAGGAACAAGGAGCATGCAACTGAAACTGGACCTGGTCTGTTGTTGTTTTCAAATATATTTCCAAGGGAGGATTGGGGAAACCCCATGACTAGAGTAAATATTTGAGGCCAACTTCACACAATACTCGAGCATTTTTCGCTTAATTTTTGTACAAATAAATTTATTATATTACGGTTTGTCCCGTTCAGGGTTCATTTCCGGTTGAGGCATGTGACCATCATGTTAATTTGTTATTAATTGTCTGACGTTTGTCAAATATTGATGGAAAGTGGGGGCAGAGTGCTATCATTTCGATGACCAGTTGATTTTTGTTTTGATTCTTGGTTGGAACCGTTATGGAGTGGTAATGTGAGCCAAAGGGGTTGGGGATGGGAAGGGAGTATAAAGCGTGGGAAATGTGCACAACAAATTTCAACACACGAAAGTCCAATTATTTTCACTTAGATGTAGCCCTTTAAGCCAAGACGCAATATGTTTGACTTGCGCCATTCCCATCCGTCTGTGCTCCACTTTGTCAGTTCATAAACAATTCATTTATTATCCTTACAGCCTGTGATCTAATACTCCATGCTTGATTTAGTGGCAGCGGCTGCAAATCATCGCCATTCCCCAATAAAGGGATAAAGACAATGCCCAAAAGGAAATTTCCACATACATCTAAATTCATATGAGTCTCTTCACACTCTCACCCACTGCTCACCATGTGCGATAAATTATCATGTGTGTGTGTGTGCAGTCGGTTGGTTTTTTTGTGGGGAAGGTGTGTCGCCGGCAATTGCTCATAATTGGTAAAACGCCCTCAGCCTTAGGGAGGAAACCCTGAACAGCAAACCTGATTTGATATATTAGATGGATTTTGGCGTAGACAATTTTATGATCACAAAATTTATTTGATGTTTGACATCAAGTTGCTTCCCAATTGCAACACAATAAATTTCCAGCAAATCCTTCAAATTTATGTGGCATATTAAAAAACGTTTTATCCAAATGGGGAAAAACGGAAATTTCAACATTTTGTATTAAAAATTAAACGAGCCGCATGCAGCTTTCAATCAAACAACCAAAAAAAATGAAACTAAAAAATATGATGCCATAAAAAAAGCAATGCAACAATGTAGCCAAACATCCCTCGCTTCAAAAATGGAAAATGTAAGAGAAAAAAATTAAAAAGTAAAATTGCAAATAAAATGGATATAAAAAATTACTTTTAATGTGCCATTTTTATTTTGAGTGATTCCTGGGAAAGAAATGTAAAGTAGTAGAAACGGCTTTGGTATACACTTTCCTGTACAAATTAATGGGAATATATTTTAAGTTGGAGACAGTATACGAGATGGAATTTATACGGAAAACCAGAAGTCTGTCCCCATACATTTCCCAGCTGATTCTTACTCTTGGCATAAAGTAGTGATGGTATCTTTGTGATGGTTTTTTTTAGCATTTTATGATATTTTCGAAGCTCAAATTGGAACAAGTTGGATTGGATTTTCTCCAAGAATGTATCAGTAAAATGTAAAAATGTACTTTACAGCTGGCGCCAGTAGCTGGTGAAGGTGACCGGGTGTGTAAAAGCTTTTTTCTAAAGAAAGAAAAAACTTTTCTATTAGATGGTCCGAGGTGGGATCGAACCAACACAACCTCCCCGCACCAGCAGCCACACATACAACTGGTACGCCACACCCGGCGACGAACCACACAGTTCCCCCTCACTTATTACTGCTCGAGAAAAGAAGCGTTGATCTTTTGACAATACCGAACCTTACACGCTTCGCTTCCTTTCATTTTATCGATGAGTTGCATGGCCTACAGATACTTCAAAATTTTAAATCTCTCTACGTTACATAGTTGTTCTCCTGTAATGCCGGAACTCAGTTAAGCTAAAAAGTTCGTTCAACACAATACTTAATTTAAATTAGACTGCTGTTCGAGAGCAATCAGATTTCAAAACTGTTGAAAGGTGTTTCTATTCTGCCCAATTCTGTATCTGTACTATCTGAGGCCTTTAATCAACATTTAATCCAAAATCTTGTTTACTATTCAGCGTTTGTAGAGAGATTTGAATACGTTCTTCTTCTGTAATTATTTAGTATTTTTTGAATCCTTATTCCTCAGAGGGACACAGCTTTTTCACTGTAGTAAGAAAATATATATAGAGTTATAAAATATTTTCTAGAAATTCTAAAATAGTTTAAAAAAGTCATAAGTGTTATTTGTAAAAATTCAAGCAGAATTGGAAATGGGAACGGGAGTGACACATTTTTGAACTCAAAAAAGTTGATAGCGTCGAGACCAAAAGATTCTGAAAGGGTGTGATGGTAGTATAAAAAACTCTGTCTTGGTTTGGTCTGATTAGCAGCCGGTTTTTTTTTACTGCACTTTGAACTTTTGAGCTTTAGAATAGGACTAACGATTCCATATCTCGTAAATTATTGTGAATTTTGCTTTCAAATCTTCAACAAAGATGTTGCTCTTGGCTTGGCCTACAATTCATTTCTTTGTATCAAATCAAAAAAAAATTTAACTTCATACTCAAAATTACAAAAGTTGCCCAAAAAATCCAAGTTTTGACCACTTTCCTACAGTTTTTCAACTTCATCTTGAAACCCGTTTTAAATTTGGATAAGTAATAACGCACAAAGTGGTAGCTTACACCAAAATAAACAAAGCGTTAGAACGAACCAGCTTCATTTAGTTACTCTTTCATATAGCTATCGGCCCAGAAGCACGTACAACTGTCATAAAAACTCGAAAAAACGAACATTTTCGGTAAAAAAAAAGTAAATATTATTAAATTTTTTTATTTACAGTTTTTATGTTTTCTTACTATTTTCATGATTTAATACAAAACAATCGAAATTTTTGACTGTGTCGACCAATTGTTATAAAAAATTGCCATTTTTCGAGTTTTGGTTCCAATTCTACAAGCTTAAGTGCCCGTAACTATACGAAGGACAAATCGAATGAAGTTGATATGTTCCAATCGTTTGTTTATTTAAGTCCAAGCTACGTTTTTGTCCTGCATTGCTTAGTCAAATTCGTTACAGTTTTCAAAACAAAGTTGAAAAATAGTACAAATGAAGGGAAAACATAATGATTTGAAGACATTTTTGTAATTTTGAGAATATAGATGTGATTTTTTTGATTTGCTACTTAAGAATGTTTTGTAAGCCAAGCCAAGAGCAACGACTTCCTCTAAGACAACAAATCGATATTCCAAATAGTTTACGAGATATGGAGTTGCGAATCCCAATCAATAGCTGAAACCTTCCAAGTGCAATAAAAAGAAAACGGCAGCTAACCAGACCAAACACAGCGAGGGTTTTTGTACTACCATCATACCCTTTCAGAAATTTTTGGTCCTGACTCGATCAACTTTTAGGTGTTGCACAGTGTAATATATCGAACCCTTTGCACGAAATTATCGTATGTGCCAAAAACCAAATTATACAGGAGAACTTTTTTCTACTTTTCGTTGTGGTTTCATCATTCTCCCAACTGATCTAAGCAATGATTCTAAGGAGACGCAGTTGGCCATCATGCATTCTTCAGCGAAAAGCCTACTGAAGATTCATTCGGGAGAATGATGAAACAGTACTGTATAACAACTAGCTTTTTCTGGTGTACAATGCATAAAATGTTTGCAGTTGTGAACAAACGCAAATTTATCGGACCTAGAGCCAGCTAAACTCACTAATGAAAAAATATTTATTTATTATAGATTTGTTAAATATTAAATATTTCGGTTTTTTTATTTCACGTCCTTATAAAATTATATTTAATCTACTCCTGCAGGGGCCGAAACTAACACTTATGGAAATCATAAAAATTACTACTATTAAAAATTATTTCCCCATGAAAAAGAGGGCTTCAAACATTATTATTTTGAATGGCGAGACCACTTAAGGGAATAATTTGGTTATGCACCACATCGCAGCAACAAGTTTGCAGACTATTAGTTTTGTATGGGACATACGATAATTACTCAGGTAAGGAACAAACTCAAAATTGGCACATACGATTAAAATGACTTAATGAGATAGTGGACTTAGAACAAATTTGCATAAAAATGACACTTTTGTAAAAAGTGCCACATGCGATATTTTCGCGAGAACCGGAACTGAACCATTGATTTAAAGTCCAGTCCATTATCTTGAACGGGTAGCACCCTTCAAAACTATATCGACCCAAGCTTTAGTTCCGAAATACACTTTTAACCATTTTATAAAATGTAGGGCTGAATAATTTAACTTGGATAAAGAGTTTTTGTACTTCTCATATTACTGATACCGCTTGCTCACTATTCAAGTACAAAATTATTGACATCTTTAATTGGGCGGAGCGGAATTTATTTTGAAAACTGATGTCAGGAAACGAACTGAATGAAAAAGATCCTAGGTTCTTCGGAGAGGGACTAATTCCCGAGAACTAAACTTATTTAATGAACATGCGAATTTCAAGTTTCATTGTCGATTTAAGAGCCAACATTTGTATTTCGAACTCAATTTGTAATAATTTACCAGCTAGGCAGAAGATATCATTTCCTGACCTATATATATTGTATATATATTCTTGAACAGGGTCAAAGGCACAATTGATATAGCCATGTGGTCTGTCTGCTTATTTTTATAAACACGTCGATCCCAGAGAGTTTAATATTTTCCATACCGTTATGATAGAGCACCGACCAGCTCTGATTTAATTTGAAAAGGTTCAAATCCGGTTTCCACTTTTTAATCTAACTGGTTTGGAACAAAATGAAATCTTTATGATAAACAAAATTTGATTAAAGATTTCACTTCGATCGATTCGACAATCCAAAGCAATCTTATCACGGTTAGCTAGCCGCTGTGCTTTCATTTTGCAGTTGTACTGCGGCTGTACTGATCATTCATAAATCTACATACAATCTTTCTGAGTGCAAACGTAGAAGCAATATTTCATTCATACAAAAGTCGTAAACAGTATGTTTATCGAGGGTACATAACGAACAACTTGTTATATGTAAATTTGAAAGTCGTTTATCGTAAGGCAGCGTGGCCGAGTGGTCTAAGGCGCTGGTTTTAGGCACCAGTCCGAAAGGGCGTGGGTTCGAATCCCACCGCTGTCAGTATTTTTTTTTTTTTTTAAGATAACGGGAAGATGGAAAAAAATTATAGAAGAAAACCAATTAGAGGTATTTACAATGGTAAATAGCGGTTAAATTTAACTGGTTCAAACACATTGTTTAGCCTCTAAATAAGCTGGTCTTAAGATTCGTTTAGAAAGCTTTTAAATTGAGGGTCCAGACAGACGTACTTGACCATTTTAACTCAGCTTATCATGCTGATCAAGAATATACATATAGATCGGAAGACGCACTTAGCTTAATCATCCTTCCATACTAAAGAGTATCTCACATATCAGAACGATGGTAAACGATTCACAAACAACAAAAATGAAAAGAAGTTAATACTAAGAGGGATGCGCATATAAAAAATACCTTTTACGTTTCTACAATATAATTTAAATTAAAAGCTAAGCTGACAATAAAAATGCAACCGAAACATTACAAATTTCTCTGCTCTGGTCATAAAACATTTAATATGAACAATGTCTGAAGACATTTGGTAAACAACCCTCCCAGGAAAAAGTGACATTTAATCATTTAAGTAACAAGTAGACCAAGAATTTTAAAGTGTTTGCTGCAAACAGAATTGACAATGGCCAAGTGGCACTTTTGTCGCCTTTTATGCTTATTTGACCGCACACCAAAACACGTAAAAAGTGCCCTATTCATTCAAATTTGGCTTGCCACCCCCAAAAAAACGGTTTCTTCAAAGTTTGCTGTCCCCTTTTATGGCAAACTCCCTGGGACAACACATAAATTTCCAGTGGGGCGCTCACATGTGGTCAGACATTTTTCCCACAGTTCTTTTGTTGGGTGGGCAAATCAAAAAGAAATTATTCTTGCCCCATTGGAGCCACAAACAACACCTTATACAAAAGAGCCAGAGCTAAACTAAATGGCTCCAAAGTGATGAAGATGAATACGCAAGTTTTCCACACTTCTTGCATTTGCATAAGATTCGTCCTCAGGGCAGGGCAGACAAAAGGACTTGCTGACAGGGACTTGACCTAACGAACCATAAATTAGATGCTTTTGATGTTTTCGGACCAAAAATGTTTATTTAGTTTAGTTTCTAAATGCCAGGAAACGGACATTGTAAAGTTTATCGTTCCAAATTCGATTATAATGAAACCCCAAAGATAACAAAAGGTCTGAAGTATAAAGGAAGGCAGCAGCAGGAGCAACAGCAGCAGCATCAGCAGCTGCTGAGAGAGAAGACTACAATCTGTGGGGATTAGGCATATGATTGAACTGCCGCCGCCTGGACTACAAGAGCAGCAACAACAACTAGCTGTAAAATTAATTGTGGTTTGGCTTTTGGAATGATGGAAGGAAAAGGCAACAATTTGCATAAATTACATAAGGGCAGCAGCAACATATCGTCCAAGCAATAAATTCAAGTCCAGACACTTGGCTTAAGTCATCAAAAAAGCTGCAGAAAGAAAAATTAGACAGCTAATAAATTGAGGGGAAAAAATGGTTGAAAAAAAAACGAACACAAGAAAGAAGTTAAGATTTTCATTTGATTCTTTAAGTAAACAATTTTAATTTTACACTCCGAAATACATCAAGTATTTTGTGATTAAATCAAGTAAAGACGAAAATACCTAATACAAGTAAGTATGACAATTTTTGGTCCATTTTAAACATACAGAAAAGCTTGATTTTAGACAGTCCCTGCATATGGGTCATTCTTTTATAAACCGAACAGTTAAAAAACTCACCATATGGCAGTTTACATTTTTGAAAAGCTTGATAAATATAAAGCTCAATTGCCAAGTTTCAGTCACATAGCTTTGAAACTGACTGCGTGGCAAATCGTTATTTAAGGGCATATTTTTATACTCTGTACTTTCGAAGGTACATAGAGTATATTAAGTTTGTGCAAAAGTATGTAACAGGGAGAAGGAATCGTTTCCGACCCTATAAAGTATATATATTCTTGATCAGCATCAACAGCCGATTCGATATATCCATGTCCGTCTGTCCGTCCGTCCGTCTGTCCGTCTGTCTGTCCGTATGAACGAAGAGATCTCAGAGATGGTAAGAGATAGAGGTTTGACATGTATGGGACATATATTTCTTATACTTGCAGGCAGATCAAGTTTATTTTCAATTTTTGCCACGCCCCCTCCCGCCCCCGTAATTTGGAAAAAACTTCATATCTCCTACAGTTTTGGAGATAGATCGTTCGTTCCTTCTAGAGATACCTTGTAAACAAAATTATTTATCGATTTGCTGAAGGAATGATAAAGATCGGATGAACGATACTCAAGTTATGGGCAAAAAACGGCCAGTTAACACCACCCACCCACCTCACCAACAACCACAGCAACATACCCTAACCGTTCAACACAGGCAATCTTAGTGCGAGAGAGAAGAGAGAGAGAGAAACTTAGAGAGCGCACCGCGTTGTGCGCGGGGTGTTAACTGGCCGTTTGACTCCTGAGCAAATGCGAGTGTAAGGGTACAGAGTATGTTATAGTCGGGCTTGACCGACTTTCTTTCTTGTTATTTGTTTATAACTTTAAAAATGAATATCTTTTAAACTATAGAAGTCTCCATCTTTTTGAAAGCACTGCAGTTTAAGTTGTGATTAGGGCAATAAATTGTATATCCTTAGAAGCTGTATCATGGTGGTTAACACTGAGAAAAAAATATATATAAAATTTAGCAACAATTACTCAATATTATTAAATAATTTAAAAAGTTATTAAATTATTATTTTAGTAGATAGATCAAAATACTACTCAGCAATATCAACACGAGACCTGTCCGATAAACCAAACCTGAGAAATCACGGGCTTAAAAAACCTTTTTTTTTCCAATTTTTCCGTTTTTGACGATTTTGGAAATTGTTTATAAAATTAACAAAAAATTTTTGCAAAACCACAAATTACGTTTTGGTGGCCATGTCGAGATCTAATTTCGGATTTTTTTTTATTGAAATCAAAAATGGTGAGTTTTTTTACTGTTCGGTTTATAAAAGAATGACCCTTACATTCGTGGGTAACTGCATACTGACAACTGCATACTAACGTATTGATAACTGAGTAGAGAGCGCACTGAGCGGCTGCCACACCTTAGTATGCGAAAATGAAGCGACGCAAACGAGCTCTGACCTACTTCATCGACAGTGACTGGTCAGTGACAGTGACAGTCAGCTGACAGTGATCGACAGTGACCGAAAAGAATTTAAATATTAGTACAGTTTCGGTGTCTGAGTACAACAACTAGACTGCAAAGCGGTCACTAAGTTTTGGGAACATTTTCTGCGGCATTTTCTCGAACCCACATTATAATACAACGCTAACCTCTGAACAAAAAATTACCTTGGTAACGACTATGTATTCAAGAATTTTAACCATTTCTATTTATTTATTCAGAGGTAAGTTTAACAATGTTCAGTTAAACACTAATTAAAAATTAATCCAAATTAAAATCCAGCTAATAGCAAACTCTGACCCGGTGGGACTAATTTATTGGCCAATGCCAGCTATGGTCCAACTCACACCATAAGTGGTCAGAGTGCGCACTAGCCGTGGAATGAATGTTTTAGTTGAGGAATGACATTAAAGAGTTCATAACGTCTATAATAGAGCCATCTATAGAAAATAGGTGATAGTACTCGTTGTAAGCAAGGCACAGGCAACGGAAGGGGTCTCGATGAGCATAGTTCGTCAGGCGGGGCGGAAGGTAGATTGGTGTGTAGTGTCGAGATGCTCTAAGTGGCACTGACAAATTAATTAGAGATAAAAGAGCAATGGAGTCAATCTCGCCAGCCAAAAGCTTGTGGATGAAAATAACAGAATGACAGATTCTTCTGGATTTAAGTGACGGGAGGTCAATTAGGCGCAATCTCTGTTCATAGGGAGGTAGATGGATGGTGGTGTCCCAGTTTAGGCCACGAAGGGCAAAAATCAGAAACTGTTTCTGAACAGATTCGATTAGATCCTGGTAAGTCAGGTAATGCGGTGACCAGAGGCATGAACAATATTCCAGATTTGGTCTGACCAGTGATGAGTAAAGGAGTTTGGTGATGTAGGGATCATTAAATTCCTTTGACCATCTCTTGATAAATCCAAGGACGCTTTTTGCCTTGTTGCAAATCACGGAAATATGACTGTTAAAACTCAGATTGGGTTCGAAAAATATACCCAAATCATTGACCTTGTATATGCGAACTAGTGGTTCACTATTAATGGTGTATTCGTAGAGATACGGCTTAGTTCTGTGAAAAGTCATAATATTGCACTTTGCAATATTAAGGGGAAGACGATTCAGGTGGCACCAAGCACTCAGAGCATTTAAGTCACTTTGTAGTAGAAGTGGAGAAACTGGATCGTTAAATGACGCGCAAAGCTTGAGATCATCAGCGTACATAAGGGCAGTTGAATAGGAAAGAACTTGCGGCGATGTCGTTAATGAATAGGTTGAATAACAATGGACCAAGATGACTGCCCTGTGGAACTTTAAGTCCAACTAAATGAGGAAATCAGCTCTGGCACTTTATCTGAAAATGGAGACGAAGACGATTCACATTTCGCGCACTTACATCAACACTGCCATACCTCAAAATAAACGATTTTGTATTCTCTATGGCAGCGGTGGGCACGAAATTTGAGTTTGAGAGCAGCCCAACAACAACAACAGAAAAAACAACCGTTACCAGCGAGTCTCGATCGCCCAAAATGAACCTGTTGCGCCCTCTGTGTGCGCGTCTTGTAGACGCCGTGCTCTGTTTCGCATGGACTTTGTTGTTGTTCACAATTATTATGAGACTGACAATGGCCGAATAAAAAATGGTAGCAGTGGCGTGCCCACCGCTACTCTATGGTAAGTACATCTTTTTGTTTCTTATCAATCCAATTCGAAAATGTAACTTCTTAACAGAAAGCCGAAGGATCTATAAACAATATCGTCTGAAGGACAACTTAGATATATCGCTCTTGTTAGATCTTGAAAATGAACCTGTAAAATGGAAAATCGACTTGTTCTCAGAGTATAAAATATATCAATAGGATAATTGTACTCCTATAGAACACAATATAGCGAATATTTCTGAATTATTAACTCAAAAATCGTGTTTTAGAGTTATTACACTCTTAAAGTAAGTGATATGTATTCATATGAATAGTTCAGTATCTTTACAACTCAGTTTAATGCCATTTATCAAGGATTTTCTGAGCTTAAATCGTTAACAAAATAATAAAGATAAAAAGTCGACAAACTTTTCGGAATTAAAGGAGCTATCAAAAGGTCTTCTTGCTGTTCCAGCTACCCAAGCAAGCGTAAGCTACGCTGAAATATCGGATGGACGCAAAAATAATAATCGAAAATACATGGATGAAAATTTTATGTATCTGTTGCCTAGTGTTGTCTGTGTGTCTAGGTTAATTACCCTCTTTGTCTGGTCTAAGGTTCAAAGGTCAGTTTGACTAACCCAACATTGAGAAATCTGGCCTTCAATGAAGGCTAGTACCAATACGGGAACCAAATACCGAAATAATGTTAGAGCCAAAACAAAACCTTTTACCGGTTTGATTCCCTGATTCTAATAAAATTTTTGAATTTAATTGCAAAATACGGTATCTAGATTGAATCAAAATAGGCTATAGGCCATACTTAACCACAGAACAAGAAGTTTGAACTAAAATGTTGAAATGCAGTATATTCCTTTAGCAAATTGATAGAACCAGCTAAGAATTATATGGGCAGAATTCGTATAAGAAATTCTTATGTTCCATTGTCCTTAATAAAAAGTAATCAGGGGTGTCCTGGAAATCTCTAGAGATTTTCGTATAAACGATTGCACTTCAAAATTTACTTGGACTACTTTATTTGTTAAGTGAAAAGAATCATATGGAAGGGCTTAGCTTTGAGCAGGCGGTTTTAAATCTCTCGACTTTTGTCATCTAATCTAGTAGCCCGGCATATTTGTGCCCCTTTACATATAAAGTCAAACAGCTATAATCGGATGTGTTCCTGAAATCTCTAGAGATTTTGGTATAAACGCTCGCATTTCGAATTAAAACTGCTTGCTTTATGTGTGAAGTGCCACAAATATGCCCGGCTACTAGATTATGCGACAAAAGTTGGGCGATTTGAAACCGACTGCTCAAGGCCAAGTACATTTAATGCGTACGGTTTTACCGACCTTTGATCTAGTAGCCGACCTTATTCTTATCATTTCACATATAAAGTTCTCCTAGCTTAGTTCCAAATCAAATCATTTGTACGAAAAACTCTAGAGATTTCTGGAACACATCCGAATATGAAATGCTAACGTTTATAGGAAAACCTCTTAACCTCTTAACCGTTTAACGAAAAACTACAATGGATTTTGAAATTCACACCAATTCGTACTAGAAATCTGAAAATGAACTTTATTCAACTTAAAAATTTTAAACATGAATTTTACAACCACAGAAATCCACACGTATAATATTTCCCTGCCACATGCCATAAACGAATGTACCTGATTCCCCCTTTTCTCCCCCTTCTTTCCCACCAGCAAATCAATTTCACAAATCAACGTAATCAACTTCTCTCGCTGTAAGTCCAAAACATAATGCACTCGCCGTCAAAAAACTTCTTTTGTTACCACAAAACGTAAAAAAAAGAACAGGAGAGAAAAGAAATAACTGTCATAAAAAAATGTAAAAACTTTTTTATAGTTGATGCATAAAAAATGTAAAATAAAATGCCAAGCGAAAAAAAAGAACAACAAAAGGAAAGAAAAGATAAAAAGGTGGGCAGGTCCTGATAATGACATCCACACTGGATAACCTTAAAAAATACAAAAAGAGAGAAACAAAAAATAATAGAATCAAAATCAAAATCCATGATCTAATTTGCTAAACTCTACTCGGTGCATTGTCTGGGGGGGAGGGGTGTGTGTGTATCACTTACCTGAATCTGAACCTGAATCTGGGTAGAGGAGATGCTCAAAAGCAAAACAAAGAAGAAATTGTTTTCGCTTAAAAGAACATTCAAATGGAAATGTTCTGCTTGGCTCAACACAAACAACAAATGCAGGCAAACAAACTGCATTTATTTAGTTAAAAAAAAAAACAAACAAAAAAAACGCAGAAAAGAAACGAAAGAGTAGCATTTGAGTACCTAGACAGGACAGACAATGTACATATAAAAGTGAAGTGCGCCAGGGCATGTGCAGAAAAAAATCTGGTTAAAGAATACAAGTAAGGAAATTGCAGCAAAACCTTCTTCTGATAGACTAGAAAATACTCTTTCATATTAAAAAAAAAAAAATTGGTTACTCAAATAATATTAGGTCATCCCATAGGTAGAAAATGTAACAAAAAGTGAAAATAAGAATGGTTACAATGGAACAATACTATAATACCCTCTATAAGGCTAAGAAAAGGCATTAGTTTTAAGAATAAGATACAGAATTATTATACAGATTTCCTAAAGATTTTATAATCCATATGCCCAACTCCAGTCAACTTATGTTCTGCAGAGCATCATCAGAGCGGAGAAAAAGTGTAGCATAAAAAGCAGCGTCGTCGTCGTCATCACTTGGCGCACTTTGTTGCCTTCTGGCTGTCAGATTGATATTAAATTATATACCTTATTATCATTTCGCTGTTTGCAATAGTATCACTAGGTAGTAGCAACGCATCCAAAAGGGAGGTGGAAGCTACATGTGTGGGCGGGGCAAGCCATGTTTATTTACAGCTGGCAACAATTGTTGCTGAATGCACTTTGGCTTGGCTCCAGCTCCAGCTCCGGCTCCTCAAGTCAAAGTCAAGCCCCAAACACTTCACATGTGGTTGCGTTGCTGTGTTTTGCTCTTCTCTCGCTTTTTGTTTTGTTTGTGTAAATTGTTGTTATTTTTCAAACAACAGACAAGTGCAGAAGCCAGAAGAGGAACAGGAGCCGTAGGAGAGCTACGTCCTCGTAATATGCTTGATGGCTGCGCCCAAGTGACATTAAATGGTTGCCATTTTGGGTGGGGTATATGTACCAGGGAGGAAAGATTCGCCTCATAAAAGTGGCTCAAGTGGCAGGACTCTCTGACTTTAAGCTGAAAGCATTTTAAAGCTTTCACTTGGATGGCATATAAAATATTTATTTCGTTGCACTTTTTTTTGGATTGTTTTTTATTATAGTTATCAAAATAAATTGAAAGTAAGATTCGAATACAAAAACTAAATGGGATTAAAGATTTGATTGTTTGTGCTCTGAGGCATTTATTTGTTTTGTTGAATTTTTATGGGTTTCATAAGAATGGAAACTTAAATAAGAAATGGGCTTCAAAGGGCCATTCCCGAACAGACTTCTTACTTACATAACATATTATTAACCACCAACCTGCTGCTAATCGTTCCCATTGTCTGACTACTGAATCCACTAATTAACAAATTGATTTATGGAAATTAAAATGACAATTCTCCAGAGACCAGAACAATCTCAATCATCAAGGGGGCTCACAAAAAAAAACTCATATGCAAATTTTTTGGTTGCCAAAAAACCAAAGCAAACAATAACAACCCTTCTGAATTGGCCAAAAAACTTGACTTTGCGGTTGTCTCATCCATCCACCACACGAGAGGGAGGAACAGACATTTAATTAAGGTGTCTTCATGGTTACACAAAACCAAGTTGAGTCGAGTGGTAAATGAGTCTAATTAATAACGAAGCATTTGCCACATAATTCATATGAATGAAAAATTGGTTTATATCATTTTGTGGACGAAATGGGGATTAGAGTAATCCAAGCTTAAGCTCGAAATAAGTTTAATTTTTGAATAACCCAGGCTCTACCGACAGATTTTTAATTACCAATAACTTAGAATATAAGTAATCTGCCTTACTGAAGGAACGCAACATTTTGGAAGTTCATGTAAGCCTACTGCAGATCAGGTAACACGAAAAGTTGATCAACGACAGGATAGCGTTAAGAGGAGTGTTAATGGTTCCTACACATATCGATGGCGACTAGAAGCTCAAACTCAAACCTGAACAAAAGCCTTATGCCAAAAAGATCCGATTAAAACCGAAACCAATATTTTTAATTCTTTTGTGAATTTGTGTTCGATAAAGAGATTAATTTTTTGAAACAAAAAAGACCCAATAGTATCGGTTTTGGTGCAAAGATTTCTATCCTTTTCTGTTTAGTGACTCATCTTAAAATTTTTACAATATTCTGAGGATGTCCCTAAATAACGAACGACAAAGTTCGTAAAACTGCCCAAAGTTACTTGAAATTTCATAAAATATCAAAAGTTCTTGATGTTGTTCGACAAGTAGTATAGTTTAGTATGATAAATTTTGGTTTTTTGGTTTTTTGGACTACTTTAGTAGAAAGCATTTATTAAAACACACTAAGAAAAATATGACCGTACAAATAATTTGGAACGATTTCCCTCCGGAATTTTAGTTCACAAAGCAAGCAACATGAAAAATTACAACTAACTTGATTACTTCCATAATTGTTCGTAAAACGAGAAAAATTCTTGAAAAATTTAAAATTAATTCTAAAAGAAGCCCAAATATAGGTAGAATAATCACAAAATGTTTACAAGGTTGTCAAAAAAGTCTTGCGGTATTTTTATTGAATTTTCAATTTTTCATAAAATTGGTTATAATAATGCGATTTAAGTCAAATATGCGCCGTTTTGTTCGATGACGAGTTCCCAACGAGATGCCAACTTCATAATGCCCCTCTTATAGAAGCTCGCTTCCCTATTGGCAAAAAACTCGGAGAGCCAATTTTCACAGGACTCTCTTGTGGCCAACTTCCGACTACCAAGCTCGTTCGCCATGGACAGAAATAGGTGGTAATCACTTGGTGCGAGATCCGGACTATACGGTGGATGCAAAAGAACCTCCCATCCGAGCTCCCCGAGCTTCTGGCGCGTCACCAAAGATGTGTGTGGCCTGGCGTTGTCCTGATGGAAGACAATTCGGCCTCTGTTGATCAAAGATGGCCTCTTCTGCATGAGTGCTGCATTCAAGCGGTCCAGTTGTTGGCAGTACAGGTCCGAATTGAGCGTTTGGCCATAGGGGAGCAGCTCATAGTGGATGATTCCCTGCCAATCCCACCAAACACACAGAAGAACCTTCCTGGCCGTCAATCCAGGCTTGGCCACCGTCTGGGCAGCTTCACCGCTTTTCGACCACGACCGTTTGCGCTTCACGTTGTCGTAAGTGACCCACTTTTCATCGCCAGTCACCATCCGCTTCAAAAACGGGTCGATTTTGTTGCGATTCAGAAGCGATTCGCATGCATCCATACGGGCAAAAATGTTTTTTTGCGTCAAGTCGTGTGGCACCCATACATCGAGCTTCTTTTTGAATCCAAGCTTCTTCAAATGGTTTATAACGGTTTGATGACTCATGCCCAGCTCTTGGCCGATGCTACGGCTGCTACTATGCCGGTCTCTTTCGATCAATTCAGCGATTTTATCGCAATTTTCGACGACAGGCCTTCCGGACCGTGGCGCATCTTCGATCACCTCTGCACCAGAACGAAAACGTTGAAACCATCGTTGTGCGGTGGAAATGGAAACTGTATCGGGTCCATAAGCTGCACAAATTTTATTGGCAGCATGAGATGCATTTTTGCCTTTATCGTAGTAGTACTGTAAAATATGCCGTATTTTCTCTTTATTTTGCTCCATGTTTGCGACGCTATAACTCACGAACGACTAAAAACAAACAACAATAAATCAAACACGTGTTAGCGCGTGAAAAGAGCTTTCCAAAAAGCTCTAGCGTGAACCGATGCGACGAATACAACTAGAACTACGCGCTTGCAAAGACAAGCTTGCGGAAATACCGCAAGACTTTTTTGACAACCTATTATAATACTTATTTTCCATTTTTGCCACCTCCTAGTCGGGGCTGACCGACTTTCTCACTTACTTTACCCTTGTAGAGGGTATATTAAAATTGTCCAGATGTTTGTAACGCATAGAAGGAAGCATCTCCGACCACATAAAGTATATATATTCTTGATCAGCATGACAAGCTGAGTTGATATAGCCATGTCGCGTCCGTCAGTCCGTCTGTTTCTATGCTATCTCCTCCGTCAGTTTTGAAGCAATCTCAACCAAACTTTTGCACGAAGCCTTTTGGTACAAATACGCTGCACATTTGTCGGAATCGGCCGGATCGGATAACTATATCATATAGCTGCCATAGAAACCATCGGTCGAAAAAGTAGTTTTAGTAAGAAAAACTTTTTTGTCTTCAACGCAAACGTCCCCAATCCTTGTATTTCTAAGTTTTCTATGCTTTTACATAATTCCACAAAGTTTTATGAAAATCGGACAACTATATAGTATAGCTGCCATACAAAGGATAAGTCTGAGAAAAGTCTAAGTAGGAAAAACTTTTTTGTTTTCAATGCTATCACTCCCAAACTTGTCACTAATCAAAATTATATGCTACTGCACAGTTCTACCAAGTTTGATCCAGATCGGATGACTATAGCATATAGCTGCCATAGGAACTATCGGTCGAAAAAGTAGTTCTAGTGAGAAAAACTTTTTTGTTTTCAATGGTAGCGTCTTTATAGCTTCCAGTTGTGAATATTATTAGTTTCCACACAATTTTGGGGAGTTCAGTCAAAATCGGATAAACACATCGTATAGCTGCCATATAACAAACTAGGAAGCAAATGCTCAAAGTAGTGGCGCCATCAAGCTACAAGGGTATATAGCTTTCCTCTATTTTTTTTTATGTTAAATTATTTTTTCCAACAATTATTATGTTCTAAATCCAGAGCAGGAATCCCATTGGATTTGAAATGCTAAAGAGACCAGTTTGCCTCTGTGCTCTAAAAAACTACGTATTATATTTAATTGTATTTGAAAATGTTTACTTAATCTGGTGGGATTCGAACTCAAACTCCCTTGGACTGAACACCATTGGAATGCCGTCTCAACTACTTGTATTGAATTGAATCTACCAACTGCCTTAACACATGAGACCACTTGTAATGCTCAAGTTGGAATTTCGCGCATGATCCTTATAAAAAAGGCAATTGAAATTACTTGTTTAAATATATTTTAAGTCAATTCAAGTGCATATTTATTGAAAATCAAATGTGATTGTAATAGTTTTTACTATACGATTTTCCCTTAGTGTACATTATTCATGACGATCGAACAGCTAGCTTTATATTGCTCTACTTTTGTCAACAAATGTGAACCGAATCACGAAGTATATTGGAACCAAAACAGAATCTTTTACCAACTCATAAGTTTCGGTACGGACTAAACCATAACCGGAACTGAAATACGATTCAATTTGAGTGATTGCTGATTTTTCAGCTGAATTCTTGTAAGCAGGACTGAGCGAGCAGGTGAAACATAAGCCGCTCAGCTGAGCTATCATCTGTCATGTCAAAGAGTTGGCGATTTAAGTGTTCTGGCATTGGCACTTTATAGATTTTCGTATACATTTTAATCGCTTTAGACTGCGGAATTGAAAATCATTTCTTATAAAAATTACAGTCTTGTGATTAAATCGTTTCAATAGCCGAGGGGTTAAAAATAATGAGAGAGTAACAAATATTGAATCTGTAAAGATGTTTAATGCTTTATTGAGGAACTTAAGTGATTACCCCACGACTGATTTTCAACATGTATCTTAATATAACGTTAACATTATTAAATTCATAGGGGGTCAGCTATTATCAAAGAGCTTATAAAGTGTTGCCAGTTTTCTAAGTTCGAAAATATTTCGAAACTTTAGAAGAAAAATCTACAGTAGACTAAAGAAATCCTTAATTTTTTTAGACTCTTAAGCCAAATACACAAACATCTTATCATGTATACGTATGTGGTACATACTTTGTACATAATTTCACGAAAAATATACGCAATTGTTTTGGCACCAAAAGCCAGACAGGCTCAATACATACTCACATAAGAACCAACAATGTATTTGGCAAAGAGAACAAAATTAGGAAAGAAAACCCAAAGAATTTGGTCAAGGACACGAAAAAGCAGAGAAAAAATTAACTTCGAAAACCCCTCCAAGCGAAATTCGAAGTGCGAGTCGTATACCACAGAATTTCCCCTAGTTCGAGTTTCGTTACTCGGGGACTAACAACGTAAGGTCTTACGTTAAAGTAGAAAGCCACAAGTGTGAGCTCTCTCTCACTCTCTCTCTCTCTCGTTTTCTCTCTCTGAAAAACAATTACAGCACGTGATGAAGTTGGCAAATGTCAAAAAGTAGCTGACATTACGGCACAGCTTACGTGTACGAGAGGGGTGTTTGGTGAAGAGAGAGTGAAACTCACGTGAGAGACTGAACTGGTCGGACTTTCACAGGAGGGTGGGCTTCTGGCATTGGGTAAGGGCTGGTGGTGGTGGTTGCATTTCCCTGGTATAAATACGCGTGTTGCTGCTTCCAGCTAGTCAGTCGTTCAAGAGCTCTTACCGAGTGCGTTAGCTAGCCAAAAACCGAAGATAGAAATTTAAGTGAACCAAATTTATTTTTGACGTAATCATGGCCATACCATTCTATGAGGATGAAAATGTGCAAGCCACAATGCCGGCGGCCAGTTTGGAATCAAATGATTTAACCGACGGAGATCAGGTGGATGGTCCGGGCTTTAGCAATCAGCCCGCTGGCTACGATCAAGTCGACTATGAGGGACCGCCAACATTAACGGGGGAAAGTGCAACAAGTGAATTACCACCCAGCACCGAAGAACAGTTGCTGGCCTGGAAAATGTTGGCCCTGACCATGTGCAAGGTCCTCAAACAGTTTTATCTCCAACAAAAACAACAACAGTCATCGGGCGAAGGCGGGAAACCCTCCAAACTGACGGCCACCGTGCAGATTCAGCCGCAGGCGCAGTAAAAATCCAGAAAAACCCATCATTCAACCATCATACCAGGTCTTCTCTGTCGAGGAGGAGACTGCAGGCTCCTAAAAAGCGCAACTTGTGATTACTTGGTGAAAACTAGCGCCAAACAGCCTACAGAGCGGAGAGAGAGAGCTGAGAATGAGCATGAGAGAAATGTGAACCAAAATTTTCCCAAGGAAAACCCCTTCAAGAAATATATGTATATTTTCGATATGTTTTCCCTTTGATTTCAATGAATTGCCGTCGCTTACAAATTTAAGTGTGTGTCTGTGTGTGTTTTTTTATACAAGCGCAAATGTGATAAATAATTTTGCTAAAATATATATTCTACACATATATGAATAGTATACAAAGTCCGATTAGTTTACTTGCTCATTTTGACGGTTTAGAGACCAGGACTCAGCTAAGATGTAAATCATATTGATCTTATCTGAGTGCTGTCCTTTACTTGAATTAGTCCAACAATTTTAGTTTAAGCGTTTAAGAGTTTCTCCCCAGAGGGTCGGCCCAGTGCAAAGAAAAAGCTAGTTTTCAAACCGCAAACCAACTTAGTTCTTAAGTCAACTTTTCTACTCGCTATTTATATACACGATACATACATAGATTTTTACAAACAAACTCTCTTGGTGTCTATTTATCGATTTCACAATTTTTTCTAGGTAGTTGGCTTCTTCTTCAACCTAGCAAATAGTTATGGAAAATACACAATATTTTTGTAATTATTTTCATTTGCATTCGTCTGTAAGTTGATGTCAATTCTGAGTTCCGAATATGTCCATAACATTTAGCAATATATATAAATCATTAAACCAAACAAGCAAACAAAAATAAAACCCAAAAAACAACAACAGTTTCGTGTCATGAGCATAAGCATAGTACAACAACAATTAAATAAAACAAGTAGAAATATTTACAGAATGTAATCCCGAATGTGGTTAAGTAATTTAAATGTTAATTTAAGTAAACATTAAAATGTACTAAATATAAAATATAAATTAAACCAACATGGGTGTATTTTAATGAAAGGGAAAGGATTGGGAGGGAATAAAACAATATACAAAATTAATTCTTTATCTAGACTTTGATTGCGGACAAGTTTTCAGCTCCAGAAGTGCGATTTTCAACATTATTTTCCCATTCAAGGGAATTACCTGAAACAGAAGTCCAATGCGAACAATTATGCTCATTGAATTCAATAGATGTCATGGAACGACCAATGCAATGCCAAAGATGCCAGAGCTGTTCTAAAGGCTCCACATTTTGAATTTTCTGATTTTAAACGAAGAGAAATTGACTCGGATTTACACTGAGGGAAAAAAATCAGAAATATTAGACTTGAGATGTGCACAAATGTCAAAAACAAACATGTACGGGTTTTTTCATTTGTATTACAATGTTCCCACTTCAAGAACAAGTTTTCTACGATCAAGTTGAACTTTCTTTAGTTCAAGAATTCTAAATGATTTCATAAAATTTGAGAACATTTCATTTTTGTTTTAAGTTGACGGCAACTTATTTTCTGAACAGATTTTTTTCACTTAGGCCCGATTTCTCTTCTTCCAGATAGCTACTATGTGTCAAATAAGCTTACAATTTAATCTGCTATTTATAAGTTTATGTGACATATAGCTCTATGTAGAAGATGAGAAATCGGCCCTTAGTATACGTATTAGGGCCGATTTTCTTCTTCCAGATAGCTGCTATGTGGCAAATAATCTTAGATTTTGTTCTGTTACTTGCAAGATTATGTGTCGTATACGTCTATGTAGAAGATGTGAAATCGGCTCTTAGAGTTTCTATTACACTATATATATAAATGGTATGCTTACTTTATTTCTTAAATATTTGTATATTTGAACTGGATAATAGATAGTCAGATATCGCAGCGTCATAAATAGTCCTCACTGTACATTCACTTTGATTGTAGGAGCAGTTAAAGGAATTTAAAATTAATTAGCGTTAAGTTAAATATAAACTAATTTTTCTCAATTTTGTATATTAATTTTCATAGAATTCTTTCAAGGGCACTTATCATGATATTTATTTTAGGTTTCTATCCTATCATATATCAGACCTCTTTAAATCTGCAAAACCAGTTGTACCGTCCTGTCAATACACTTTCGAAAAAGGTTTGTAAATTTGAAGAATCCAAAAACAGTTTTTAATCGTAAACTCAAAAATTTTGAAATGGGACCAGCTGTTTTTAACTCTTCAAATCAAACAAAGCATTAAGCAAAGATAGTATGAGCGCTGAAGACAACATGTGTTGAATTTAGTTAATGAACAACTGAGCAACAGAACTGCTGAACAAATGAGGAATTTGACAGAATTTACTGAAAAAAGGACAAGTTAAAATGCTGCTCAGCGACCAGTCTTAAAATAATCAGCCCTCTTTCCGTCTTCGATTTCGATCAAATCATGCAGAATCGAAAATGTTTAATGTTCCTGTTTCAGAAAACCGAAAATGTTATTATTCTTTTAACTTAAAATTTCCTCACTCAGAAAAAAAATCAATCCCATCGTGCTTAATATCAAGCAGTTCTGATGTCAAAAGTATGGAAAGACGGAATATTCTTGAATCCAAGCCGAAAATATTGAAATCAAGCAAACATTGAGATTAATCTTCTTGGTTTTAAATTAAGTCGGCTTGCATATCAAGCATAGATCTTTTTGGTTGTAAGCATACAAAGTATAGATTTCAAGCATAGACCCTGATATGGGTGGGGGGACATAACCGACCAACGCCACACCACCTACTTTTTTCTAAGCTGTGATTAATTTTGAGATACCACTAAAAAAAAATTAGTTTACTTATTTACCTGGGACTTGAACTCGGAACCTCTAAGTCTGGACACACTCGACTATCAGCCATAAGCAAGAACTGGCGTCAAAATCATACTTAAGGATGTCAGCAGTTGCCACTTTGCCGCTCAGCGAGCAACAAGGGCCGTGACCTAGTGGACAAGACATTCGCTTAGAAAAGGTTTTAGGTGTTTTTAACATTGAGCGCGTTCACCAGCACACACCAATCATCTAACGTAAATCATCAATCAACCAAAGAGTGTTTGGCTGCTGGTGAACGTGTTTGATAGAATTTTAAGGCAACAGAGTCATTGATATATTTTTGTAAGCGGAAGGTTTGAATTTTTGGCAACAAATAGCTAAATAATATTTAGAACAGACTGTTAAATTTATATGACCGTCGTCAATAGCAGCAACTGCTCCTAGAATCCAATTGAATTTTCCTCAAAACTTTGTTAGCCATTTAATATTTGTTGTAATCCCGGCGAGAATGTACACAACAAACTCGAATATCTGATGGCCAGATCTTTTTCCTATATCAAGACGGTCATTTAGTAATATAAAGAGCTCCTGTGATTTGTCAGCAGAGCTACTTTCGCTATTAGTTCATCCAGGGCAATGCAAAGAAGGGTCTGCAAATGTTCATTTTAATAAAGTATTTAATGGGCAATGAGCTGAGAGTCCTTAACGATGCACGGGACATCATGAAATAATCCTTGAATTTGTCCATTCTATATTTTTGTACTGTCGCGGGGGCTGCTTTTTTTTTGAAGAGGCGGCTTTTCAAGTTTTCCTCCTCCGCAACAACCAGTAAAGACTTCAGGGTCTTGCACGAATTTCCGTGAGCTACTTGCGAATCCACGTCCTCTGCCAATTCATTAATTAATAACAAAGAGGTTTCCACATTCATTTTTATACCCTTGCAAAGGGTATTATGATTTTGCCCAGAACGCATAGAAATATTCATTTCCGACCCCATAAACTATATATATTCGTGATCAGGGGGACGAGCTGAGTTCTTTGAGCTTTGTCCGTCCGTCTTTCTGTCTGTCTGTCCGTCTGTCTGTCTGTCTGTCCGTCTGTCTGTCTGTCCGATGTCGGAACCGACCGAATCGGATCACTATATCTTATAGCTGCCATAGGAACCATCGGTCGAAAAATGGGTTTTTGTGAGAAAAACTTTTTTGTTTTCAATGTTAACGTGGTTAAACTCGGTCATTAAAATTTCTATATGCTTTCAAACAGATTTGCAAATTTTGGTCAAAATCGGATGACTATATCTTATAGCTGCCATAGGACCGATCGGTCGGAAAATGGGTCTTAGTGAAAAAAAATTTTTTGTTTGTTTTGTTTTTAAGTAAATCGTTCTTAAGGTCGGTGATTATTAATATTAAACGCTTTCAAACTAATTTGAAAAAAATGATCGACATCGGGTGACTATATCTTATGAGCATGAGCCTTGGTAAAAATTTTTTTTTTTAGTTTTGTTAGCGTCCTTAAACTCGCTGATGACTTATTTTATATGCTTTCAAATAGATTCGCAAAATTGGGTTGAAATCGGATGACTATATCTTAAGGCTGCCATAGGGCCGATCAGTCGGAAATTGAGTCTTAGTGAGAAAAACTTTTTTCAGACGTTTATCTGTCGGAAAATAGGTTTTAGTTACAAAATTTTTTGATTTTTATGTAAGCGTTCTTAAACTGTGACATTTGCATTTGCAAGGGTATAAAAACATCGGCACAGACGAAGTTAGCTTGGCCTTCTCGTTTTGCATTTGCGTTGACCAAATTACTTGTTTGTTTACAACTGACAGCTGTGTGCTATCGATAACAAATCATAATCAAGCAATTCGAACAAACTATTTCTTTGATGTATTCACATCTAACACAATCTCGAAAATAAGCAATCATGATTGCACATCATGCCTGTTATCAGCACAATCTAACAAAAATAGTCGATTTTTTGTCATCGATTTATGCTGGTGAACGCGCTCATTGTCTTTATTTTATACCTTCCTTAAATATCGATTTTTTCGTCAATAACGCACTTACCTCGCCAACAAGTCCAAAAATTTGAGATCAATTGTCTTCTCGAATTCGAGGAGTTTTCGTCTAAAAAAAATCTAAATTGATTTCATGTATCTTGATTGATTTTAAAACTCCCCTAGCAACCCAATTTCCAGTAAAAAAATATCGTTAGTTTCGTATGGATTTAAACATATACAATGAATTTAACAATCTTTAACCAATTCTACAACATTTAAAAACATTACCTTCCAAATTCATAAACTGGATACATATATTGATTGGGATATTGATTGAGACTTAGAAAAGTTGTCTTTTAATGGAATTGGCGAAAACCTTATTTAAGTGTGGTGTTTTCCAAATTGTTTAAAAAATAGTTGGTTTTATTCAAACAAAGAAACAGTATCACCAATGTCTAGTCATAGGATGATAATTGGCAGGTCCGCAAACCTCTAAAATTCTGCGGAAGGTTCGATCCGGGGGTTCGAACTCGTTAAAAGTCTAAGGTTCGGTTCTCGGGCCCGGTTCCGGTTCCTTTGCTTATCGAACCTTAGGGTTTGTTTCGAAGCTTGGTTCATGGTCTCTTACATTGTTGAGACAATTTTTGGTACAAAATAACACATATTTTTTAAGAAGATAGAGTCCTGCTTTTGAAGCTATTAGATTTTAAAAGTGCCTGTACTTTAAAATGTAGCGCTTACCTCACCTTCTATGTACATGAATACACGGAATTATTATGCCATTTAAAAACTTGACTCATGCTTTATTTCCGCTTAAAGTCGTATTATGCCGAGTTTGAATTTGATTTTGAAATGATAATGCTCAGTTTCAGCACTATAAAAATGTCCAAAAAGGGCGGGTGTTTTGTTGACGTCTGTATTACCTAGCTATTGTTTTTCGAAATTACCATGACAGATAGTAAAGTAAGCAACCCATTAGGAAGTAAAAAACTAATGGGTACTGCCAGACCCAAATTCATATACTTTTCGTATATTTATATAAAAGGTTGATCTTTGTGCCTAAGGGAGCCAGGTGGAACATAAATTTGGTTTATGGCCAAATAGGGCTGGGTCCCTTTTATAAGTTTTTATCGAATTTTCTTCAATGCCTATCTCTTTACACGCCCGTGATTGTTCCAAAATCGTATCCATTACCTACCCGTCCAAAGGAAACTTGTTTTGAGTAGATTTTCCCTGAAAGTTCAATGCTGTAAAAGTTCCTTTATTTCTGGGGGCTTATACTGCCATGTTCCGGTTTTTACTAAAGTGAATTCGAATTTTTTTCATGTTCTCTTTTCTATTAAGCAATCAAGGAAATCCGTATCAAGCGTATTAATTAGCGCCATTTCCAAAAATTTCTGAATCCATCCCTTGGGTTTTATGTATGTAAATTATCGCTTTGTTTTCCAACTGTCATAATAGACATTTGACATACTTTGGTTCTTCAAAAAGTGCAAGCTGCTTCAGCTTATTCCAACCAGTTGCAAATACATGAAGTGCATACTCATACTTTACCTTGACCCAAATTCCAAACTCTATTCCCATTGACAGAAATGAATACAAAACAACACACACACACACAAACACTCCTCATAGTCTAAGCGGCTTCCCCTAGTTTCTAGTTCATGTTTTTCTAGTTCAGCATATGCAATAATGCAGGGAGAAACGTGCTCAAAGATGCAACATATGCAACTCCTCGGTGCTTTTGTGTGTTTTCTGACCTTGAGCCGATGCTTTAAGCTGCCATCTAATTCGCTCAGGCAACTGTAAAAATTGCTTCCACTTAATAAAGCACACTAATGATGACCGCAAGTCGACAAAGCCCAAAAGCGTCGAATGAAAGAAATGAAATGAAAATGCACTTGAGCACGTAGCTGGCAGCATGAAACCACTTTGGACATGTACAAAAGTAACTCTAATTTATTTTTAATAATGTTGTTTTTTTTTTAAGAACTCGGAGTCTGTAAATAATGTTTACACTAAGCCAAATCGCATGGGAGTTGGGTTAAAAGAAAGAAAAAATGAAGAGTCGAAGTAAAAGCAAAGTGTATTGATTTGCTTAGTATTTCTATGTACTTTCAATTAGGCTTTCAAAAAAACAAATTCATAGATTCGTACTAGTTGGTACACAAATATTTGCTTAAAATCAGGTCTTAGCCAGTGAAAAGTAAAAACCGCATAGAATATCGACTTGGAAATACTCTAGGAAATCTAAAAATAAATAGATTTTAAAAAGGCTTAAGTTCGAGAAAGAAGAGTAGCAAAATGAAATCTTGTTGTAAATTGGATGTCTTCTAGTTCTGTAGAATATTTTAACTTTTGGTTTATTGGAGCATGAAAAAATCAATTTTACATAATAAAGAAAAAAAGAAAAATATATCTCCGACCTGGGGGTTGATTTTCAAAATTGGACCAATAATGCCAAAATATGTATTGAATTTACAAAATAGTTTTTAAAACAATCAGAGAGCGAATGAAAAAGAACTGAACTTTGGACCAAGGCTGCAAACCTCTAAAATTTTGCAGAAGGTTCGGTCAGGGGGTTCAAACCCGTTGTAAAGTTTAAGGTTCGGTTCGCGGACCGGTGCCTGAGTTGCTAGAACACCAAGTATCAAAATAGTTAAGTATAGTTAAGATCTTTTTAGTCCTCGTTTTTTGACCTTTCCAAAATTTTAAAACATTTCTCGATGGTATTGGATTTCGAAGGAATCTATAACATCATTTAAAGATTTTATATTTCATATTTGTTTATTGCTTTCATAAACTTCTCTTCTTCACAATCAGACGTTGAGTCATTTAAAGTTCAATTTTGAAAACTCTCATTAAGAATTTATTTTCTGAGCTTCAGCATGTCTATCGGAATTCCATTCAGATATTTTTAGGTGGAGCTCTTTTAAAGAACTCTGAATGCAAAAATCTTGAAGAGTTAGTAAACGTTCGCATATTAGGTAGATTGAGTTCCATCGCGTCACACAGTCTAGCACTGTATTTTTTTTTTTTCAATTTTTCTATTTGCAATAGACTTCATGTAGTGTGAGTATTCTTGTAATGTCAAACTGAACCGCCTAAAAAAAAATCGTTAACTACTAAATTTAAAACAACGAACTGTAATTATAAAGTCGTACCGGGAACCTATTGAGGGAACTTGGTCATCGTCCAAATTATGAAATGCTTTTGATTCACATGAAGGACCTGCATCAACATTACATTATTAATAGTTGCATTTCTTTGCTGCTCTGTAGTTGTTATTTAGAAGTTCTTCTGTTCGAACCATCTTCGATCCCTTATCGACGGTGATAGTATAAATCTGACCTAGAGAAATGTCGTAATAGCAGTCAGTTTACAAGGAATTTCTATATTTCCTTATAAGTGTCGTAGGAAAAACTAGTTAATTTTGTGAACCGAACCTAATTGTTCGACAAAGTGGTCCGGTTCGGATTCAGGTTCGAGAAGTCTAAAATATTAGGGGTTCGGTTCATGGTCCGGTTCGTCGGATCCAAAAAACCGGTTTGCAGCCTTGCTTTGGACCCCATTTTGTTGCTTAGGGAGTGGATTTCCCAAAATCGGGACAACAAAGATTCCCATAATTATACGTATTAAGATTACAAGCCGAGTTTTAAGTCAATTTGAATAGAAATAATTCTTCCAATACAATATATGTCTGACCATTTCAAGTGTTAGATTTCTTGCTCTTAACAGTTTGGCTGTAAGTAGATCAGTGCCGGCCAAATGGAGAGAACAAAAAAGTGTGTTCATGTGTTGGTGAGCAAGAGAGGTCTCTCCAGACTACAGCCGTTTTACTAGCAATTCAGTGTTCACCGATTCACACAATCATGAGTTCGGCTCGCGTTTGCGTAAAAACACGATTGACTTCGGCTCCTGGTAGTTATGGCTGGAGTAGATTGTCAATCAATCAGTCAGAGAATCAACCAGCACAAACTTTATTAACTCTCTTAAGGGGACAGTTTATTGATAGTTTGGCAATTCACACAAACAAAATACATTAGGTTTTATTACTTCCAAAACATAAGTTCACTGAGAAAAAAACATTATACTAAAATCTAGATTGAAAATCTCTTTTACGAGAATCTTGCAATCTTATAAAATCAAGATTGAAAAACCTTGAAATGAACTTAGGAATCTCATAAACAAGATTTATCATCTCGCAACTTATCAACCCTCCAACGGTTTTATGTAAAGCTTCTGTTAAAATATTTTGTAAAAAAAAAACAAAAAAACAATTTTCTGTTGCAATGCAACCAGCCCCGACTGGGACTCGAAGCAAGACCTCCTCGTTCTGCCAGCTGAGTTCTTATACTGCGACTGGTGGCGCCTTAAAAGTGTGTTCAGTCCCCACGAGGGTACTGAGTTACATTTTTATAAGTTTTTCAGAAAGAAGAAAATGTTAATAACTAAAACAAACACACCCATCCATCTTAATCCAAGATTGATGGATTAAGATTTAAATTGAGAACATAATTTTGTGTTATTTGACAGCGTTTCTCTTTGTTTCGAGACTATAATCTTGGTTTTAGATTGATTTTTTTCTGTTATCGATTTTTATTCGGTTTTGAGATATATCCCTCAACGATCGCCTAGGAGACAATATGCCAGAAGATAAATTTTCCTATCTCCCAGAAGAAATGTTTTCTTATCCCTCGGATATTGGTAGTAAAAAAAGCTTTCTTCATATCCCCCACAAGAGACTTTTTTCCTCCACAGTTTTCCCCTAAATGAGATCAGAATGCAATATCGCTGGCATAAAACGATATCTTCTGGAAAAAACGCATTCTTATCTCCCGCGTTAAAAATGTTTGCTGGATGGGTTTATAAGCTAGAACTTTATAACGATCAGCGATCTTAAAAACATGATAACTTTAATATATCTAATTATAAAAATTGCATACTTTGAAGTGATTTTTATCATGATAAAGCAGAGTGTATAATCTAAGTTTGTGTAGATAAATAGGTTTGTTAAACAATAAGACTTCAAATTTTTTAGAAAATTTTATATTTTGACAACAAAACAATATAAATATGTAGTTTGAGCGGCCTTTGATACTATAAGCAGAAGATCCTTGATGTACAAATTGAGTAGTATTGGTATATCCACTAAGATGATATCCGTTTTGCAAAGCATGTACGAGAAAAACAGAACAACGGTATGGGCTGAAAATGAGCACTCTGAATGCTTCGACACTCACACAGGAGTTAAGCAGGGATGTCTAATAAGTCCATTATTATTCTCCTTATACATAAATGAATTGCACACATATCTATCAGGCGGAATACAAATAGGCTGTATGGAATGCAAAGCGCTAATGTATGCAAACGAAATGGTGATTATGGCGCAGAGCGCTGATGAAATGCAACGAATGATTGAGCAGACGGAGCTATATTGTCGACAATGGGGCTTAGAAATAAACAAGGATAAGTCGAAAATAATGGTTGTGCGGGATGGAAGAGGGCGACGCCACGAAAATGAAAGATGGATACTTAATGGCTACGCACTGGAGGTTGTTAAAGAATACACATACTTGGGAGTAACATTAACACAAAACATGAACTTTAAAACACACCTTAACCACAAACTGAAGGATGCTACACGAATGCACATGGAAAAGCTTCATGGGAAAGAAAGGCATTGCAAATTCGGCCAAATATCAGCTTTTCCAGGCTACTGCAAGAGCGATAATGTTGTGTGCGGCGGAAGTATGGGGATATCAAAGTTACGATGACGTGGAAAAATTGAGAAACTTCCTCAATTCTTCCTTATTTCGACTGCCAGTAAATACCCCAAGCTATGCACTTCACCTACAAACAGGTCTATCGGCGATGTACCTCAACACGCTGCCGACTCATTTTAGGTATATGAACAACATCATGGGACTGCCGCAACATCGACTGCCGAAAATAGTGGCGCTAGAAATACTCAAGGAAAAAACGGCAGCTCTTTATTGCACACAGTGTAGAGTGCGACGTTCTAAATACTGAAGATTGGAATGCATCGCAGGAGGCTGTACTTGTTGCGATAGACAAAAATCATAGATTTCAGTGTGCAGCTCAAGCCAGAAGAAGCGAATCGAGAATATGGTACAGTCAGCTCAATTAGAACCTTGGCATTAACAATTATTTTAGTGAGCAATTCAGCACGGAAACCATTGGAATTATTTTCAAAACCAGATGTGAATTGTTTCTACTGGGATACCGACCCCACTACAGCGCTAGTATTTGTACTTTATGTAATCGAAAGAAGACATAGTTCACCTTAAAGCATTATGCCCTATCCTGGCGGAGTATAGAGTAGCATATTTTAATAAAATATATTTGGAACAGAAGGAGGCAATTGAACTACTCAATGGGAAAAATTGGCAGGAATTTGCGAAATTCGTCAAAGCTATAATAAATTATAGGATAAATATTATACAAGAAAACTTTTAAATTAAACATATAAATTAGTGAAAAATTGTTAAATAAAACTAAGAAAAAAATTATAATTATATTTTGTTAGAATAGAAGGCTAACGGTAAATTAACCAAGCCAAAATCACTTCTACTACTACTAGTGTGATATACAATGGCTTATGTTTAAATATCCTTTAAAATTTGTAGGTCATATTTCTTGTCCAATCTTATACACCCTTTTCATACTCTAACTTCATAACAAATCCCCTCAAAACAAGTTGGTCCTATTCCACAAAAAGAAAGAAGAAAAATTCTAAACTGTTTATTTATGGGTCACTTTACCTCTCCCCCAGCTGGGCACACACACACACACACTCGCACATGCTTTCACCACTTTCACTGGGCCGGCAAAGGGTTGCAGTGCTTGCTATATCATCTCATCATCATGGGTATCATGTGTGCACCAATGCAAACAACAGTGCAAAATGTCGGGGGAACATTTGATTGAATTCAGACAGTTAACCAACTCTAATGCGCATTTCTTTCTTTACTTTTTCCATATTTTTAAGGCTAGTTTATAATCCCTGCAGATAAAAAAAAAAATATCAAATTTTTCAAAATCAGTTGATTTAGCAAATGTTATTTGTTTTTTGCCATGATTGATATTATTATGGCTGCCCCCCCCCCCCACACTCCCATGTGCACACATTGATTGATGGTTTCAGTTTAAAATCTGTGTTGGAAATTTAGAAAATTAAAAAAGCCGCTTAGCATCTTTTGGGTTGTATTTGCATTAGATGAAAGATGGAAAAATGGCTTATGCCATGCCCGTAGGTCTTTTTGTGGGACGCCACGCGACATTTTTCCGCATCGATTGTGGGAGTTTGTGACAGAAAATGGGGAATTATGGTTGGAGTGGTTGCCAGTCGAAAGTGGCCTTTGTCTGGACCAATGGCTTTGATCTCTCTGCTCAGGCAGAGTCCTAAAGATGGTAAAGGTGGCAGAGTGTTTGCACATTTAGGTAAATTTTAATGCAAATGGAAAATGTGTGATTTTATGAAATAGAAAATTTGGATAAATATTGGGAAGGGGCGTTTATAAATTTGAACATCATTTAATTAATCGACTTTAGTCAGAGACTATTTTTGACCCATAACAAGCAAACAAGGTTGTCAATTAAGTTTTAAATTGAACTTCTTTAACTCTGGAACGACAGTCGTCTTAGATTCGACTACAGAAAAGCATGTATATCAAATGGGTTAAAGGGTCTAGTCGAGCTTCTCCACTTTTTTGTTTTCTTTTCTCTAGGCAGAGTTACTTTCACTCCTTCGACATATAAAAATATCCTTAAAAATCCGAAACAATTTAACAGAACTGAACAAGATATGGCACACTTCCTGGGGGAAACCATTACTGAGCACAGATTGCAGAAAACGCTCAACACTTTTAGGTTGTGTGCAATAATATCTATCTATCTATCGATCACATGAATAGTAAGTAAGAAAGTAAGCCATATCAAAACCAATTTACATTATAATATTGTATCTTATATTATGATTCCAACTCATCAATTCCCCCTTCCTCTTACCATTAGTGCCCTATCTCAAAAGGACAATTAAATTTAACGACAAAATCCAGCCAAGGGCTACATTATTGTCACACTCCCAAGCCAAAAACAATACTCACTCACACCCTCCCACGCCCCGCCGTAGACCCATTATGCGTTGCACTTCATCATTACAATTAATACAAAATGCAACATCAAAGCCGACTGCCGCCGCATCGCGAGTGTGCAAACAAAAGGCGCGAAAGACAAAAGCCGGCGACAACGACGACGACAACGACAGTCAAAAGGCAACAGCAAGTTGGCAGGGCCATGTCAAAGGTAATGACAGAAGCCAAACAATTGAAAAGTTGTAACAAAACGACAACAGAGTGCGGAAAACAAAAACAAAAAGAACCTTCGTTAGCGCGCTGGCTGCAGAAAATGGCAAAACAAAAAAAATCCATAAAAAAATATCAAAAAATAAAACTTTGAGAGCAATTTTCAAGCAATATATATTTACTGATGTTGAGCAAAACTTTTCACGCGCAAAAATAACAAGCCATATTTAATGAGGCCAAAAGCAGAGAGAGAGCAAAATCTAATTTAATAATCAAATAAAAAGCTGGTCAAAAGTAGCTGCCCCCAGGGGAGTTCGCTTTTCCCAAAATGCAAATGCTTGAGATAAAAAAAAATAAAAAAAACTGTTATAGCCATAACTTGTGCGATTTGACAAATTTACGAGTGAGTTTAGCGGACTAATCATTAAAGATCTGGTGCTCGGGCGACCAACCCTCGAAAAATGCCACAGGCTAGAATCAACAAGGATGAGTCGTCGCCCCAACTCTCTGCTTCATATTAAGGATATGCAGCGTTGAGTGAGTGACTGAGTCTGAGCTGGGAAGGTTGACAATGCCAAGGCAGTTTTAGGTTTTCAGTTTTTTTTTTCATCTTTTCTATACACTTTCCTATTGGAAGCATTTTGAAAAGGAAAGTAGAAAGGCGGAATTTGATATTTATCAAATTGCTTAAGATTTTGAAACTTTCTGTTAAATATTTTTTATCAGGCCTGTTCCGGTTTTCACTTTCACTTAATTTGCCCGAATTCGATTTGGTTACCTGTTCCGGTTTTCACAATTCGATAGATTTACTCGATTTGAATTCACATTGCTCGGAGTCGATGAATTCAAAAGTAAATTCGTTTTTTTAATTTATGGTGTCAAAATAATGGCTTAAAATTATTTTTGTAGCAATGTTTAGTGTTTTAGATACTTTCTGCAATCTCCTTTTTTTTTAAAAAAATGTGTTATATAAAAATAAATAATTTTTATGAAAAGCCTTAATTTTGTTCTTTGCCATCCAAATCGAATTCACATTTTTTGTTCAATCTGTTCCGGATTTTACTTTTTTTCGGAACGCTTAAAACATTCGAATAAGTTTCCAATAAAAATAAAAATGACATCTTAAACAGCTTTATTAAAATACTATCAACTTCTTTGACTTTTTCGTGTGTGGTTTTTAATGTTTGCAGCATATTGAGGTGAAAAAGTAGTCAATGGGAACATTTTCGAAATGAAACATTCGAATTGCAAATCGAATGCAAATCGTTCGAGCATTAGAACAACTTAAATAGAATCGTTCGATTTTGTTTGCATTTGAAATCGAAAAAATATGTGAAAACCGGAACAGGCCTGTATATCAACTACAAATGTAGGATTCAACAGATTATTCCATTGTTCGAACAATTTATTTAATATCTTAAGGGTAAATTTGACTGAAGCAATATCAGCAGCAATAGTCTCAAAAATTGTACTTTTCACAGCTTCGACTTTTTCCAACTGATCCATATAAACTCTTGTCTCTGCTCTTGAGAAAAACAGAAGCCACAGTGGAAGGCAGCATCAAATAACGATTATTGAGAAAAAGCGAGCAGCAGCAGCAGTCATCGCTTTATCATTGTTATACCCTTGTAGAGGGTATATTAAAATTGTCCAGATGTTTGTATCGCATAGAAGGAAGCATCTCCGACTACACAAAGTATATATATTCTTGATCAGCATTACGAGCTGAGTTGATATAGCCATATCCGTCTGTTTCTGTGCTATCTCCTCCGTCAGTTTTAATGCTATCTTAACCAAACTTTGCATGAAGCCTTTTGGTACAAATGCGCTGCACATTTGTCGGAATCGGCTGGATCGGATGACTATATCATATAGCTGCCATGGGAACCATCGGTCGAAAAAGCAGTTTTAGTTAGAAAAACTTTCTTTTCTTCAACGCAAACCTCGCAAATCCTCGTATTTCTAAGTTTTCTATGCTTTTACATAATTCCACCAAGTTTTATGAAAATCGGACAACTATATAGAATAGTTGCCATACAAAAGATATGTCTGAAAAGAAGTCTTAGTAGGGTAAACTTATTTGTTTTCAATGCTATCGCTACCTAACTTGTCACTAATCAATATTATATGCTACTACACAAATCTACAAAGTTTGATCCAAATCGGAAGACTATAGCATATAGCTGCCATAGGAACCATCGGTCGAAAAAGTAGTTCTAGTGAGAAAAAATTTTTTGTTTTCAATGGTATCGTCTTTATACTATCCAGTTGTGCATATTTTTAGTTTCCACACAATTTTGGGGAGTTCGGACAAAATCGGATGAATATATCGTATAATGGAGCCATCAAGCTGCAAGGGTATATAAACTTCGGTCGAGCCGATGTTATATTTCCTCTATTTTTAATTTTGATTTGGATTCTGCATTTGCTCAGTGGCGTAAGTCGGAGCAGCAGCATGTCTTCGCTTCTGCAAGTCGACGTCAGCGCTGTCGCCACGATATTTTCTCGGAACAATCAAGACCACCAGGAAAACCAAGGACCAGGAGTATTGCATCATGTGGGGCATGGAGGTAAATCTATCGAAATCTGAAATTATGATCTTCGGAAAGGTGGTAGATTGGCAGCGACGGAGCGGTGGACATATAAAGGAGAACTCATAAAAATTTCGCCAGAATTCTCTTTTAAAAAAAACACGTAATTAGTCGCAATAATAAAGCCAAAACAATAATGAATGTGATATGAATTAATTTTCTAGTCAAACAGGAAGTTAGCATTAATGTCAAATGGAAATTATTTAATGCAGTTTGTCGAGCGGTTCAATCCTATGGAGCAGAGTCCGGCCCCTCCCTATTTGAAGTGTATACAATATCGCTCTGCGGCAGCGACGTCGACACACCGACAGTATACGAGCTTATACTGCTCTCTTTTGCGACAACAAAAATGTGATAAATGAGCGCGCTCTCGCTGGGCTAAACACACACACGCAACGCCAAAATGAGCATGTGTGTTTTGCCGATCCCTGCTATGGAGGCACTTTGAAGAAGTGGGCAGGCTCCAAACACTTTCCTTAAGAAAGTCTTTCATTTACCAACGTGGAAACCGAGCAATGCATTGGCACTAGAAACGGGCCTGGACGATGCACACCTATATTCTCTAGATCTGCATTTTGGCTGTATAGGGAAAGTTTTGCATAAGTACGATGATCAGAGCCTGCCCAATTACCTAACAGGCAAACTCCTGGAGTCGGATTGCAACATTTTTTGGATTTCTGGAATGGAGGAGCTATGTAGGCCTTTGGGACTAGACTGGCGAAACGCTATAAGAACGGCAAGGCAATGCAACACTTTCGGCGAGACCAAACTTAGTACACTTAAACACAAGGCCGTATGCGAACGAACCCACCGACAATGCACTAGCTCCTCGGGGATATATAAGTATCTCGACCACATAGTATCCAATAAATATCTGTATCTATCAGCGAATAAAATTCCCTGGATTATAAAAGCTCGCTATGATTTAATAAAATTTACATCAAACGTCTATAATCGAACGGAAAATGTACCATGCTGGGCAGATTCCCAATCCTTGAAAAATTGAGAATGCTGCATTTCAGTAGCTTCTCAATAAAGAAGAGGTAATCAGCATACTAGATGACAGGAGCGACAACTTTTGGGAGAGCCTAGTCAACTATTTGAGAAGCTCCCTAACTTATCGGAAGGCAGTTCAGAAGATGCTCACTGGCACTTAAGTCAGCATGGGTAGGTCTGGGCATTACACTGAGGCCATCTTTCACAAATTTCATAAATTCTGAATCTTGATGTCATTTAACTCGTCCAATAAAAGGTACCAATTAAACCACTTTCTTTAGGTTCGGTTCACCATTTTCAAAATATCACCAGTTTAGTTCAAAAAACAAAATTTCAAGCCATTTAAATTTTAAAAGAGTGTACAAAAGTCACCACTTTCAATTGCAATGGCCCTGATTGTGTATATTCTTTGGCTTTTTCCATATCCAACAACAAAAATCTCTTGCACATAATATTAATGTTTATCGTCTTTTATTGTCAAACAAATTATTTTTGATATTTTGCTGCAGGCATAGCCCAATCTTTATTGATGCCAAAAGGTGGGTGGCCACTGTCTGGGAAATGATTCAGCTGCTGTTGCTGCTGCTGCTCAGGGGTAACCATGGAGCACATAGCACACACGTCTTGTAATTTGATTAGCATGTGGCAAAGAGAACGAACAAAAAAACGTAGAATAATAATCGTAAAGAAATATACAGAACGACATCCTGTGATATTATCAGTGAAAGTCAAAACAATTTAATGCATGAATAAAATATTATTTCTTTCTTAAGAATTAGCCCGCTGTGAGATGTGCCAACAGGGAAGCTTTATTAGATTTGACAAAATGAACTTCATATATGTCAGAGAGCAAGCAAATTCTCCCTGGATTTCCTTTCATGTCAAGGTGCACACATACATAATTGATTATTTACCTAACAACATTAAAAGCAAATTACAAGAAAGAAAAAACACACACACTTACACACACACACACAAATTTTGCATATGAATTAAAACGCAATAAATTAGCAAAAGCGCTTTTGCCAATTGAACTGGCAAATGCCAAATCTGGTTGGGAAGGGAGCAAAGGAAGAGACTTTTGTTTGTCTAACTAATGCGTTCACTTTGCCAAAATGTACCGTTTGACAGAAGCTTTTAATAAGCTGATTTGTTATTTATGATGTTTTCCTAATGATTTTCATTTCGATTTGGGTATGGGCAAATTTTTGAATGGAATTAGTGGTTGGAGTTTGAGATTGATTTTGTTGGTAGATAAGAACTTAAAACTTTCTAACATTAAATCAAATTAAATTTGTACATGAATGAAATCAAAATAGTTTAAACTGCCAATTTGTTTGGGGTTAAAGAAAGAAAACTTACTAAGAAAGCAAAAAAAATCCAAAAAAAGCTTGTTTAATTTCGAGTGTTGAGAAAAGGTTTTTCATATTCTCAAATTCCTCAGTTGATTGGTCTCTACACCCATGTAACAAATAACTTAAAGTAAATAAAATAAAGTGGCGCTGTCAACTTGTTTTTGGAAAGACTATGCAAACGAGCTCAAACAATTAAGAATTTTAAGAACTTTGTGTTCAAATGTATGATTAATCAAAAGGCGCGTGGGAACAGTGATTGGAAAGGTACACAATTTTCTTACCTAGGTAAGGTACAAGGTTAATGACAAAAAATATACCTAGGTAAGGTAAAAGGTATACGGAATTTCCAGTACCCAAGTAAAGGTTAAGGTACAAAGAAGGTACTTTTAATTTTAAAAGAATGGAATATGATTTTATAAGATGCTTTATTATTATTAAAATGTCTCATATGCTATCTCGATTTATTAACATAACAGATTCAAATATTTCGTCACCTTGTCTGTTTCTTAAAAGTCTTCAGAATCCTTTGTATTAAAACTCTCATTGACAACAGTTTCAAAATTTTCCATTATTTCTTCAACAAGCCAATCTTTCAAACACTTTACAATTTCGTTTAAATATGGTTCAATTTAAATTTTGGAAGTATCCTAGTGGACAAAACCATAGTCTCGCTCGAAGTCATGTTTTCAATTAAAGAAAATCGTTTTAAAACTTTTTAAAGAGCATCTTTAAGTGGATCACAATATTTAAAATTACTCAAACATTTAAGTTGATGTATTACTAGAAGTAAATGAGGGATTCTCCCTGCAAAAGATCAGTAGCCTTAGCGAAAATGTCAGTAACATTATTTCTTCATGGCATGAAAACTGTTCCATCTTGAAACGCAAAGAGCTATTAATTTAAGCTTACAAATTGTCTTAACTTCATCTGCTGTTACTGTGGATATGTTATCAGCATTCCAAATTGCCGTTGCTTTCGTTAAGGAAGAATTGTAGAGCCTGTTCAGCATCTTTCGTGACAACTAAGTTCAAAACGGGTGACGCACATCCAAAGTGCCTTGGCAAAATAATTTCAGCAACAGCTGAACTATCCAGGTTTATTACCTTTAAATCGGACTCTTCTTAATACTGTACACTATAAATGCTTTACAAAGTTGGATGAATTATCTGTAACTGTTCAACATATATTTGTATTTCAAGGTCCGTATTTGCTATGAACTTAAGCTGAGAGAATGACGACACCAAAGTAGCTTTTGTTATTGCAACTCCAGATATCGGCAGACGTACAAATAAAATAAGTATTTTAAAAAATACCGTCGATATTTTTTTATACATCAGTACAAAATTGGTCTAAAAATCCCAAAATGTTTGCGAAAGTGTAAATGAGAGCACGGCTAATAATCCGCCTTCCTCTTGTCTAGCATGGATCGTATAGTTTTTGCACAGGGAATGTTTACCGGACGTCTAGCAAAAGCCATAAACAGGTCCCTGAAACTTTTCTTTTCAATATGGCAGACCGGCAACATCTTGGCTATAATGTAATCGGAGCGAAAAAAATCATTTTCTAAAAGTACCTAGTATCTTACCTATTGACAAGGTAAATAAAAATTAAGACCTAGGTAAGGTAAAAGGTACTCGAATTTGAAAATACCGAGGTAAGGTAAAAGGTACACAAAATATGTATCTAGGTATGTACCTAGGTACTTCCAAACACTGTGTAGGAAATATAAGTAGACCTGCCAACTTGTCATTATTAAGTTCCTGACTCGGCCAAAATGTAAATGGACTTCTAAGAATAAACAAGTGCTGGATATTCCCAAAAATCACTAAAAATATGAAGGCACTGCCAACATGTTAATGGAAAAACTATACAATAGTTAAATAATATAATAAACCTCTCTTAGTTTTAAAGCTATCGAGCTGAACCTATGCACAGAGTCTTTTTTTACTGCACGGTCTTAATATGTCGAAACCGACTTGAACGGATGACTATATGTTATAGCTGCCATATGAACCATCGGCCGAAAAATTAGTCTTAGTGAGAAAAACTTTTATATTATCATAATTGTTGGTTAGCGACCTTTCTAATTATTAGAATGTAGATGTTAGCTGGCTCTAGGTCGAGAAGAAAAACTCAGTGTTTTTGGTTTGTTTCCGATATATTTCGAATGCGCCTCGGCATCCGTCTTCAGGGACACTACAAAAACAATTTACCAATTATCACATTACTTCAAAAAACATTTTTTACATACAATTTATAACACGTCTGTACCGCTTGACGTGGAGTTCAGTACTAAATTATTGCCTATTGAGTAGATGTCTGTATATGTGGGCGCAGTTTTCAGTGTCAGTTTTGTAGTTTAGTCTCTTGTCTGTTGGCGTGTCAATTATATGTAGCATTTCAAGAGTAAAGCGCTTCCTGTAATTGCTCTCTTGTTGTAAAATTGTTGTTCCTTCAAAATTCGGTGAATGTCCGCTCTCCATACAGTGGGTTGCTAGTGTGTTTCAACAGACACAACATACAAATAGCCCACAAACCCACAAACACAATGAAAAAAAAAAAAAATTTTTACAACAAGACGAAATCCAAAATAGAAAAAGCCGACAAAAGCGATGTTATATATAAAATACCATGCAATGGAGATTTAGAGAACAGGTGCAATAAACTTTACATTGGAACAACAAAGTCTAAACTTAAAACAAGGATTTCACAACATAAATCGGATTACAAGCTCCGACACCAAACGACAAATCAAAAAACAGCACTAGCAACCCACTGTATGGAGAGCGGACATTCACCGAATTTTGAAGGAACAACAATTTTACAACAAGAGAGCAATTACAGGAAGCGCTTTACTCTTGAAATGCTACATATAATTGACACGCCAACAGACAAGAGACTAAACTACAAAACTGACACTGAAAACTGCGCCCACATATACAGACATCTACTCAATAGGCAATAATTTAGTACTGAACTCCACGTCAAGCGGTACAGACGTGTTATAAATTGTATGTAAAAAATGTTTTTTGAAGTAATGTGATAATTGGTAAATTGTTTTTGTAGTGTCCCTGAAGACGGATGCCGAGGCGCATTCGAAATATATCGGAAACAAACCAAAAACACTGAGTTTTTCTTCTCGACCTAGAGCCAGCTAACATCTACATCCTTTTATATTATCAATATTAACGTCCCCAAACTCAGCCATTACTTATATTATTTGCTTTCACACAGATTTTCAAAGTTTGGTCAAAATCGGATGACTATATCTTATGGCTGCCATAGGAACCATCGGTCGGAAAATGGGTCTTAGTTAGAAAAATATATATTTTTTTTTTAATTTTGTCAGTGTTAAACTCAGCAATTGTTAATTTGATATGTTTTCAAAAAGATTCGCGAAATTTGGTGAAATTCGGATGACTATCTATCGGAAAATAGGTATTAGTTAGAAAAATTTGGATTTTATTACAAGCGTTCTTAAACTGTAACATTTCATAAACAGCGAAAACTTCGACAAAGACGAAATTAGCTTGGGCTTTTCGTTTTTATCTTGTAAGGGCCGTTTTCACATCTCCTACATAGAGCTATCTGCCAAAAGAACTAACAAATAACAGAGTAAATTGTTAGTTTATCTGACTCATATCTGGCAGCTATCTGGAAGATTAGAAATCGGCACTTAGGCCCAATTTCTCAAAAGTTGCGGTTAGGTACCGGCCGGTCAAATTTGCCGGCCGGAATTAACAGAGGTTAAGTCTTTTGGTTTTCTCAGCGAGACTTACCGGCAGGTTCACCCGATAGCGATTAATTGCTATCGCTGCAAAAGTGTGACCTGACACTGTAGACGAAACAGCTGTTTGTTTTGGCATTTTTTAATGCTATTGTTGTCGCTGGTTGTTATTTTTCAAAATAGTTCAATAAAATTGCATGCGATGATGAATCACTGTGAAACACCGAAAAGACCAAGAGCGAAGAGCTTTTCTGCGGCTGAGGAACATTCGCTTGTTGATTTTTAGAGTGAAACAAATCCATTTTTGGATGCGGAGACCTGGAAGCAGAAGGCCTGGGCTTGGCGATCAGTATGCCGCGATGCCGGAGTTCATCGCCCTTGGAAATACTTACGGAATAAGTACGAGAATTTAAAAAAACGATCGCAAAAATAATTCGCAATTAAGAAGCTGGAGACTTCTGGAACTGCGGCGGCTTTCCCAGCCCCGCTGGAGTCTTGTCTATTTCCAAAAAATTCGTGGCATGATCCTAAGCTCAGCCACAGGATTGGAAAATGTGGTTAAAAATTATGGTACGTTTTTATTTATGATATGTAAGCTTTAAAAATATTTAATTGGCTTCTTACATTTTAGCACAAATCAATCAGTCAGTGCCTGTTTGTGATGGCACGGATAGCACGGTTTGCCGAATGAAGTCTGACTCAACAGAAGTCGCCCGCAATGATAAGGAAGAAGCCACTTGCATAAGAGCGCAGCGCCACCATAAGTTTGCTCTCTGACAACAATCCGCGATTCCTGTTAACAATCCAAATCATAATAATAAATTGAATCACAACTGAAGTTAAGGTTTTACCTGTTACTTAGCGAAGATATTTGCTCTAATCCTAGCTAGATTTATTTGACATGCTGAGTTTGTTACCACCATGTTGGCCATTGTGGTAATACCGTTCCTGGTGCTGGCGGTGCACACGGATCAGCGGTTAGATCACAATCGGTATACCACATCGCATGAGGCAATTGGTGGTGCCATTGACCAGGTGGGTCCTTCGATTTTGCAGACGGCGGGCAGTAAGTTTACCTGCTTTGCTTTATGCCGGCGTGGCGCTCAAAACATATGCCATGAATGCGGCGGCTGCTATTCTGCTGAACAGAAAGTTCCATATTTCCGCTCCTGTGTCTTCTTGTCTTACCGCCTGAATCTTCCATTTCCATTATTTTCCAAATTTGTTTATTTATAAACATTTTGTTTTGGCAATTGACAAAGTAAACAATACAAATTTTGGGCACAGCTGTTTGTCGATCGACAAAAATATCGATAATTCTATCGAAACTTGCCGGCAGGTTAAAATTTGACCCCATCATGAGGCAGCGGTTAACTTTGCCGCTCGGTTCTCGCCAAAGACAGCATGAGACACGCGAATTCGGCCAACCTGCCGGTAAGTTTGACTAACCGGACATTGAGAAATTGGGCCTTAGTCAGTTAAAGAAAACACCGAAATGGGTAACCAAGTTTCTCAACGCGACTATTACCCTGTTTATACATACAAAAAATGTCATGTTAAATGCCCTTTCAAGTATGCAAGCTTTATTGCTGCCAACGAGCTTCTTGCAAAACCTCTAGGACATATCAAATATATTGCAAAGGTTATTAAATTTTAAACAAAATTTCATTCATTTCATTTCTAAAATCTCGTAAAAACTTTATATGAAACTTCCCTCTTGTAATTATTAAGTTTCTAACTCGAAGAACAAAGAGTAAATTCCAAAAAAAATTGTGAAAACGTGCTTACCATAGCTTAAAATTGTGCTGTCAACTCGATGATACTTGATAATTTAAAATCCAGACAAATCTTTGGAACTACCAACTTTTATTCAAAATAACTAGACGAAGGTTTAACAGTTTAGTTACATCTAAATATTAATCAAAAAAGCTGTAATAAAAGTAGTGCCCAGTTGTTTCATTTACCGATATTTTGCTCTTAAGATGGTTTGCTTACGCACCAGGTATAACTAACATTTTCACGCAATTCCTTTAGAAGATTTTAAGTATTTATTAACAAATTTCGTCTTTACATTTAGTTTCGATGCTGCCATCTTTACTTACAAAAATGGGATCAAGAATTTAATTAAAATTCAATCAAGAATACTCAAAGTCCCGTACTCACAACGACAGAAAATTCCTTTCGTCCCAGTATTTCATATAATTAGAAACACGTTGGCTTTGCTTTGATGCTCATGTTCTGTTAGAAAGTGTTTCTATTTATGTAAAATACTGTGACAAAAGCAATTTTCTGTCGTTCTGAGTACTAGCCTTTAATAAGGTTCGAAAGTCTTAAAAATTTTCATAAATATACATTGTTAAAAAACCTGGCAACTTGTGTTCATTTAAATATTTTATTTTAAAGCTTGTATACTAATCATCAAACATTAGTCAATCCATCTGAGGGCGTGCCAACTCTTCCAATAAAGTTTTTAAATTTAAAGCCAATTCACACTTTAATATTTGCATATAAACCAATTCTCAGTCACTGGGTGGCCCACACTCCAGCCCGATGCGTGTGTGTTCCATCATAAATTAGTTAGTACGCTGCGGCGCCCGGGTCTGCCCCAAATCCGACTTAATACGCTTCACTTAATTGTTTACAGCATTAATGCAAAAACCTCAGCCAATCCAATAAACAGCCCACCAGTCGACCCAAACCGGACAACACAACCCATCAATATTACATAACAACATAACACAACTGAACACAGGAGGCAAACCGAAATCGCGACACGTTTGTCAGTCGCCTGTGTGGTCCCAGACTCCGGCCACGCCTCAGCTCTGCTGCCGCCGCGTTGCATTGCGTTGTTCGGTGGCAAACATTAATCAGCGAATTATCAATGCAAATAATTTTCAACACGCCTGAATGCGATATCAATCAACGGACATCGCTTCCGCTGCAATGGCCGCCGACTGCTGGCTGCTGCTGGCGAAGGATACGCATCTCGGGCTGGGGCACTTAACACACAATTAAGTGCAAATAATTGCAAACGCTGCATATAAATGATTTGTTTAAGCTAACATGACGTGCCGTTGCGCGATGTTTGTTTCTGGGATAAATCACCCTGTCACATCTTCATTGGATGTGCAAGAAATTTGACAGTGGAACCGTTCAGATGGATTACATTTTATATATGGAGTAATGAATGCCAAAATATTTAAAAGCAAAAATATAATATTTATTGACAATTCATGTTATGTACCTTTTTTCAGTATTTACAAGTTAAATAAGAATGCTTGGACTGTAAAATGCTTGAAAGTTTCATTTGAAGATTTGAAGTTTTTTGATACAAGATCTATGTGTCTTGAAGAATGAACAATGTGATGGAAGAATGCTTAAAACAGGTTGTATTTTATTAATTCTACACACAAGCGAGAATAAACTTTTTGGGTATTTTTATACCCGGTACCAAAGGTACAAAATTTGTGCTAACAAAGTTTGTCTAACAAGCAGAAGGAAATATCTAGGAAAATTATACAAATTTATAAATGAATAAAATATAATATTAATATACATTCAAACGTATGCGTAATTTACATTACATACACATAGACCACAATACTTCCAGTCAGAGATATTAATTTGTATTATACTACAAATTCAATGTAAACACCTAACTGCGCAATGTATTGAACGTTTTATTTTTCATCTTATACATATACATATGCGCCAATCTAACTAACCCGGTGCATGCTACTGCAGAAACTTGTCAGCCGAATACAAACAGAAGTGTGTGCCACACACAGCGTTGCCAATTTAGCTATTTTTCCCCACAAGATATAGCTATTTTGTAAGCTCGAAAGCCGGAATCCATTCAGTTCTGAAATTCTAGCTAATTATTTGACATTGTGTAGCTATTTTACATTAATCTCTGTTAAGTCTTAGCATTTTTAAAAGTCGATATTTGGTGGGAAAAATAGCTAAATTGGCAACACTAGCCACGCGCCAAAAATTGTGCGCAAAGAAGAAACGAAACAGCAAGAGACAGAAAACACACAAGTCAAAACAATAAAAACGCGCATTTCATTTCGTTTGAGAAGTTTTGACTGAGAAGGTGTGAAGCAATGACGACAAATTTAATATACATACAATGTAAGCACTGATAAATCAGAATGTCACGAATGCAAACTAAATATGACCGACGGGCATGCAGCAAATTTAATGCGTCACCTTCAAAAGAAGACAAATGCAATTTTTGATCAAATCATTGTGAAAAAAAGTTCCAAGTGTGGCGAATAAACACCAATCGATGCTCAATTTTGTGAGTGAAAGACTGATTAAAGTGCATACGGGAAAGCATAAACAATCGGACTGAAGATTTATACACTAGCAATAAAGAAATTCCAATCCAGCGTCAATTATAATCTACGTTTTACAGTCTTACAAAGTATTTTTGAGTCAGGTGTATACCTATTGTATTGTAATTTTGTTTATATTGGGTAAAACGTGCAACGAACCGAGGTTCGAACCAAAACCAAAGCCCAAAAACCTCGAACCTAAAATTTCCGAACCTTAACCGTTGGTAAATTTTGGTTCGAACCAGCAAACCGAAGGTTCCGAACAATTTTTTGGGTTTGCAGTCCAAAAATATATTTTTGATCAGCATCTAAGGCAAGAATGAAGGAGCAGATATCAGATGTGGCCAACTGTGGTAACGATCAGATAAAGATGATTGTGGAGTTAAAGCAACTCAAAGTTCGTCATATTCACACACACACGCCTTAGAACCTGTATAATCAGAAGTGCTCCCTTTATTATCTCACTTTTGCGATTAATTATGTAGAAAGTCTCCAGCTGTACCAAGATATAGGCGTTTTTGAAGTTGACGCGAACGTGGAACTTAATGATTGTTAATATTTAAATAAGTATTTTTTAACTTAGATGGGAAATTCAAATAATGGGAATTAGCCTAAAATAGTCTGAAAGATAAAAATTAAAAAAATATATTTCTCACTTAAAATAAAAAAAGAGTATGTTCTACAGAGAAAACGCGGAACACAAAACTTTTCTCCTGATTCCCGAGAATCTTAAGTTCTTTTTACGTACATCTTTGGTGAAATTTCGAGGAAGCCTCAAAGTTCGGTTGATGTTGGATTAACCATGCTTTAAAAGGCTTTTTAAAAAGTACATTTTGGACCATTATCCCAGCCATGTTACTCTAACAGCCATGTTCCCATTTTCACTTTCGCAAAATTTTTGCAATTTAGAACCGCTTTTCGTATCAAAATTGGTCATAATATCGCTAAATTATTGCATAAGCGAAAATGGAACCATGTCTGTCAGATTTGTTTTTGATGCTTCTTTGGTTTTACATAGCCAAAATGGATTTTTGGTATTTTATTCCCCTTGTTTTGTGCCGTACAATTAGTAAAGATCAGGCTCTGAAAGTGCCTTTGTGATATTTTAGCACTTGTGAGGTCTCTGCGGGTGACTTCTTTCTCACTCGCACTGACTGCCTCCGCTCACGCTACATAAAAGCAAAAAAAACAGAATTTTTCATTTAGAAAAGTATACATTTTTTTACCGATCGACTAACAGTGTTCTAACAAGTCCCAACAGTGATTCGATCGTGATTCAAAATCCTTAAGAACTCCAAATGCCGGACAAAAATTGCCCTTACAAGAAAGTATGCCAAGTACGAATACGACAAAGATCAGAGATTGGTGGTGAAAGGACCGGATGGTCTCTCTGTGCGGACTTAGGTAACTTGTTGCAGGTCGTCTTGAATTGATTTTTATACACTTGAAAAGTGTATTATAATTTTGCCCAGGAGTTTGCAACGCATAGAAGGAATCATCTCCAACCATATAAGGCAAATATATTCTTGATCAGCATGACGAGCTGAGTCTATTGAGCTTTGTCTGTCCGACTGTCTGTTTCTACGCGAACTAGTCCCTCAGTTTTGAAGCTATCGAGCTGAAATTTTGCACAGAGCCTTCCTTTTACTACACGCTGCTAATATGTCGGAAACGACCGGATCGGATGACTTCTTCTTGTAGCTGCCATACAAATGTTCGTTCGGAAAATGGGTTTTAGTGAGAAAAACTTTTTTGTTTTCAATATTAGCGCTCTTAAACTCGGTCATTGTTAATATTACATGTTTCTAAGCTGATCTGCAAAGTTTGGTCAAAATCGCTAACCGTTGAAGCGAACTTTTTCAAGTGTATTTAAACTTCGGCATACGAAGTTAGCTTTCTCGTTATTAATATACTGCCAGTTGCTTAACAATTGAACCACGGTCCACGTCAATGCATTTCAGAGTTGTGATAAGCGGATAATAAATTTGATTTTCGTAGCGGAAACCCACGTATAACTGACCAAAAGGAGTATGGGAGAATCCTTGTAAGGTATGGGCTTCTATGGTCAAATATCTTTCCCCATCACTTACTCTCGCTCCCTCTCTCCCACTCTCTCTTCCCCGCTGTCTATTGGCGCGCTTAATTAGTATAATCCGCGTTGAAATTATTCAAGTGTGCATTGTGAATGTGTGTATAAGGAGTGAGGAGTGCGTGGTTTGGGGGGTTAGTTAAGCACATGGGTGTGCAGCAGGCATCATGATTATGATACGAGCCTGGCCCAAAGCTACACAAATTTAATGACAGCAATTAAGTGAAGCGCCAAAGTTTTCGCAAGAAGCACAAGCTAAAGTCTTATCAAGCTGGCTGCAGCGTAGCCGCACTCCCTTCCCGCATAATTGAATGCAATTAAAGCCATCTTAATGCGCATTTCATTGCAGAGATGTATGTGCACATGTCACAGTCATTAAATATGCAAATTACATACAGAAAAAAAAGACGAACGATTGAACGATATGGAAAACAATTTGGTCAAATTGAATTTATGAGGCACACAACCGAAATAAAAGAAATGTGTAAAGTGCACTTAAACATTGGTCAAACAGAAAGCAAGACGAAAGGATTGCTTCCTGCTGCTGCTGCTGCTTCTCCACCTTTTCCTCTGCGGTCACTCTCTATCTCTCTGTGTGTGTGTGTGGTGAAGTGATTCACTGTGAATGGCTGCTGGCGCCTGGCAAAGATGTTGGCGACGTTCGGTCTTTGGCTGAAACACCAGGAAGCCATAATGGACTTTTCATTCAAATTATTTTCGACCAAACAGAGGAGCAACAGTGCACCAAGAAGACAGTAAATTGCCCGAATTGATGTTCTATTTCCTGTTATGCTGCTCCCCTATTGAAGCACTTGGTCTCTCACATATTGTCTAGGCATAAAGCTGTGAAGGAGCTGTGCACTTGAACTGATCCTAGAACAACAGTTTGAGTGCCAAAAAAAAAAAAAGGTTAAGCATTTTGAAGAGGTGTCAAAAGTTCAACATTTGTTCTGAATCCAGAGCAGGAATCCCATTGGATGTGCTAAAGAGTACCACAACCAGATGGACTCTGAAAACAATGAATATTTAACAGTATTTGAAAATTTTAGCTAACTCGAACTCGGGGGCAATGGACTGAATACGATTGGAATGCCGTTTCAGCGCGTTGCGCCATTGCACGCGCGTGTGACAACACTTCTAAGATACTATTTGTATTTAATGGAACATGAGACCAATTGTAGTTCTCAAGTTGAAATTCTGTGCATAGTCTATATAAAGAAAACAGCTGAAAATTTGTGTTTAAATATGTTTATTTCTTTATTATGGGCGATTCAAAACGCGATATATGCGCTTTGATTGCTTACTATAGTCTACCAGTCCCGTCGATGTGTATATAAGGAAGATATGGTTACCGTTTAAAAAGTAGCCATATCGGGTTCCTTTACAAAAAAGTGCGTAAAGATTTTGTATGGGATTTTCTTAAGTGAGCACTTCACACCAAATAAATTACAAATCAAAATAAAAATTTCGTATGAACTGATCTTAATTCAGATTCCTTGAAGATTCACTCTCACAGCAGTTGGTGGAGAAAGACCAATGGTATAGACGGTTCCATGTAGAAATTGAACGGGTGTGGCAAGGTGGGAGAGCGTTCTTTTATTATTTCTTTTCATTATTTAAGCCAGATAAAACTATTACCTATTCACTTCCCAGTCGAACTTGACGGCACTTAATACTATTTTACTTATATAATACTATTCTTTCACCTTAAAAGTAGTTTTAGTTCGGGAGACGTTCTATATGCTTTTGTACAATGGTGAAACCAAGAGAGAACTGTTCTTTGAGAACGTATTTTGTCATCAGTTTTTTCATATTAACTTCGGGAAATGTCGCAAAAGTATTATAGTCAAATGTTCATGTTACTAACACGTAACATGTAAATAATTTTTGCTGACATCTGTAAAAAAAAATGTCAGAAAATTTTTCACACAAAAATTTTTCACACTCGTGGAAAAATTTTCAGATTTTTTTTGATTTGGTGTGTACGTGAGACGGTCGACGGTCGCGGGCCATAGGCGAAGTTTGTCACAAACGGGGGTGGATAGCCAAAAACTCTTTGTGAGAGCCATAAAAATGTGCGATCGGCGACGTTCGCAATGACCGGCTTCCAAACAATGTGCTGCCTGGAGATGCAAATATCCAGATTGATGCAAAACATTCGACCTTTAACTTTGTCAGCAATGGTGTCGCATGAGATGGAATATCCCTTTATATGAGGGTCATAAAAAATATGCGGTTCGCTGTTTTCGCAACGACCTGCTAGCAGGGTTTGTAAAGAGCGATTCCAAAAATTGAGAGTTTATTGGTGTGCAAAAATAAAGTGACGCATACCAGCTCTAACTTACTTCATAGACCGCGAACGGCTGACTTATTTCTGACAGAAGCGGTGTCGACTGAGCAATTCTTAAGTCTGCATATTCTCGGCGATGCTCTTGGCTCTAGTTAAATTAAAGTTAAAATTAAATAAAGTTGGGAATTTCAAAAGTAATTAAAAAGCATAAAAGTATGAGCAAAACTGTAGTGAGATACTCGTTGATCCACCTTCGAACCACTCTTTTCCCTTCAGACAATTTCATCTCCAAGCACTTGTCTACGTTAGTACAAACTTCTCCCCGCCTAACATATGCAAACAATGCAAATTTAACATAAAATTCTTTTCGCACTTTTTGCATCATTAATTGCAGAATTTATGACTAAAGAAACGACATTTTCTATGTAAATTTGCGCCTTTTATTGAGTTGTACGTACAGCAAGAAGCAAGCAGCATGAAGGCGACTTCGGCGTCGTCCTCTATAAAGGATGACAATGCCAATGGCATACATACATATGTTGGCTCGTGACTCCTGTGCATTGTTTGTTGTTTCAATTTCGTATAAACATGTAAATAATTTCCAGCTGATTGCACAAATTCGTTGCGGGCTTGATTTTTATTATTGCATAGCTCAAGGCAGGGGCGCAGCAGCAACATCAGTGGCAGCCGAAGCGTTGCATGCATAACGAATTTTCAATTGCTGATTTTCTGTTTGGACCCCCCCTTTTTTTCGGTGCGTGGTTCGCGCTTTTGTTTTCAATTTGCAATAAGTCTGTCAATTGGCGAATTAATAAAGTGGAAAATTTAACATAAACGGGACAGATTGAAAAAAGGCTGAAAGTTGATGGGGAAAATGGGAGTGTAGGGAAAATATATATATAGTGATGGGACATGTAAATAGACGGACGGAGTTAGGATTATGTATACAAAATCCATGAAATATTGTTTGATCGATCAAGTGGGTACAATTCAATGTTTTAATCTGATATTATATTAAAATGCTTTAGGAGTTTTTCTATAAATGATTGCAAAAGTTACTAAACTTCGCAACAAGAAGAACATGTAGTCTGGGATTAAGCTGCCGATCCTGTCATCAGCTTACTTGGCTTTATATTTCAGAGCCTTGTCAAAATAACTTTCAGAAATGCTTAAACACCCCGGCCCCCTTGCAATGACCCATATGGCAACAAAGGATGAGGCATAATCCGGAAATCGTCCACCAAAAAACTGTGCTTTGCGCCACCGGCAATTCGTTTTCCATTCGCCATTAAGCCCGACTGGATGATGATTTGATATACATCGGAGCCTAGCACCAAGTGGATCATTGCAGGAAGATGGAATTTGCCATCAGTTAGCCTACGGCGCTCTCGCTCAACGCTCGTATGGGGATTCGAACGAAAATTCTCCTTAGTCACCCACACTGCACAGAGGTTGCTGCCATAGGCCAAAAATCAAAAAATTAATGTTACAATTTTCAAACAGTAACTGCTTAAATTAACAACTAATTAATCAAGCTTCACAATGCCATAATTGTTTTGCTTTGGTTCTAAAGGAGCTTTGTTAAAATACCATAGAAAGTGTGACCATTTGTCCATTTGCCTTGTACAACCGCACTCAGCTCGCTGCAACATGCTAATTTTGTTTTATTAAAATTTTGCATAAAAACAATATTAATTCAAGTTGTGTAAAATGAAAATTGTACATAAAGGTATTGACTTAAGTTCTACAATTAAACTTAAAGATATTTCGTGTAAAATTTTGTAGTATCTTTTTGTGTTTGTTTTTGGTTCGAGTGTTAAATGTCTAGATAAAGTTCTAAGTGTTTTGCCCTCCTCTGCCCTCACTATTCTTTATAACATCTTGTTTCTTAATACGTTAAGATTAAAAAAATGTTTAGTTTAGCTGCAACTACTTGCAGCTGGTCTTGCAGTATTCCATAAAGTAATGCACGTTTTTTGATTTGTCAGTCCGTATACACGTAAGATCTGACAGATGGAAAGAGATGGAGATTCGACATGTATGGGACATAAACTTCTTATACTTGCAGGCAGATCAAGTTTATTTTAAAATTTTTGCCACACCCCCTCCCGCCCCCAGTTTAGTAGATAGATGGTTCGTACCTTTTAGGGATATTTAGTTATCAAGATTATTTATCGATTTGCGGAAGGAATGACAAAGATCGGATGAAAGATACTCAAGTTATGAGCAAAAGAATGTTCGCTGCTGCCGCAGCGAAGTGTTCGCGGCATGTCCAATCACGCCCATGTTGGCTTATTACATTTTTTACTCATCATAGACCTTTCAGTAGAATTTTTAGCCCGATATTTCTACAAGAAGTATTTATAGCCGCTCACTCCATATAAGCGCAACCACAGCGCAACCGGGATGGATTTCCCGGCAGACTCGGCAGCGGAAGGACTTTGTTCCTCGGGAACGGCTGCCGTCCAGTGCGTGTGGATTACGTGGGAGAAGTGTCATCGTAAATTTGTAGCTGGATAATAAAGCAAAACAGTAAAGCGGATGAGTACTTATAATGCAAATGACTAGCTTAAGGAGGAACCGAACTGTGTTCGGTTACTGTTGGTTATTGAAATTTTAAATTGGAGCAGTACGAATATCTACAACGCGAAATTTTTCATCGAAACCGGGATATACGGATTCCACACGGCCAAGGCGCCAACGATTGGAGGGGAGGTTATCTTCCTTGTCGATGACCATATAGTTGACCTGAAGATTACTGGTTGGATGTTGACACTTGTTGCATTTGTGCAGTTCCTTGAGGAATTCCTCTTTCCAACGTATGCAATATTGCTGATTGAGAGCCTTGAGACTCTTTTCTCCTTCTCTCTTTCTTCTTGGCTCGGATACGGAAAGCAATGAGGCGCCGATCAGAAATTTATTAATAAATAAATATATCTTTTCTGTTTTGTATTTATAAGGTCTTTGAATTAAAATTAAACTTTATTCAATTGCTTTTGTTAAAACTACATTTAGGGCCGATTTCTCTTCTTCCGAATATTTGCTGTGTCAGATAAGATCACAAATTACTCTGCTATTTGTTAGTTTATGTGACATATAGCTCTATGTAGAAGATGAGAAGTCGGCACCTAATATCACAAACGTTCATGCACATATACTTATTTCCCTGAGGTACAACCTACCTGTTTTATTATATGACGAATCAATGGGCGTGTTCAGCGGAATAATTGATCCCTGAGCAGGTATCAGAAAAGAATTATGCATCGAATAGTTTCTGCAGTTGGAGGGAGCAGTATCACTTTAAAGTAGCGTATTATTTCTTTGATACATGCTCCTGTATCATGATACCCCAAATTGGCTATTATTATACCGCATCACTCGAGTTCAGTAGGAATATTATTGCAAATATATAGTTGATCAGGAAGCCTTATTATGTAAATTTTTGGAAAATTAGTTACTCCATTAAATTTTATGATTTGAAGTTATAAAAACTGTCAACGAAAATGTTTCGCAAAAATTATGTAAATTTAGCTGACAAATTTTACGACCGATGAAAAAAAATACGAATAAGAAATTGCACAACAATTTTACGACTTTCTAATGAGCAAATTTGCAACTTTTGGCATAATTAGCCACAGTTTCGGGTGGGAGCTCGTAAAATTTTTTTTTTGGCGCGTGCAATGGCGAGCAAATTTTGCCAACATCTGTGCCAATGCTGCATGCCCACATCATAAATGTCGAACGCCCAGAAAAGTACATAAATATAATTTTAAAGTTAAATGAAATGATTAGTAACGGTTGAGTGAGAAATTTCCCTTTTTTTTTGTTTGCTGCAGGCGCGATAAAAATGTAATAAAATGTGAGGCAGGCCATAAAATCAGTTCGATTTTTGCAGGGTAGTTGAGTTGAGTGAGGAAGGTTGAAGCTAAACTAAACTTCTGTTTAATTCGACATAATTTATGCGTAGTCCGACAGTTAATCAAATTTCAAACTGTACAAAAATGCCTTTGGCCGTGCAATGTTCGTCAGAGAGCCCACAAAATCCGGAAAATGCAATCAAATCAGCTCCCGGTCGTCGGGGCCAATCTAATTCAATTTCAAAACAAAATCGTGTCATGCGCCCGGGCAGCATAACAAGAACGACAATAACGTGGACAACCTCAAAATAGAATGTCACGCGCTTCAAAGCCAAAATGAAATTCCCGCAGAGTGCAAAAAAACAGAAATAACTAAACACAAATGTGAAAAAAATCAACCAAACAACAGATGGCTTTTTTGGTCAGTTTTTGGTTTTAGCTGGAACCGGAACAGACGACCAGCAGGTGCCAAAACTGACGCCTGGTCAAATTGTCGGCCAAAACAGAACTGCAATGGCGGGGGAAGTGAAAAATGGAAGAAAACAAGCATTACTTTCAAACAGAAAATGGACTAGTAGATGGACTAACAAATACTCTGAAATGTATTTGTGGTCCCCCTCGAGCCGGACAATGAATCGAACCTTCGACACAAAACCGCTTTGGATACCAAAATCACATCCTGTTTGTAGAACTATAGCCGTTACCATACAGATTAAAAAAGCTGAAGTGTTGTTCAAATGAGATATCTTTTCATATGCTTCTCCTCTTCTTTGAAGGGTATATCCCACACATACAAAATGCCTGTGAAGTTCCCTCTCTTTAAGCTATGAGGAATGTTTTGGAATGGCCACAGGTTGGTCAGTCCGTTGGTATGCCACATGCGTGTGGCTGTGAAGATGGCTCCGCAACATGTTGCGGTAGCTGGTGGAAATGGCAGGAAATACAATAAAAAAAAGTTGTGAAAAATGGGAACAATGAAACAAACTCACAGAGAAGCTACGTAAATCTCACTCGTAACAAGAGCAGCATCTCAAACAACAATGAAATACGCAAAATATTGACATACCCAAGTGAAATGCACTCAAAACAGGCGACTCAATGCCAAATGCTACTTGGATGCCAGTTACAATTAAAACCCATCTCTGGAAGAGCGGGTGGCCCATGTAGTCCATGTAATGCACTGACAGCCGGCACTCGACAGCCTGCGACGCGTCATTTGGCCGCCCATTGTCCAGGTCCTGGCACAGCTGCAGCTTTGCTTGAATGGTTTGCCATGAATAAAGCATCTCTCTCTCTCTCTATCTGCGTGTATGCGTTGTTATTAATCCTACATGATTGGCAGCAACGAAATGGACAAAACTCTCTGGGCACAGGTGGATGCGGCCCATCGTCCTGTCCGCCTGCATATCGAAAGAGATGCCGACAAATTTGTTAATTTATTATGCCAAAGCGCGACGACACGGCCGAAGCGCCCTGGCCTGGGCATCATTTGGCACAAAAAGATGCTGCAAGGTAGACAAGGATGCAACAGTGTCCTGCTCATTTGGTTAGCTGCATGTCAAGTGGTTTTTCCACATTGTCCTTCCACTTTTGCTGCTACTCTCATTTCATTTTAAAACAAGAAGATGCTTAATGGGTGTAGCCGAAATTGAAATATCCTAAAGCCAATTTTTTTTAAAAGATTACTCTATTATTACACTCTTGGGTCTTATGTACGATTTGGTATGAACTTTATATCATAACATAATTATAAGCAATATAAGTGGTTTTAGAGTTAAGAACCAGTTTAAGGTGATTTTGTTTGGAAAGTCAACAAAGCGTATAGCAAAAACGAAATGTCCTTAGGCTAGGAATTCTTTTTAGACCCAAGGTTTCTTGATGAAATTTTCTTAGAATTTTCTGTAGATTTCGTTTTTGCTAACACCTGTTCCCAAAGTTATCCATAAATTTATATTTTTAAAAGCCATTCAAATCCTCAAAAAAAGCTACATTATTGAACCCATCCTATAACAATGTAGATCTTAAATAATCTTAAAAGTTGACAGCAGCGTTCAAAATCTGTTCCTACTGGAACAGGATTACTCTGAAAAAAACCGGTTAGACAGGCATGTTCTCAATTTCACTTCAACGGCAACTTTTCAAAATTAAAATTCATTCGTGTACCAAAACGCAACACCAAAACGAAAAAATTTGAGGTTTAGAAAAGTATTGATTGTTGGTCGATGGAATAAAAAGTAATTGCCAAAAAATAGCACTCTTACAGCTGCTAAATTTACTTAAAGTGAATTTTCCTTAACTATGTGATCAATTTAAAAATTGTATGAGAAATTTGATTTGCTTTTAAGTCTTTTATTGATTTATACAGAATTTGATTGTTCAATGAATACAGAATTTGGAAGTGCATCAAAAACGAAGAGAAAAACGGAAAAGTCAGCCTCTCTTGGACTTGTGGTTTCTCTCTTATGTATCTAGTGCAGGGCCGGTCAACCATAGTCACTGGGGCTGAAGTCACTCGAGTTCTGGCTGAAGCCATTCATCAGAGAGAGAGAGAGAAAGGTATATTTTTCTGTCCTGCCCTGATCTAGTGTCAATCTCGTTTGGAGCGCTGATTTGCAAAAAGTAAAAAGTAAGCAATTTCATTCGGCATTGAGAAACGAAACGAACCGAAGGAATTGCGTTCGATTTACTTTTCAAAAACTAGTGGAATTGAGAACAAGCCTGATAATGTACGACTTATGAGTAAGCTGGTATGCAGAACTGTTCTACTTACAACAGTGATCAAATTGAAAGGTGAATTTTCTTATATTTTCAAAATTATAATTTATTTATCTAAATAAATTTCATTCCCTTTAAAGTAATCTCCTTCCGCTGCAATACAGTTATGCCAACGAATTTTCCAGTTATCATGACAAAGGGCTCCTTCGGAAAGGCCTTCAGAGCCTTCTGCGATATTACTTTTATCATCTCAATCGAGTCAAATATGTATCCCCGAAGCGGTCTCTTGAGTTTACTGAAAAGCCAGAAGTCATACGGTGCCAATTTAGGTGAATAAGCAAGCACAGCTGTAACTAACAGTACGGCATCCACACACGAATTTGTTCGACGAACACATTTGTCAAACAAGAATTCAGTTGCACACTAACCAGGCGAATATTTCTCACGAACATCATTTGCTTGAAAATCTCAACGAGTAAACATGAAAATATGGCAGCGAAAACTAACACAATCATGGCCTAGATGGCGTTACAAATTAGCTTAAAGCATTATTTCATCATTTTGGGGGCATTCATTAAGTTCCAGTCACAATTTGTTGCTCATTTGGGCACGTGTTCACTCTACAAATATTTTTGACAAATGATGTTCGTGCACTTGTTCCCATCCATTGACGAACATGTTCGCACAAACACACGCAAGATAGAAACGTCCTATTCTCTGCGAACAAAAAGTCAAACACAAAAATCTGTCACGAACACCTCCACTAACGACGAATATTTCGTCGAGCACAACAAATTCGTCGAACATTAATGGAAAATGTTCTAGTCTCCACGTAGCAACATCTGGCCTCCCTCAAGGGAGTGTACTGGGTCCGTTGCTATTTACGCTATTCATTAATGACATCGGTTGCCTAATTAATTCGCATTATCTAATTTATGCTGACGATTTGAAAATTTTTAGATCTATCAAAAGCCTAAGTGATTCTGAAGCCCTTCAATGTTAATGTCTGAATTCTGTTCCCGACTGGTGCGCCCGGAATTTACTGCCTCTTAACTTTTCAAAGTGGTTTTATGTAACATTTGGAAAACGCGAGCTGACGATTCTAGCCTCGTATTCCATTGCTCATCACGCTTTGAGTCGTCAATATGAAGCCTTGGACTTTCTGCGCCTAGTTTTCTGCGCATCTAAATTAAATCCTCCCCAAAGCTTATTCAATGCTGGGCTTTGTAAAGCGCGATTCTAAACATTTTAATGATCCTTATACACGGCTAAGCCTGTACTCTGCCTTAGTGCGTTCTAGGATTGAATATGCTTCGCTCATCTGGAACCCTTCCGCTGCTGTTCATGTGAACAGGCTGGAGCGTCTGCAGAAACGATTCCTCAAATTTGCACTTGTCAATTTACATTTTTCAGAGCCTTTGCCACCGTATTTGAGTAGATGTCTCCTCATGCATATTTCTACCCTTGAGGATAGGAGGAGAATTGCATTCTTAATATTTTTTAGTGGCAATAGTCGGCAATATTAATTGTTCTACACTGCTTGGCAAAATTTTATTTAATGTTCCGCCCAGGTCTTTACGTGCCATGGTTCCATTTAGAGTAGGGACTCATAGGACCAACTATGCCTTTAATGATCCGATATCTCGAGCATTTCTTACATACAATAGGCTTCCAGTTGGCATGCGGTTCGATTTTATTAGCAACAATGTTACTGTTAAACAATTACTTAGGGACTTTTTCTTTTAGTTGAATTGTTACTGTTAATTTTAAATTTTATTGTAGTAGCTGTCCAGAAGCAGTTCCTTTTGTTTGCCCTTCGCAACTTGGGTTGGGACCCACAGTTGAGACTTCCTCCCTATATTTCCAGGCTTAAGCTTTTAGACTTACTTTCACTTGAGCATAGTTTAATGTTTCTAAACAAGCTTATAAAGGGTAATATTGACGCTGAGTACCTAGTCGGACGCGTGAACCTTAATGCCCCTTCACAATCTTGCACTTGCATAGTTTCTGGTTTTTCCAGGAAGTTCCTTCCGATCACCAACGCTGCGAGCAGAGGCGTAGCTGGTCATACCGACAAAATAAATTACCCCACCGGATCGGAAGGCGTTTCTTCTATTTACTCTTTTTGTTTTCCTTTCCTTGAAATTTGTAGAAAACCTCAAAATGCCAAGTGTGTAAGCTACCTAGCCCTAGGAAATTCTAGATATATTATTTATTTAATGATAGGTAGTAAAACCCTTGGGCTCGCACTAAACGACAAGATCAATCCATGTGAAGTCAAAAACTAAGCTTACTAAAAAATATTAGAGCCCATCGATGAAACCATTCAGAATAACTCAGATTGCTTTGATATTCATTAAGTAAAATAGCACAAATGACAGTCATTATATTATTTTGTTCAACCAGTTCGCGGATATCAGTAGTTTTTACTCTTCTATGCTTTCTAAATCCTGATTGACATGTGTTCTAGAGAGAGTTTCCTAGAATGACATTTATTTGAGTTGTCATTAGTTGATCAAATACTTTTGACCAAAAGGGCAAAATCGAAAGTGATCAAAATTTCTCACTAGTCTTAGGAATGGGTATTATCTTCGCAGTCTTCCATACAAAAGGGAAGGTCGAAGTAGTGAAAACTGTGTTCAAGATGTGGCAATTAGTTGGCCAGCAATATTTTTATAAACTTGGGGCATATATGGTCCCATAGCGTTTGACTGTAGGACATCACATACATGAACACATGCAAAACTAAAGCTAATACCACAACTGTTATACGAAGAATGGTTCAGGTACGGGGTTTCTGTTACTTCAAGTGATTGGATTAGGGTAAGTTTTTTGTCAAGGTCATTAACATTGACATTGATTTGCTTAGGTGGCTCTTGCTTGCCTATTCCTAGTCGACGGAACTCACTGCATTAAAGTTTAGAATTGTAATCGTATGAATGTAATGAACTGGCTTTGGGCCTCTGGATGAACTAGTCTGAAGCACTAATAACAATACCGAACTAGTGTTAATGGTTAAGAGGATGGTCACACTGCATGGATGATGCGAACTTGGGAGGCGTTAGTGGATTGTGGAGTAGTTGAAGAGGGACGCTGACCGAGACGGACGTGTGTGTATAAATAAACAGCGACCGTATTGATAATGTAAATAGTAATTATGTAAATAATTCGAAAATAAAGACCGGAAACCCCCGAATAGTCGGTGGTTCACAGTATATAGTACATTGCAAAATGTTTTTTAAAATTTTTTTGCAATTTGTATCTTTAGTACTACATGTTTTCGCAATGCCTTGTATTGCTCCTGAAAAGCAGATGTATTGTTCAAATAATACTCTACTTAAACAGTTCCACCTTTCCATTTTAAAGGGTATATTAGTGTCAGTGCAACACTTGTAGGGCCAGATTTCAGATTTGGTTTGTGGTTACACTGTGTCCTTTTTAATAAAGCATCAGAGCAGAGCAGCAAAATCCAGTTGCAGCCCAGTCGCCAGGATGCCTTGTCCACTTGATCATACAAATTAAGCCGCCGTGTTTGTTTGTTTGTTTGCTTGGTTGGTTGTCCAAGGGAGGAGGGACATGGACTCGATGGGATTCGTGGGATGCGTCCGTGTGACTTAAAAGTGAAATATTGCAATCAGTCAATGGATTTTTGCAATGGCGTCTGTGAGTAGGCTTCGATTTTAATTAAGGAATTAGGCGGAGGATGAAATGAGGCGACTATCGAAAAGCTCATTAGAGAGTGGAACAAGGAAAGGGTTTGGGAAAATGCAGAATGCACAAGTTAAGTCAGAATTAGTATATCGAACTATACTGTATATGTAAAAGAATGTTTGAATGTTCTTTAAGAAATGAACTGATTTTCTAGACATTTTCAAGATACAGTTATGGTTCTTAGCCCAAATTTTTGAAATGGTTTGAAATATAATAAGTCTGGTTTAGGGATGGTGCACAATCAATTCAAGCTATGAGTTAAGAATTTGGCGAGTACTTTGATAATGTTAAGTTAAAATTTTTCCTGGTTGAGGGCAGGTTTCGAAACAAACGGTACCGTTTCGAAATTCAGTGCCATATCCTACAAAATCTTTAAGCTATGAACTTGAAATTGGGTTGAAGGCAGGAAATTTAGAGAAAGAAGTTTTCGGAACTTTAAACCGGAACTTTAAGTGGTTCAATGTCATATCTCACAAATGATTTAAGCTATGAACTTGAAATGTGTCAAAAGTTTATTTAAGTTAGATACTTTTCAGACCTATAATTAGCTCCGGAACTATTTGATCTGGTTTAAAAGTGGACATTTCTTAAGATATATTTAATTTTGATGTGTATCCCAGACATTTTTGAAAAAGACTTTAAAACTGTTTGAATCAGTTTAAAAAGGATTTGGAACTATTTGCCAAAAATTATTCGATTTTGGTGTGTAATGTGGTAATTTGTAAATAAACAGTTTTCCATTTCTAAACCAGTTCTTTCTAAACTGTCTCATCAGGGTATCGAAATAATGTTTTAAAGAACTATACCAAACTAAATTTAAGAACCCAAGCTACCTAATAATATTTCAAACTTAGTCTTGTAGCCACACAACTAACTGACAATATAGTCTAATTACCTTTGATTAAACACTGGTCAAATGTATCATCAATAGCCAAGCCATTGAAAAACACCTAAGGGACACACAAGTGGCCCAAACATTTGTACAAAATTTCCAACGTTTAATAATCAAACTGGGAGCCAAAATGGGGAGCAGGTGGGAAGGGACCAGAGACAACGACAGCAACAGAAATTACACAAATGCTGAAGCGAACGGAATGAGTAGCCAGTAAGAGGGAAAAGGCGGAGGAGGATGGGATGTGTGTGTGTGTGTGTGTGTGGTTGGCACACCCAAAGTGGCATTAGAGATTTATCAAGTGTAGCGTGACGTGGCATGGACTAGGTACTGGCACACAGGATACCCCCACACACACACACACACACACATTGCATTACGTGTAGCGTAACAAATGTACAAAAACACGTAAACTCCCTGAACGTGGGGGGAGGAAAAGAGATGCCAACTGCAGGCAAGTGGAAATGGAGCTGGACACTTTTGACTATTAAGCAGCAGCCGGACATGGACACAGCTCTCAAGCTGCTTGTTTTTCCTTACTGGGGCTATTCGATGACAATCAATGGTTTTTGGTCTGCTGCACACAACCCGTAGTAGCTACTTTTGGGTCCTCAAAATGTATGCATGAGCATGTGTGTGTGTGTGTGTGCCAGTGCATGTGTCTGCGCCACGCTTCATAAAGGATTCAAATTCGTTGCGTTGGCGTTGAGTGCATGGAGAGTGCCGCTTGGTCTAATTCCAAATAAATGAAGTGAATAGACAAACAATGTGGTTGAGGTTGAGAGGCGAACTTTTCCATTTTCCACTCTTAATTTGACCAACGGCAGCAGCAGCAGGAACTGTCGTCGGTGTTTGGCATAAATGCATTCCGAGAGCTTTTGGCAAAGCAAAATTAATTAACTGACAAACTTTTGGTTTGAAATGCCTTTGCAATGTATGTTGCCTTTGCCTTTGCCTAAGCCATCGTTCGCCGTAATTAACAAGTCAAGCTACCAGACAAAGTTGCGAGAAAAAAAATAATTAATAACTGCATATGAAAGAAAAAATCAATCACAATATTGTGAGGAGGTTTTTTTGAATACTCTTTATACACTCGAAAAGGTATATGGATTTTGTTTAGAAGTTTGCAGTGCCTGAAAATGCACTGTTTGGTGCGATTTGTGGTCTGGCGTCATTATTGAAGCGTACTTTTTCCAAAATAATGAAAATTACAGCGCTACAGTCAATGGAGCCAAGTGCCGTACAATGATTACACTCAGAGAAAATATAGACAATTTCATACTTGATCCAAGTGCGAAATTCTTGATCGAAGAATGAATTTTTGATCCCGACATTCTTGATTCAAGAGTTTCAGTACTTGATCCAAGTAAGAATATTCTCAAAATAAAAGTCTTAACAAAATATATTTGAAAGGAAGGGGAGTGGGAGGGAGAGACACGACTGACCCTTAGCTCACTCGACTTTCGGGCATTGGCGGGACCTGGCGACTGAATCATAGTTAAGAATGTAAGCAGTTGACAGTTTGCCAATAAGCGAGCAACAAGGGCCATGGTCAAGTCGACAAGAAATTCGCTTAGAAAACGTCCGGGTCATGGATCAAGTGGTAGTTTTTTATTTTTATTTAATGTTTTTTTATATTTATTTGAGGTGTTTTTAACATTGTCTTTATTTTATACAATCCTTTAATCGATTACTTTTTCACACTCGAAATGTTCAACATTAAATTAATTAACGGCCGACCGCTCACCTCTGACAACGGCAATATTTTGCCGTCCGTACGCATGCGCTTTTCTCTCAGTAGTTTCTGCACTCACCCCTCTCCCATGAATAACGAAACTGTCAGATCTGTGTTCAATGCAATTCTCTCAAAGTTAGCTTGCCCTCTCCTCTCCGATTCTTCTCTTCACTTCCCTTGCCCATAAAAATTCAATTAAGAACGAATTTAGCTCGATTTCAATAGCGAAATTTTTGAAAATTTAAGAACGAATAGATTTTTGTTCAAAAGTTCGTACTCAAATTATTCGTTCTACTTTTTTCTTAGTGTACCGACTTTTTTTTTGCCCAAAAAGGAAGAATTGAACTTGGTTGACATGTGGTTTCAACAAGACGGTGCCACATGCCACACAGCACGCGAAACTATGGACGAATTGAGAGGCTGACTTAGTGAGAATTAATCTCACGTTTTGGTCCACTCCATTGGCCGTCAAGATCATGTGATTTGACCTTACTAGACTATTTTTTGTGGGGAAGCGAACCTTAAGCGAAGCTGCGAGCAACATTTACATGAGATAATCTTTAAAAAGTAAATGGCAGACATTGATGCATCGCTCCAAATAAATATTTCATTTTGCATTTCAAATTTTTAGTTTTTTTAATTTTTTTAAAGTTTTTTAAATTTTCCTTCTAACCTTTATTATAATATCCATTTTTCATATACTTTAGATGTGTTGAAAATTATCAGCTATTTCATTTCCATGTTCCTTTTGTTGTGCATGAATACCACTAATATGGCAAAAGCATTTTATATACATGGAGGCGTTAGCCCATTTTGTGGTATGACAAAATATCGCTGTTTCCGTTTTACCGACTCTTCCTTCTCTTGTATTGTGTGTGTGTGTCAAGAAGTTGTGCTCCGAAAAGAATATTAAATATAAAATAAATATAAATTTAAAGCGACTTGTTATTGGGATGCTGTTGTGAAATACATTAGTGGAAGTTGCTGCTATTTGGATAAAGACGATTGATTGTTGCTGCTGCTGATTCTATTGTGGCCTGCCATCTGCTGAGACGAAGCCTCTTGAGACTCCTCTGGTTTCTAAGAATTTTTATACCCGTTACTCGTAGAGTAAAAGGGTATACTAAAGTCGTGCAAATGTATGTAACAGCCAGAAGGAATCATTTCCGACCATATAAAGTATATATATTCTTGATCAGCATCAACAGCCGATTCGATATAGCCATGTCCGTCTGTCCGTCTGTCCGTCTGTCCGTCCGTCCGTCCGTCTGTATGAACACCTAGATCTCAGAGACTAGAAGAGCTAGAGCAACCAAATTTGAAATGTAGACTCCTATTGTCTGCACGCAGATCAAGTTTATTTTCAATTTTTGCCACGCCCCCTCACGCCCCCGCAATTTGGAAAAAACCTCATATCTCCTACAGTTTTGATGATAGATGGTTCGTACTTTCTAGAGATATCTAGTACTCAAAAATAATTATCGATTTGCTGAAGGAATGATAAAGATCGGATGAACGATACTCAAGTTATGAGCAAAAAACGATCAGTTAACACCCACCACCCACCCCACCCATAACCTAAGCATTGCGTTCAGCAGCAATCTTAGTGAGAGAGAGAGAGAGAGAGAGAGAGAGAGAGAGACTTAGAGAGCGCACTGTGTTGTGCGGATAATAAATAGCCGAGTTAAAAAATGTTGCATACTTTTCGGCTGACCCACCTCAGGCATACAGGAAGGCTATTAAACATTTGTTTCCATGAGTAACGGGTATATCGAAGTCGGTTAGAGCCGACTTTAACTTACGCTCTCGTTATAAGATGATTTTCAGCTCCATTGGATGAAAGTCTAAGATCTATTTAAGATTAAATTGGATATTATTAATATTCTTTTTGCGTTGTTGAAACTATTCAGTCCAAATGGATAGCAAAATCATCCAAAGGATCATTAACAAATATCCTATTTTTTCTGGGCTCATAGTTAGGAAAACCTGCACAGAGAAAACAAAACGTCAATACTAAACGGAACGTATTTCGCCTTAATAAATTTCACACGCTAAATTTTGATTGCAGGAAGTTACACGTGGCATGCAGAAAAACTGCTTGCAACATGTAGAAATAAAAAGGTAAACGCCGCCTGTAAAAAAGTTAAATGCTGCGTGGGCAAAGGCAAAGTCAACACAATAATTAGAAAATCAGCTTATTTCCAAATAACTTCTACATTTTTTATGCAGCAATCTGAATACCACATAAACGCGTTATGTTTTCTACATTAATGCTGAGTTTACGTTGGGGCACAGTGCGGCACATTTCAGGGTCACAGTGGCACAGCGCAATGTGAACGGCCAATGCCTTGGCACAGAAATCGTGTGTCACAGGAACGAGTACTTTTCAATGTGAACACAAGTACTCATTTGGCATCGCAGTGGTTCTGTGACCACAATTAATTGAACAGCTGATCCAATGAGTTAGCTCAAAATTAGCTCATTTGAACAATTTTGATTGTGCCAAGCAAATCGCGCATGTTGGTTTTCCTGTCACATTGCGACCCACTCTGGCCGCTTCTTGCTTGCCTTTAATGCAGTCTGCAAAAATATCAATAAAAATTAAATTACATGCGGGCTGCATTTGTATTGAATTGCAAACTCACACGAAATGTGTTTTGCAAACTGTACCACTTGTCGACAGCGTCTTCCTTGGTGACGCCAAATTGATCGGCAACTAGACTCCTTGGCATCACGATTTTTATAATTGACGCTGGTCATGTTCCAGAGGCATTCCGACTCCTCAACGGCTTTAATAAGCTTAGGGATCATATCGGCATTCCACTACATGGCCACACGGCGGTCGCGAATATTATTTTCGATCGCCTTTTTGGATTGTTGTTATTGTATTGTGGATCTGGCTCAGTGCTCATGAACTCGTTCAATGCTCACTTTTTTGCGCAATGTGAGCAATGTGACCTCTGTGACGACAACAAGATGCGTTCACATCAAAAGTACTCATTTGGCTCGTCACAGCGCTGTGCCCAGCAATTTCTGTGCCGCCAATGTGAACACTTTTGACTTCTGAGAACTTTGGGCACAGAGGGTCACAGACGTCATGGGCACAGTGTGACGCTATGTAAACCTAGCATAACTTTTGGATATTGAAGTCCTACATGTATGTAGCTTTTCCAAATGCCGCGTTTACTTTACTTATTTCTACATTTGACATGTAGTTTTTCGACATGCCGCATGTAGATATGAGAAACGTAAGCGCGGCATGTAGAAAAGCAACATCCCACATGTTGAAATGAGAGAATTAAATGCGGCGTGTAAAAAAACTGCACTAACGTGCAGAATTCCTAAATTTTTCATGCAGATTTTGAATACTTTTTTCTCAGTGGGAGTTCTATTTTCTAACATTGCGACCGTATTTCGGTTTAGTCAACAGCTTTGGTCAGAATTTCAGATTTCTGACTTCCTGGGCTTAGGAAATTCTAAAAAGTTTTTCATATTAAAAGCTGCTCGAGGAAATATTTTGAGTTCAATTTTCGTGAATTAAAATCCAATTTCCAATCCCATATTAATTGGCAAAGAGTATCCCAAAGTCATTTTCAGCCCTTCCAGCAAGTGTCCCCTTCTGTGCTGCAGTCAAAGGGACTTAATCAAGCGCTGCATTTTTTTTTTTTTTTTTTTGCATTTCCTTTCAATTTCAGCCGCCCAAAGCTGTTAATCATAAGGCGCTTGTTGCAGGTGGTCAGATGGAGTAGGGGCAGGAAGAATGATTGGTTAGACTATGTCGCTGATTGGTCCATACAAAAGGGTTTTTTGAACAAAAGGCACGCCAAATCAGAGAGTTCTGGCAAACAAACATTGCATAAAATCCCATTTAATGCCCTTTTTCTGCTTAAGTCGAAGGCTGCACATTGTCTAATGCTCGCATGAGCACGCCACATGTGTCTACCCAATGCTGCTGCAACACCCACCCGAAATCCTTGACTGCAGTTTTCTCTGCCATTCTAATGGAATTTTCCTCATGACTTAATTCAAACAATAAATGCGCTCAATTGAATGCAATTTTCATTCGCCTGGCGTTTTTCTAAAAACGAAGCAAAAACAAAAAAAAAAGCCAGGATATTCTGCGGTTCCTCACCACACACACACACACTGATAAAGCCACTTGAGAGTGCAGCATGGGGCATTCTGATGACGTTGGCAATTTTTTGCCGTTCGCTTTTGTGTTCTTTCCGTTTGCTTTGCTCTCTTAATAAAACGTATACAATTTGTTAATTTGTACAGGATCAAACATGAAAGTCGCCTCCTGCACATCCTGGTAATTAGTCGTCCTGCTTGTCGTCGTCTGCTAAGCTAAAAGCTAATTAGATTTTCGGTTTTTTTTCGTGTTTGCCAAAGATTTAATTAAATGCATTCAGCGAAGGAGAAACGGGTTGGAACAAAATTAATGCATTAATTAAATTAAAATCCACTTAGAAGCTCATTAAATGCAAATCTGGCAAAAAATCACACAATTCTAACCGCAAAAACGCATTAAATGATTTGCACAAAAAAACCTGCGAAAACCCCAAATCAAAACAAAAGGACCGAACAAACCCAACAATGGAAACCAAAAACCGCATGTTAATTAAAAATCAAACTAATTTCCTAATTGCAAAGCTCGCCACCAATCATTAAGCACACAAACAAAAAAAAACAACAAAAAATGTAAAAATAATGGCGCAAAGCGTAGCGAATTCCTTTGATTTATTTCCACCGGGCTAAAACAAGACCATTTGACCAATTGTCACACGATTAAACAGACAAATTTGAAAATAATTTTTCATTAAATGCAATGCAAATCAAATGGGAAGCCAATGTGGCATATGGCTGGACACGAGTGGGGAAAACCAGAATGGGTGGCGAATTTGGGCAGGAGTGTGGGCTGGTGACAGTGCATTAATCCCGTTACATGTCCGTGTTGGTGTACGTATATACATACATATATATTTAAATGCCAATATTTGTGCTGTGGTATATAGCCCTTTTTTTAATATGGCGAAAAAACTTAGGGTATTAGGGGTATGATGTACACTTTAATATGAAATTGACACACATTTTAGAGTCGCTGTCAAGAAAGATTTTACATCACGAAATATTTTAGTTCCAGCAAGAGATCCTAAAAATGGTCAAAGATTCACACCACGATCACGTCTATTAATCTCCAGCATTAGCTTAAATTTTATTTAAAAACATAAACTTTATTTAATATATTAATTCAACACTTAAAAAAATTGACAATTTCATAGTTGGATTAAGAATTTTCGATAAAAATTTTTATTGCAAGAATTCCTACCGCTAAACTCTCCAACTTGGCTTGCTCTGTTCGCTTAGCTACTTCTCGTAACTTGCCGGCTATAAAAATCAAATTAAGAACAATTTTAGCTCTACTTCAAGCACAAAATTCCTAACAATTCAAGAACGAACAAATTTTATTCAAGAGCGTTCGTATACAAATTGGTCATTATACAGTTTATTGGAATACAATAATACAGTTCACCAAATATTGGGTCCAGGTTCGACGGAGGTTCCTCCACACGTAGCACGTCAAGTTTTTAAGAAATCAATGGTTATAGTTAAAAGCGACAAAAAATTCAATTTTCAGAGAACCTTGAAAACCTTTATCGAACGGCATCAATTTTTTTCCCCTGCCCACCGGGACCCATTTTTGGTTGAGCTGTAATTTATAAGTTATTTACTAGCTATGATGTAAAATCTGATTAACTAATACAAGAAAAATTTGTACCAGTCTTTAAGGATTTTATCCTTCACTGAAAGCATTGATTGGAAGTCATTTATTAAACCAAACCTTTTAAGAAAAATATTTAGATTGAGGTTTGAGAGATCGTTAGTATAAAACCGGGGTGCCCACGCCCATGTCGCAAGCCGCTCATTCGTTGTTGTGTTTTTTTCCGCAAAGTAATAGCTTTCGCGTAAAGCCTTTACGCATGCCTTATGGCTACGGAGAGCAACAAGAAGTTCATAGGCGTTCTCTTTTCTTATTTCCGAGCGAAGGTTTCGTTGTTGGCGCATGTGGACCTGCAACAATAACTTCATATGTGACTCTCTTCTCTCTCTCTCCTATGAGAGATGTAAATGTAAAATCCAGGAGGGCCAAGCTTCTCTCAATCTCTTGGCGTGTGTGTTAATAATTTTTCGCACAAGAGAAAGGGACCTACAGTTTAACGCCGAATCCGAACGGCAATTAGACAATTTTTGCTTTTTCATGGCTAGTTACTTCACAGCTGGCGCCAGTAGCTGGTGAACCCACAACCTCCACCAGCAGCTACACATACAACTGGTACGTCACACCCGGCGACACTCTCTCCTATGTCTCTTGGTGTATATGCGTCATCAACGTAGGCTAGTGCAAGATATAATAAACAAGGTAGCCGCACTCGCTCTCTCACAACTTCCTATAAATACAACCCAGCGACGCAAATTGCCATTACAAAATCGATTACTCCTAGATTGCTTTGCCATCAGTATGAAGGAAATAATCCCATACAAACTGCTTTACTTTGCAGTATGCATGGCCGCTTTGTACACGGGGTGCGTACAGCCTGCATTACTAACAATAAAACAAGTATGCCAGAGCCGAACTGCCATCGGATTCTCATTATGAATGCGTATATTTTTATACCCTTGCAAAGAGTACTATAATTTTGCCCAGAAGTTTGTAACGCATAGAAATATTCATTTCCGACCCCATAAACTATATATATTCTTGATCAGGGCGATGAGCTGAGTCGATTGAGCTTTGTCCGTCCGTCTGTCCGTCTGTTTCTACGCAAACTAGTCTCTCAGTTTTAAAGCTATGGACCTGAAATTTTGCACAGAGTCTTCTTTTTACTGCACGCTACTAATATGTCGGAACCAACCGGATCGGATGACTATATCTTATAGCTGCCATAGGAACCATCGGTCGGAAAATGGATCTTAGTAAGAAAAACTTTTTTCTCCGCGATTGTTAATTTGATATGTTTTCAAGAAGATTTGCGAAATTTGGTCGAAATCAGATGTTTATCTGTCGGAAAATGGGTTTTAGTTAACATTTTTTTTAGAGTTTTATGGAAGCGTTCTTAAACTGACATTTCAAAAACAGCATTTGCAAGGGTATAAAAACTTGGGCACAGACGAAGTTAGCTTGGCCTTCTCGTTTTTAAATTGTAATGCGAAATGTTCGCAGTCCCTTTACAATTCAACACACAATTGATGAATCGTATACTCGGCCGTAAAGCACTTGTAATACGATTCAATTTACTAAAGATGGAAAAGTGTACGGGTGGGTAAAGATGTGGTGGGTGGATGATAGAGAAGTATATGGGTCGGTAATGCACGTGCATTACAGCCTATATGAGTGGGTAATGACGTAGTAATGCAGTGGTTTTTATATTAGTTTATTTTAAATGATTTTTTTTGATAAATAAAATGAATGCTTTTACAAAGCTTTACATTGACCAGGCTACAAATGGGAAATATGTCGTCATTAGGGGGCATGTCCTTTTTCGTCAGCTTTTTAAGGATGGCCAATATATCAGTTTAGCATTTTTTCAATATTTGGTTGGCTCTGCATAATCGTGTTTTGAGCCTCCGTCGCTATGCGAGTTTGATTTCCCGACAATTATGAGTATGTAGTCACTGCACGAAAAGTCTGAAACAAAACTAAGAAGCAGAACAAAAAAAAATTCGTCCGCGGAGATACGTCGCTTACAAGGATTGTTTACAGACTGACATTTAAGAAGTAAGCAAAGAGAGCGAGTGCGACTACCTTGTTGTGTCTTGGGCTAGCGATTGGCACGCCTTGCATGACCGAAAGCATTTCGCTATTAACGCCGACACGCCAAACGCTCGCCCACACACAAACAAAAATCGGGTTTCTCTTTCTATTTCTTGTGGTTGTTGTTGCTTACGATATATTTTCTTAATTTTTATTGGTATACACGCGCGCGTATGCTGATTCTGGGCACCCCTGGTCTAGAAGGTTCGGTTCATAATCTTGTTCAAAGTACCCAAAATTCCCGAATTGAACAGGCACTCCGATTATCATTTCCAAGTCGATTTTCGCCCTTGCTTTATAACAAGTTGCAGTTTAGACACCTAAATACGCGGTTTGCTCAAGAAGATTCGCGAATTTGGCAGTTTCTGTGGACTACTTATATTCGATTTTCGAATTTTCATGGCGTTACGTTGGTACCCATATCAATCACTTGTGCTGACAAGGACGGCTATTTTGCTCTTCTTCGATTTTTGCCTATTCCAAAAAATGAATCAAAGTATCTATGCTCAAGCTTGAACATGAGACTCGACGACGATACTCACGTAGGATTAAAATTTCATAATTAGATATGATAATTTAATCCATAAACATGCCTTCTTTTAACAAAAAATTTAAATATTGCACTTGAAACCACCCTTGAAGAGGATCAGAGGTGAAAACCACTTAAAAACGTTGTGTGTGGACCAGCGCAATTTATTTACATACACGATGTGTCTTACAAACACATCGATAGATAAGTTAGAGAGCGAGAGAGATATGAGAAATTTAGCATAAAAGCAATATCACTCGCAAGAGTGATTCAGTACAAATCTAAAAATACAACTGTGCTCATCAAAAGTGTATAATTCTTTCTATCTGCATAAAATTTTGTGTGAAAAACAAAATTTAGGGCCTATTTTCAAAACGCACGAAAAAAAATTTTTATGTCAAACTTCACATGAAGTTTGAAATATATATATCAAATTTCAATGTATGAAGCATTGTGTCGAAATAAATTTTTAGGTCATCTGGAATCCAGCCTTAAAGGCGTCGAAGCATTCCGAATGTTGGCTGACATATGATGAAGCTCAATGGAAGCTGCCGCATGAGCCGAGACCGATAAAAGCGCGTCAAGCTCAGACGAAAGTAAAGGTTTTGTTTCCTGTTTGATTATTGCAAGAAACGCTGGCATAAATGAAGTATTTCCAAGATTGGTTGTTTTGAAGGGGACAAAATAGATATTTATGAATAAGTAAATACCTTTTGAAAAATCACAAAATTCAATATACTTTTTAAGCAAATCTTGTCTACATAAATAAAATTTATTTGTCAAACAACAACAGCCACTTTAAAGAGAATGAGAAAATCCGCTTATTGTGGTGTAGTATGTGACATGTACAAAGAAATGTACAGCTAGGGCAGAGGCTTTGGGCACCTCTGCTTAATAATCTTGTTAATTATCAATAAAAAGTTGTACCTTCCTGATAAATAGCTCAAATTTAACTACAGTTTTTAGCAATAATTTACAAATAAGCAAAGTACATAAATACCTTTCTCAAGCAAACAATTTTGTACGGTGGGTCCTGCTGAAAGATGACGACACGAACAGGTAAGAAGCGATACATATTCTAAAAATTGAATAACCGCCTTAACAAGCTTCTTTTCTTTCCGCCCGCAACTGAAAAAACCAACATGAAATTCCAAATTTTGTGTATGAGATGTGGCAACTAAGTAATCATGTTTTTTGATGTAAGTCAATTATTTTATTATTGCACCCAACATTAAAAAATCTTTAGCCTTAAAGTAAATCAATTAAAGATTGAAAATGCCTTCTTAAGAATTGTATTTTAATTAACATTAGAATCTAAAAATTGCTTTCCGATGGAAGTTCTACATAAATTGTGTTTAGCCTCTGTGCTGAACAGTTACAAAAAAAAAAATGAAAGTTCTGATATCAAAAACAAATTGAAATATTTTCCAAAATTTTTTTGGGCTTTAATATAGCACAGGTCTAATTTGATATATTGAGCATATTTTGTAGTCCAATAAATTGTATTCATAAATTTAGTAAATAAAATTCTTAACTCAAAAATTCTTAAAATTGTTTAAAAGATTTAGTACATACTTTAGTTTACACATTGTGTCAATTTTAATAACAAATAAAATGTACTACTTTCTTAACAATTGAATTCCAGCTCCAACCAACTACTGAGCATCATTCAGTCTACACTTCATTGACCCTTTTTGTTCCTTTTGCGCTTAATTAAAATCCGCAGCAATATGTTCTCCAACCGCGTGCGCTAAAAAGTATGCAACACAAAAAGCAAATTTGCATATCACAAGCTGATGCCACACACACACACACACACACACACGCACACAGCAGCAGCAACAAAAAATACCCCATAGCCCTAGCCCAAGATATGGAATTCAAACACAAACACAACACATTTCGACTCAATAAATTTCAATTTATTTGCGTAAATCATTTATTTTGCGTAATTTTCAGCTTAATTTCATGCATCTAAAAAAAGGAAGAGCTGGAGGAGGAAGAGGCGGGGGTTTTTTTCTGTGGGCTTAGTGAAACCCTCATAAATCAATTAGGACTATGTGCCAGATTTTGGCAGCCAATTTTTGGTTTTGCGGCTTATACGCTTGGTTTTTTGTTGTTTAAAAATTATTTTGACATTTTGTGGTCGAGAATTTGGGGCTTTGCTCAGGTGTTATTAGCGAAATGTATTGTGAAATGCATGTCCTTCTGTGTTTATATGATTAATTGCTTGTATGAAGCTGATTTATTGAGCACTCACTTGAGGGATAAGCCAGTTGAGACTGGTGCATATGGCAAGGGTAAGTTCAGGCAATTAGAATAATGAAAGGAAGAAAGGGTTTGATTTGTTGTATGTGGGGAATTTAGAAACTGTTTTTTTGGTTATTTACAGTCCTTTTTGATTCTATATAGAGATCTGGTTTCAAGAAGGTTTTGAGAATTTAATGGGCTGAAATCAAGCACACTCAGAGAAAAAATAGAGAATTTCGCTCTTGAATCAAGAGCATTCGTTCTCAAAAGTTCGGTGAGAGTGAAAATTTTTGATCCAAGAGCGAAATTCTTGATTCAAGAGTGAATTTTTGATCCCAACATTCCTGATTCAAGAGTTTCAGCTCTTTATCCAAGTATGAATAATTATTGATTCAAGAGTTTCAGTACTTGATCCAAGAACGAATAGTTCTCAAAATAAAAAAATTCAAAAGAATATTTGGGGTGGGGGGTGTGGTAGATACACTACCGACCTGACCCGACCGACGTTGTCCGTCTCCCTCCCCCCTCCCCACTCACCATTATCAACCAATCCAACCCCAACCACCACCCACCAAACTTTGTTTTAAACTGTGATTGATTTTGAGACAACCCCACATAGATTTTTTTTTTTTTTGCTTACTTTTCTGGGACTTGAACACGGTACCTTGAAAGACTGAAACATACACCAGGCGACGGGCAGCTTTACAAGCTCAGCTAACTTCCCTAAGCTAGAAGACGCGACGAAATCACACTTATAAATAAACGCAAATGCCTTTCGTCGCACAACAACAAACTGCGCATGCGCTCTCACTCTTTGCGCTCTCATTCTCTCATCGACCAACTGCGCATGCGCCCTCACTCTCTGCGAGAGCGACTCCAACGCTACTCTCTCAAAGTTAAGTTGCCCTCACCCCCCTTGCCTATAAAAAACAAAATTGAGAACGTTTAGAACGAATTTATCTCGATTCCAAGAGCGAAATTCTTGAAAATTCAAGAGCGACTAATTTTTTTTTCAAGAGCGTTCGTACTCAAATTATTCGTTCTAGTTTTTTCTTAGTGCAGAATTTGTACTTGTTTAACTTACATTGCTCCAAGAATTGAGACTGACTTTACCTTCTAAAAGACTATATCATAGAATATTTTGTGCTTATTTCAAGTATGCCAATTTTGGTTTCAAGAGTCTAATGGGACTTCCACCTAAAAGTATGATAAAAAGATCTTAGAGTATCAAGAATCAAGAATCAAGTGTGAATAAAAAAAATCACAAAATCCGAAGAAGCAGCCGTTATTGAAATTTTGCCGATTTCCTAGGTCCATTCTTATCCCCTTTTTGTGCTAAATCCTTTAACACAAAAACCCTTTATGACTAATTTTCAGGCTCCGCTCTCACACACAAAAGCTGTCTCTTTTGCTGCCTAATTCACTTTTAATTAACAAATCCCAGTCGCCCAGTCGCAGTCAATCCGCATCCAAAAACTGCCTCACAGAAACTTTGTTAGCAAATGAAAAGAAATTCAATTAAGCTTATTTGAGCGTTAAAAGCCAATCATGTCATGGGCGACCAAAAGAGCACAATGCCCACACATACACAGACATGAATGGGTTGGTGAGAAGGGGCAACAGCTTGGGCAAAAGGGGTTGCAAAAGGTGTCGCCGCGTCAACACATTATACTGCAACTGACTGCAGTTGCAGCAGAGGCACAAGGAAATCCTTAACTTGGAACCATTGTAAGCCAACGGATTTTGGTGTTTTGGCTGGACTGCCAAAGGCGTTTAAAATGCCCGTCTGTCCAACCCTTATGCATATATAAATTGCATTCGCTGTGCTCGCCTCCCGATGATTTGCAATTTGCATTTTGCAATTTCTCCAACTAGTCGTCTCCAGTTGGCTTCTCGTTTTTGCATACCAATTAATTAGATGCGAATGCAATTTTAATTACAACCAAATGCATTTGCCAAATTGGAGTTTTGGAATTTATGGCTCTGGCTTAGTGGTCACTCAAAAGTGGATTAGGCGGCGGATGCGCAACTGTACTGCTTCTATTTGATTGATCATCATCGGCTTCCTCATCATCATCGTCATTTACTCATACGTCAGTCAAGTCAGTCGTAAATGTAAGCAAACATGATGGTGGTCACGTGTCATCGTTGTAAGCTCTGAGCAGGACACGTGTTTCATGCCGCCGTCTGTTGTCTTGAACGATTTTTTTTTTCCTCTTTTTGTGAAGTGTTCTTCATTGTGGGGGGGGTAGGGGGTTGAATGCGATTGGGTTGAGGTGGAAAGCTGGGCATGGGTTGATTTCTCCTGCTCTAGAACTGAAGTGTCTTGCGTTGATTTTTTTTTGTAGTTAGCTCTAAGCCTAAAAGTATGATTTGATTTTCGTTTTCTTTTTTGTGCCCAGCTAAGCACATTAAGGCATGTTTTTACTCATCAACGCTTTGGTAAGTGTTAAAGGAACGTACGCATAATATTAATGTTATTTTAGAAGGGGGAATTATTTTAAAATTTACATTTATCAGAGCGCTCGAAAATTCGGTTTTTTTTTTGCGGGTTTGAACATAATGCTTTTTGCTAAATTTTAATTTTATGAATTCATGAAATGGAAAGTAACAGGCAACATTACTCTATACTGAAAAAAGTTCTTTTACTCAGGATTTTACACAGCTCACAAGTCGATCCTGATGGCCTGTGTGCTTATAATTTTTGCACAAAAGAAAGCGACATACAGTTTAACGCCAAAATTCGAACACCGGACAAAGAAGACACACAATTCACAGATGCCCGACTCCATTAGGGAGTTGCTTAATAATGGGTTGTGCCCACGGTTGCCACTTGACCAAATTAGACTACACCAAAAAAAATTCAAAAAAGAGTCAAAAAAATGTTATTAAAATAAAAAATATCTCTTTCACAAAATCGGTAAATTATACATCCATTTCATTTCGTTAGTATTTTTAACCGTACAAATAATCCCAAAACAAATTTCATTTATTACTTAATTTCTACGGCAATAAGGCATAACAGCATAACGCGAGTTATGTTAAATTTGAGATTTTAATACCAACGGATTCCTCGGTTTTAATTCTATAATGTGTTCAAATTTCACACTAATCGGATGATTGGTTACAAAGATAAAACGTTAAAACTAAACAACATAAGTCTTGAGAAGTCTGAATAAGTAAAACAACAACAAAATTTTAGAATTACACTAACAACAAGGTCCAGCATATTGAAAAGTGGGTGGTGATTAGAATCAGATATATGTATGTATAGATATAGATATGATTTTCGTTTGATGAACACGAATTTGTTTTCGAAAATGGTCCATCACGTCTAGATTTTAGGTAATTTAGTCTTAAAAATGCTTAGAATCCACATTTTGAACCTTTTTAGGATCGTACTTTTGTTTTGACTCTCTTTGATAATATGGTATAGCACTATTTCTAAGGACTAAAAAAATTATCCCAAACAATTCTACGATTTTCTTAAAGGAAGATTTACCATTTTGCATATATGTTTTATAGTTTTTGGTCCATTCCTTTAAAAAACGCGATTGTATCGAAAAAGTGAAAATATGATATATGGTATTAGTTAAAATACGATATATCTTCTCTGTTGCAAAAGTTAACCTTTTTATGTAAACCCATAGACTAGAATATTTAGACTTAAAAATTGCTCAGTCGACACCCCTTCTGTGAGAAATTAGTCAGCTGTTCGCTCCCACTTACGCTCTCCAGATACATATGGGTCAGCTGTTCGCTCTCACTTACGCTCTCCGGATACATTTGGGAATGTGTCCGTCTCTCTCTAACCACTGTGATTTCCTACTGAAATTATAAAGTATCTTTTTGGGCACTATCGTTTAGCACCTGGAAAATTGAGCGGCAGCGCAAATTTTATCTCTAATACTCATTTTCTATGGTAAACCTGAGTAGTCGGGAAGCATCCCACTGCTCAAACAAGCTCGCGTAATACCTTTTTCTAAGGACAGTCGTCTTGTCATGGCTATTCCCAAAATTATAGCTCGTTTTACTTCGCAAAATTTTCAGTTCAATTAATTTATACGTCATTTTCGGGCTCCATGCAAAAGAGCCAATTTCAATAAAAAAGTGCCAGTGCACCAACAGGAAAAAAAACACAAATTTTGGTGCAAAAACGCCAAGTGTGGCAACCGTGGTTGTGCCTCATAACGTGGTGTGGGCATCTCATTCGGAGCATTGCGCGGTGTCTCCTCCACAAAGTAAACAGCTGTCTTGGCCAATTCCGGGCAAAGGCCACACAATGACCGCACTTGCTTCACTAATCAAATCCGTGGTATAGGGCAGTATATATACTCGGGAACGACGTTGGCATCGCTGCATGGTATATCCCTAAATATGGCCTGGTAAGTAGTAAGTGTTTCAATGGTGGGAGTTTTTGAACCAGTTTTACCTAAAGACGGAGAGATTAAGATAGATTTAGACGAAAATTTGGAAAGCCCTTAAAGTACTCACAATATAGGGCAACATGCGATCCAATATAGTATCGGAGGACTTGGACAACTTTAGCAACAGTTGCAGGGCGGCAATATGGGTATTCAACTGGGTATATCCACGTATGCAGGAGATGCCTCTTCCTCGGGCGTCAGGTTCTGTATCTGAGGCAATGTCCTATATTCTTATGCAGACAGAGTTTATCAATGGGTGTCATTATCGACGTGGATGAGAACATTAGCAGGAATGAGAAGAAGTACTAAGGAAATAGTTTGTCACGTTCCTGATCCAAATAATCTTCGGCACTCTTGCGATTCATCGAATGTTTATCCATCATGGAGGCTAAGGGCGCACGCACACATGCAGCTGAAAGATGAACTGACGCCTGACCATGTTATTTTAGTACGTCAGCAAGCCCAAATAAACAAACAATTTGCAAAGCAGAACTTCAAACTGAATTTTAAAGATCAAACCAGTGCTTGTCGTGCACACTAGCATGCACGGAGCATAGTTAATTGTCAAGATCAGCCTTTTAGTTCTGCCGTCAGTTCATGTTTCAGTCGCCCTAAGAGGTGGAGCAAGCGCTCATTCTCCACCAGCTCTGTAGGCCAGCAATTGGAAGAGCTCAGAAAGGTCTTTGCCATTGGTACAGAGCTCCAACAAAGCGCAGCTGGAAAATTTGAAAACTCGTGGCTAGAATTCCCCTTTTCAACCCTATTTTCATCACACATAGCGTGCATCAAACTTTTACTTGGACACTGGACGAACTTTTTCACGCTAACTTTATCAACAAATGAGGTGGCTACCAATGGCTAGCTGTCACAAATAGAGAAAACCACAAAAATCCATTGTGGTTTCCTATTCAATATTATGTTCATTAATAATATGTGGTTCAATATTATGTTAATATTCAATATATTATATGTATGTTAATTTGTGAACTTGGAAACGCTTATGGATCTGGCTTGATTTCCTACTTAATTGGCAGTAAAGGTTGATTTTGATCATATTTTGTATCTTCTTTTGGTATTTTTTTGCGATTTATGGGTCAATACCGCACTTGAATTTTTCAATACTTTTTGTGTGCCGAATATAAGTACGGAAGTTTATAAAGCACTTAAGGAGCCCTAATTAAAAAGGAACAACCGGGTTTTTCGAGTAATCTATTTGAATAAGATTTCTTAAATCACTTCTAAAGCCGACTTTTGAGGTTTTTAAGGTTGGACAGTTCCCCTGTGAGCCGATGGCAAGCCCTCATGGGAGGGAAAGGAGAACATCTTTCTTTCGTGTTTGGTAAATGAAGACTTAAGACAACTGTTTAACCCATATTTCTCAATCTCTCCAAGCTGGACGACTCAATGACGAACAAAGTTTCAATGAATTAAAAAACCACCCGATTTAAATCGATAAAGATTCACCAGCTGTTTTATGAGATAAGAAGTAGTTTTGCCTATAAATTTGGGTGTCAATTTGAAATAGTTTTGTTGCTGGAAATGAAAAGGAACTTAATGTTTGAGTTACATTTGAAAAGTTAGTATTTTCATTATTCAATAAACTCGATTTCATTTATCTTCCTTGATCATCCTATTTGCATTCAATTACGCTTATAACCTTATTATTTCCAAGCAAATTACTATATCCAATATTATATAATTCCCCTTACAAAAACCCACAATCGCCACGCCCGCTTTAACCCACTTCACAAACGCAACGCATTCTAAACACTTTATAAAACCCTTGAAACCCATTTTCAAATGACTTCATTTTCTAATTTCCAATTGAGAAATTGCATAAAATTAAAATGCAAAACGTGTCCCACGTTCGACAACAAAAGCGTAACGTTAGCTCAGAAAGTGCGTGAGACACACGCACAAAAGCCAACAAACAATTGCAAAACATTTACACAGACACACGCTAAGTAGAACAACAATAATAGAAATTCGTCAAAAATCAAAATTGAATCAGACAAAAAAAAAACACAAAACACAAAAACGGGAACAAAACTGACTTTAACACCCCCAGGCGCATTAGCAGGACACGCGTCGCATTCTGAAAGAAGAATCACAGCCGGCCTAAAAAATAGTGGCAACAATAACAACAAACACCACAGTCAACAAATTGCCTGAATCTATGCCGAGAAACGTGCTCTGGTTGTCTGTGTTTGCACAGAAGTTTGCTGGAACAATTATTACATTTGTTTAACTTTACCAAAAGGGAGGCAATTATGGTACCCTGTAAGCAAAGGGGAGTATTACAAATTTTCATCATTTGTATTCGAGTCTACAGAGCTATAAGAATAAAGAGGATTTCCCAAGTCGAACCCCTCTGCGCTACTTTCCACATTTAGCTAACTTTTTGTGTTTATTGTTCTTGTCGCCGGCACTCGCGAATCGCGACCGCCGCCGCCACCGGCCCCTTGAGTTAATTTAAGAAAAACTCTCTCACACAAGCCGCCTCTAAGCCCAATTTTTGTTAAAGGATTTTCAGCGCAAATCCTTTGCGTGTGCCGAGTTTTGTTTTAATTGCTTCGAAAAATTGCTCATACGCTTGATTGCACCATGAAGAAGTCGCAGGATATACTACTGGGTGAGTGTGTACACAAACAGGATATGCGCCTTGTGCCTGCCGCCGGCATTTGTTGAGTTTTGGAAACTTTTCGGCTTTTGTTTTACTATTGTTGAAGTTTTGTTTGATGACCGCGACGCGGCAATTGTGTAAACATTTCACTTGCAGGAAACTCAACCAACGCAACCAGAAAAGTGTAAAGAAAAAGGAAAACTGAATTTCACGGATGTAGCAAATAGGCCTGAGACAGAAGTAATAAATTCTAGATAGTACATAAAGATTCAATCGAAATTCGTGGCTTTATAGAATTTTCGAGTATTTAAAATAAAAGCAGAAACGGCGAGAAGCTATTTCACAATTTAAAAGATTCAAAAAATCACGGAAAAAGACCACAGAAAAGACGCACGCCAATGCTGCAAAAACGTAATAAAAGAAGAATTAAAAGTTAAGCAATTAAAGAAAACCTAAGTGCAGGCCAAATTCGCCACGAACTGGATTTCCCCATGATAAACGGGCCGTCAAATGTCAACTAATTTCTAGGTACAAAGTTGTCCGTATGCACTTTGCTGAGATGCATACGTTTTGGCAAAATGTTACTTTTAGTCATTGCTCGTAAATAACTCTCAATCCTTTTTTCAGTTCGCTCTGTTCACGTCACTGACCGAAAAACCAAATATAAGAGGGGCCTGGGCTTCCCGCAACCGAATGTGTTCTGTTATCGCGCTCACTGTTAAGTGGCTGTGGTTGACCACACAGCACTGATCGGTCTGACAGCAACCGAATAACAGGCCCAACTTAGTCAATTGGTCTTAAATTGCGTGCTTCTCGAAGACCAAACTCTCAAAATGTTATTTGAAAAGGTTGCAGACTCAAGAGTTGCGCCAGAGTTTAACATAAGCAGAGAGATAGAGTCTATGCGAGAGAGAACGAGAGAGCGCATACAGTTCGTCGCATACATTCATATCGTTAGCCGAGCCTAACACACCGATGCATACATACGAAGAAGACCTTTTGAATTCGGGAATTTAGCTAAACGGTCCCAAAAAGACCTAATAGTAAAAAAAACCAAAAAAATGTGTTTCTCTCCTCTCACAACCAAATAGAAGCAGAGAGCGTAGTTAAAGGTTGTAATGGTACCTCTTTTCAATGTGGTCGCACGAAAGCTGTCTTGCGACCTCTGCTTTTAGTGATGAAAAAATTTAATTTAGATATCCCATTTGGGTACCAATTTTATTTTATTTTATAATCGGGATATAGGGACGCCAACGCAAGTAGGAGTGTCAAAGGAGGTTTGCTTATGTTGTGTGCTACATTTGGCTTTGCTGGAAAGAAGTTCTTGTTAATTTTGGAGTAGAATATTTCGGAGAATCTTGGACATTCCAACAGAACAATGCTGCTATCCACAAAATTATTTTTTGAAGAAAAAAAGAAATACCGGTTTGAACCGATTGATAACCTTTGGGGCATTATTTCCAACAAAGTCTACCTGCATAGGAGGTAATTTAACATCTTAAAACCACTTAAAGAGTCGATTAACATAGAGTGGGCTAATTTGCCTAATCAATCTGAATGCCAGGACGCATATTGATGGAGTAATGGAGGACATATTTAAGTATATTACTAAATCTTATAAATATCTTAATATTCTGGAATTATCAGTTCACTTATTTTGTTCTAGGGAGAACGAATCATTTCCGACCCAATAAATTATATATATTCTTGATCAGCATCAACAGCCGAGTCGATATAGTCATGTCCGTCTGTCTGTCTGTCCGTCCGTCTGTATGAACTCACAGATCTCAGAGATGGTAAGAGATAGAGATTTGACATGTATGGGACATATACTTCTTATAGTTGCAGGCAGATCAAGTTTATTTTTTTTTAATTTTTGACAAGCCCCCTCCCGCTCCCGTAATTTGGAAAAAACGTCATATCTCCCACAGTTTTCATGATAGATTGTTCGTACCTTTAAGAGATATCTAGTAATCAAAATTATTTATCGATTTGCTGAAGGAATGATAAAGATCGGATGAACGATATTCAAGCTATGAGCAAAGAACGGCCAGTTAACACCCGCCACCACCCCCACCCATAACCACAGCATTCCGTTGAACGGCAATCTTAGTGAGAGAGAGAGAGAGAGAGAGTGAAACTTAGAGATGAGCGCGTACAACTCGTGAGCAAATGCGAGCTGCGACATTAAGATACAGAGTGTGTTATAGTCGGGCTTGACCGACTTTCTTTCTTGTTTTTAACTAAAACGCATTTTCCGACAGATAGTTGTCTTACTTCAAACAAATTTCTCGAATCTTTTTGAAAACTTATCAAATTAACATTCGCCGAGTTTCAGAACCATAAAATTGAAAACAACAACATTTTCTAACTAAGACTAATTTTTCGACCGATCGGTCCTATTTCAGCTGTAAGATATTGTCATCCGATTTTGACCAAAATTTACAAATCTGTGTAAAAGCATATTATATAACTAATAGCCTAGCTAATACGCTAACACTGAAAACAAAAAAGATTTTTTCAGTAAGACGCATTTTTTGAACGATGGTTCCGAGTCATCCGATTTTAACCAAAATGTGCAAATCTGTGTGAAAACAAAAAAGTTTTTCTCACTAAAACCCATTTTGCGACCGATGGTTCCTATGGCAGCTATAAGATATAGTCATAGTCGACATATTAGCAGCGTGCAGTGAAAAGAAGTCTCTGTGCTAAGATTAAGCTCGATTGCTTTAAAAATGAGGGACTAGTTTGCGTAGAAACAGACAGACAGGCGGACGGACAAAGTTCAATCGACTCAGCTCGTCGGTCTGATCAAGAATATATATAGTTTATGGGGTAGGAAATGAATATTTCTATGCCTTGCAAACTTCTGGGCCAAATTATAATACCCTTGGCAAGGATATAAAAATATGCATCTATGTTCTCAATTTCACTTCGATAAACATATTGTGATTTAAACCGGATTTAGTACTATTTGGACTCTAAATCACAAAACTTTTGTGAACGTGGAAGTGATAACATGGCTGATAATTATAGTTTTAAGTAAAATGTATTATTGCTTCAATAAATTTTCAAAGAATTGAAACTGAATTGCTTTGTCGTTAATATAAAAGTAAAAATCAAATGGAATCTAGAAATTCGTGAAATCAAAAGGTCTATTTAGGAATTCTCCTCTTACACACCCAGTCATTGGCCGTGATCAGCAGAACAACTTGCTCCCTGATCAAGTATAAATTTTAAAAATTTTCCTACTGAAGTCGAGTGAAGCTGCATCATATAAGCCAATTTGCGGTATCATGTTACGGGAGCATGTATCAAAGAAATAATACGCTACTTTAAAGTGATACTGTTCCTTCCAACAGCAGAAACTATTCGATGCATAATCATCATCATCAATTATTCTGCTGAACACGCCCATTGTCTATGCATTGTGAATCAATCAAAAAATTTTTGGTTTAATGATCAGTTTAGCCACCTTAATGAATTAAGAGGTCTTCGTCAAATGTCAAGATACTATTAATTTCGGTACCCAATCACAGAAAATATTTAAAGAAATTGCAGAAGTTATGACTCACCCAAATAATGCTCGTTCTATAGAAGTATCACCAACTTGATCCAGCTCGTCAGTAGCATCAATAATTTGCCTGCTGCAGTCCAATGCTCTGGCGAACCCAAAAGCAGCAGCTGTAATAAGGTAACTTGCATTAGACTTTACTTATTTTCTCTCATTTATAGCTTACGCACACTACTAAAATGTACCACAACCTTTAACATTGTACCACAACCAGTGGTTCAAGAGAGTTTCCAAGTTCCCAATGATTTGGGAAGATCAGGCAGTTTTTCAAGCGTAATTTTTACACGCAGCAGCAGGTCGCCAAAACTGAAAATTGATGTCACCTGGAGTGTGTGGAGTTCTGGTGGATTATGTGCTCCAGTTACGATGTACATTTACGTGCTCTAGTCCTACCAAAAAACTTTTCTAGTTAGCGACGGCCACCGAATAAGCTCCACACTGAAACCCTCGAACAAAGCCGCTAGCAAAAGTCAGTACTTTAAATGATTAAATATTATCAGAAATACATATAAAAAATATGAAATTTTTCGAAATTTGTATAGCTAATTTGGATTTGAAACAATAAATATATAAAGAATCTAATTTATTTGTAATTAATATTTGATGATCCACACATATGTATATGCACAATGATCTCTGTCGTGGCAACTTTCATTGGAGCGAAGTCTAAGGTGAAACTGGCCAAAAGAAAGGAACATTTTACAAGATTAACAACGCGTTGCTCGTTCAATAAAGCAGCTAAAAATATAAATATTTATTGTTTTAATTATTAAATGTACGAGGGTTGCCTTTAATATTTCAAACTATTGAACAAAGAACTAACCGATAAACTGTACCGTTCAAGAAAATCAACTAATCAAACTATAGCCGAAGAATTCGTTCAGTTGTTTAGTCCAAAGATTTGTGGTTATATTTCAAAATGTCAAAACTATGAAAGGAATCCCTTAAATAATAAAAGCTTGCCTCTTCGGTTTCAATGATCATATTCATGTCCATGAGCAACTTCAGTGGTTTATCTAGTTTTACGTCCGGCAATACAAATGGTGGTCGTATTTTTCCACAATTTCTAATATCCAATCGTCGTATTTTTTTACAAGCTCGCACAACCTTCAGCAAGCCCTCGTTGGTTATTACACTTGGTTCTGGTATATTTGACCTATCTAAAGTTTCTCCAATTTGCTCAGATTTGTCAGATACACCCGAACCAATTGCAGAATCTAACTCCGCCAATTAGTTTGGCTTCCTCCATATTGACTTCGCTTTTTTCTCCGATAAATCCACAGTTTCTCCAAATGTTCCGCATATTCCGATTGCAGTACTACGACTCGTGCATTGTTGCAATATATGCTTTGGGTTTTTAATTTTCGAAATTAGGAAAAATTGTCAAATATACTTTTTCCGCATTTCAAAAATCGAAAACTATGCATAAAAGCAAAAAATATGGAAAAATCACCATATACCTCCCCAGATCTCGAATGAACGCAAGTTCTTTAAAGCCGAAAACATCTGGAATACGTCAATCTCTTACGAACGAAGGATCATTTGTAGGACCAAGACCTCCAATTCGATTATGCCGAACTGCAAAAATTATAAAATATTTATAAAAAAAATTCTAGAACTATACCAAGAACTTACTTTCCTTGGCTAGGAAATTGTGAAGCTCCATTTTCCCCCTAAGTGCAGACAACTGCTTCAAAGCTTCAATAAACTGGATCAGCAAAATTACGATTGTCTGTAATTCTCATGCCAATTTCTTTTACCTTTTGTTTGCATTCCATTTCTCTTAGCAGCTCGACTAGCACATTGCACTCGGTTGCTCTGAGCATAGAAAATTTGAATTTTGTTGCATTGCTATTGATTTACTCTGATTCCTGCCAGTATGTGGTAAAACTGACAATGAATTGATATTAAGCCAACAATTCACGGTCAGTTTTACTACAAACTGACAAAATGAAGCACGAAACGAAATATTCCGAAATCGGTTGCGTTAGTGAAATGAGAATGCTTCGTCAAGGACTGCGACATGCGACTAGCTCAAGCTTATCTTGTCATCAATATTTGGAGGTGATAATATAATCCAAAGATTGAGACAGGATATGCTCAGCACATCCAAGTTTGTAAAGAGTACAGTCCACTTTTATTACTAACACGCTCACATCTAGAATAGTCTTGCAAAATATAGAAATGTGTCAGTGCTGCTCTAGAACTAGTTCAAATTGATCGGAAGGTCGATCCCTCATGAAATGTACGTTGTTTCATTGAATTATCATTGAATTGGAACGATGGAACTGGAACACTATACACACTGTATTATAATTTTGCCCAAAGAGTGCAACGCATAGAAGAAGTATTCTCCGACCACATCAAATATATATAATATATTCTTGATCAGCATGACGAGCTGAGTCGATTAAGCTTTGACCATCGGTCTGTCTGTTTCTACGCGAACTAATCCCTCAGTTTTGAAGTTATCGAGCTGAAATTTTTCAGTCTTCTTTTTACTGCACGCTGCTTATATACGGATCGGATGACTACTTCTTGCAGCTGCCATAGAAATGTTCGGTCGGAAAATGGGTTTTAGTGAGAAACTTTTTGTTTTCAATATTAGCGCTCTTAAACTCGGTCATTGTTAATATTATATGTTTTTAAGCTGAGCTGCGAAGATTGGTCGAAATTGCTAACCGTTGAAGCGAACTTTTTCAAGTTTGGTCTATATATCCTTGTCTGTGGCTGAAGTAGGTCAGAGCCCAGACTAGAAAATATAGACCAGGGTTCCCCAATAAGAGAGGACTGAAAATATGTAAATGCTTTTTAGCAGTGTTGCTCGGCCATATACTGACCTTGAAGCGATTCTCCTGCGACGCTGACTGCGACTGACTTACAGACATTCAGTGAGAAATGACTTCGGCAAGCAATCGACTCTTATACGTGTGAATTAACGAACGCGTTCGGCCCCCAGGGGTTATGGCTGGCGAACTCTAATACAGACACATGCTAGGATATATAGACTGCATGCTTGCGCTTCGCTGATATGCTTCTCAGCAGAATAAGTCAAATACTGGAATATAAATTTTATTATCCACTCCAATATGATGCACCGGTTAGTTTCTCGAATTTAATTAAATCGAAATGTTTGCAATTTTAATTAGAAATGAGGTCAACCAACTATAAATATTAAATTGTGCGCAATCTGCAAATTAATGAAATGCCACTAATAAAATTATGTTTAACCGAAAAAAATTAAAAAACACAAAACAACAGCGCAAATTGCCATGCCAACTGAAATGTCAAAGTAAATGGTCCAACCGAGAATATCTCTCATATGCCAGGGCACAACTATCAAAATTAATGGGGCTCATCGGTGGAGCGACCGCAAAAAATACGGGAAATAAAATTTAAATACCTGGACGAAAAAAAAACGGGCCTGCTGCTGTTGCTGCAGTGACATTTAGCTATCAAAAATGTATTTGCATATAAATTAACGATGCCAATTTTTTTAATAATGCAATTTAAACATATTTTATTTGCATTTATTAACGGCCGAAGGAGGGACAAAAAAGAAGGTACCAAACTGTCCAAAAAAAAACATCAAAGTAAAATGTGTCTTTTTTTCCAATGAAATTTGGCATGGGCATATTGCCTGGTTGTGATGTGGCATTATTATCCCTTTTTTTCAAACACTTTTGCGGACTGTTACAAAATATGTTTAAAAAGAGAAAAACATTTTACAGCATTACCATAAAATTGTGAAAAAATGTATATGTACAATCCCTGACCACGTCAAAACATGTGACGTGTATTAAAAACCAACAGCGGACGCATCGAAAAGGGACATTGACTTTGAGCTTTAAGCGGCTTCGATTCTGCAATTTTATGTCTCTTGGCTATCGAGTGAAAATTTTTGTGAAAATTGAGAGAAAAATGTGATTTTGGCACAAGCCCCGAAGCGGTGAGTGCGTGTGTGTGTGTGTGTTGATTGGTCTGGCCCGACTGGGTTTCAAAGGATTTTTCATAGCCAGCGGCTACTTATCATAAAAAAATAGAAGAAGCGAAAAAAAAAGGAACATAATGCAAGGCATGTGGCCTGTCTGTCAAGTCATGTGTGTATCCCAGCCATAATTGAGTTGTAGCTGGCACGAAAATAAAAAACACAAAAAAACCGTAAACCACCTTCGAACCCTTCTTGGGGCTACACTTGCATTTATTGAACGGTGGAAAGTGTGTATAAGGTATATGTAATTTTGTACTCTTTTGAAAGTATTTTGTTAGACGCAAGCTATTTTTGGGCCGTGAAAGTACCTGGTATCAACAGATTTGGAGTTGACTCCAAATTATATAAAATTGTTTTGGAGTATGGAGTACTGAGTATCGATTACTGAGAATCGAGTACTTAGGATTGAGTTCTGAGTATCGAGGACTGAGAATCGTGTACTGAGTATCAAGTACTTAGTATTGAGTATAGATTACTGAGTATTGAGAAAAGAGTACTGATTACCAAGAACGGAGCACTTAGTATCGAAAACTAAGCTTCGAGTACTGATTATCGAGAACTGAGTATCGAGTATTGAGTACTGAATAGTGCGTATCGAGTACTTAGAACACACTCATCCCATTTCTTAAACCAGATTTCTCATCGTAAAGATCTTCGCTCGTACCGGGCGTCCCAAGACACTGACTCTTTTTATACTCTGTACCAAAGGCAATAGTATGTAACAGCCAGAAGGAATCATCTCCGACCCTATAAAGTATATATATTCTTGATCAGCATCAACTGCCGAGTCGATATAGCCATGTGCGTCTGTCTGTCTGTCCGTCCGTCTGTATGAACGCACAGATCTCAAAGATGGTAAGAGATAGAGATTTGACATGTATGGAGCATATATTTCTTATACTTGCAGGAAGATCAAGTTTATTTTCAATTTTTGTCACGCCCCCTCCCGCCCGCTCAATTTGGAAAAACGTCATATCTCCTACAGTTTTGATGATAGTTCGTACCTTCTAGAGATATCTAGTAATAAAATTATATATCGATTTGCTGAAGGAATGATAAAGATCGGATGAACGATGCACAAGCTATGAACGGCCCGTTAACACCCCGCACCCATCATCACAGCTTTCCATTGAACAAAGGCAATCATAGTGAGAGAGAGTGAACCTTATAACGCGTGACTCCTAGGATTTATTATAATATTATAGTCGGGGGCAAATGAACTGGTACAGAGTATGTTATAGTCGGGCTTGACCGACTTTCTCACTTGTTTGAAATGCTCAAGCAATGCATACTTTGACTTGCATCAAAAGTAGCCTTACACTGTTCGGCTCCTCGCAGACAGAACGCAGACACGGATTCAGAACGGAGCAAAGCATAAAAACAAATTCTAAAATATTTCAAAATGTTCGGTTTGGATGTTTGAACCCGTTGTGAATTCAATGAGTCGGTTCCCGGACCGGTTCCTTAACTTATCGAACCTAAGGTTTTTATTCGAACCAGAGATATGCAAGAGTGACTCTTTCTTCACTGCATTAACACTCGCTTCAAAAGCGACTGACACTCGAACTTTTGCAGTCGAGCCAAATACACACGCGTTTTGTTATTGGTATGTTTGCGAATGAGTGTCTGCTTGATCGACTGTTAAAGTGGCTGTTTCTCCTTTGAGCGGCCTCGCATGTTGATTTTGTCTACGATGGCCACTCACATACACACATCACAAACACAAGTAAAACACGGGCTTGCACAACTTTTATTGCTCTCGCTCTATTCTCTCTTCTTTGCAAATGCAACTGTAAACGCTATTAAGTAGTTGTTGTATCTCAAAAGAGAGAGACAAATACAAAGAGCGTTACAAAATTTTTTTGGGGTGATTCAACCAACACCCGCTATCTGCTTGTGCAAGTAAAAAATTTGAGTCGCACGCATACATTTTAGCAGTCATTTGAGGCCCTCGAGTGTGAAAAATATTAAGTCCGAAGGCAGTACACTTGCAGTGCCAGTGCACTCATGCAGATCACTGATTCGAACCTTAGTTTATAGCTTCTTATTAGGTCGTTGGAACATTTATAAATAAATTTGTCCCATTCTAAATTGAAAGCTAGTACTGAAAACATGGCTGAATTTAGCACAGGCAGGGCCTACTAAATTCTGAGGTACGATTTTCTTAGGCAACGATTTCTGTACTGAAATCATTTGTACGGGTGAGTCCCGTCTCAAAAGATTTTCGTACAAGCGATTTCATTTCATATTTATGAGAAGTCACAATTTGCTTGCTAACTACTCTAGGGTCATAATTATTTTGACAAACAATTTTTCATACAGCTGTGCTCCGGCTTTCACTTACTTTGGCGCTTCGAACAAATTCGTACGAATGAACTTTTAATTACTCAAAAATTCGCAACTCTTTGTTATCGATTCTGTTTCATTCCCAGTTCGTTCTGCTAAACTTTACGTGGCAGAAGCAGATGAGTAGACAAATTTATCGGTTATCGTCATTTGTTGTTGTGAAATACTATTTTGCAGCTTGTGCAATTTTGGTAGGGCTAGAGATTAATCCAAATTGCATAGGAGATTCCACAAATTTATTGTTGTTGTTTAAAGTTTAACAAAGTTCAGTCAAACTATTTACAATTATGAATTTAGATTAGACAATAGACTATTCCTTACATCTAACAATGGGGAGTTTACTGAGAACAGATGATAGTACTTGTTGTAATTTAGACAGAGATTACGAATGGGTTCATGATGAGCATAGTTCGTGAGGCAAGGATTTAAATAAATCGGGACATCATTTCTCGTTACCCGTGCCGGAACCGCAAGCTTTTAAGGCTAAGCAGAGCGCTTGAGTCAGCCTCATCTGAAAGTAGCTTATGAAGGAAAAGCACACTTAGGTAGATCCTCCGATTATTCAGGGATGGAAGGTCCCTATGGTGGTAGATGCCTATTGGGATTCCAATTTAAGCCACGCAGGGCGAAAAGTATGAACTGTTTTGGTACAGATTCGAGTTGATCCTGATATTTTTGGTAGTGTGGAGACCAGACACCTGAGCCATACTCAAGAATAGGTCTGACCAGAGAAACGTATAGTTGTTTGGTGACATAAGGGTCATTAAATTCTTTAGACCATCTTTTGATGAAGCCAAGAACTCCCACAGGTTTATTGCTAATAACCGATATATGACCATTGAAACATAACTTGGGCACGAATTGTATTCCCAAGTCGTCAACTTTATAGATGCGCTGAAGTGGCTTATCCTCAATCATGTAGTCATAAAGATAAGGCGTATTGCGATGAAAAATTAAATATTTGCATTTCTCATTGTTAAGTGGCAGACTGTTAATCATGCACCAATTATTGAGAGAGTTTAAGTAACTTTGTAGAAGAAGAGGTGATACTGGATCGTCGTAAGACAGGCAAAGCTTAAGATCATCCGCATACATAAGCACCTGAGAGTCAGGTAACGCGTACGGAATATCGTTTACAAATAAGTTAAAAAGCAAAGGTCCTAGATGACTGCCTTGGGGAACACCAGAGGATACACGAATGGATACAGAAAATAGCGAATTGAAGCAAATAAGCCACGATCCAATTAAGAAGCTTAGGAGGAAAGCCAAGCATATACAGTTTGTGTATAAGGAGCTCATGATTAACGGAATCGAAAGCGTTGCTGAAATCTGTACATATCACATCCGTTTGCTGCTTGTTTACGAACCCCATATTAACAAGAGATGTAAACTCTATCAAGTTGGTGTTGACCGACCGCTTTTTCATAAATCCGTGCTGTAATTCAGAAGTGATGATTGATTCGAAAAGTTTTGGAATTACCGAGAGCTTGGAAATGCCTCTTGTTTGATACTACTGACTTTGGTCCTTTTTTGTGAATTGGAATAATGTAAGACTCCTTCCAGTATTTAGGGAAATCACCAAGATCAAGAGAGAGGCTAAAGAGCTTTAGAAGGGGCAAGCACAGAGAGTCAGCACAATATTTAAGCACACAGCTAGGAACATTGTCAGGACCGGGACTGAAGGATGATTCCACCGATCTTAGACTAGAAGAGACTCTCGGAGTCCAAAACCCGAGAAAAAATGCTGCTGGAATGTGCAATCGAATACGGATACGGCCGCCCAAGATCAAGAGATGAGGAGGAATAACAACGCTGAAAAAATGATGCGAACAAGTTGGCAATATCTATATCGTTGTCAGCAGTTGTGTTGTCCAAGGAAAGTGCAGGAGGAAAACGAGAAGACTTGCGTTTTGTGGAAGGGGAAGGCGCATATAATGGGACGATAAAAGGTTAGATAAAAAGAATTGGTAGCATCCTCCATATCATGAAAAGAGCCAAGGAAGGACTAATCGATATTAAGAAGCGCATCATTGATGGAAGACCAATCCGCCTTGCGGAAGCAAAAAGTGTTTGTACTTTGCATATTCGGAATTGGGATGCTGGACGAATCAAATTCAATTCAATACAGTACAATCTAAAATAGTCCAAAAATATACAAAAATTGTTTTATAAGAAGGCAGTTCCTATCTCTAGTGACGTTTCCCATTTACTTTTCTTTCCACGGACTCAGACGTCGCCGGTTTTAAATCGCCAAAAATTTTGCCATTTGCGAATTTCTGAGCAACAGCTTTTTGCGATTTAAAGAACAAATCGTGGATTAACTGTATATTGGACTTAAAAATGCAAAAAAAAAAGTAAAAGACCCTGTAAAGTTTAACGCCGAATCCGAACGGCAAAGTTTGAGAAGCTTTTTCATGGCTAGTTACTTCACAGCTGGCGTTAAGAGCAAGTGAAACTATTTAAGGAATGAAAAAAACTTTTTATTAGAAGTTTCGAGACGAGATTGAATAGCGGGGCGACACACTACCCGCTGCACCACACCCACCCGGCCACACTTAAAATTGATTACCGATGCTCGATTCACATGAAATACGGCGCTTGTAAGTATCATTCCCAATCTCCCAAGAGACGTTCCAATCGAACCCTATAATAAGAACGCGACGATTGTTGTCCTTTTAAATTAAACAAATAATTACCCTAGTTGAGTATAAAATATTCTCAAAAAAGTTTCAAATTCTAGACAATTTGAGTTTTGAGTGCTTGAAATGCACACACCCTTTGTGCTCAACCTGAATCCAATCTTTTTGGGATTTTTCCTCTGTGTAAAGATTCTGAAGTTTCTATTAAACTTTATTCACTTTTTGCGTCCTGGCAGAGTATTTTATGGTCTCATATATACCCAAGTCTTTAATACTTTCTTCTGACCTTTTTTTTATCATATTTTATATGGCAACTTTTGTGTTGATTTGGTTTTCACACCCAAACGATGTGTGTGTCGTGTTGTTATTATTGAAAATTGGCCAAATTGTATAAACGCACATATGCGTGAAATTCAATTTGAGGAGTGTGGGAGAGGCCCAAATGCAGAGATGGTAGTTGTGGTGGTGGCATTTGTGGTTAGAGGGAAAAGGGTTGCCTGCTGCAAGCAAACTAATTCAATTTACAAGTGATTTGTCCTGGGCACACACACACACATGCAAAACCCAACTTAGGCCCGGGCTTGACCAAATGCAAAAGTGTCCAAAATTTATGCAAATCCCATTTAAATTGTTTGCATTGCAATTTCAATTTAGAAACAAAATAAAACGTAGTTGGGTTTGTATTTGCGTTTGCCGGTTGCAACAAATGAAAGCAATTTATTTAAATTTTCTAGCACACAGTGAGTGTAATTTTGGTATTTTTGCCAGGTCCATTAACAAAAATCCATCAACAAAATTGCCAGTGAAATCAACGTGCCCGCTTGTCATTTCAACGCCTTCAAATGTCGACGCCGTTTTCAATTTGCTCGGGCGCTTATCAACTGAAAGGTAGCCCAGGACAGAGATGGAGTGAGGCAGAGACCGTCTGGTTTACCTTTAGAGCGTCCATGCTGGCTGGCTGCTATCAGTGGCCATAAAAACAGCTTTCCGGTCGTTACTCATTCATGGCAATCAAAATGGTGCCAAAATAGAAAAAAGTTCGACGCTCGGTAGCCAAGCCAAGAGAAAGAGAGAGAGCGAAATAAAACACACTGCCAGAGAAAAAAAACGAAAACCAGAAATGGATTTGAAAATTTACATATCAATGCGTTAAAAAAGACAATACACTGCGAAAATTTGTTCACTAAAATTTTTTGGATAAAAAGTAAGTTTGTTTTGTCATCCTTGCAGTTAATTAGAAAACATAAAGCAACATGTTAGGATCCTCAAATACGAGATAAGATCTCTGCATACATCCGAAAATTATGCGAATATGTTGATGAGAACCTCGCGGACAAGAAGTCGATCACTGAAGTTCAAAGAACATTCAAATCGGACAAAATCATCAATTTGTTAAGTCTTTTCTTATGTTTCGACATTCTGTGCGTACTTTTAAGTTGCCCATGCAACACAAATCGCGCGCGAAACCCAAGCAAAAAATGCAGCCCACCACCTGATGCTGACAACATCTACAGCATACACTTAAATACATTTTTGCGCGTTTTCACACACCAAAACTGTGATTCTGGAGAGACAGACTCATGGAACAGCACACAGCTTGCGATCGTCGAGGAAGCTTCGCTCCAACCAGGACTCGCTCATTCGCAGCAGGCAACAACAGCCAAGGTGTGGTTTTGGCAATGGAATTTATTTTACAAATTGTGAAACAGCAACGTCAAACACATACGCATTCACTCTAATTAAATTCGCATACATTCACGTTCTGCCAATGACGCCTTGTGCAAGTGACGTTGACCATGTGCTCGCTCTCGGACACGCCTGTTGCCCCCTTAAACGTCCTACCGTACGCATCCTGCTGTAGCAAATGTCTTCCACTTATGAAAAACGTTCCTCGCCCTGCCTGCCTACACCCACTGACCGTGCGGAAAATATTCCTCGCCCAGCCGACCTTGCACCTGCATGTCCACAATCGCAACATTGGTCAATCATTCACCAATCCCGCCAATTTCACACTCCACGCAGCCGACTCTGCAACTACATGTAACCGATCTCACGTTGGTTTAGCATCCGACCTATGTTTCAGATCCTACATTGTACGCAGCCTGCCAGACGATCGTTCCTACTTATGAAAATACGTCGCTTAGCTGAATATGGATCTTCATCGCATCTTACATCAACGCCGATGTTCATACACAACGATCCCCATGACTGATCGACCACAAGCAACCTACTACAACTCGAAATGCTCTTTGGTTGGCAATTGATGCCAACCTGAGGCTTCCCACAAGTTGTCGATCTCAACACAAAGATCGCAACAAGTGGCAAACAAAGCCCATAACAAGTGGCGAACAAAGTCCACAACAAGAGGCAAACAAAGTCCACAACGTGTGGCACACGAAAGTCTCTACTCGTGGTACAATATCAAGTTCTATTGACTCTGCAACCTCAACCCTGCTCGGACATCTTGCTGATCAACGCCCACTCGAAGTAACGTCCTCAACGCAAGGTTACCATCGACGCAACTTCACCAATCTGTACTTCAGTTCTACACTCATCAGAAACAGTTCGTAGACTCAACTGAAATGCCAACAATATTCATCACATCAAAAATTAGACACAGGCTTTCCTTCACATTGGACCTTGTACAAATCCTGTAGTAATCGCCACAGACATACATTCCAGCTATACTCAAAACTTGAAGATCATTCGTTCCCACATGGTCACTGGAGGGGGAGTACTGTGGCAGCTCTGGCCACACTAATCATCGTTATCACGCGGCAGCGTCGTTGTTCAGTTTGAGTAGTCTGGCTTGGCCTCGCGCTGTACGATCAAACGAGAACTATTAGTAAATAAATTATATCAACTTAAGTTAGTTACAACTTTCTAAACACTTCAACTAAAAGCTGTAGCTAAAATATATTCATTCTTATTTGATCAAAATCGTCTAAATTGTGCTAAAGCAGAAAACATTCATAGCTGGAAAGCTTAAAGACTCTACCATTGCAAACAAAAAAGTTTTTCTCACTAGAACAACTTTTTTGTCAGATCGTTCCTATGGCAGCTATATGCTATAGTCATCCGATTTGGATCAAACTCGGCAGAATTTTATAAGCCCTACAGTAGGCAGATGGATAGATTCACTTCTACGTTGCAGGGAAGCCCCTGCAGTGGCAGGTAAAGAAACCATCACAGTAACCACAACTAGAGGATGCCCTCAGGGATGAGTTCTCTCCCCACTGTTGTGGAGCTTACTTGTGGATGAGCTTCTAGAAGGACTCGCGTCCCTACGCATAACATGACAAGGCTATGCTGTCGACATTGTCATCCTTGCGAGAGGAAAATACGAAGAAACCCTATGTGACATAGTCCAGAGAGGATTGAAAGTGACGTCCGATTGGTGCAAGGAGGTTGGGCTCAACCTAAACCCTGCGAAAACCATTATAGTACCGTTTACCAGAAAATACAAGCTGAGCAGAATAAGGCCAATACGCCTATCCGGCTGCCTCATTACCCCAGAAAAAGAGGTCAAATATCTTGGCGTAGTGTTTGACAACAAGCTAAGATTTGATAAGCACTTGGAGTATACACTCAGTAAGAGTACTAGAGCACTGTTCACATGTAGGAGCATAGCCGAAAAATCGTGCCCCATCTACTCCGTTGGCTATACCTCATGGTAGTGATGCTCACTTATAGAGCTGTAGTATGGGGAGATACGGCACATCTCCTCACTGTAAGGACGCAGCAGCAAAAACTGCAAGGGCTGGCAAGTATATGCATGACCGGAGCCATGCTTACCTGTCCGACAGCGGCATTAGAGGTCTTGATGGAGCTAACACCACTCCATCATACCATCTGCCTGAAGAAGAAAGCAACACAGCTAAGACTAACAGCAGAAGGAGTGGGTAGAAATCACATAGTAAGCCTAAGGGACTCTGAGAAGCTGGAGAAGGAAATCCCTATAATCCTCCAACCCAGAGACGATATGGTGGCTGAGTAACACTTTGACGGGAATTTCACTGTTCACAAAAGTAATAAGAGAGATTGGATCTCACTAGAAGAAACATACAAAATGCAACCATACACAATTCAGTGGTACACAGACGGGTTCCTGACGCCCCAAGGTACTGGACTTGGGGTAGCAGGACCGAGAACGAAAAGGGAGAATTTGCAATTTCAAGCCGAAGTATGTGCCATCTCCCTATGTGCAGACCTTAATATGGGAAAGAACTACCATAACAGAGAGATAGCTATCCTTTCTGATGGCCAAGCAGCGCTCAATGCGCTTAGCAGCAACAAGTTCACCTCTAAGCTAGTCTTAGAGACAAAGAACCAATTGGACCAACTAGGCATAGGACATAATAATATCCCCGGAAGCGAATTGGCCGACGAATTGTCACGCAAGGGTGTAGCCACCGCAATGGTAGGCCAACACTCAATAAAAAGACTCCTAAGAAAGGAAGAGAATACGCTTAGAACAACCTCCTGGGGATGAGACAAGCTAAAGTATTAATAGTCAACCATAATCTCAAAAGGTTTAAAAAGTTAATCCAACAAGGAAAGAATGCCCTAAGGACAGGGCTCTACACGGGCCACGGCAGACTACGGAGCCACATGTGCAAGTTGGGAATAACAAACACCCAACTATGCAGATATTGCCAAGAGAAGGAGGAGTCCTCCGAGCATATACTAGCACACTGCGATGCTCTAGTGAGGCGCCGACTCAGTAGATTTGGGAAACACATTTTACACCCAACCAATATCAGTAACCTAGAACCCACGAAAATCCTTACATTCGTACAGGAAATAGGGCTGGTAGGAGAGTTGTAAACTCTGTAGGGAGGCACAATAGACCAAGACTGGTCGCGGTGCGCTATTCTACCTCCACTAAATAATAGCAGAATTATGTGAAAGCATGTAAAATTAATAAATATTAAGTTTGAAAGCGATAGCATTAAAAACAAAAAAGTTTGTCTTACTAAGACTTTTTTCAGAACTATCTTTTCTATGGCAGCTACACTATATAGTTGTCCGATTATCAACAAGCTTGGTAGTATTATGAAAAAGCATAGAAAACTTATAAATACGAGGTTTGGAGATGTTTGCATTAAAATCAAAAAAGTTTTTCTCTCTAAAACTGACGGAGGAGATAGCATAGAAGCAGAAAGAATGAGCAGATGAACTCAGCTCGTCATGATGATCAAGCATATATATTCTTTATGTTGACGGACAACTCTACTAGTTGGAGAACTGATAGTTTGACCATTGCAGGCAAACGACAAAATACTGCTGCGTTAGAGTTGGCGCATTTACTATTAATGTCCAAACTGTTTTGAAATGTTTACAAAAAAATGTTCTAAGTCAGTTGCCGGTACGCAAGCTTAAATGGGGGAATTTGTGATTTTGAAATTCATTTTGGATATCTACTACTTAGCGGCTTCACATCTATTTCAATTTCCATGACTGTAAATTCTAAGCAAGTAGATGGATCAAAGAAAAAAGAGTTTTTTTTTATAGAAACAATATTTATTTGCAATTTAGTTACCTTAGATCTAAATTTTTTACAACTTACTGTTACTTCTAATAATAACTTATATTGTAGTGATTAATAATTTCATATGTTTTATGTTATTTGTATGTTGGATTTGCTGTATGTGTGTATCTAAGAGTTAGGATTTCAACTTTAAGATTTTAATGTGTTTCCTAGAAAATATTTAATAATTATGTATCATTTAAATTGTAATTTTGATCTATAAGTAAATATAAATGTAAGGATATGTGTCTATAATTCATTAGAGGTAATTTGTGGTTTGTTCAAGTGCCGATAAAAGTATAACTATGTATGTATGTATTAACAGGTGAATGAAATAATAGCGTAAGTATTTACATGTGTGAATATATGTTTAAGAGTATTTATGTACATTAAGTAGTGAATCTGGACTATGAATCAATTAGGTAAGTATTGTATATCAGGATAAAAGGTTTTTATTGTGGACGAGGTGCAATTATATTCTTCGATTTGCCAGATCGGTTGGGTGGATTCTTGGGAGTCTTCTTCTTGCCCTGATCCCATTGATCCTTCGCCGTCTGAGAAGACCTCTTGCAAGTCTGTTAGGATGGCATGCGACCTTGTCCAGGTAACGCGCTGCTTGTTTGTTGATGGTGTCGCCAACCATGGGGACCCCACAATCGCGCTCTATATCCCGTGTGCGTATATACCACTCCGCACCTGTGATTCGCCTCAGGATTTTGGCCTGAAAAACTCGGATTTTATTCAGGTGGGTTTTTGCCGCAATGCCGTACACCTGAATGCCATATCTCCAGATTGGCGCAAGGATAACCTTACAGATAAGCACCTTGTTTCTGAGCGACAGTTTGTTGTTGGTGGCGTTAAGGAGCCAGCCCATCCTTTTCGCCTTGGCTCGCAGTTTTGCAGCTACTTCAGCGGTGTGCTGCTTAAACGTAAGTCGCTTGTCAAGTGTCACTCCTAGGTACTTATGCCCTGTATTGTGCGGAAGGACTTCACCGTGAAGGTACACTCCAGGACTAATATCCCTTCTTAGCGTATGGGTGACGCAGACGCACTTTTCTGGGTTGACAGAAATATTCCATCGGCATGCCAAGTTCTCGAACTTTTTGAGGTACTCTTGTAGAGTATCGGTTGCCGCGAGAAAAAAGAGTAAAGGGGGTTTCTTCGATGAATTAGAAATTGTCATCGAAAAAATATTATATTTAATGAAGGTTAGGTTTCAGAAATTTGTTATTAAATTTTTTTTCGAGAATATTTGTAGTTTTTAGCAATTTAATTAAATTGGAAATTTAAAAAATTTGTCAAATTTTTTTGACCTATTTTTGGATATTTTTAAATATTTCAAAATATTTACATACATACATCTCTTTTAGAAAGTTTCCAATTCTTGTCCGTTTCTCCGAAATACCAAAAATTTTCTCACCGTGTAATTTCGCTCATCAGCTTCTGGTCTAGGCCCCTCTATTACTTATCAAACACCGGGGACGAGGTCTTTGTTTTCTTTTTTTTTTTTTTTGTTACCATTCAAATTATCAGATAGCATCCCCTGCTACCCAATTCACCTCCCACACGAATAGACAACCAGCACACAAAAAAGCATTGGAGTAAAATATTCAAATGAAATGTGAAACGCAGCAATTTTGCAAAAATCTTGACAGAGGGAGAGAGCGAATGGGGCTGAGCAAGAATGGAGGCACCCAAATAGTCGGTAATCCGTCAACGGAAGTCAAACGTATTAGCATCCTGGCGATTTTTCATACAAATGGCGCCGCACCACGGGCATCGAAGGACTCGTGGCTTGTCGGCATGATTGGGCTATCATTGGCAACCATCTAGTAACCGGCAAGGCAAACCTGATGACATATTGCAACCATTTAACACTGTCGCTTGTAAGGCTACGGGAACAATGCTGGGAAGGACCGGCAGACGGCACAGGAAGCCTGAGCGGAGTCTCTGGCAAACAAACAAAAAACAATTTCGAGGAAATTGACTGAAATTTTGCAGTGTTGCTCCATCATCATCATCATGTGCTGCTCCTTTGCAGTCGTCGGAAGTTTGTCCCACTACCACTACTTCCACTTGGGGCTAACCACATGCTGTGCTTTGGATAATGAGAGTTTCTCCAGTTCCAGTTGGCTCTTGCGCTTGATTTGAAATATTATGCTGCGGCAGAGAGACAAGATGAGACCCATTCTGGCCAGCAGCAGCCGGCTGGGCTAGCGCATATCATTCATGCAAATCTGATAATTGAGGGCTTGTCGGTTGGTTGAAATTTGGTTAAAGTGGTCTACGTTTTTGGAAGACCAGGCGACAATTTTGCACCAGCTTGATATACTGAGATTAGGCCAGACTGCGACTGTGACCCGAAAATTGATGACTCAAGAAAATTTGCATATTTCTAGGTATAATATGAATAATTGTGATTGTGCAGAGGTTAATGGTGAGGTGGATAATGGTGTGCTGGTACTCTTCTTTATAATGAGATGACTTCAAATAGAGCAAGAAGAATAGATGGGTTTTCATGAAACAATTATCGAAATGGACATCAATGTGAGAAGGGAATGGAGAAATAGAGGGAGGAAAATGAAAGCAGAATGGTGCATTGGCTTTAGTCAAGACTAAAGAAAGATGTAGATGTAGGAAAATAGCACTTTGCAACAAGGTCCAGTATATTGAAGGGTTGGTGGTGATTCTAGATGATTTTCCATGACATCAAGATTTGTAGACATCTGAGCTTAAAGTTGCAAAAAAGGACTCTGTTCACCCTTTTTAGATGCGTTTTGACTCTTTTTGATATTATCGGAAAGTACTACTCCTTAACTTTTAAATAAACTATCCCAAACAATTTTACGATTTTTATTAGCGAAGATATATGGGCAAGATATATAGGACAATTTATGGGCATGGGCAACAGGCATGGGCAAAAGGCATGGGCAACAGGCATGGGCAACAGGCATAAGCAACAGGCATGGGCAACAGGCATGGGCATGGGCAACAGGCATGGGCGACAGTCATTGGCACCAGGCATGGGCAACAGGCATGGGCATGGGCAACAGGCATGGGCGACAGTCATTGGCACCAGGCATGGGCAACAGGCATGGGCATGGGCAACAGGCATGGGCATGAGCAACAGGCATGGGCAACAGGCATGGGCAACAGGCATGGGCAACAGGCATGGGCAAAAGGCATGGGCAACAGGCATGGGCAACAGGCATAAGCAACAGGCATGGGCATGGGCAACAGGCATGGGCGACAGTCATTGGCACCAGGCATGGGCAACAGGCATGGGCATGGGCAACAGGCATGGGCATGAGCAACAGGCATGGGCAACAGGCATGGGCAACAGGCATGGGCAACAGGCATGGGCAACAGGCATGGGCTATATCGACTCGGCTGTTGATGCTGATCAAACATAAATATGCTTTATAGGGTCGGACATGATTCCTTCTTCATGTTACATTCCTTTGCACAAACTTAATATACTCTGTGTACCTTTGGTACAGAGTCAAAAAAATGTACTTTGCATAAAAATATTATGGAAACAGAACCTTATTCATTTCCCTAACCCCCCTTCCCACTTTGAAACAAAAGTGTGACAATATCATAATTTGTCAACTTACATTACAAAAATTAAAAATAAAAAAGTCGCTTGGCAAAGCGCATTAGCCGACGCTGTTAACGCTTCCCATTTTGCTTCTGCTGCTGACAACAGTGAAAAGATCAAAGGATGACAAACAAATGATTGTGGGCGCAACAAAAAAATGAAAAAAAAAAAGCATAGAAAATGTCAAAAAAGCCCGCAACTTCAGTTTCAATTACAAAATTACAAAACAGGCGTCAATCAGCATTAATAATAATAGCGCGACTGCATGGGGCGTGGCTCAACCCTAAAGCCGCACATCTCCGTCTCCAACTCGCTGTGCTACTTAACCCTTTCACATTTTTACTTCGGTGGGGTTGCTGTTGCCTCGTCAAAGGTAAGTGTGTGCTTGCCACAGTTTTACAAAAATATTTTCAACACAATGCACCAGATATTTATTATGGTTTTTGAACTGCTCTTCTCACACGAACGTCGCACAGGAAGTTGATACTTCAGGATGAAAATGTTTATGCGGGCGCTGGACGTTCGCCTTGCTTGTTGCTGGTCACGTGTCAGCCTCATCAGACGACAGAATAAGGACGGCCAGGACAATGTCAAGGGAAATAATCAAGCATATTAATGACCATAAAAGCTGAAAGAGTTAAATGCATATACAAGTAGGACGAAGTATGCAGGCGATTGTTGTAGTAGGAACCAAACTTAATGAGAGACTTGGACCTCGCCCGGTGCTTAATTACGTGTAGCCGATTACGGTGAGTAGCAAGTTTGTTGACTTTTTGCTGGGTTATTTCGGTTTTGTTTTTTCTGTTTTCCCATAATTAAATCTCAACCCTCTTTTTTTTTTATTTGGGCGCGGCAAGCGTGTGGGTTGTTTTGATTTGCATAGGGAAAAGTTTGAGGTACAGTTGGCCGCTTAAGTAGTTAAAAATGTTGTGTAACAGAGGGTAGGGTGGGGTTGTACTTTGAAAAGAACAACTATATGGGTGTATGGATTTTACTTTTGTAGACTTTTAATTCAACATTTCAAGCGCAATTACTTAATAAATATACTTTACTGTTACAAATATTGAAGTAATTGTAAAAGTACGTAGAATTTGTAGTATTGTCTAAGGGACATCTGTTTCTGATACTTGCGAGAGTTCAATTACAAAGGGGTGACTAAATTTTTTGGGTATACTTCTACTAAAAACTGGCCAGTGGCTTAAAAAGTGCGGTAATGTCTCCTCTGCTTCCTTACAACTTTTACAAAGTGCTGCCTGCACTGACTCGCAAAGGTCCTCACTAGAAGCAAGATGTTTACACTACTTTGGCGCAGAAGAAAGCTAGCATAGTTCTGGAAAGGAGAGAGGACCAGGTGACCATCGCTCCGTGGCTAGTGTCCAGGTTTGATACTAGTCCCTAAGTGGCCAAGGGCATAACTATGGTGCTCCTCTCCAAAAAAAAACTGAAGTGTACTGACCCGTCCCGCCAGTTTGTATACTGAATCGTTTTCCTCATTAATGCGGAGTTCTGGAACCCAGATGAAGTACACAAGAAACAGACCCATTCAAATCCATTTTTCATATCCTTTGGACAATTTATAGCTCCATGTGATTAAAATCTAAGATCAATTTTACATTAAATGGATATTATTAATATCCTTTTCATTAACACTATTCAGTCAAAATGGATACCAAAATCATCCAATGGATCATTAACGAATATCATTTTTTTTTCCTGTGTAGATTAGAAGATACCGACAGATCTATTTTATGGATCTACAGCAGGGGTGCCCAGAATGAGCTTACGAGTTCGTGAAAGCCAATACAAATGCACAAAATACAACTCAAGCAAGAACAACTACAAGAAATAGAAAGAGAAAACCGAATTTTGTTTGTTTGTGTGAGTGTGTGTGTGGTAATTGCTGTTTCAAGTACACGCGTGCGAGCGCTCAGGCAACATTGATGTTGCTTTTTAATTTGCCAGAGACATAGGAGAGAGAAGAGAGTCACATATGATGTTGTTGTTGCAGGTCTGCACGCGCCAACAACAAAACCTTCGTTCGGAAAGAAAGAGAGGAGAGCACGCATATGAAATTGTTTTTGTTTTGTTTAATGCCGCGTTTGTATATAGCCGCGTTTTTCGTATGCGCGCGGGCTATGCCTTAGCGCAAAGCAAAAACAAATGCGTGGCTTGCGGAATAGGCTTGGGCACCCCTGATCTACAGCATCCTGTAAGCGTCTTGGAATTATAAGTGGTTCTGCTTGGTATACACTACAGTTATCAGGTTACCAGTCTTAGTTGGTCGAAAGTCTTTAGCCTTCTACTTCGAACTTTTATCATTGACACCTCTCATCTGTCAGTATAGCATCAGCATTCTACGGTTGAAAAAGCACCAGTTTCGAGTAGATCGTCTCAGATGTAGAGGCGTTCGGTCGACATCCATCTCCTTATCGCTAGGCATCTCTCCTTCCTTCTCTGCATTTGTTTCCGTCTTGTAAATGTTCACATTGACCCTTTGAAATATATAATTGCCCATTAGCCCATATAGAGCCCATTGGTCTTAGTCAGAGTCCACTGTGACCTTACGGTTACTTGTGTATAGCCTTCCAGTTTAATGGTCTACCAATTACTAGTGGGAAAGCTAGGGTTCTTCTAGTTCCAATCCCGAGTGGGACATAGGGCATCAACTACTCCTCTCCAGGGAACTCTGTTGTTAGCTGTCGCTTTGAGTTCTCGCCAACTTTTCCCGATGCGTTCCGGCGGTTCACAAATGTTGGGAGTTTTGACACTATAGAAGTTGTAATTTTCCAAGTGGAAGAGCTGTATAGGAGCACTGGCATTACGTTGGACTTGAAGAGCCTGATTTTGAGCCAGCGTATGACGAGCATCGCCAAACAGCTGACAGCATCCCAAAGGCACCTTTAGCCTTTTGCAGGCGCGAATCCACATCCAGTTCCTACCCTCCATCAACAGCGACTAAGCTACCCAGGTAGCTGAATTGCTGAACTTGCTCAATTGGCTGTTCGTCCAAAACCAGAGCCTGGGATTGTCCGGAACGGATGCTGAGCGCTTTCGTCTTAGCCGTGTTGATTTTGAGGTCTGCCGCTTTAGCTGAGGTGTCCAAGTGGGCTAGCGTGTTTGCCAGCCTATTTGCCAGGATGCATATATCGTCTGCATAGTCCAGATGCCGCAGTGTTGTAGTCATTGACCACTTTATGCCGCTGTTGTTGGGAGCAGGTCGCATTGTAGCGAACACATCTGCAACCACCATTATAAACAGAATGGGCGACAGATCACATCCCTGCCGAACACAACTCAGGACTGGAAAAGGCTGCGAAAGCATTCCACCGTGAAGCACTCTACACTGGGCGCTGTCGTATGTCGCTCTGATCAGGGAAATAAGTTTTTCCGGTATCCCTCTCTTTCGCAACCCGTGCCATATGCACTCGCTGCTTACGCTGTCGAAGGCCTTGGCGAAGTCCACAAAGGCCATGTGCAGGTGGAACTATTTTGGCTATGACCTTTGAGATGGTTGGCAGCACACAGATTCCACGCCAGTTGTCGCATTCGCGCAGGTCGCCCTTTTTGGGGATTTTCACCAGGATGCCCTCAAACCATTCCGAGGGGAGCTCCTCAGATTCCCACGCCCGTTTTATTACCGGGTACAGTAAATCCACCGCAGTTGCCGGCTGACATTTGAAGAACTCCACGATTTGATGGCCGTGAGGACTTCGAGTTTTGTGGGTGCTGAAGTCCTTACCCTGTGGTGGCATGAAATCTGTGGCAGCTCGGTAAAAAGTCGAGATACGGCCGATTTTGCACAGTTAAGGACTGCTGCAAAGTGGGATCTCCATCTGATCAATTGATCCTTTCCAGTCGTTAGGTGCTTTCCATCTATGTCCTTAATTGGGCGCTCCGCATCCATCTTTTTATCTGCTATTTCTTTGCTCGCCATATACACCGTTTTCAGATCACAGTTTGCGGCTGCATTTTCCGCTTTTTCTGCGAGATTGTTGACGCACGCTTCTTTTGATCTCGCGGTTCTTAGCGCGGTATTCTTGTTTCATAGCCGTTAGTTGCTGTGGTGGGTTCGGATTCTGCAGTTTCTGCTTAATTTCCGCACGTTGCCTTATTAGGACCCAGGTCCATTCGCTCATCCAAGGGCGGTGACCTTTAGGGACTTTACCAATTATGCTGTCGCCAACATCTGGGTAAATTTCCTTGACTTCGCTCCATTTCTCATTTGCTGTAGCGCCATCATTCAGCCCCACTGATCCTGCCTTCTGATTTAGCGCCTCCTTAAAGCTGTCCTTAACTGCCGTTTGCTTCAGTCGGTCGGTGAAGTATTTCGCCTTTGGTTTCGCAATTTCAGATTTAGAAATCGCAGACGTTCTAAGACGGATGACCGCTACCATTAGATGATGGTCGTAGGAGTTACCTATGTCCGCTCCTCTTTGCCAGTCTTAATTAGGTGGAAAGTGCTCAGTCTTCTACCTTGGACTTTTATCATTGACACTTCTCATCTGTCAGTATAGCATCAGCATTCTACGGTTGAAAAAGCAGCAGTTTTGAGTAGAACGTCTCAGATGTAGAGGCGTTCGGTCGACATCCATCTCCTTATCGCTGGGCATCTCTCCTTCCTTCTATGCATTTGTTTCCGTCTTGTAAATGGTCACATTGACCCTTTGAAATATATAATTGGAGCCCATTGGTCGTAGTCAGAGTCCACTGTGCCCTTACGGTTACTTGGGTATAGCCTTCCAGTTTAATGGTCTACCAATTACTAGTGGAAAAGCCAGGGTTAAGCATCCGTATCATCTGCAGGTTTTTTTACGCTTACGGATGGAAAGCCCAGCCCTCGGAAATGTTAGAATGTCCCTCGCTTCATTCTTTTACTCTACCTCATATGCTTATCCTCATATGAAAACAGTCAAAAGTTTCCGTGAATCCATCATTCATGAGCATGAGGGCGGTGCTTCAGGCTACTCAAGCGACACATTCAGCTATTCACTTCTGATAGTGTTTCAGAATGGTACAGCACGGAATGCTGTCGTCTATGATCCCCACTATCCTTTTGCTTTTTCAGAAAAGTAAACTTTCAGAGTGACCCTTATGGTTTTACCTCGCTTCTGTGATTCCTTGACGGATCTGTCCTTGGTTATATAGACTACCAGTCTCCTTGGTGGTCATTTGTGTGCCTTGGTTTATAGCTATGAACAAACATAAACTTGCTCATTTGAGGGTGCGTTTACACACATTGGCAAGTTGTCATTTATTTTTTATTCCACTTATTTGACAGTCTGTGCACACTAAGGGCCGATTTCTTTTCTTCCAGATAGCTGCTAAGTGTTAGATAAGCTCATAGTTTACTCAACTCGTAAGTTTATGTGACAAGATGAGAAATCGGCCCTTAGTAACATACATGCGATATTGAATGATTTCTCAGAACATATATATATATGGCTGGTGTTCACACATGTATGGAAGCAACTAACAGTCAAAATATGGCAGGCTGCCAGTGTGTGTGAACGCCCGGCTAGTATTTTAAAAGTCCTCAAAACAATAATATAGAGTTAGATGTTTTCGCGGTTCAAAACTAGCTCGTATTTAGTTTAGTTCGATGCAATATCTCAAAAGTTAAGCTAAGTTAAGCTATCTTGATATTTTGTGTGTAGATTGGTAATATAGTGGGTGACACTTTGAACTAGTTTGAACCGGAAAATCGGCAAACCTGTCAAAAATTGTTTTAGAAACTCTTTTTAACTGTATTGGTTATTAAGAATTATACTCAACCATAGACCTCGAGCTAGCCAGATGTAACTTTGTATTGAAAATATTTCGTTAAGATTTTCTAAATTTAGTTTGTTCAACAAGGAAATCGCCTGAGCGTGAAAGGAGCGACTCTGTTTAATAAAATTGGTGAGTATTAAAAGAGCAACTTCAAAAAAAAACTCAAACCTCGCAGGACGACAGGTTTAGCCCTAATCAAAAAAAAAAAAAGGGTGGTCTGCTAGCTTCAGGGCAAACACTTAAGCTGCTTTTGAGACTTTTGAACAAGGTTTCCCAATTCACAGTTTGCAACTGCGCGCTCTCTCTCTCTCTCTCTGATAATAAAAATTTAATGATTTTATTGCTTATGAAGTTGTAATTCATTTTCGCCAACCCTTCGACAATTATCCTTTTAGATAAACAATTGCAGACTGCCATAAAAAAAAATGCTCATTGTTTGTTTTCTTTTCCACGCTTTTTTATTTTCGTTTTCTTTTCCGTGATGTTTTGTCGTAAAACGTTTATTTCATTTATGCGGCATATTCCCTTTGGAGATGTTGCCATAAAACTGAATTCTGTAAAAATTATGCAAAAAAAAAAGGATTAAAACCATTTACAGGAAGTGCTCTATGCAGTCATGTTTTAATTACTCCCTGATAACAAAAACTATACGAGTTTTTATGCGTACACAATCGTAAAACTTTGCGATGAAAATGTGAAAACAAAAATTTTATGGTGAAAGTAAAGTGGGAGAACAGCTTTTGTAATCTTGAGAAATAAATCTAGCCTTTTCAACCCTTGAATTAATCTCAAATCGGAATCAACTAGAAAAAACATTTCGCACATAACAGGCTTGGACCATTTCCATCCAATCAATACCTAAGCAGCTCAACTCCAAAGATTTAGCCACCTCTCGGGCACAAAATCTTTCAAAAATGTCATATACGCAATTATTTCTAATGACAGGACATATGATGAAGGATTTCTAAGCCAAAGCGCATGTCAATTTGTCAATTTCGCATATTTTTTTGCGGTGTTTTTTTTTATCGTAAATTCTTTTCATTTTTATTGATATCGTCCGGGCAACACGTGTGGGCCATGAGTTGGTGGGGATTCACTATGCGGACCACAACAATGTAATCTGATGCCCATGTCCGTTTCCACATGTGATGTGATGTGTGTGTATGTGTGTGTGCACGGACAATTGGAATTGCCGTTGGCTTGGTGGGCTTTGGACTGCCAAAATGCCAAATCATTATACCAAATATGCTTTTATTTTTCCCTCTCAGTACGTGTGTGTGAGTGTGTGTTATTTGCCATGGTTTTGTCAGTTATTCTGTGGTTATTTGATATTTTACAGTTGATAATAGCCCACAAAAATAGCAGAAACTTTTCATCATATGTGCGTAATCATTATAGTTGATTGATGCTGAGCAGCGGGAAGAAGGTGAGGTTTTGGGTTACCAAAGCTGAAAAATTTAAGCTACAATCACAACTGTACTAAAGCTGAATAAATATAGACCAGCCAACTTTATTTTTATGCCCTTAAAACAGTTTGCTGGCATTCTGCCCAGAGTAGCAGATGCTGCTCAACCAACTAGAGCCGTTTGTGGCCCAACAATATTCAAGTGTTTCCGTGGTGTAGCGGTTATCACATCTGCCTAACACGCAGAAGGCCCCCGGTTCGATCCCGGGCGGAAACAGTGCGTTTTCTTTTTGTTTTTTTTTTTTTAATGTGTAGTTTTTGTAATTATTTGAAAATGACCGCCAAAATGTAAATATATCAATAATTTAGTGTTAACGCAATTTTAAGACATCGAAGGATGGCCGGGTAGAGACAAATCCGTGTAAATAGAAAACCGTGTAAATAGTGTGGAAATAAACAAAATCCGAAACCCAAAAAAAAAAACACCCGAAAAGTTTATAGTTTAAGAATGTTCTGTCTAACTTTAAGAAGGCCTGCTTAGGCTGGGATGACACGTTCAATTTTTATGAACAATTATTGTCACAATTTTTGGATAATGGGGAAACGTCGTTGGTGTGAGCGAGACAAAGTGTTATTGAATTCGCCTCATAATATTGTTGATGAGAGACACAGGCATTGCTGCTGCCGGCAGCGCAGTAGGCAGAATTGATTCTACTAAATTCAATATTTGTAACAACTCGGTTGACATTTAATGATTTGGTACATCTAGGAGACTTCCATATTGTTATTAAATATTATAATTATTTCATTTCAGAAGAAAAAAAAAGTTTTCTTCAAAGAGAAACAGACGGTATACTTGAATTAAATATACAAGGCATATTGCATTTTGGTGATAGAAAAATTATCCGGAATAATTCAGCCAGAAACATCTTTAAGAATGAGTCCGGATCACGCCTACGCTACATATCCACAGGTATGGATGACTGTCTCACTCTTATTAGGTGAATCTCAATAAAGCTTGCAGTTACATGTTCCAGCAGTCAAAGATCTCTAGGACTATGTAATGCCCAGGACTGGGAGCATAGCAAGCGATTTTTTCAGTAGGAGGGGATTCGCAAGTTGTATTGGAGCAGTATATGGTACAACAAAAGAAAGTTGTTGGAAAAAATAAATATTATGTTCACAAGGTAAACATTTCAAAATTGGCCAATGAAGATGGAGAACCCACATATTCAGAATTGATGGTGTCTGTAGCGGATGTCCAGAAAAAATATATTTGTTGATTATTCTTATAATGAACTAATGATGAGTCCCAGAAGAAGCAACCGTTTCTGACAGTGTCAAAAATGCAATTAAAACTAGCTGTTACGTGCATTAAGTGTGACCCTGGCAGTTCAAAATACCAAAAAATTTACCCAAAATACTAGATTTATAACATTTTTTCGCGATTTGGGGATTTTTATTGATAACTTTTTAAAGTATGCGGCGAATTCGTGGGTTTCGCTCAACAATAAGTTGTGTCTAGAAATTGAATGTGTCATCCCAGCCTTAGGAACGACAATAAATTATCTTTTATTACAAAGAAGGAGGAGTGAAATGAGAAAGCATGATAAAGCGAGTTATACAGGCATGTTCTCAATTCCACTACTTTTTGAAAAGTAAATTGAACGCAATTCCGCTTCGGTTTCGTTTTTTTGTTCTCAATTGCGAATAAAATTGCTCTCTTTTTACTTGTTACAAACCACTGGTTCAAACGAGATTGGCACTAGATACATAAGAGACAGTCCACAATTCCAAGCGAAACGATGGAAAATGGAACAGTCGATGATGAGAGGGGCTGACTTTTTGGTTTCACTTTTCGGTTTGGCTGGGCAATGCCAAATTCTGAACACATTTACCAAAAAAATTCCTTGTAAATCAATTAAAGACTTAAATGCAAATTAAAATTCACTAACAATTTCTAAATAAATCACAGAATTATGGAAAATTCACTTTATGTATGTATATGTGTTTCCAAAACGAAAAACTTGTTCGTTTTGGTGTTGCGAGAACATGAATTCATTCCACTTTCGAAAAATAGCCGTGGAAGTGGAATTGAGAACATGCCTGCTAGTTTAAACAAAGGTTTTGGAAGGTTAGTTTGTTAGGCAAGGCTGTAGATAAATAGGATAAAAGTTTCTGGTAACGCGTTGTGGGACAGCAGGACTTATATTAGAAAACAAAGCGATAGAGTCGATTTATCCTGACTCGAGTTTATGAATAAAAAGCACACCGTGGTAAGTTCTGCGGTTCTTAAGAGAAAGCAGGTTTATTAGGCGTAATCTGTCCTCGTAAGGGGTAAGATGGGTGGAAGGATCCCAGTTTAAGCCTCTGAGAGCGAAAATTAAGAACTGCTTTTGAACCGATTTCAGTTGATCTTGATGTTTTTGGTAGTATGGAGACCAGACACACGACCCATATTCAAGCATTTGTCTCACTAGGGAAACTTACAGTTGCTAAGTGACGTAGGGGTCCTTAAATTTCTTGGACCATCGCTTAACGAACCCGAAAACTCCGCTATATGACTATTAAAACATAACTTGGGTACAAATTGTACACCCAAATCATCCACTTTATAGATTCGTTTCAATGGGATGGTATCAATCATATGAATAATCAAACTCATAAGGTTGATTACTACTAAAAATCATACATTTACACTTACTGAGATTATGAGGAAGCCTATTAACCGAGCACCAGGTGTGAAAGGAGATGCCGGGGCATTATACGACAAACTAAGTTTTAGGTCATCGGCATACATCAATGCATGCGAATGGGATAAAACCTGTGGGATATCATTTATGAAAAGGTTCAATAGTAGAGGGCCTTAATGACTACCTTGTGGATCCCCAGATGGTACATTAATGCAGCAGGATAGTATTGATTTGAAACCAACTCGTTGAGATCGATCGCTTAAATATGACTTAATCCAGTTGAGAAGAAATGGAGGGTAGACGAGCAAATACAATTCATGTACTAAAAGCCCATGCTAGACAGAGTCAAAAGCCTTGCTGAATTCAGTATAATCTACATCAGTCTGCCGCTTATTGACAAATCAATTGTTTACAAGAGTAGCAAATTCCAGTAATTTCGTAGATATAAAGCGATTCTTCTGGAAATCATGTTGACATTCGGATATTACCGAGCGACAATAATGTTTGTAGTGTAAAAGTCAGGATCTTTTTAAGAAGCTTAGAAATGTCCGATAGTTTCGATACACACGTGTAGTTCGATATGATTGATTTTAGTCCCTTCCAAACACTGGGGAATAGACCCACCGGACCATCACGAAGTCTGTGTAGCCATGAAAAGGCTAAAGAACAACAAATCAGCAGGTGCAGATGACCTGCCAGCTGAACTGTTTAAGGCAGGAGGCGAGGAGTTCGTAAGGTGCATGCACCAACTCATCAGCAGAATATGGTCCGACGAGAGCATGCCCGAGGATTGCAGTCTAAGTGTAATTTGCCCACTTCTTAAAAATGGAGACCCTGCAGTTTGCGCCAACTACCGTGGGATCAGTCTCCTCCCATTATTTGTGAACGTCTAATGCCGCTTATTAGCACACTGATTGGACCTTATCAGTGTGGTTTCAGACCTGATAAATCCACCACAGACCAGATATTCACATTACGACAAACCCTGGAGAAGACCTATGAGAGAAATATCGAAACCAACCATCTTTTTTTGTTGATTATAAATCAGCCTTTGACACACCGATAAGGTCAAGGTTCTTTGACGCCCTGTCTACCTTTGGTATACCAGCAAAGTACGTTTGACTTTGCATGATGACGTTGAGAAGCACTCGAAGCTCCGTCCAAATAGGAAGGAACCTCTCCGAACCATATGATACCAAGAGAGGTTTTAGGCAGGGTGATACCCTATCGTGTGACTTCTTTAATCTACTGATGGAGTATTTTATTTATTTATTTATTTATTTAGAGTTGACAAAAAAAGGCTGTCAACGAAAACTTATATACGTTACAAAAATTTTTATGAGCTAATGAAGCCTATCAAAGAAAATCTAATAAAATTACAAAATAAACTAATAACGACTCCGACACGGTGGGGGAATTTTATTTGCCCGTCCGGCCAGCTATGCCCCTATTCACAGCCAATTGTAGTCAGAGACGTTATTAGAGCTAACAAAAACTTTAATAATATAGAGATCGAGAAGAGGGAGAGAGAGAGAGAAAGAGAGAGAGAGAAAAAAATCAAAACCTATAGTTATGTAGGAACAAAGGAGAAAAAAAATAAGATAATATTTTAAATTAAAAAAAAAAAAAAACGAGAAGGCCAAGCTAACTTCGTCTGTGCCGAAGTTTTTATACCCTTGCAAATGCTGTTTTTGAAATGTCAGAGTTTAAGAACGCTTACATAAAAATCAAAAATTTTTCTAACTAGAATCCATTTTCCGTCAGATAAACATCTGATTTCGACCAAATTTCGCGAATGTTTTTGAAAACATATCAAATTAACAATCGCGGAGTTTAAGAAAGATAAAATTTAAAACAGAAAAGTTTTTTTCACTGAGACTCATTTTCCGACCGATCGGTCCTATGGCAACCATAAGATATAGTCACCCGATGTCGATCAACTTTTTCAAATTAGTTGAATATTAAGAATCACCGACTTTAAGAACTATTTATTTGAAAACAAAAAAGTTTTTCTCACTAAGACCCATTTTCCGACCAATCGGTCCTATGGCAGCTATAAGATATAGTCATCCGATTTTGACAAAAATTTGCAAATCTGTTTGAAAGCATATAATATTAATTATCGCCGAGTTTTATGACGCTAGCATTGAAAACAAAAAAGTTTTTCTTACTAAGACCCATTTTCCGACCTATTGTTCCTATCACAGCTATAAGATATAGTCATCCGATCTTGATCAAAATTTGCAAATCTGTTTGAAAGCAAATAATATTAATTATCGCCGAGTTTTATGCCGCTAACATTGAAAACAAAAAAGTTTTTCTCACTAAGACCCATTTTTTGACCGATGGTTCCTATGGCAGCTATAAGATATAGTCATCCGATCCGGTCGGTTCCTACATATTAGCAGCGTGCAGTAAAAAGAAGACTCTGTGGAAAATTTCAGCTCGATAGCTTTAAAACTGAGAGACTAGTTTGCGTAGAAACAGACGGACAGACAGACAAACAGACAGACAGACGGACAGACAGACGGACAGACGGACGGACAAAGCTCAATCGACTCAGCTCGTCGCCCTGATCAAGAATATATATAGTTTATGGGGTCGGAGATGAGTATTTCTATACGTTGCAAACTTCTGGGCAAAATTATAATACCCTTTGCAAGGGTATAAAAACTGAGATAGAGAGAAAAATATCTTAAAGTAAACTTTAAAAATAAAAAATTTATACGAAAAACTTAAAACTAAATAACCGGAAAATCTCTGACCCGGTGGGGGAGGATTTTTTAGCCAGTCCGACAAGCTATGCCCCTACTAACAGCTGGGAGTGGTCAGAGATTTCCCCGGAGATAATTATAGAGAGACGTTTTTAGAGAGAAGAGAGAGAGATCTGTTGAGAGCAGGTGATAGAGATCATTGTAATTTTGACATAAGACCCGAAAACGATTGTGCTGGGCATAATCAGTTGTGCATCTGGGCAAGATTAAAGGTAAATAGTTTCTAGTTGGCCTAGAAGGAACGGAAAAGTTAAGGCGACCTAAAAGATCGGTAGAGTCTACATCACTAATGATTAGCTTATGAAGAAAAGAAACGCCTAGGACTGTTCTACGATCAGCTAACGAAGGAAGGTTAATAAGCAAGAGTCTACTGGAGTACAATGGCAGACGAAGGTTAGGGTCCCAATTTAGTCCACGAAGAGCAAAAAGCAAAAATTGCTTTTGTACTGATTCGATACGATCGATATGATTTTTGTATTGCGGACACCAGACGGACGAGCAGTATTCAAGTACAGGACGGACTAGAGCAGTGTACAGGAGCTTTGTGGTGTAAGGATCATTAAATTCCTTCGACCAACGTTTAATGAATCCAAGTACACCATTCGCCCTATTAACAATAGAAGAGATATGAGGATTGAAACTCAATTTGTGGTCAAAAAGAATTCCAAGATCAACGACGGTAGATATTCGTTGCAGGGGTTCATTGCCAATCGTATAAATAGCCAGCGAAGGTTTGCAACGATGGAAAGTCATAAACATGCACTTGGAGCAGTTAAGGTATAAATGATTAACCAAGCACCAAGACTGCAAGGAGTTTAAATCATCTTGCAATCTAATGGAATGTGTCGGGTCATTGAAAGATAAAATAAGTTTAACGTCATCGGCATACATAAGTATCCGAGAGTAAGATAGTATTGTGGGTAGGTCATTAATAAAAAGAGTAAAAAACAAAGGACCAAGGTGACTACCTTGCGGTACACCGGACGTTACAGAGACGGGCTTTGAAGTGTCTGAACGTAATATAACTTTCTGGGTTCTATTTTTTAAATAGGACGAAATCCAGAGCAGAAAAGAGGCGGGAAATCCTAACCGATCAAGCTTATAGAGGAGAAGATCATGGTTTACAGAGTCAAAAGCCTTACTAAAGTCGGTGTAAATGACATCGGTTTGCTTTTTCTTAAGGAACCCATCATTAACCAATAAACTGCGCCAGTGACCAAATGCCAACAGATCGGGCTCATTTCTTTATAAAGTTCTAATGCTACTCGCATACGCCGATAATATTGACATTATCGGCAAAAACGAACGGGCGGTAAGCAGGGCGTTTTCAGAGATTGAGAAGCAGTCTAAACTGATGGGTTTAGCGGTAAACGAGGACAAGACGAAGTACCTAGTGTCCACGGACAATAAGTCTACGCGTCTTGGACAATTTGTTACTATGGGGGAGTACAACTTTGAGGTTGTAGAGGATTTTGTCTACCTCGGGACGATGATTACCGGCGACAACAACATCAGCCTGGAGATCCGAAAAAGAATTACTCTTGGAAACCGAAGCTACTACGGGCTCAGTAGGGAGTTCAAGAGCAGAGTCTTTTCTCGAAGAACAAAAATAGCGCTATACAAGTCGCTCATCATCCCAGTCCTGCAATACGGCGCAGAAGCATGGCCAATGACAGCAGCGGATGAGGAGGCGATTGGCGTTCTCGAGCGAAAAATCCTTCGGAGGATCTATGGACCTTTAAAAGTTGGCGCTGGATACCGCATTCGAATGAATCACGAACTGTATGAGCTCTATAAGGACATCAGTCTAGTTAAGCGCATAAAGCAACAGCGGCTGCGCTGGTTAGGACATGTAATCCGGATGGATGAAGAAGCTCCAGTAAAAAAGACGTACAAAGTGAAGGCGGCTGACTTTGGAGGACAAGGTAGGAGGGGTCGCCCACCACTAAGATGGGATGATCAAGTGCGGAAAGACATTTCCAACCTTGGTGTGAACAGCTGGTGCCAGCTCGCACACTGCAGAAGCGAGTGGAGGGCATTCATTGCAGAGGCCAAGACCGTGAAGCGGTTGTGATCCAACATCGGGCCAATAAAGAAGAAGAAACACTAGGGAAATCTCCCAGTTAAAGAGATAAGTTGAATAGTTTTGCATGCGGCACACATAAAGAGTTGGCACAAAGTTTCAGCACACAGCTGGGCCCTTTGTCGAGTCCGGGACTGAAAGACGACTTGATTGATCGTAAGCTAAAAAAAACCCTATCTGCATCAACCACAGGGCATACAATGCAGTTGGAATTCGCCACAGAATAAGGATATGTATAAATAAGGATATGTATGTCATCGTTGAAGAAATGTTGCAAATAAATTGGAAATATCAGAGTAATTGTCAGTCATTACATTATCTAACGAAAGGGAGGACGGGAATTGAGAGGAACTTCTTTTAGCATTGACAAAGTTATAGAACTTCTTTGGGTCATCCTGACTTACCTAACTTACACCTAACCAAGTAGTCCTTATCATATTGTGAGTTATGAACCATAAATTTGGATCGAGACACCGAATATTTTGAATATGAAAGAAACATTGTGGAATTTCATAATCTTTTTTTTCTAATAAGTTCGCATTTCTCTTTTAAGTGTCCCTCTAACTTAAACAGCCACCTGGCCTCCTAGAATAAAAGTGATTGCAAAGTATTGAATATATAGATACAAATATTTGCTAATTTTGTATTTCCCACACTATTCTAATCGAAGTTCATAGCCAAATTCCATCTCAACATCTTAATCCGCTTAACTAATTTACTCACCATGGCAAAATATCCCCTCGAGACGCAGATAATCGCTGCCATCCCAAACAAAAATAACTAGCAAAATGGAAGTAGAAGAAAGAAAAAAAAGCACAAGCAATTGCTAAATTAACAAATTATGCATCACCCAAGCGGGTCACAACAAAAACGAGCACTTAATTTAGTTAATGTAAACGCAGGACTCCCCCTCTTCGCCCATCGAAAGTCTGGACATGCTTGACATTTGACAGATGAACTGTTTGCCGCGCGAGCTTACAGACCAAGTGACAGCTCAGCGAACCAAATAGAAAGGAGTCTTCATCCACCCCCATCCAGAGTCAGGTCAAAGATACATTCCACTCGCTTTAAATCCTGATGTGACATAATTTGTTAGAGCCAAGAAAAGGAAAATGCCATCGGTTTTTGGAACCTTAATTGTAACAAATAACAGTTGGCGTCGCCAGACAACAACAACAACAACCACCCTCAGCACCTTTTGGGTAATTGTAGCTTTATCACTCACTCACCCACTATGGACACTTAATGGACGTCCGTTTGTTTGTCGTTTCAAAACATAAAAGCGCATTAGAGCACTGCTTAAGTTTATAAACAAATAAAAATGGGCATTATAAAAATAAATAACGGCATTGCTGCTGCTGAGCTTAAAATAAACAGCTATTTATATGGATTTTTAAGCCCTAGGCGCAATATGCTTAGAAAATATTATCAAATATTTTTATAACCTTCTAAAATTGCTGCTTCTTGGCCTAGCTCTTAGTTGAAGGCCATTAAAATATCACTGTAGTCCAGCGGTGGGCACGAAATTTGAGCAGTCCAAAAACAACAGCAAAAATAACCCTTATCAGCGAGTCTCGATCGCGCACACTGCACTTGCTGCGACGTCTGCTTGTGCGGGCTGATGCCGACTAGTGTTGGTTAAAGGTTGTTCATTTGACAGAACATGTTAACTTGTTCTTTTTTTCTAAGTGAGTCAACTCACTCCGTTGTTCACTTTTACAGTTGTTCTTGTTCAGTTGTTCTAGAACTATGGTGGAAGGTTGTGTGAACGCTCAAATTTTTTGTTTTTTTGTTTTGCCGTCGGGATTTTAAAGGGGTAGGTTTCTGTAGCAGTGATCGCTTTATTGTTTTTGTTGTTTCTGCATGGCATTTTTTTGTTCTACACTCATATATACCTAATTTGTGTGAATGTGCGTCGTTTACTCCCGTGTTCACTCTCCCGCTCTGTCTCTCTCGCGCTTTTAGCAAAAGCACTGAATTAAAAATTTGTCTAGGCGCCATACCTGTCATAGTTGTATCATGGTGCAGCGCACAGGAACAGCTCACAGAGCTAGGCAGACAGAACAATTCACAGAGCAAGAGATACAGAACAACTTTCTGAGCAAAAGAGACTGAACAGCTCTTAGAACAAATCAAGAACAACTCAGATCAAGACAGACTGAACAAGATAGATTGAGCAAGATAGATTGAACAAGATATATTGAGCAAGATAGATTGAACAAGATGGACTGAACAAGACTCGCTGAACAATTGAAGAAAATGTTCACTTGTTCAGTTTAAAGAACAACTCAATTTTGTACACTCACTCATGAACAACCCAACACTACTTTCCTGATCTCAAAGATTGCAAAATATCGTTCATGAACGAATGAAATATTTGTTATTTAGACATTAAGGTTTGATATCAACGACAAGTATTACGAATCTAATTTTTATAACTTAAAACATCCCTTCTTCCAATTATCCTTTTCCGGTTGATGCCCTCCCCTCTAAAATAATAAAATGCTAATTGCAAATTAATTGTGCGCTGCTTCTACAAAAACAACAAACTTCACAACGAACAAAAAAACAAAACCTTTCTAAATGCTTAAAAAAAAACAAATATCAAACCAACTGAAAAGCCCTGCTCCGATAAAAGCTTAGCAAAGAGTCCAAATAAGCGTTAAATGTTGCAAAAATAACAAAATGCAAAAGGAAGAGAGCTCGAGTCCTGGCAAACACTTGTGGCCGCACACATGTGGCCCACTCAAAGCGCCGGCTGCTGCGGGGGTTGAGCAGACTCTCGGCTGAAGGCAATGCAAACAAATTAGTCATCATTAGCGGCGTTTGGGACTGCCGGCTTCAAGGATTCGAGCTTGGGCAGATTTGCGTTAAATAAGCGCACTTAATGCGATTACAATAAAAGCAACAACAACAATAACAGAAACACACACACATGCAAAATATAAATTGCAAAAACCAAAGTGAAATATCAAAAGCTTCGCTTTGCAAATTGAAGTCAAAAGCGTAAAAGCGCATTTGCAACATTTATTAACAAGAAAAAAACACCGTGATGAGAGGACGACAACTGACAAATGCAGCCGGGAAATTCACTTTGAACCATTTGTGCATGAATGAACCTGCCCAGCGGAACGGACGAGCATGGGCACAAATTTTGTTGACCGAATGCTGCGAGCATAAGTACAAAAGCCATGGCCCAAAACACACACACACAGCAAATCAAAACAAAGAAAAACATAAACGGAAATGAGTTGAGAGAGTGGCAATCCTTTTCATATGCTTGGACTTTATTGAAAACTCCTGCGCGAGTTGGCGCTTTTGTATGGAGTACACAAAAAGGACATTCAAAAATATGAATGCAACTTTTACTGCGTGCATGCGTTACATGTAGGGAGGAAATCAACGGTTGTCATAGACTGGACAGAGATATAGCACAGTGAAGAGTGACTATGTAAGTATTATTTATATGTATGAATTTATTGGGAGTGCAGAAGTTGAAACACCAATTTGAATTTCAATACAAATCGTAATCAGCTTTATTTAAAGATCTGCCAAATTTGGTAACGTTCAGATAATCATTATCATAAACATATCAAACTAGAGTGCTACCGGCAGCCGCAACAATGGGAACATAGTTAGAAGCTAGGGATACAGAGAAAAAGAGAGCGGATTTACTTGAAATCAGTCTGTTTCTATGCTGTATTATGCCTCCCACGAGTCGACAGAGGATAATTCAAGATCAAATATCAGTCTTACAAGACATTCTTAAGAGAAAAGTCGATCGCAAAAATCGATCCCCCGTTTGCCTTTGTCAGAAAATAACACTTTTCGCCCTGCACATTGAACAGAGGTATCAAAACAACCTTTAACAGAGGTCACTGCTTCTCTTTGGTTCAAATTTTTTTGTTTTTTTTCCTCTCAGGTCTGGCTGGTTGTTTTTGGTCAAATTCACGCATTCAAAAGGTCTTTTTCGTACGTTTGCATCGGTGTGTAATGCTCGGCTAACAATATGAATGTATGCGATAAACTATATGCGCTCTCTTGTTCTCTCTCACACTGACTCTCTCTCTCTCTCTCTCTGCTTATGCTTAGTTCTAGCGCACGCAGCCTTTTGAACAGAACATTTTTCATTTTGGTCTTCGGAAAACACACAGTTTATGACCGATTGACTGACATGGACCTGGTTTTCGGTTGCAGGCAGCCCGATCAGTGCTGTGTGTTCAACCACAGCCACTTAACAGTAAGCGCGATTGCAGCACACATTCGGTTGAGGGAAGCCCGAGCACCTTTTTTTTGTTTTTTCGGTGCAAAAGGTGACGTAAGCGGAGCGAACTGAAAATAGGGTTGAGAGTTATTTACGAGCTATCTTAAATACAAAAGAGCGGGGAAAAAGTATGTTGATTAGAAGCAAAGGCTCGTGAGAGAGAACATCGAATTCCAGGAAATCCGGTGGAACTCTCACGATCTGAAAAAAAGGCAACTGAAACTCACGAGTTGGCCTTGGAATGACCTGAAACTTTATAAATAATACCATAATAGGATAATATTATATTTATGGAACATAGACGTAAATCGCAAAACTGCTCGAATACCAGAAGACAATTGATCTCGACTTCGAACTTTCGCACGTTGTTGACAAAAAAATTCATTTAAGGATTGTATAATACAGCAAAGAATTAGATGTTTTTAAAACTGCGGGTTTGGTGTGAACGCATATGGGCGAAAATAACTGGAATCGATAACAGTCCACAAATTATATGGCTGCGTCGCAGCTTAAACTTTGAGTGACACCACCCAGCCAATGTATTTGCTAGGGAAAAATCTCTCGCAGCTTCGATTTTAGCAGCTTTCTTGAAAGCTGCGGCCAGGGTGAATACGGGTGAATTTGCTTATAATGCAAAGCTAAAGCTTACAGTTAATTTCAATCACATAGTTTCTCATGGATTCTTATGCATTCTTTTTTAACAGTTGGCACCCTTAGAAAGATTTGAGAGCGCGAAAGTCATAGTTTATAGGTACTTTTATCGAAACAAAAAGACTAATAGAAATATCCAAAAGAGAAAAATGGCGCCTGCGTGATTTACATGACATTAGTTCAATTTGATTGTTTTTATATGAAAATATTTCTAAAAGTGATTTAGATTTCGTGAAAGCAAATCTAAATCAGTTGACGGAACGACCCTTTTTGCGCACTGATATGATTTAGATTTCGTTAACAGCTGGCAGAGTGACCGAACAGCCGACTGATAATTAAACAAAGGCTCGAAAGCATGCCAAATGAAAGTGAGCAAACCTTTTTTCTTAGCTTTTTAAGTAATAGTTTAGTTGTTTAGAACATTAAACCTTCAAGTTTTTGCTGGCTTGAGGTCTTGTTATACTTGCATGTAACTTTAAAACAGGAACACACCACACCACAAAGAAGGCTAGTTGACCGCACAGCTGTTTCATTGGCATCTCTGCCAAATCATCAGCGGTCTTTGCCTGGTTCACAATTAGCCAACAGCTGCCTCCTAATAACAAGACATCGAGCCGGCAAAAACTTAAAGGTTTGATTATTATAAAGGTAGTTAAAACATACATATAGGTAAAACATTTAGTATTAGCGTGAATGCAATTCAACAAAGATAAATTTAATTAATTATGTATTTATTAATGGTGAATTAAAGTCAATTATGTTGCAGCCACTACAATGGTAGGCCCAGAATCCCTTATAAGAGCTCCTTAGAAAGGAAGATAACACGCTTAGATCAACCTTCTGGGTAAACACTAGGGGAATGAGACATGCAAAAGCATTAATAGTGAACTAGGAAACTGCCCTCAGGATTCCGACAGGGCATTATAGGGGCCACTGCAGACTGCGGAGCCACCTGTACAAGTGGGGAATTACCAGCACCCAAGTATGCCGATAGTCGATGCTCTAACGAGGCGCAAACTTTACAAATTTGGGACACATATCTTACACCCCAACAAGATTAGTAACCCCTGACATTACAACAGGAAATAGGGCTAGTTGTAAACTCAGCCGGGGGTACAATAACCCAGGATTGGTGGCGGTGCTTACAACAATTACAGCATTCTAAGAGAACTGTGCTGATATGAAATCACTAAAGCCTTTGACTTAGTCAAGCACATGCTCCTAAAACTCGAGCACTTTTGAATCCGTCCATTTTAGGCCAAAGAGAACGTTCACACTTGCAAGCAAAACGAAATTAAATCACATCTAAGTCAGCGTCAAACCTGATATCAAAGCTGAAATCTTTTAGTTTGCCCATTACTTCCTCACTTTTTCTGGGCACACTGGCCATTTCATATGGAGCAGCTGTGAACAGCTGTTCGACGAAATCTAAATCAAATTTAAAACGCTTTCACAAAAGTATCACTAGTTAAAAGTGCTTTTAATTTTATGGTCTCGGTGTACTTTTAGGTGGAAATGCCCAAATAACTTTTTATCCGACTACACGGATTTTGATCTGCTGAAATCTACTTATGGTTTGGCAATATTTTCTCTTTTAATGCCTTTGAGGAAGCCAAAATACATCAAAGTCTTTAGTTTTAAGAAATTTGCTTATTCAGAAAGTCTTACTCAGATGTGCCAATTTCGTTCCTATTAAACGTTTCCTAACTCTATTGGAATGGGCTCCAGTTTGGTTATCTTTGTGTGCATAATCTTTGTGTAAATAATTTACAAATTTAGATTTAAATTCTTACATAATACGCAATTTAAAATAATTGTTTATTATTTCCATAAAATATTTTCACTTAAATTCAATTTAAATTGTTTCCATTTCCATCGTTCCAATTCAACGATAATTCAATCAATCTAAAAACCATTCTAGATGGTTCGATGTTCTCAATTTGAACTAGTTCTAGAGCAACACTTATACATTTCCGGATTTGGCAACAGTATTTTATAAGTGAGCGTGTTAGTAATTAAAGTGAACTTTCAGTCAAGAAAATTATTATTGCCGTTGTGAAGGCAATGGCACCCTCTGTAACACATTTAGGAATCACGGTCTGTAACTTGGATGTGCTGAGCTTATCTTTTCATCCAGATGTGGAAGATTCGGGAATATTACAGCGAAACCTCAACATCTTGATGAGAAGAAAAGCTTGGGCCAGTCGCATTATTTCTTTGCCGCAATCGATCTTAATATTATGTTCGAGTCAAAGTCCGTCTAGACGTGGTTCTCTATTTTGTCAGCATGCGGTGAGCACACTGACAAAACAAAGATCCACTCCTCGATGGACATTTTCACCGACTGTCAAAAAACTGATATCACGGATCCACTGTAAATCAATCGCCATGCTGCGGCTATTCGTTAAGTATTGTTCTCAAGAAGTGAAATTGCAATTCTAAATGCCCAGAGCATCTGAGCTAGTTGAGCTGCAAAGTGAAAGTGTTAGTAATTAAAGTGAAAATTCAGTCAAGAAAATTATTCTTGCTGTTGTTGTGACTCTTTTCTCTATTTTATATTCAGTTTCAGGCAATGGCGCCCATTGTAACACAGTTAGGAATCACGGTCTATAACTTGGATGTGCTGAGCTTATCTTTTCATCCAGATGTGGAAGACTCGGGAATATTACAGCGAAACTTCAACATCTTGATGAGAAGAAAAGTTTGGGCCAGTCAGAATCAATCGCCATGCTACGACTATTCGTTAAGTATTGTTCCCAAGCAGTGAAATTGCAATTCTAAATGCCCAGAGCATTAAAGTACAATGTGCTAGTCGAGCTGCAAAGTGAAGTGAATTCCAAACAAAAATTAAAGAAAAAATGTTTTTCTTGGCATGCACTTCACTTTGACTAGACAATCGAAATTCGGCTGATCCAGTTTGTTGAAGCATTGAAGCAGTCGCCTGCACTTATGAAATTGGAGCTTTACAATTTCATGGCAAAGGAAAGTAAGTTCTTGGTATAATTTTTTAATAACTAAAAATATTTTATAAGTTTTGCAGTTCGCCATGTGAATAATCTTGTAAATTTGGAGGTCCTGGTCATACAAATGTACCTTCGTTCGTAAAAGATGGACGAATTCCAGATGTTTTCAGCTTGTTCGAAATCTGGGTAGGTATCCTAGAGAAATCTATGGGAACCGCTGCCTTGTGTGGCTTGTTTTAGAAGATTTTTCCACATTTTTTGCCAAATCTCTGCTTAGAGTTTACAATCTTTGGAAATATGGGAAATGAAATTGAAAATTTTCCCATTTTCAAAAATTGAAATCTCTAAGCATATATTGCAACAATGCCCGTGCCATAATACTGGAATCGGAATATGTGGAGAAACTACATATTTGGCGGAGAAAAACGGGTGGCACCATAAATGAAGCCAAAGTAATTGGCACGCTAAAGTAGCTCATTCAATGACTTAAGTCTGTCAATTACTTTGTCTTCCAGTGGCAGGCTGTAGATAATCGTTGCCTGGAGTATCTGAGTGATCTGAAACAATTGGAGAAGCTAACGCTGGCTAACTCAACTATAATAAGCAACGAGGGCTTGCTGAAGGTGAGCCGGAGGTGAAATTGTGAAACAATACGACCATTATTTGTCGGACAATGAGATTTTGCGAGCGAATAACGTACAGCCAGGTACACCAGTTGAAGTTGAACAAGGCAATAATGTATGAAACCAAAGAGGCAAGCTTTTAATAAAATATATATGGGTTGCTTTTAATATTTCCGTTGATATCTTTGACATTTTGAATTTGAACAAATCTTTGTAATTACGTAACCACTTACTGATTTCTCAGGTTATAATTCTTTTAGATCAATTTGTTTATCAGTTCAAATCATCACTTCAAAACACTTTCAAAATGATAAACATTTTACTACCTTTTTTTACCTAACATTTTTGTACCAAATCCTTATTTAAGTCCCATAACATTCAAATTATGCTATTTAAGAGCTACTTTGACCTGTCAAATTTATTTTGTACCTGGTTAAGGTTTTTGTGATTGACTAAGGTTGAAAAATGAGTGCAAGACGTCAAATTGAATGCAAAAACTATCCTAATAATTATATTTTCGACTCCGCTAACAATTTCAACGACATCGCTTATATTTTGGATATTTCCCTAAAAATGTTAGTTTTGATTGTGTGTCTTATTTAACAAATTTAACAAATTGGAAGGCTATAAGGATATGTACATATGTATATGATTATTGAAGTTGGTTATTAAATTTTTTGGTTTCATAGCCACATGTGCAGATTGTTATTCTTGCTTAACAACAGTAAAATTCCGTGGTAGTTTTTGAAATGTTGTATATCCCAAAGTGGTTTCGTTCACAAAACCAGTTCCACATACATACAAGGGGCTGAAGATTTTTCTTATCAACAGAATATATAACGAGTGAGGCGGAACTCAATAAAACTCCAATCCACTTTACACAGTTTAGTGAGCAAACTTTGCTCTTAACGATTAAATGAGGGAACTAGATCTATCCTAGGAAATATATAAAATACTGGCATCATGTTTGCGGGAAAAATATATGTTGACATCGACATTTGATGTACAGAGAATCCACCACAGCAATTTTCAAAGTACTACACAAATAATTTGGGAGACTGCTATGGCCTTTAATATCCATGGGCTACTCGAAGAATTCGGAGAGTTGTTTAAAACTGGTGAATGGCGGCTGTTTACTTAAATAAATTTGACACTATGTTCAGATCGACTGTATCAGCGACTAAGGGCCGATTTCTCATCTTCTACATAGAGCTATATGTCACATAAACTTACGAATAGCAGAGTAAATTATGAGCTTATCTGACACATAAAAGCTATCTTTAGGAAGAGAAATCGGCCCTAAAGCAAATGCATGGGACTCATATTGTTGAGTGGTTGCTTGTTTTTCGGGGCAACTTCCGAAGTTTCGACTGTAAGAAAGTCATCGAAGGCATCCTTACAAACTACAAGAAAATTGTTAAGAATTGTAGCGAAACTTTTTAAAACAGGTGTAAATGCTTTCTGGCATTTTCACTTTAACTTTTTCCCGGCTAATCTTGGTGATGAGATAAATTTCTTTATTAAAAAGAAATATATAATAACGAAATAGAGAAGAGTTATCTTCGGCCGGTTGTAAAGATCGTATAAATTATATAAATGCCGTTGAAATTGTTAGCGGAAGTGTCCGGGTTTTTTTTTGTTGTCGCACTTAAAATCTAGGTTTTTTTTTTAAAAAGTTAGGGATGTAATGCAAAGTTACCGATAAAAGCCTTAATAACTTCGAAGTCAAGCAGCAGAATTAGAAGTAGTGTATGTTTGAATGATAGGGCATTCAAAATAACCTTCCAAGAAAACATTACGTTTTATAATTAATAAATCAATACCGAATATATACACATTTTTCTAAAACTACTTTTCTTTCCAATCAAAAAACTACACTAAGAAAAAACTAGAACGAATAATTTGAGTACGAACGCTCTTGAAAATAAAATTAGTCGTTCTTGAATTTTCAAGAATTTCGCTCTTGGAATCGAGATAAATTCGTTCTAAACGTTCTCAATTTGGTTTTTTATAGGCAAGGGGGGTGAGGGTAACTTAACTATGAGAGAACAGCGTTGGATTCGCTCTCGCAGAGAGTGAGAGCGCATGCGCAGTTGGTCGTTGAGAGAATTGCGTTTGACTCGCTCTCGCAAAGCGAGAGAGCGCTTGCGCAGTTTGTTGTTGTGCGATGCGTACGAAAGGCAACTGCGTTTATTTATAAGTGTGATTTCGTCGAGTCTTTTACCTTATGGAAGATAGCTGAGCTCGTTAAGCGGCCCGTCGCCTGTGTGTGTTTCAGTCTTTCGAGGTACCGTGTTCAAGTCCCAGAAAAGTAAGTAAAAAAAAAAAGAATATCTATGTATGTGGTTATCTCAAAAACAATAACAGTTCAAAACAAAGTTTCTGGATGGTGATTGGGGTTGGTTGGGTTGATAATGGTGAGTGGGAGGAGGGAGGGAGACGGACCACGTCGGTCGGGTCGGTCGTGCCCGTCGTTTTCCCGTCTTTATTTACAGAATTACTATACATTATCAATAAGGTCTCTGTCCATTTATATACACACGTCCGTCTGGGTCAGCGTACATCTCCTGCAAATACACAATCTATTAAAGCCTCCTTTTATGCGCGCATTATCCATCCAGTGTGACCATCCTATCAACCATGAGCACAAGTTCGGTATTGTTATTAGATTGCTTCAGACTAGTTCATCAAAAAGCCCAAAGTCAGTTCATTACATTAATATATTTACAAAATAGATTTTTGGCTGCTACAGTAAAGAACGAAAACTTTTGGTCTCAAGCGATAAAGAAGGCAAAGCTCGTGCAATTAACAGTTCAATTGTTTTCTAATAGTTTTGGATAATGGTTCAGAAGCAAAAATAATCAAAGTTTGCTTTACGATTGATTACTGTACTTTCTTCGGCTGCTGTGTGACTTTTTTTTGAGTTTGTATTGGACTCTTTGTGGATTGGGGTCTGACGACATATGTTCACGCCTCGTTGGGCGCCATAATTATAACAAAAATGTAAACTTTTGGTATGAACAGGGAGCGCTGCATTGTGGGAAGTGGTTTTTTGTTGCTTTCGTTTTTGGGGCTGTGGAAAAATTAGCCTGCTACAGTTGGTATTTGTAAGGATTTAATTTTTGTTTTATTTTTTGAAGTTGACTGAAAATGTGAGAGTTTACTAAATAGCAATTAATGAAGAAGAGTTAAGGGGATATTAGTTTTTGATTGGAGGCGAAAAAAGCTTTTTTAAAATACGAACTATAGAGACAGAAATATGCCTAAACCAAATTGGGAATAGTTTTGTAATTTATTTAGCGAACTTTTTAAAGTGTAATTAGCAAGTTGTTAAGAATATATGGCTCCATTTAACTTTAAATTCACCTCTGCACTATACAACAAAAAGAGACGGTTTGCCTTTACAGTACTGTTTCAAGCATCTCACGGTTATATCATCAGTAGGCTTTTGCCAAAGGATCCAGGTTAGCAACGCCTTTGCTGTTATTAGAACTATTCAAAGAATAAGAATTGCAAAATTAAAGAAAGCCTTATATTATTGCGAGTTAAATTAATCTAAGATTTCTAAGATCGTCCAAAGGATATGAAAAATGGATATTATAATATCAAAAAAGGATATGATAAAACCAGGGAATCAAACCGGAACCGTATACCGAAAAGAACCGATTAAAACTAGGAACCAGAACCGGAACCGACATTTGAAATTTTTGTATACCGGATATCGGAGAACCGATATTTTTGGAGCCGAAAAGAACCTAAACGTTGTACCGGAACAGTTTCCGTTCTAAGCAAAAACTAGACTGCAAAGCTGGCGCTTAGTTTTGGGGGACCTTTACGTAATTTGGTTAAATCGCATGCTTTCAAAAAAAGTCTGGTTGAGCACATCTTTTGTAGTGTGATATAGAAAAACGAGAAACCAGTCTCTTTCAAAATGTTGCATCCTATATTTTTGGATTCTCCTTATAATGTAATGATAACCTTACAAAATAAAGTACTTGTGTTGTCCATTTATCTTCAAATGAAACTTAATGAGGAAAGCAGCTCTGACCAAGGCCGGAAGATCAAACCCCTTGGAAAGTGTAAGATTAGCTTCTCAAACCGGTTCCCTTACTTATCGAACCTAAGGTTGTGGTTCGAAGCTTGGTTCAAGAATTCTGATATCGTTGAGATATTTTTTGGTAAAAAATAAAGCATATTTTTTGATAAGGAAGCTTTCAGCTAACGAAGCTCATAAAAACGTTTATCAATACCCGAATGGACCTCATTCATTATAGTAATCATTCATTAGTTCTCTACCAGGGCCGCACTTTCTATGTTAATCAATAAACGGATTTGATTTGTCATTTAACAACTTGACTTTATTTCCTTCTCGATGTCGTAATACGCAGTTTAGATCTAATTTTAAAATGGTAATGCTGTTAAAATTCAGAGCTATAAACATTTTTTAAACTATCAAAAAATTGTGATAATACTCTGAAAAACCTGACTAAAGATATTCTTTGAACCGAACCTTTTTCATCTGAAGAGGTCCGGTTCGGGAGGTTAAAAATTTAAAAGGTTCGGTGCGATTGAGCCACTAACCCAAACCGAACTGGATTTACGGGTTCGGTTTAGGATTGGTTGAAAGTGAAAGCTTAAGTGGATTCATACATGAATTTGTATGAAAAGGAACAGGACAATTCAAATAGATCAGTATTTTCCCCAAACAGTTTAATGGCATCAAACATCATAATTTTTCCTGAGAAACGTTCTCAAAATAAAGATGAAGACTCAACAAAGCTTCCACATTTGCCTTTGAGAAGCGCAAATGAGAGTAAAACGTTTGTTTTCTGGAGTATAATTATTATGTCATCGCTAAAAAAAAGTTAGCGATGTTTCTTTATATCTTAAGGGTACATACTGGTTCGTACCGGTATACCGAAATAAAAATCTATGTTCTGGTACGGAACTGAATACCGAAATTATACTAGAACCAAAACAAAACATAAGTTTCGGTACGTACCAGAACCGGAACGATTCGGTTTGATTCTGTGGATAAAACTATCCATTCCAACTGGATCATAATGGATCTTTTTTTCCTGTGTAGCTATAAAAAAAAACCTAGCTTCTATATTTAAAGTCGCAACATTGTCGGTATTATTCAGCACATACATATATTAACCCTCCCATTCTTTTTCTGATCCCATTAAAATCAATTTAGGTCTGGAAAAAAAAAACCTCAAACCTTTCACTGTTTGGGTTGATTGTTGGTCTAATCACCATGACGAACATGACACAATCCCACACCAGCTTCTGTCTCCCTGTTGGGCATCAGCTGCGTTCCGTGGTATTCGGTACTTACACATGTCAAATGTCACAAAGCGCATTCATAACACGCGAAAAAAATTAGCCGCAACCGAGTAAGAAAAATCACCCAATCAGCAAACCTCAAACCCATCCTAGCTACGGAGACCCTTTCGGTCGTCAAGCAGCTGTCATAATGATGAACCAAAGTGCATCAGCAGCAGGAGCAGACGGATCGAGCACATGGAGACAAAACGCTGACAACTCTCTGGGCAGAGCAAAGCGCGGGCATAAATTACAAAAAGCAATTACAACGCCAAAAACACACTCAGGACTAATCATGTAAGTGGGTTGGGGGAGGATGGGTGTGGTGGACGCAGATGTGCGCCACCTAGCGTTCAAAAATTGCACACTAATTGCGCGCAATTTGTGCCCCGACCAAGTCGATATATGTACTACAGACTGTGTGTCTGGTCATTAGCCAATGCCGGGGCAGTTAAAATGCCTTTATGAGTTATTGTCAAAGTATCTCAAGGGACAACCGGGAAGCCCACCGAACACTGAACGCCAAACACTTGGCACTTAGCGATGACTTCCCGAGCGCGTGTTTGTGTGTGTGAAGGAGGCGCAACATAATTACTCTGAAAATTTATAGGTTAAAATAGGCGTTGAGCATTTTTAATACCCAACGACTTAAGGCAATCATCAATTGAGGATGATAATTAAAATTAATTTGATTTTGAGAAATAAGGAAAAAGAATTGGCTATCGTTATTAACATACAATATTAAAGCGATTTATTACTGTAAAGGTGGGGAAAGGGATTTAGGAAATAACATAAGAAAGGCATTGTAGTTAATCTTTTATCTACAGGGCTGCAAACCCAAATAGTTTTTGAAGAGATCCGATGGTTAATGTTTAGTTCGGGGTTCGAAGTTTTCTCATTCTTTAAGGGAACTCTACGAAAATTCAGTTTTTCGTTCATCTTCTAACTTCTAAATAAAAAAATTCCTTCAATTTAAAATTAAAGTATTTTCCATCATTTAACTGTCCAATAGGAATACAATTTTTATGGCCACTTAAACATTTGAAACTCATTCGCCCTTTTTTTTTTTTGTTTTGATTCACTTAAGTTATGTGTGATATTTTAGTTTTTGCCATTTTATGTGCTTGGCATCAAAACGCCATGAAATATGCAACACATGGCGTCCTCAAATTGTCTTTTATGTGGTATATCGGCCACCGTCTTTTGCATATTCCCGTACCAGTCAAGTTTTATGTGCCAATGCAAATGGCGCATTAAAAAATTTGCAAATGTCACGTATGCGAACTGCGCTTATCAATCCCCGCTTTCTTATCGTCAGCGCTAGTCGTAAAAGCTGCGGAGCGGCAGCACCAGCAGCAGTCATAAAACTAAAGGAGCAGAAGCAACGTTGTGAAATCAAAGTAAATAAAACTTATTTTACCCATAAAAATAGATAAAGAAGAAAATTTGAATAGAACCAGGCTTAATGCCATGACGCCGCTTTGTCTGGGACAGGAAACGCTACGAAATATATATTTTATAGCTTCTTCAGTGTGTGTGTGTGCGAGAGTTGGTTCATACATAAAAATTCAATTATATAATTTATTGTAATTTAACTCCCAAACACGGAAGCAATTATCGTAATTTTTCCAGGCTGTTTTCTGTTTATTTATTTTTATTTAAATAATCATAATTTTTAAGTTGAAAATGAAATTAATTTTAACTGCTTGGGTTATTGATGATTCTTTTTGGGGCTTCCTTTATTTAAAAAATGACAAAAGGCTTTTTGGTCTATAAATTATTTTTCATTTTATAGGAAAAAGGAAGCGAATCGGTTATATATCTTAAAAATCGAATGGGGGAATGCAAAGAATCGAATGCATTGACAAATGATTAATATCAAGACATGCAATTTTGCAAGAGAGTGAAACAAATGATATTACTCGGAAGGGGACATCAGACATTACTTTCCAATTCAGCTCCGATAAAGCTGCCTTTACACCAGAGTTCCGCAGCCATAGCTCCTGGGGGCCGAACGCCCCCAAAGAACGAAATCATTTCTCACTGAATTTCTGTAAGTCGGTCGCAGTCAAACCCTTCCGGGGCAGTATATTACCGACCAACAGTCCTAGAAGGTATTTACAAATTTTTTGTGCTCTCTTCTTGGGGAACTTGTTATATATCTCTTAAGAGACTCTCTGACGAATCAAATATCTCGAAATATTTAGAAAATGTAGCCTTCTTTGATGAAATAAAATAGGCTCCATTTGATAAGAGAACCGAATATTAAGAGATATATGACAACTGTAAAGGCAGCTTAACACTTGATTACAAAATAATATATCAACAAATTATCCATTAAAATCCTGTGTACTTTCAAACGCTGAACTTGAAAATGTTGTAATCTACACAGAGAAAAAATCTGTTCTTAAAAGTTCCGATATCATGAGATTTTGTTGGCGAAAGTCTATTAAGAACGCTTTTTCTAAATTCATGAACACGGAAGTGTGCGTTCCAGAAATTTGTAGAGGTATTCGTATAAACGTTAGCATTTCAAATTAAAGCTGTTTGACTTAATTTGTAAAGGGAAGGAAATATGTTCGGCTAATAGATTAGAAGACGAAAAATCAATTCCATCTATGATATTTCATTATCTATTTAGTCTATCTATTTAGTAGCCTGTCCTTTTCTTGTCAGTTCACAAATAAATTAGTCGAAGTGCAATGGTATAATGGGTGATGTCAAATATGATACCCACTATCGCGGTTTTTCGATGCATGTTACCATCTCTTAAGGACACATTTTATTGGTCAGCATCTCAATATATTTAAAATCTTAAACAATTCTATCGAGTGGTTTTCCATTCTTTCCATTTTCTATGTTAGACCTCTATGGGCGGGGTACTAACCGCTTGTCCATTGGAGGCGGGAATTTAGTATAATAATTCTGGTGACTCCCTTCATCTTTAGTGAATTTTCCAAAATTTTAGCTCTCACCTTTTTTTTTAACCAGCAACAGATGTTATAGCTGTGTGTTGCTAGTATAAATGTGCATATTAAACGCAAACTTGACGTGATCAAGAAAAACTGGGTATGAGGTGTTGCTCCCTGATGCCTCTAGTTGTTTCATAATTTATTGGTCCTGTTCCCGGGCATTAAAAAAGTTGAATTTTGTGGCACTGTGTTATACGAAAATCTAAAGAGATTCCCAGGACCAACCTGATTTTGACTGTTCTAGACGGCAGTCTTTGAAAATCGATCAAAGCTAGTTTTTAACCGTTTTTCATCATAACAGGACACACACACGCACTGCAAAGAAGGCTCGTAGACTAAACAGCTGTTTTAAGAACCTCGCGATTCTATCATCAGCAGGTTTTACCCATCGACTGCAAGTAGGCAGTATCATCCTCATGCCATCATTGCCATAACCGTTTAGGAATTCCAAAGCGGCATTAGGGCAAAAAATTTTTAATTGTATTTTAAAATCAATCCCATTTGTTTTTATACACTTGAAAAGTGTATTATAATTTTGCCCAGAAGTGTGCAACGCATAGAAGGAGTCATCTACGACCACATAAAGTATATATATATTCTTGATCAGTATGACGAGCTGAATCGATTAAGCTTTGTCCGTCTGTCTGCTTCTACGCGAAGCTATCTCGGAACCGATCGGATCGGATGACTACTTCTTGTAGCTGCCATAGAAATGTTCGGTCGGAAACATGGGTTATAAGCGAGAAACCCTTTTTTGTTTTCAATATTAGCTCTTAAACTCGGACATTATTAAAATTATATGTTTTTAAGCTGGTCTGAGAAGTTTGGTCGAAATCGCTAACCGTTGAAGCGAACTTTTTCAAGTGTATTAAAACTTCGACACAGAAGAAGTTAGCATTGCTTTCTCGTTTAAGTTTTTTTCTGTTGATCCCCATTACAATCCGATACACCTACTACTAAACAGTGTCCAAGGTTGTAAAGTATATGTTATACATCTTCATACACCAAGTGTCTGGACGGGTGCACAGCTAGTCCACATGTCTATACACAAATTTCGAAATGGTCTACTGTCTTGTGAACTGAACGCATACTTCCTCGCAAACATTTTCTTAAATGGTACATTGAGTTGTAATCCAAAGCCGAAGTGATTTATGTTATACGCCCACTTTTCCAGTTATATAGAACTCTGTTTTGAATACAGTATGTCCACGCAAAACGGCCAAGCTCACGTAAATGTAAACAGACTAGTTATCGATACTTGAAGGCTGCCAGCGTTCAATGGGTTTAAGATCTTGTAATGGGCATTTGCGCCGCTGGGTAGTGGGCGAAATTCTCTCCCGATTTTTATTCTCATTAAAATTTTGTGCTCACTTGTGACATATTTCAAAAGCATTTTGCGCTCGAAATGTCAATGGCAATGTCTTCTTTCTAAAAAACGTAAAACTTTAAAAATTTTTATTATTACCTTTACCTTGTTTGGGAATCCAACTCATTACCTCAGGATTTAACACGAACGGCGTATCGTAGCGGATACGACAATAAAGCAGTCGCGTTAGAGTGCGACAAATCATAGTAAAGAATATAGCCATAAGCAATCAACAAGCAAATAGCTTGCTGGTGGTAGATTTCACATATTCAACACAGAGCTACATGTCACATATACTACTACAGAGAACATTGAAAGTTTATATGATACATAGCAGCAATCTGAAAGAAGAGAAATCGGCTTTATAAGGATTAAAATCATTAAAATAATATATTTTTAATCATGGAACTTTCAGCAGGCTCTCCTGTTTAATAAGTTATGTTTTTTTTGATAACTTTTCTAAAAGAAGACACACACACACACACCACCAAGAAGGCTGGTTGACTATATAGCTATTTCATGAGTCACCATGATTCAATCATCAGCAGTCTTTTACTGTCTTCTGCGGTTTAGCAAAAGCTACCTCATGCCAGCTTTGCTATAACCGCTTGGGAATTCCAAAGGCAGGCTTATAGCAAAATCCGACATCAGCAATCAACGCCAAGTTACAGAAACTTTGTGTGTTGGTGGGGAAATTTCTCTTCCCGTAGTTAACACAGGAGCTAAGAAGGTTCTGTTACATTTTACGCCATATCTCGAGTTGGAAATGTTTAATGAAGTCAAGCAGGTAACAAATTTAAAGTTTTTAAAATTTTAAGCAATCGCGTAAAACATTACATTCCAATCGGTTGAATAGCTTGAATACTAAGAGCAAAAATATTTGGGATATGGATGCAGTTCTCACACTTTAAAGAAGTGTTTGGGGATGTTCAGCGAAAATTCGAACGAGATTTGGCACCCATTTGGAATATTTGTCGCAGTTTTCATTGGTGGAGTTTTTTTGACGGCGGTGGGTACCAAACCCGGCGCACCAACCCTATATATTGTACCCTGTAGGGAGGGCTCGCCGCTCACGTTAGCCAGAAGCTTTGCGGATGCAAAGCGTTCTGTTTATAGTGGTCACCAACGAGGAGGTGTGAGTCGACTTGAGACGCAGTAAGCCAGGATCGCGCTGGGTTCGCCAAGTTGAACCGATCAGCCGCTTTACCTCACTACATACGCCCCCATTAGTACCAGAAAAACTATGACTAGAAATTTCTGGACGACCATTTGGAATATTTGGTTATTTGAAAAGGATTATTTCATGTTTTCAACTCAATCAAAAATTGAAATTTTAGAAATAAACATTGTTAGCAATTCAGACAGTCTAAAGGCCAGATTGGTCAGACTACTAAGAATTTCCCTTTAATGCATTCATCATTGCAAAAAAATCTTTGCCAAGGCATAAATCTGTGCACGTGAAGAAATAATTACCAGCCATCACCCATAAAATACATAATTCACCATGCACCTACTTATAACACTAATTGCCACACATTTACACACCCGCCGGGCAGGGCACAGGCAGGTTCTCCATGCAATCGCAGCATGAGTCATAGAGTCGGGTCTGAAAACTCCTCACTCTAAACACACACACACACACACAGACCCAACTGTCGTACTTGACTACTGCCCATGAAGAAAATATTAGTGCAACTAAGACCATAGACAAATAATGACATAAAGAGCAAACAACAATCACAAGAACTAGAACCTCAAAACGAGAGGGACATGTCGTTGCAAGCAGCACCTTACCTTTGGGTTAACAAAAAATACCGAAAATCTGTTATCTATTCATAAAATCTATAGAGAAAAGGGGGCGAAAATTACTCAAATAAAAAAAAAACACATCTGACATGTTTGTACAAGACACAGCCAGACGGACATCTTCGGTAGGCAAACAAAAAGAACAATCAAATAAATTAAACAAAGGGCCAAAGAAAGGTCCAAGTGGATCGTAAAGCAATCTTATCGGCATATCATTTTTCGTTGTGGGTTTGTATCGGTTTTTTTTTTGCGTTGACTGTGTGTGTGTGTGTGTGTGTCCGAAGCCGAATCTAGACGGTGTTTTTTATGCACATGCCGAGACGACGATCAAAGCCCCAAATGGAGAACCACACAGCCACAAACACTCGTTAAACAACATTAAATGGGTCTCGTTTTGAGGCAGCCCCCGACTCCAGGCCAGCCAAGCATGCTTTGGATGACTCACCGCCTGGGAAACGTTGCCGTGAAGCTTCCGCAACGATCAACATCAACAATCGTCTGCCTAAGCAGCGCTCAATGACAGGCGTTACAAAATGACTTCACGTAGGGAATCCATAGAGTGAGAGTTAATGACCCATACCCAAGATGTGCGAGTGTTTCTGTGTGTGTGTCCGTCTGTGCAGCAGCAAACGGATCACTTGGCAATTGTCTTTGTTTTCTGGGCTTTCTAAATGGAAATCAAATAAAAAAAAATTTAATATTTCAGACAGACAGAGGAACATGTCTGGCCACCAGTTGAGATCATAAAAAATTAACACAAATTAACGAAACGAAGCAAAACCGACAATAACAAAAAAAAAAAATATGTATGGGGAATAAATGAGAATGGGGCAATCAATGATGAGAAAGAGGGAGCAAAACTGAGATAGAAATTGGGGATATGAGAAGGTGGCAGATTATCGAAATGAAATTGAGAGGCTAACTGAAATGTATAAGATACTAGCTGTATACCCGGCGTTGCCCGGGTCCTTTGCATTGAATGGATATGTTATTTAAGAGAGCGTTTATAGTTAAATTTGGCTCCAAGTTAGTATTAACATTTGAACCCATACATCAACAATCTAGTTAATGGCATAAATGCAGAAATGTCAAACGTCTAACACTCAGTGAAAATCTAAATAATTTCTGAAATGTGTGTTTCAACCACTCTTGAACTGGTTCAACCGGCTGGTTCGCCTATCTTATTAGTACCATCAAGTTTTCAGTTTATAGCTTAAATAATTTCTGAGATTTGGCTCCGAACTACTTTTAAAACGGTTCGATATTGGTACAGATCTCTTAAAACATCCAACTACATATTACCAATGAAAAAAGGATATTTGTTAATGATCCATTGGATGATTTTGATATCCATTTGGACTGGATATAATTAATATAAAATAAGGATATTAATAATATCCATTTAATGTGGAATTGGTTTTAGATTTTCATCCAATGAAGCTGAAAGTCGTCCAAATAATATGAAAAATGAATATTTTAATAGATGTATGTTTCCGGCTTGAGGTCAGGATGATAGAAAATTAAACAATTTGTTTCTTGTTTCACAAATTGTTTATTTTTCTATCATCCTGACCCCAAGCCGGAAACATACATCTACAATTAGAAAGGTCGCTTTTTCACACTTGAATATTATAGTATCGAAAAAGAGATACGATAATAATATCTATTCCAAATGGATATTAATGGATCTTTTGTTTTCTGTTTTCATCCAAAATTCCAAGTTCATACCTTAAATAACTTCTGAGATATTGCTCTGAACCACTTTTGAACCGGTTAAAAACAGGTTCCACACCGATCCATTAAAAAATCCAACTTTATATCTCCAACCGACAGTCCAACTCCATATTAGAAACCTACAGATTTTAAGTTCATAGCTTAAATGACTTTTAAGATGTATCTCCGAACCACTTTTAAACCGTTTTTAAGCGCTTTCGAACCGATTCACAAACTTGAGATATATCCTATGACTCTTTCCTAATTATAGCTTAAATAACTTATGAGATATGGCTCTGAACCACTTTTTAACCGGTTTGAAACAAGTACGATATTTGTCCTGACCCAGTGAAATGTCCAACTTCATATTACCAACCTACAGACCAGATTTCAAGTTCATAACTTGAATGACTTCTAAGATGTAGCTCTGAACCCCCTTTTAATCGTTTTTATCAGCTTCCGAAACGGTTCACAGAATTGAGATATAGCCATTCGGGTGTGTTCCAGAAATCTCTAGAGATATTCGTACAAACTTTTTGATTTAGAACTAAACTAGGAGAACTTTATATGTGAAATGATAAGAATAAGATCGGATACTAGATCATAGATCGTTAAAACCGTACGCATTAAATCTACTTGGCCGTGAGCAGTCGGTTTCAAATCGCCCAACTTTTGTCATCTTATCTAGTAGCCGGGCATATTTGTGGCACTTCACATATACAGGCCAGCAGTTTTAATACGAAACGCGAGCGTTTATACCAAAATCTCTAGAAATTTCTGGAACACATCCGTATGACTCTTTTCTGATCGGCATGAACATACTGTGAAAATTTCGTGAAGATAGGTTTAGCGGCTTAGACGCCTATTAAGCTTGGTACGGAGATACTTGCGAAATGTGTGCGAAATCTCTGCACATTATTTCGCCGATAGCAAATGCGAAAAAAGGGGCTCATCTCTAGTTGTTTTGTTTACAAATTCAACTTGGCAGGAACATTTAAATTAATTAACAGCGAATAGTAATGGTGAGCCAAGCTTTCTGTGATTTGTAAAAAGCGGTAGTGAAGGCACCCAGGGTTCGACAGAGTTTGGTTAATCCTTTTTTGCAAATAATTAAATGGTTTTTTAGGTCCATCGTGACCTTTATTTTTAATAGGCAAATGGTTCTTTATGAAGACAACTAGGGAAGGGACTGAATTGACTGTTTGGGCCATGGCATCTCGTTATCATCTACTCTATATATAAAACAGTGTGTCCTGACTGACTGACTGACTGACTGATTCACTGATTGGCAATCAACGCAGAGCGCAAACGGTAAGAGATAGAAGGCTGAAATTTGGACAGGAGTTTCCATTAGTGGTGAAAGTGCGTACTAAGACGGGGTTTTGGAAAATTACAACCGGAATAGCCGGAAAAGTTTGTATGGGAAAAGTTTTGTTTTTCATCCGATTGACTTGAAACTTGGTTTGTAAGCGTAGTAAGCGAAATAATTCGACACGTGTTTTCCCGATTTTGAAAAATCCGCCCAGGAGGAAAATGGCCGGAAAATTCTGCATGCAAAAAACTATTTTTCATCCGATTGGCTTGAAACTCGGTTTGTAAGGATAGAATACGAAATAATTTGAAATGTGATTTTCCAATGTCGGGAAATCCGCCCCCAGACGTGAAAATTCCCGGGAAATTCTGTAGGCAAAAAACTATTTTTCATCCGATTGGCTTGAAACTTGGTTTGTAAGGATAGAATACGAAATAATTTGAAATGTGATTTTCCAATGTCGGAAAATCCGACAATACGATAACGATAAAGGGATCGGTCACGGTGGGTGGGAAGTGTGTAGGATGTGGGTGGGAATTGGATTGAAAACCCAGCATCAAAGTCGTTACGGGGAAAAGACGATGTAAGACGATGAATTCAAGCTGATGTATGTAAGATTCGCTTTGTGGGCTCTACGGGGAACACAAATCAAAAAGGCTGTACTGATGGCGACGCAGCGAAGCGCGACGGGTTATATGCTAGTTTACTTATAAAGCAACGGCATAGATTAAGAGATGTGGTCTACGACTTGCGGTGACGAAGTAGTCCCATAGTCCGACCATTGCTGAGTTGTGCAGCTCACCGTTCGACATACAGAATCGCCGTCGTCCACAAATGAATCACTTAGAGCTGGGCCAAAGTTCCTCATCATCAGCCATCTCGTACAAGTAGCTGTAGGTTCTGTAAAAGAGAATTAACGCCGACAAGTCTGGCAATAAAGACATATGTGGAGCTGACCCCCACTCCACATCACTGCCTTCTTGAGTTGCGATGGGTACGCCACCATCGCTTCGCGGCAGCGCTAACTGTCCTTTAACGAAGCCAAAGCCGCGTTGCACTGGTCTCCTAGAAAACACAAATTATTGTCAATTACATAATTCAACTCAATAATTACTATATTTACCATCGTTTTCAAGGGCAGCACCTTTACTTTCCCAGATGATTTTTGACGAGCCGCCATCATAATGCTGACACAGCACAATTTTCTCTTTTATTTCATAAATTAAGGCCAACTTCTCTTCCAATGAAAAGTTGCGCATTTATTACTAATTTTTAAACACCGAGCCACAACGTGACAACGAAAAATATGCTTTGCATTCATTCAGCTTTGAAAGCTGCTAAATAATCACTCATTGCGTCTCTATCGGGTGACTATCGCGTGACACGTTGACGTCGATTGGCAGCGCTGTGATATCGATATGACTATTTCGCGTGTGAACTCCAAACCAACTCGCGAAACGGCAACCTGCGAAATCCGTGCGAAATCATTTTTTTTATATTTAGTTTTTGATTTCGCGGGTATTTTGCGGGTATCTCCCGTACCAAGCTTAAGGAACAAACATACATACAAACATACTTTCACTTTAAAATATATATGTATAGATTATATTGGCAAGAAAGTGTTGGTGCCTTTGGACTGAACATCTAGGTATCGTTTGGAAAGAATTTTCGCTATATTTAGCTCAAAAAAAAGTATGCTACGTATACGGGAACGATGAGTTGCCTTGTAAATTTCCGTTCCGTAGATTTGGCAGACCATTGGAGGCAGATGACAATGCCATTATTAATAAAAACTGCCACGAGAGATTGCCGAGAAGCTTAACGTATATCCATTTAAAATTAAAATGAAATACGTAAACAATCTTGATATTTGGTCATCGCATGATGTGAATGAAACTCACTTCACTAAGCTTAACCATAAATTGCGATTCAACCTCTTCTTTTAGGAGCGAATCATAACGTGCGGATGTAAAATAAGTGTTATTCAGTAATGTTGTGGTAAAGCGGTAATAAGGCAAAAAAGATGAACCAGCTCAGGTCACATCAAAGGTCGATATTTAGTAAAAAGCGTTTAATTTCTCCAAACTGATCTCTAATTAAATCAATAAACTTATTCACTCCCAATTACAATTACAACTTCCATAGTGTCAAAACTCCAAACATTTGTGAACCGTTGCCTGCGTCGCATATTCTGCATTTTCTGGCCTGACAGAATACGGAATTCCGAGCTACTCAGACGAGCGAATATGGAGAGTGTCGACACAATAATACGCAGAATGAAATGGAGCTGGATAGGACACACATTGCGGAAAAATAACAACAACATCGCAAGGAAGGCAATGGAGTGGAACCCGTTGGACAGACCCAAAGAAACTTGGAGGAGGACTGTCGGTAGAGAGACGGAACGCATCGGGAAAAGTTGGGGAGAACTCAAAAGCGACAGCTAACAACAGAGTTCACTGGAGCGGAGTAGTTGATGCCCTATGTCCCACTCGGGATTGGAACTAGAAGAAGAGAAGAGATTCCCTCCCAATACTCGACCTCCTAGACATTTGTTTAGGTAATAGTGTCAGGAGGCTTAATCTAGATAATATCGTAGCACAATTTGTGAGTTTTAGAAATCTGCCTTCCCTTCCATCAGTCACCTTATGCACTTTTCTTCTTCAAACATTAAATTCTTTTTACAGATATTAGCGACGATTTCTTACATTGGGGCGCCATGCTGACGACGTCCATCCACAATCTTGAAGATCAGGAATGCAATGCAGGAATGCAATCGTGAGCAAATTAAAAACTGCGCAAATCTATTGGACTCTCAGCTGCCAGTGCATTCAGAAAAGCAAGTTTTCGAAAGCTTTAACAAAGTAGGTGCCTGTCAATATAGTATCAATTTCTTTACAACTGCTAAATTGCAGTAGAAAATACATCCTTTGCTTTAGTTCGATTTTTCAGATTATTCAGTAAACTCTCACAATTCGTTCTTTAACTTTCATTGAAACAATGCAGAATGATATTTTGAAAAGAGGCGAGCATTGCAGGAAATTTACAAAATTAGGGAATCACTAAAAGATAGTTGGAAAAACTGAACAGCGGTAAAACAAAGCCAGCATTTTGGTACAGTTGACTTTCCGAATAGAATTTCCAAAATTAAGCTACCCTAAGAAGGTAGTCGCTACGTCATCAAACTGGTCGAAGAAACCTTTGCGGTTTTCGGTTCAATTTTGCATTTTCAAACAGACTCTGGTTAGTTCCGCGGCTCGGTTTATGAGCACATATCAGCGGTTTGGTATTTTTTCATAACCGGACTGCTTCCCTGAGTTTTTATCAAAACTTTCTCAGTTTTCTCGGATGGGTTTCTTAAGCAAAAAAAAAAATGCTTGATGAGCACACGAAATTCACATCCAAAAACAGCTTGAATTTTTTTCTATCTTTTCTATTTATTTTGAACCTTTATTTGTTTACAATGAAAAATGCAAGAAAAAAGAAACGGGACAAATGCAATGGTAATTCAGAATTTTGCTTTCATCGTGAAATTCGCTAAATGTGTGCTCTATTTTTGGCTCATCTGAATAGGTTTGACACTTTGGACTTGACTTTTTGATTGAAATTCTTTTGTGCTATAAGTTTTTTGTATAATGGGCCGCGGAAAACCTTTAACCGATTTTTAAAAAGGTCAAATAAGCGGCAATATTGAATATGGCTTAAAATACTATGAAATAGCCAAGAAAATCGGTCGAAGTCAAAACGTTGTGAGTAATTTTCTCTGTAATGAAGCAGAATATGGAAAAAAATTAATAGAGGAAAAAAATATGCAACAACAGCCACCGAGAGGCGACTTATCCTACGAACTGCCTCAAATTCCCACCTTTTTGCTGGTAAAATTAGGGAAGAATGCGGCGTAAATGCTAGTGTGGCCACGGTAAAACGAATTATTCGAAGCGCCAAACACTTGAAGAGATTGAAAATAAAAAAAAACCACCTCTCGTAAGGAAGCACGACAACGATTTGCTCGAGAACACATGACGTGGAACAAGGAGTGGAAGACGGTGGTCTTCTCCGACGAAAAGAAGTTCAACCTCTATGGAACGGATGGATATAATTACTATTTCCACGATATGCGAAAGGAAGAATGTTTTTTTAGTCGTCATCACTCTTGTGCAGGTGGAGTAATGGTGTGGGGAGCCATATCGTTTTACGGAAGATGCGAGTTCCAGTTTGTCACCTCGAAAATGAACGCAAATGTGTGCAAGACTGTGTTCCAAAAGGCTTTTCCCCACTTTTCGGAGATTTATGGTCATATTCCATGGACGTACCAACATGAATGTAAAACAGTGGATTAAAGACCGAAACGTCAAATTGCTCTAGTGGTCGCCTTACTCCCCTGACATTAACATTACGAGAACATTTGGGGACTTTTGTCCAGGAGAGTATGCGAAGGAGGAAGACAATTTAGTGAATCTAGGACCCTAGTTGAAGCAATTAAAAAAGCCTGGTCAACAATTTCACTAAATGAAATTGAAAAATATGATTCCTTACCAAGCCGTATGTTTGAAATAATTAAGAACTAGGGTGGGCATACCAAATACTAAATAATGCTAAAACAGTGTCCTTTATTAAAGTTACCCAGTGCCTTGAAATTTTGCTTGATATACTTTTGTTTAATAGTTTTAGTGGTCAAACCTATTCAGTTGAGCCAAAAAAATTGAAATTTTTTTGGAAAAAATAATAAAAATGATATAAAAACAAAACTAACAGAACAGAAACTTTGCAAATGACTGATTTTTTTATACAACAAAATTTATTTCGCTTAAATCGGAGTGCTTGTTACAGAGATACAACGTTTCAAACCAAAAAAAAAGTCAAACCTATTCAGTTGAGCGGCACTGTATATAAAAAGTTTAAAGGCAGCTTTACCAATTCCCATCAATCGAATTCGGAAACGAAAACAAGCCTGATAACTCTATTGGAATTGAATATTGTGTATCGCTATTTATACTTTGATGTCTGTGTTCACAAGAGAGAGTGTTAAGAGAATTTTTGAAGGATTGAAAATAATCAATCGCCGAAAACTTTGGGTACTTTGGATATAGATCAAATTATTTATTTATTTACTCCTTTGGATCAGGGATGCCCACTGCAGAACAAAAAGTATGCTGTCTCACTTATATCTTTTTCTCTCTTTCTCTCTATCTCCTTTACTTGTGGCAAAGTCAATAAAACAACAAGTTTGCATGAGTGTTTGGCGCGAGGGACCTTTAAAAACATGCAGAGTGCTTTAAAAAATTTATTTTTTTCCTAAGAATTGGTAAAAAAAAACTCCGCCTTAAGCTGACGCTGGGCATCACTGCCTTAGATTAAAAATAAATTCAAGCTGAGAATGAAAAAAGACTAGAATTTCATTGTAACTCCAATTTAGAAGATATCAGATGGTTTGGATCAGTTTTTATTGAAATCATAATGACAAAAATGCCAACAATCTGTTTTGAAACAGAACTGTTTTTGGGGTGATCTTTATATATGACACCAGCTACGTTTCTCTGACCACACATCACACCTCAGAGTGAGAGCGAGAGTAAGCAACAACCAGATTCCCCTCAGATTTTAGTATTGCGCAAGTTGTCAAGTTGTTGGCATTACTCATTAGCATTTGCGGCGGGGGGGCAACACACGCCATACCTTTGTTTGTATACCAAAAAACTTTTGAGGCAGTCCCGCGGACCACACGACGTCCAATGCAAAAGACAAAGACACGTCAGACATTCTGATGAAATATTGTTACATTTTCGTTGGTAAATACCAAAAAGGGAAAAGTTAAGATCAGACATTTAATGCTGGCTAATTTCCGTACGCCACTCGTTTGACACACTTCTCAGGGAATTTTAAAAAAGCCATGTGGGTCATTTAACATGCAGATTAAAAACTCAATCAAAAGCTAATTTGACAAATTCAATAAACCAAGAAAAAAAGCCAAATGATTGGTGTTTCCATGCAATTAGCTATGCAAATTGATACATGCTTTAAGGGGATTCTGGAAAATCAACCCCAAAATGTGTTGACACACGTTTTAGTCATCGCATCTTTATAATTTGAATAAAAATATGTAATAATTACCCGCATAAGAAAAGCCATAAACAAAAAAAGAAATGTCATGTAATCCTTTAAGAAAACAAGGGATTGGAAAGATTCCAATCATTGTTTTTGCTTCATTGGGCAATTTAAAAATTAGTTGACTTATCTCAGGAAAAATCTTAAAAAAAAAAAAAACAAGCCAAGAGGGTAATTATGAGCCAAATTACCGACGGTACTCATTTTTAGAGTTAGCCAACCATATTTGGCCCAAAATCAGACTCCACCCAGCTGCGATGATTCATGTCAGCCACAAAAAAGGTAGCCCAAAAAGGTCCAAGAAGCATAGCTCCGCCCCACAAATACAAAAAGTAAAGTAGCCCAAAAAAAAAAAACCGAAATAAGAAACAAGCAACTCCAATCCCAGCGTGGGCTAAAGCGAAAGAGAAAATATTTTGTTGGAGTATAAAATGTTGTTAGGAAATAAGCCCCGCCTTTTGGATTTATGTTGCCGACACAGCACGCGGCGAACCCGGAAAGCAAAACGAAAGAAGGAAAAAAAAAACTATGGTGCGACCGAGTGGGAAAATGCTTAAGCCACACAGCCAGCACAGGAGAGAACGGCACAGACAGCAGACAGCAAGTAGTTCTTGTAACAATAGACCTAGACGTGGACGCGGACATAGTAGACGAGCTCTGCCCGAACCACCCCTAAGTGGTGGGAGCTGTGTAATGTTGTAGCTCACTCACAGTGGAAACACTTGAGACGCACAACACAGTCAGACAAAGTAGTCAAATTCGATTGTGTGTGTAAAAGTAGAGCTACAAATGACGACATTGTGGGTGGAGTTAAGAAGTTGACCCGGAAAGTGCAAAGATGATGATGATGAAAAGTTGTTTGATTGGAGGCAGGTTAGAGAAATTTAATCAATCGAAATATGAGGTAGGTGATGTAATTTCAAAAAAAAAAAAACAGGCAAAGAAAAACCTAGTCAATAAATCTATTTAAGCCTAGATGGACCATGGAAGCAATACATTCTAAATTATCCCTCGATTAGTCGATTCTTATGTATAGTTAATACAGTCGAACTTCTCTCTATTACGAACTTCCGTACAATAAAGTTCTTTATCGAGGGTGACATAAAAAACTCTCTAGAGATTTCGCCGACGGTTGGTTTTTAAATCTCTTGAAAAATTCGTCGGTGCCACAGAATTTCTAATAATTAGAGATTTCATTTTCTTATTAGAAAATCTAGCTGGAAGGATTGTGTTCCCGTTAATGGTCCATCTTGCATTTCTTGCTAAAAAATTTCCCACTTTTAAAACTGAAACGTGAAAGAAAGTCGGTCAAACCCGAGTATTACATACTCTGTACCCCCCCCAAGTTCTGATAAATTTTAGTTAGATGCCACACAAAGTGTGCAAACAGCCATAAAGTGTGTGAAGTGTTGCCCATTGCCGTTGCGGCCGGTGCTAACCATCATAATTGTTTGCTTTCCTTACAACTCGACTGTCGTTCATCCGATTTTTATCATTCCTTCGGAAAATCGATAAATAATCTTCATTACTAAATATCTTTGAAAGGTATCTACAAAACTATGGGAGATATGACGTTTTCTTCAATTTGCGGGAGCGAGGGGGGGGGCGTGGCAAAAATTTAAAATAAAATAAACTAAAAGTACAAGATGTATATGTCCCATACGTGTCAAAACTCTATCTCTTACCATCTGTGAGATCTGTGCGTTCATACAGACGGACAGTCAGACATGGCTTTATCGACTCGGCTGTTGATGCTGATCAAGAATATATAAACTTCACAGGGTCGGAATTGATTCCTTCTCCCTGTTACATACTTTTGCACAAACTTAATATACTCTAACAGGCCTGTTCTGGTTTTCACTTTCGACAAAAATTGTTGAATTAAAATTTGTTAAATGTGCTGTTGTAGCAAATTGATTGGGTTAATTAGTTAACAACTTTTTAGTTTGAATCCGTCGAGTAAAGAGTAAGTATAAACTAAGGGTTTGATACGGATTTCCTTGATTGTTTAATAGAAAAGAGAACTTGTAAAAAATTCGAATTCACTTTAGTGAAAACTGGAACATGGCAGTATGTACCTTCGGTACAGAGTATAAAAATTATCACAAAAAAATTTGCTAATGAATTTGTTTGTTCCTTTTTCATCAGCTGTTTGCTAACAAAGTTTCAAGTATTAGGGTGAAGCTTGAGAGCGGTTTCTTGCATTTTATAAGGCGTAATTTGAAAAGGGTCCTAAATTGTATAGATTTGTTAAACGCCCCAAATGGCGCATTATAAAATGCAAAAGATCGCTCTGAAGCTTCAATTTCATACTTTGAAAGCTGAGGGCAATCAGCTGGTTTTGCTCCAATCAGCTGAGCTCGGATGAAAGTAGAAGATCAGAGTTTTCGATTAGATTTAGACAGGGCTGCAAACTCCTGTACTTTGTTTATCCTAAACTAGGGATTTATGGACAATTATTAGGGATTTTTGGCAAAGTTTTTGATGCGGTACGGTTCTTACACGAGCCTTTCTTCATACTTTGGTCGATTTTCGCTTAACGGATGTTTCAAACCAAAGATTATACAATGTATTTTATTTTCTGTTATCAAACGCATAATTTTTCTTAATTTTTAATGCTTTTTTCTTGAAATGAAAACAACCAAAAAATAAAGGAAAGCTAACTTTAGCTCGACCGAAATTTATATACCCTTGCAGCTTGTATATATTATATTTATTAAGGTTTTAAATGATTTTCGTCGAACATTCCTAGCTGAGTTATTTCCCAAACTCAGAAATATATGGCGATACTACTTTGACAGCAGCTAGCTATAGTATATATTCATCCGATTTTGACCAAACTCCTTAAAATTGTGTGGAAACCGATAATATTCATAACTGCAAAGTATAAAGACACACGCTACCATTGAAAACAAAAAAGTTTTTCATACTAGAACTACTTTTTTGACCGATCGTTCCTGTGGCAGCTAGCTGGTATAATCATCCGATCCGGCCGGTTCCTAAAATGTGCATATTTGTACCAAAAGACTTGGTGCCAAGTTTGGTTAAGATAGCTTTAGGTCCGTGTTCTATTTAGACCTCTATTACACTACGGCAGACAGTTGATCACACGAACCACTCCGAAATTTGTATTTAGAACAGACGCTGAAGCTTTGGTGGTAGTGATGAACTTATTTTCCTTGCTTCGTTTCTTAGGCCTTAAGCAATAGGAGCTTTGTAAACGACTTTATTGGAGAAGCGAAATTAATGAACAGTCGGTGCTCTTAGCTATGCAAAAGACATGTCTCAAGTCCTTGGCATCCATGGAACCAACAAGGGGGGAAGAATACAAATCATATTTTCATCGGTGGCAATAAAAACGTTAAACGAACTAATGCGAAAACTGAACAAAATCATTGGAGAATTTTAAGATAGGTTTCAGCAGTTGATGGACATGGCGAGCAGGTTTGCTTTCCTATCCCTGCTATTTTTCTGGATTCGGACGAATTGGCTGATAAGGTATTGATGGAGAAAATCTATGGATAAATACTTAGTATTTTCTTCGTCGAAGTGAGGACGAATTTACCGCCCCTATCTTAATAATTCAAAGTCTAATAAGTTAAACCTTTTATAACCAAGGCTGCAAACCTCTAAAATTCTGCAGAAACTTCGGTTCGGGGGGTTCGAACCCATTGTAAAGTCCAAGGTTCGGTTAGCGGACCGGTTCCTGGACAACTGAACCCAAGGTTTTGGTTCGAACCTTGGTTCGCTAGAACAAAAAAGAATAGTTTGACTTTCGAATTAATAATTCTACGTTGATAATGAAATTTATATACCTCTCTATTCATATACTTAATCATAATATTTAATACTTAAGTTATTGTAATTATCAAATCCATTAGCTGACATTAACAATTTTTAGAAACTGCTTAGTTTAAGCATTATATCTTCCAGGAGCTGTTCAACTATACTAGCTCTTAAATCAGAAAGAACAAACTTGAAGTGTAGAAAATGCTTGTTTAACTGATGCCGGAGTATCTGGAACAGCTAGTATAGTAAAGGCAATATTTTTTAAGCCTTCGTTTTTATGACCTTTCCAAAATTTTAAAACATTTGTCGATGTATGTAATGTACATCAATTTCCAAAGAAATATATATCATCATTCACAGCTTTAGTATTTAATATTTGTTTATTGCTTTCTATTGCTTTCATAAGCTTCTCTTATTCACAATTCGACGTTGAGTCAGTTGCTTGGCAACTGTTTTTTGTAAGCAAAATATAAAATCTCGGGTCTGAGAATACTGCAGCCAATACTGGTACGGAACTCATAGTAGAAGAATGTTTGTCGGGGCACTTAGATAGTAATAAACAATTGCGCTGCGTGAAAACCAAACGTAATATAAATAACTTGGTTGTAATTGTGATCTATACTGTCCGTTCAAAGCCAAGTTGATTCATCATATGGTCAAACGGTTTCTTTCCGTAAAATCTATCATCATCATCATACTTTATCTTGTCACTTTACATCAAAATTCATTCACGCTTAGTTAGAAATGAAATCGTGTTTAGTAAAATCTCCAGAGATTTCCGATATTTCCCTGGAATTATCGTTGAATTTCAATAAAGTGGTCCGGTTCGGGTTCAGGTTCGAGGAGTCATAAATCTAGAGCACCTGGTTCATGGTCCTGTTCGCGAACCCTAAAAAACCCGAACCGAAACGGTTCTCAGAGGTTCGATTCCGGACCGGTTTTGCAGCCTTGTTTATAACTCAAAACGGCTGGACTGATTTTAATGATCTCTGATTTGTTGGATTTGTCTCCGCCCCTAATAGCAGAATACACTTTAAAATATATTTCAATGGTCCCAAAAACAGCGAATTTTGCAAATATTTCATACGAGTTTATATATCTAAGAAGATTTGATGGCAATTGTAGACGGGTAAATAGGATGTGAAAGTCAATCGGTACAAAAAATCACCATTAAACAATTTAATTATGAGTCTAGATCAGTGATGTCCAAACTCACACAATCAAACATTGCGCTTGTGTGCTTAGCAGCGAAACACGAAGTAGACGTCACAACAAACGAATGCCACGAGCTAATGCCTCGTTAAGTAAAACAAAAAGCAGAAAACGCACTTCCTAAGAGAGCAAGCCGCCGAACGTGCTATTTATAGAACACACGTATACTCTCTCTCTATACGTGAGTCGGCTGCGAAGCCGGCAAAATTATAAGTTCCTATCCCATGGGATAGGCTTTTGGCATTTTGGACACCACTGGTCTAGATCATCGTGAAGATTAAATACTTTGGCAATTGAAGACAGGTAAATAGAAGGTGTAGATAAAAAAATCATCTAAATTTTATATAGAGTTCAGATTATCATGAGACGGGCAAATAGACAGATGGTAATGATCAAAAGTTCTTAAACTTGCTAAATTACTAAATATTTGTATGCGTTTCATAGATAGATGCTGGTAATGAAGCACTTTACTCATAAAATTTATTAAATAATTTTGGTGAAGCTGGTTTTACCCTAAACGGTCAATGTTGTTCTAAGGCAATTGCTACATAGTACAAAAGTACCCATAAAACGCGAACCGAGGCTTTATTAGTAAAACTGGGTAAAAGGTGATGCTTACAGAGGTCCTTTTTATCATAATTTTAGGGTCTTATGTCGGGTTTTTAAAAAAAGTTGGATTTTGTCGAACTGTGCTATATGTCAACTGAACTAATTTCGAATACTTACTTTATATATGGAATGATTACAAATAATGTCCACTTTAATACTCTACTTTGCAGCACCTCGTGTTTCTGGATGAATCTCACCCCATTAAATAAGTTTTAATTATCAAAAATTAATATTATGAATTATTAAAAACATTTTTTTCACTTTACTTCAAGATCTAACTGAGCTCAATGAAAAAATCCCCACACAAGAGATTATTGAAACCACAAATGCAGATAATAAGTAAGTAGTCCACAGTTACTTGTGTATGTATCATTGTTTGTCATTTTGCAAGTCATAATAATTTTTATATTATTTTTTACTCAAAGAAAGTAGGAAATCATTCCAAAAATATTATTAATTCCTTTCATTTTATAAACCGAAAAAAGGGGAAACAGTATCATATAGCAGGCAAAACATTATTAATGTGGATTCCATATTAACAACAATATCCGACTTGTTTCGCTCTAAGGGGAATAAAATAAAAATTCACATAAAATTGGGAACAAAAAAAAGATGAGAGACGAGCCCCATTGTTGATGATACATATAATTAATGAGAAATTGTCATAACTAGGCGCTGGCCAGGTCGGAAGCAAGAACTTGTATATAAAGAAGGCACAACTTTGCCCACTTGCCCATATTTCAAAGTGCTCACCCTCCTCCTTCTCCTCCTCCTACTCTCCTTTTGCTGAAAGCGTTTGTCATGCCTTGACGATTTAATACAATTAATATGCTAACTGTACTTCTCGCCGCATACAGTTACAACAAAAGGCTGCCAACAACCTGACAACAACAACACCACCTTGCAGGTGGCTGCCTCTGCCCCGCCTACGCCTCCAGAGGCGTTGAGGGCCTGGCAACAGTAAAATTTTTGTGTGGTTTTTTTTCATATTTTTTTTTTTTTTTACGAATGAGACGATGTCAACAAAAATACCAAAACAAAAAAAAATTTTGTTCCAAGTAAGGTGAGAGCAAAAGAGCGCCATGGAGGCAAACGAGAGCAGAATATTATACAAAATCCAACCACCGAGTTGGCCAAAAAGAGAGCCTAGTATAAAAGCAGTGCAGCTGTGCTCAGGGCATTCAGTTTGAAGCAAACAAACGAAGCGTACGGACGTGCCCAGAGTGAGAACAGAAGTCGAAGTGAGAACAGTTTCAAAAAAACGAGAACAAAGTGAACGAACTCGCAGCGTATTTTATGTGACGTGCATAAAAACAACAACAAAGAACGAAATTTAGTTAATATTTTTACATATTCATCATTGTGAAGAATCTGCTCAAAAGAGAAAGTCTTCCATTTTGAGTCATCTTCTTCATCAGCTGCGGCATATTGCAAGAAATTGTGCAATTGATTGGACAAGACAAAGAACAAGTTTTTCTCTTCAATTTGAAATAAATAAATCATCTGCCAACAATGGCTGTGGCCTTTTACATACCTGACCAGGCCACGCTGCTGCGCAAGGCCCAGCAGCAGGAGCAGCAAATATTACGTCTACGTGCATCCCAGTGGCGTTTCCTGGCCACCATCGTCTTGGAGACCTTGCGGCAATTTGTGGACACCACGGCCAGTCACTGCCGCTTGCCGCGCTCGGGACGCAAATGTGGCAAATGGCGCAAGCCCTCTCAATGAGCCCACCCCAAGAAGTAAACTCACATAGAAACTAAAACTACAATACTTACTAAACAACACTAATAGTCCAGTCAAATCAAGTACAAAGGAAAAACCAGCCCAGTCATGACTCAACCGACGGCAAACCACAACCACATTTTCATACATTTTCTTTCAACTCCCAGGAAATTCTACTCGTACATATTTTTCTTTTATATAGTTTACTCATCAAAGCGATTGTGATAATGGTTTTGTTTCTACACAAAAAAAAAAAACAACAACAAACACGAAGAACAACAATTTGTATGCAAAATTTTTGTACTAGCAATAATTTTTAATTTAAATATGTCATAGTTTGTAAGTTCTTTTCTAAACAAAACAAAAATCAAACCATTTTGTCTTAGTTCTTAAGAAGGGAATGCTTACTGCCGAAAGAAAAAAATGAGTAAAAGAGTTTGCTAAAAAATTGTATCAATTTTTTGTCAAACAAAAAGTCAATAAATATAAAAAAACAAAATAATTATGAAAAAATAAACACACACAAAAAGTTTTTCTTATTAATAAAAGGAAAGGTTAAATTTTCAGATATTTTACAGCTCAAAAGAACGATGATGCAAATTAGCTCAAGCAGCCACAAAAGGTCTTGACAGGTCTTCAAAAAAAAAAAGACTATAAATTTTCAGCTTTTACATAGGCGGCCGCCTCAACATTTAAATGAGTTTCAAGTGGCAGCCAAAAATCCAGAAGCAACAAAAAACACTTGTCGAAATTAATCAGAAAAAGGTAAGAGTGTAATCAAAGCAATTGCCGACGGTTTCAAAATTGGCCTATGCGTCGGGGGTTCTCAAATCGAAAAAGACAAAGAAGAATAAGAAAATTATTTCAATTCCTGCGAACTGTACCGGCGGCAAACGCTTACCAGAATTGAAAAATTATAGAAATTTCTGATAACGTTGTGATAGTTGAAATTTGGTAGCCCTTTTAAATAATCTTCTTATTCTTCTTTGTCTTTTTCGATCATAGGTCAATTTTGAAACCGTCGGCATTTGGAATCTTTACCGTGATCTACAAGGCATCAAGGTTTTTATTCAAGTCTTTGCAGTCGGGTATGTCGCATTGCCAAATCATTATAACCGGCAAAAGAACAGAAGAAGTAAGAGATGAACTCCTCTCAACCTCAGCTAAAATCTGCAGTGGTATATTTGCTTAAAACTTATGGCGAATATACTAAATTTTAATAAGCTATTGTGACCAGTGGGGTCTGCAAATAAATACTGAAAAATCGAAGGATATGTCCATTGGAGCACGAAGAAGCAGGCTAAGAGATGGGGAGTGTCTGCAAATAAATGAAAGAACGCTAGAGAATGTGCGGACCTACAAATATTTAGGCGTCACAGTGTCGGATAATATGAATTTCTCAGATCATATAAAAGGGAAACTAGGAGAAGCAAAAATTGCTATAAACGCTACATGGAGGACATTGCTGAGTAGAGACAACGTGAAGCCAAGTTGCAAATATAAGGTATTCCAGGCAAAACTGTAAGAAGCATCATGTGTTATGCTGCTGAAATTTGGGGATTTCTTAGATTCGACGATGTTGAACGCTTGTTGACGTTTTTCATCAAACAAGTTTTCTAGTTACCGCAGAATACGCCAAATTACGCGATTTATATAGAAATTGGCCTTCCAACTCTGTATGCGTATAGACTGCAACTGCATTTCAACTATGTAGACAAGGTCATGAACATGCCGGAGAAAAGACTGCCTAAGCAAATAATGAGTCAACTGCTTCTTGGAAAAACTCAGTTTTGTGACGACTGCCATTGCCAGCCATTTACTTTTTAAAGATTATTTCATGTAAATGAACCTGAGATGGTACATCCGTAAGCTCAAATTTTGACATACTTTTTCCGTTATGGTAATGGCAGCTGAAATGTTGTCTTCCAGGGTTGCACTTGCGGCTGGCAAAAAAAAAGTTTAGTGGGGTCAAATCACATGATCACGGCTGCCAATGGACTGGTCCAAAACGTGAGATTAAGTGGTCACCAAACTCGCCTCTCAGTTGTTCCTTGTGGCATGTGGCGCCGTCTTGTTGAAACCACATGTCAACCAAGTCCAACTTTTCCATTTTGGGCAAAAAAAGTAAGTAATCATCTCGCGGTACTTTACTCCATTGACTGTAACGTTGCGATTTTCATTAATTTTGAAAAGGTACGGTTCAATACAGTGTATTTTTCAGGGTGCATTGGCAGCTCTTGAACTGCCTCTGGCTGCTCTTCAGACCAAATTCAGTTTTCAGTTTCAGTTTCAAAAATAAGCTTTGTCATTCAGCTTTTCTAAGGAAAAACATTTATAAAAAAATATTCCATGATTTGCAAGCTCTGTTCGTTTGTTAGTCTCTTTATATATAAATAGCAAACCTTACTGAGTTTGTTACGAATCTCGCGTGAAGTGTCAAAAATATATTTAGAGCCACATTTGACAGACTACCTAAGTCTTCAAATGGTTTTCCGAGGTGCTGGGTGCATTTTCTAAGAACTGCAGGACAGTCGCAAAGAAGCTGCTGGATGCTTTCTATCTCCTCTTCATTCCCACAACTACGACAGAAGTAAAGGTGGGATATGCGCTTCCTGATAGCCATATGACCTATGGTGCAGTGCCCTTTATGATTCCTAACATTGTTCTAGTTCTGTCTTTGCTTGGGAAGTCTTGTTTGTTGAGTATTTTGGCCAGAGTGATTGGGAGAAGTGACAGCCAGGTGGTAGGTCCTTTAGTCGATTAGCCCTAGTTCTGGATTATGTCATGGAGAATGAGTATTAGAGAACGAATTTGCGCTGCCTCTCAATTTTGGCGGTGCTAAACGATAGTGCCCCAAAAGGTACTTTACAGATCCAGTAGGAAAATACAGTGGCTAGAGCGAGACGGACATATTTCCAAATGTATTCAGAGAGCGTAAGTGAGAGCGAACAGTTGACCAAATGTATCCAGAGAGCGTAAATGAGAGCGAACAGCCGACTAATTTCTGACAGAAGCGGTATCGACTGCGCAATCGTTCAGTCTAGATCATTGCCGGCCAAATGGAGAGGACAAAAAAGTGTGCTTGTGTTGGTGAGCAAGAGAGTTCTCTCCAAACTACAGCCGTTTTACTTGCAATTCAATGTTCATCGATTCACACAAGCATGAGTTCGGCTCGCGTTTGCGTAAAAACACGACTGACTTCGGCTCGTGGTAGCTATGGCTGGCCGGGTCTGGTCTAGATCAGAGTTCCCCAAGCAGAGAGCGCGAAAATGTGACTGTGTCTTTCTCTAACACACAGTGATGCATGACTTCGGCAAGCATTCGGTGTAAATTGGCTAGTATGTACGTGCCCCAGGGGTTATCGCTGGGGAACTCTGGTTATGTTGCACTTTTGTCACAATTTCCTGCAGGGGTCTTTGTATGTGCGTTACCGCTTGAGTCGTTGGCAGTGCTGAACCGTTCCTGGCGCATTCGTCCGCTCCCTCGTTGCCTGCGTGGCCAGGTACCCAGACAGGAGTGTTGAAGTGTTGTTAGATTTGTTTCAAGGCTGTCACCCACCGAGCTGCGGACTAGGTTCCTTTTTTTTGAGTCGATGAGAAGGCTTTAATAGCCATGAAATTGGACTTGGGGGTTTCGCCCAAGGTGTAGATTAATATAGTCGCTTGACATACTGCATAGATCTTTGCCTGGAAACGCTGCACCAGTTAGGTAGACGGAATGAGAGTTCTGTGTGAGAAGATACCTGCTACTGTGCCCTCTTCCGTCTTCAAACCGTCTGTATATATCTTAGGCTCGTACTTACTGATGGTAGTTTCTCTCTTCTAGTGCTCTCTCTCCGGGAACCAGGTTCTAAAGTTGTCATTCCATTTCTGTGCTGGTCTACAGTAGTCGCAGAGTTACGTCCAGTGCCGCCTGGGTGTCGATAGCAGGGATCCTGTTATACTCAGACAAGCTGATAACAAAAATCTATTAAAAAAAATTTCTTCGATTCTTCGAAATGATGTTCAGCCAAATATTAAGGGAACACATACAAAATTATTCTTTAAGTTAAACACTTTTCTGGTTCACTTAACAATACCCACTCCAATTTTCCCCAAATGGAAACTTTTCCCTTTGCCTCTGTTCAAGCGCCAAACGCATCCCCGAGCGCGAAACACAAAGAAATTCAATTATGCAAAAATACAAAAATATTTTCCAAGCTTCAGAACTTTGAGCTGCATTTGCAGCCCCGCTACTTCACCCCCTATTCTCTCTTTCTGGCCACTTGAGAATGTCAAAAAATTAGGTGCTAACAAAACAATTTGCATTTTTAAGTTAATTTTTGCAAAGTGCAAAAACTTATGGAAAATCAGTGTTCACAATTCTAAGGGGGCTCATCATAAGCGCCATTGACTTCCCGTCGGAGGGGATGAAGTTTCGGTTTTAATTAAACTTTTGCACTTATGCAGCTGCAATCAGACGTTGCACTTGCATCCTGCCAGTTCAATTCGCTTTGATTGCCAAACATTTTTCGGTGGCCAAAGGAAAAAGTTCATAAAAAGTTTTTTCCAGCACCACGAGGAAAAAATCAAACATTTCACTTTAGCCAACAAAACTAATTAACGTTAAACAGATAAAAGTTAAACGGGCTTCGGGAAGTGAGGAGAGACATATGAAAAATAATTAACACAACTTTATGATTATGTTTCTTCGTTCTCGACAACTTGTTGGGCTTGTTGTATGCCATAAAAAAAGTTTTTCATCGAGCGATTTGTAAGTAAAGCTGTAAAAATCACAGACAGAAAACATTTCAGTCCCTAAAAACTTGCCAAAAACGCTTGAGCTGTTAATTAGTTCGAAAAGTGTTTCTAATGTAACGGACGTCGGGTTAAGTGAACTCGAATCAAAACAAACTCAATAAAGCGCGGTTTATTGATAGAAATTTCCAAGAATTGCGCATCGAAAATGGCTAAAAATGGCCCAAAAGAAGTTGCCGAAAGAAACCTTTTTTTTACCATTTTTGTTTTGTTTGATTTTTTGGGATCCATAACCTTTTCAGATTTTTATCTCTGGCCCACATAATTGTCTGACATTTTGGCCAATAATTTTGTTTTGTTCGCTTTAAATGATTTATTCGATTAGCCTAGACAGGCGGAAAGGCAGACCTGATACCTGAAATGATGCAAAAAAAAAAACCCCAAAATGTTTTAGAAGGAAAAGAAGAAGCCTTATAAAATGCATGCAAAGATAAAGCAAAAATTTGTGGGATAAACTCGAATAAGGAATTACCCTAAAATGGAAAAAATGTGCGGTGTTTTGTAGTTTAAATTACAACAAAAACAAAAATCTTGTTTAAGTATCACAGTTTACAGTTAGAATTATATTACTATTCAGATATATACCAAACAATAGAAGTCTGAAATACTGCATGGTTTGGGTTCTGAAGATCCCATTTAATACCAACAACTTTATACATGTTTATGCTAAATGTGCGTAATGATACAATGATCATTGGTCAATGGCCAAAATAAAATGCTATGATACAAAGATCATTGGTCAAATGACCCACTTAAATGTCATCGGAAAGCATTCTGGTCGCCTCTAATTCATGGCTATTAGAGGTCCCCGTGGTCTTTAAAGTATATTGGTTTTGCTCCTTATATATATTTTTTTATTTTTAAAGAAATGCGTATGTTTTTGATTGTGTAACTTTGGAGTGGTTTCGCGAACCGTGCCTTTTCCTAAATAAAGTTGCTCGAATTCAAGATGGGTTCCTAAAGATCATCAACTTAAAGCATTTGTGACAGGGTTCGGTTCGATGTACCTAAAAAATCCCATCGGGTTCTAAGGAGGAGTTATATTTGCTGCCTTTATATCTATAGTTGCTGGCGTAGCTATTCTATAGTTTATGTATAATATTTGTACTTTAATTAGTGAGTTTAGCTGGCTCTAGGTCCGAAAAAGTTGCGTTTGTTCACAACTGTTAACAACTTATGCATTGTACCACCAAATAGAGCTGGTTGCCTATACAGAACTGTTTCATCGTTATCCCTAACGACTCTTCAGTAGGCTTTTCGCTTCCTTTTGGTGGTACAATGCATAAGTTGTTTACAGTTGTGAACAAGCGCAACGTTTTTGGAACTAGAGCCAGCTTTACTCACTAATTAAACATTAGAAAGGTCGCCAAATAAATTACAAATTTGTACTTTATTAATCATAATTTACAGTGTCTATTGAGCGCACACATTTTGCGCTAGGCGTCATCTTTGAACCTAGGAAGAGCACTGAAGTATAGAGATAATAGTTAATCGGCTACGATTCAATGACACCGTTACGATTTATGCTGCCATTTATAACCCCGAGAAATCAGCACACTTGGCTGATGGTCTCAATCCGTGCATAGATGACAGTGGCGTGTGTGCGTTCGGAAGGTGGCTGGATTCCAAGTTCGTTGGTGATGCTGCCTCGCATGGAGGACTTCGTGGTGTCTCAGTGAGAACTTTGCGGTGCCTCGGTCTAGGCCTTTGCATGTCTCGGTTGAAGGCTTTGCGGTGCCTCGGTTGAGGACTATGCGTGCCTCGGTTGAGTGCTTTGATTTTTTTTTTTTTTTTGGGTTCTTAGCTCTCTGCTAGAGACAGCGATATTGGACGTATAAACATTGTCCAGATGCAGGAGTGCTTTGTTGTGCATTCCGCGGTTGAGAACTGAAGTATAGAAATGATAGTTCACCGGCTACGATGGTTATTGATAGATGCCTGGCAGTTTGCCACATAGTTATAGATGGCTGGCAGGTTGCCACATATGATGGGGTTCTACAACCGATAGGAACATCTTTCATTGAACGTATTTTAAGAACTCGTTCAGTTAAGTCCGAGTTATAGCCTAATCACCCCACAGTCCATCTTGACGGAACGATTAGAAGATGGTGGAAAAATGAAATTTGTGGCACCATCTACCATCATTTGGCGTGTTCAGCAGAATAAATGATCCCTGAGCAGGTATCAGAAAAAAAATATGCATCGATTAGTTGCTGCTGTTGGAGTGAGCAGTATCACTTTAAAGTAGCGAGCTATTTCTTTGATACATGCTCCTGTATCATTGGGTATTATTATGCCGCATCACTGGAGTTCCGGTGAAAGAATATTTCAAATTTATACTTGATCAGGGAGCAAGTTGTTCTGCTGAACACAGTCAATGTCTTCTTCTTGCCACACATGGAAAACATGCCAGCAATAATAGAAAAAAATTAAAAATTCTGCAAATTTAACAATTGTGTTGGCCGCTGCTTAACAGCAGCTGTACATTATAGCTCGATGCATAGCTGAGTTGATAGAAAACTACCGACAAATGTGCGATTTGGACAAAATGGACTTATACGAACTGTTTATAATATGACCAGTACATCGAAGCATTTGGATGCAAATGAGTGGAAATTACCAAATAATAGTAATATCTTTTCATTTCTCAGTGAATTTCAAAATTCTGGCCAATTGCAAGAGTATACAAATTTTAAAGTCTGAAACTGTTTAGCCTTATACTCCCATTTTTTCAATTTGTACAAATTTTTGGGTATTCGAATTGAGTTTTTGGCCATTTTATTTTATCTGTTCTTCGCGGTCAAGTCCTGGCCATAATTTTGGGACGAGAGAAGGCAAAAGAAAAGAAATTAAATCAAATCAGTCGAGAACTAATGGCAGCATAATGACATTAGCCCGAGCAACAGTTCAACGGCGTAGAAATGTTTTTACACGAATTATGAGTTGGGTCGAGTTCATCTAAGGATTAGCAAGAGTGTGAGTGTGGGTGTCGTGTAGTCAATTGGAAGAAATTTTGGTATTCTAACAGTTGTGCGCAAAAAGAAGAAAATTTGATTAGAAAAATTTTTGGAATGGGGGCTGGCTGCTCAATTTTTGGTTGAAAATTCAAATTGATGTAAAACTTATTTTCTTTCGCCTTGTTAGGAAACGCCCAAAAGTAATCAACAGTAACAAAAACCCAAAAAAAAGCCTCTTCACTCCAATCCCAAAAAAATATCATTTATAAGCCGCGACAAGCAGTTTCCTAAATGAAACATTTAAAAATACTTTTTGATTGATGATATCTAGTCACAGAGACAAGAAGTCTAGACCAAAAAGCCAAAAAAAAAGGACACGCACAACACCAACAAAATGTGGAAACGGAAACGAAAAAAATGCGCAAGAAAAATACCATTAATTATTGAAATGTCATTAAAGGAAAAACGAGACTGACATAACGCAGATTCGCATGAATATTTAATAGGTATAACAGAGCTTATGAAATTATGACAAGAATACAACGTATACAATGCGTGACCGCATAACGTCAGGATATTAGATTCGAACTTCAGAAGATGCGGAATTAAGGGGAGAGAGCTAGCATTAAGGTGCCCAAATCACGCAAGATGATGATGATGATGATGAAGTGGGTACTAATAACAGGGTGGAAAAAAGTTGGCAAGTTCCGGGCCATTCATCAGAGTTGAGCATTTAATTAGTTTGTTTGACCCACATCACATATAAATACACTTAGAAAAAAAAATAATAGAAACAAGTCAAGGGTAGGGCTCGTTTTAGTAATAGTACATTTTTGAAATCAAAAAATGTACTTTATTTAAAGTCGTAAATGGAACTTTTGATTTTTTCCGATTTACTCTTGAAAGAACAATTGGCATACTTAAAATTAGTACAAAATATTTTTTAGTTAAATTCACTTGTTAGTATTTTAACTGAAATTTAACATTACCCTCACTAATTTGGAATTATGTCTAAAAAGTTTTTCAATTAACCCCAACACTTTGCTAAAACAACAAATTAATACATAAAAGAAGTACAAAAGACCATCAAGTTCTTAAGCTAATCTGGATATGTTTTTAAAACAAGGCCACAGTATTAAATCACATAAAGCCATCATTTAACCATAGATCCAGGCGAGTACTCCACAAACAAGCATAATCGGGGGTGACACAGAAATCACTAGAGATTTTCGTATTTAAAATTTAAACTGCTTGAATTTATATGTGAAGTGGAACAAAAAAGCTCGGTTACAGGATCAGATATCGAGAGTAAAGCGAATTGAAACCGACTATTCAAAGCCAAATAGATTTAAGCTGTTGGTTCCAAATCGCACAAATTCACCGTCTGATCTAGCAACCGAAGATACACTTTTCACTTTACATATAAAGTTATACAATTTTAATTGGAAATGTAAACGTTTATACCAAAATCTCTAGTGATTTCTGTGGCACCCCCCCAATAATTAGAGCTATCTAACAGGCTATTTCCACTGAGCAACATCCAACATCTTGAACCAAAATGTTTCTATTCCACACGTTCCTCATGATATTAAGTATTGGCAGATAAACTTGTCATGGATCTTAATTTACTAATATTATATATGTGAAAGTTTGTATGTTTGCCTGTTTGTCACTCAATCACGCACAAATGACTAAACGGATTTGGAAAAAATTTGTCACTCAGATAGTTGATAACCTGGACTTGAACATAGGCTATATAACTTTTGTTTAAATGGTCCAAACAACCGCGAAATTTTCATAATTATTATAAGAGTATTTTTGAAAGTGCTTGATGTTTAGATGACAATGCAGGCGTTGGTAAATAGAAGGCCAAAAAAATTCCATAATTTGTCATTTGAGATTATTAGATTATTATAAAGAATAGATAGATGGCAAATATAGACGGTTAAATATTAGTTGTAGACCGATCGAAAACCGCTAAATTTGCCAAATTTTCATTTAAGTATTTACAAAAGCGCAGGCGTTGGTATTTGAAAGGTGAAGATTGAACGTACTAAAATATTGCGAAATTTGTAAATTTTTCATGACAAGAGTATTATAAAGATTTAATAGACGGCCAAAGTACACGGGTAAAAAACAGAAGGTGTGGAACAAATGGTGAAAAAAACACGAAATTTAGATTTTCATAAAGACACCCGTCGCCGACGAGTAAATAGTAGGTGTCGATACAATTTTAAAGAAAATCGGGAAATTTGCAAAAATTTTAAAGGAGCTAAGATAATTAAAACAACACATTTTTGAGAACATTGAGAGACATCTGTCTTACATATGTAAGATGTTAAATGTGACCAGTGTAAAATTCCATTTCACATCATCCCCCAACTACATGCCTTTCTCTAAAATGTGCTCAGTGCGCAGAGACTATAAAAAATTTCACATTTTTTATAACAAATTTGACATTTTAATACTCAATTTAAAATTTAGTACTTGACTAAAATAAGGGTTTGTAGAATATTTTGAATTGTTTTGAAGCACAAAGAAAATTCTACATTCAATCATTTTTGTACTAATTTAACTAAGGATCGTGTTTAAATCAATGAAGGATTCGTACTTATATGAAGTACCTCTAAGCAAAAGACATACTTGAAATGTTAAGCCCTAACGGAACTGCGAAGTAAGTAACTTAGCTGAAACAAAAGTCTAGTATGACCAGACAAGAAAAATGTGAAAGTAAAAGGTGGTCCATTTAAAAATTGGAATTTAATTTTGCTAAAAAAAAACAAGTGAGAAAGTCAGTCAAGCCCGACTATAACATACTCTGTACCAGTTCATTTGCTCCCGACTATAATATTATAATACATCCAAAGAGTCACGCGTTTATCGTGCAATATTTTTAGTATACGCTCATCTGTAAGGTCCTCCCTCTCCCCCAAAGAGTGTGTTGGTTTGAATACAGTGGTGGTTGGCTGGGTGGGTGGTGATGGGTGGCTCGGACATCTTTTTTTGCTCATAACTTGTGTATCGTTCATCCGATCTTTTCGTTCCTTCAGCAAATCGATTTGATTACTAGATATCTCCAGAAGGAATGAACAATCTATCATCAAAACTGTGGGAGATATGACGTTTTTTCCAAATTGCGGGGGCGGGAGGTGGAGTGGCAAAAATTGAAAATAAACTTGATCTGCCTACAAGTATAAGAAATATATGTCCCATACATGTCAAACCTCTATCTCTTACCATCTCTGAGATCTGTGCGTTCATACAGACGGACAGACAGACGGACGGACGGACGGTCGGACAGACGGACATGGCTATATCGACTCGGCTGTTGATGCTGATCAAGAATATATATACTTTATAGGGTCGGAAACGATTCCTTCTCCCTGTTACATACTTTTGCACAAACTTAATATACTCTATGTACCTTCGGTACAGAGTATAAAAAGGCTCGATAGTTTTCCAAGTTTGAACATTTATTGGAAAGGTTCGTTCATGTCATTTATTTATGAAAAACAATTTCGGTCAAATGACCACCACCATCTACCCAATTTTTGAGAACATTTTCAATTGTTTCGGCACTTATCGTTCTTCAACTCATCAATTGTTTCAGGATGGATTGCATAACATTCATTCATAACATCTTGCGAACTGTAGACGATTCGGATGGTCAATTGGCTTTAGCTGCTGCACCAATTGAACTTTGAATGGCTCCATGGCAAGGTCTTTATGCAAAATTCGCATCAAAGAAATGCGCGAAATGTCCAATTGTTGAGATCGATGGCGAGTTAACGTCGATGGATGTTCACGCACTTTTTCAGCAACCGCAGCAATGTTTTCGGTCGAGCGCACCGGACGAGTACGTACTCGGGTTGGTTTATCCACCAACATTCCAGTATCACGAATTGATCCACAGATTGAGTTTTCGGAACTTTTTTTTTGTCAAATGTTTTTTTCAAATTTCGCACAGTCAAGGACTCGTTGAGTCGAGAACTCACCACTTTGGAAATATGTTTTTAATATTTCCCAACTTTCTTCAAGCGAATAGCGACCTATGTCGTAAATGTCAAAGTTTTTACTAAATATTAGTCGCTTTCTGAATGACATTTGACGTTTTTAAAGTCAAATTATGAATTAGTTCCAAACACTAAATGAACCACCCTTTATAAGAAGGGCGAGGTGAGTTCAACTGTTTGTAGTAAAATGAGGTCCGCAGCCTTCGACAAATGTGCTGTTAAGAGTAACATTACTTTGTAGCAGCGAACATGCAAAATGTTAAGTGTGGCGAATTTGCTACTTCTGCTTCCCTCAATTGTTGAATGAAACTTCTCGTTACTGCTTAGGTCCTTAGAGGGCTTTATACGGAGTTGTGAAGAAATGTTAAAAACTTTTTTTACTTTGATTACTTTAACATTTACAGAGCCACGATATAATAACTAGTTCAACCAGCCTTCTTTATGGTGTTGTGCGTGTCTTGTTGTAGAAATGTTGTGATGAAAATCATAACTTATAGACCTAGAGCCCGCTAAAAAGTTGTATGATTTATAATAACTAGACATAGCGCACGGCGTAGCTTCGATATTCTTCGTCGGCCTCGGTTCGGTGATTCAAGATAGCAATCCGTTAAATTTCTTGAAGTAACTTCTATCAATAAGATATATAAACCTTGACTATGTGTTTTCAGCCCTGGGGTTCGATTGCGCTTGAGCTACCTCCTCTAGTAAATGTATGATAAAGGGATGGTTATTAGATATTTAGGTAATGAAACGTGGACGCAACAAAAGCCATATTGTTTTGACCATAGTTAATTCACATTACATGCCTTGATATTACCCGTTGCCTAAGCATTTCTCTGGTCGTTAGTCGAACCTTTAGGGTACGCGTGCAGAAATTTTTCAAAATATACTGGCGATTTCCCTCACTTCGTAAGCAAATTCGCTAGCTAAAGGTAATTCAGAGAAATGCCAGTCGAAACTTATATTTATATCTTCTCAGTTTTAGTGGCAGTCGGCTAAAGTCCTTAAAGTTACGGATTCTAATTCAAATTTTTTTACAAAATGTATAAAATTTAATTTTTTATATCTAATTACTTCATTTCGGTTCCATATAGGAGTATTGACTGAAATAATTACTTCAAATAATATTAATTTCATCCCATTCACTCGTATTTTTCTGAGTGTATACACAGATAATGGTGCTTAAAGGCATTAAAGTCATGTGTCAATGGATTCTCTTTCAACAAATCAATAATGAAATGGCGAAAAATGCAAATAGTAAACAAAAGGAAACAAATGAGCCAACGTTGAGGCATTAAAAGAGATTCAAATTTTTCGCGCCTAACATGAACGGCGTCAGAAACTATAAAATAAACAAACTTCCGTTCCAAGTTGTATTCTGAGTCCTGAGAGAGTCCTGCCAGTCTCTCCTGATGAGCTGTTGATTTTTGATGTGTTTGACATACGCTCGGTCGCATTGATTGCACCATAAATAATGAATTTATGCTGACAGCAAGTCATCATCAGTGGCACGGCAGGACAGTAATGGTGGTGCATCCTTTTTGCCAACTAATAAAATATGTTTTTATTGCAACACACACACACACACATACACACACACGCACCGCGTATAAAAATTAATGAGCCACGGAGGCGCGCGTTTTATCCCCCGAAATGCAAAAATCATTTCGCTTTTCGCAATGCGAGTGGAAAACGTTGCATAAAAGTTAATGTTTGCCTGCACAACAAACGAAATGTTAATAATATGCATAAATATGTCAGCTAATAAAATGTTGAAATGTTCCGCAAGCGATGCAGGAGCAGGGGGAAGGTTGTACACAATTTGCGGTTTGACAAAAGATTACCACCTGGTTCATTCTTGGGGTTCTTCTTAAGGGTTTGTTTTTGTACCTTCTACGGGTTATCATAAATATGAATGTTAAGTTGGCATAGAAAATTGCGGTTTATGTAGGTGCTAATTGAGAGTCATTGTGATTATCCGATTGAAGATGCTGGGAAGGTGTTTACAGTTCTTACGGTGAATACTTTAGCATTATAAGTCGAAAAATTCAGTTCCAGCTCTCCCAATTTTAACGTATTTAGCTCTTAGTTTAGTTTTTTCTAAGCGGCTGCGCCCCTCGGATGGTTTGGGCGGTAGGTGGGCTGCTATATTGCCTAACAAGCATCGGCTTCAAGTCGTTTGGCTCACTTGAACGTACAAGTTTTAACCAATTAAATGACCTCGAGCCTGCCACAATTCACTAATTGAACATTTTTATTATAATTTTAACAATTTTTGTACTTATTTTAGAGCATTTAAAAGATTTTTAACATTTTAAAATATTTCTACTTTGATATCGGTTACCCAGCTTAAGTTTTGGTAAATACTTTCTCATCTTATCCCCTCCATATTGCGACATTAATAACTGCAAAAGTTAAGAATTTTAATTAAATTAAAATTGAAAATCATGGCTAATGGCTAGCTGACAAATTCCTCTTTGATAATTACGCTTCATGTAATCCAATCCCCCCACAAATATATTTCAAAATAATCAGGCAAAAAGCAATGTGTCCGGGCACATCATGAAAAGCCGCAACCATGTTGATTACAAGCACTCAACACAACCACAACAGAACACAGAACAGAACAACCAAACACAAAACCCGTTAGCCATATCAATGACCAAAATCGAACGCACAAATAACCGCAATGTAACACATTTGCAAATAAGCAAAAAGCCGCTGCCATAAACAAAATGCGCGCAATGGTCAGGAATGGTTGCCTCTGCAATTGTTTGCCAAAAACATTTAAACCATTATTTGAAAATTACACATAAACATATTGAAAATGCAGGCAAATGAAGTTGGATGAGATGGGTGGCGATAGGTGGATTGAGTTTAAAACCGCAGCAGTACATAATAATTTTGGGCACAGAGTATAACCATTGTATCTGGGATTTTGGCAAACTAAAAAGACTAAATGGCATAAGGCAGCAAGCGGAATTTATTTTATAAAGCTAAAAGTAATTATTGTAGCAAAGTATGTAACAGTGAGAAGGAATCATTTCCAACTCTATAAAGTAAATATATTCTTTATCAGCATCATCAGTTGAGTCGACATAGCCACGAACAAAGAGATCTCAGAGATGGTAAGAGATAGAGGTTTGTATGGAACATATACTTCTTATACTGGCAGGCAGATCAAGTTTGTTTTCAAGACTGTAAACAAAACTGATCCTGTAGCATATGGTGGTGGCGATGGTATGCGTGACGACGGTAGCGGTGACGACGGTATCGGCAGTGAAAATTCTATGGGGGCCAGCGTAATGTTGCTCCAGCGGTTTCTTGACCGGAGCTGCAATTTGTAGCTTCTGGGAGCAGAACATCTGTGGCTTGGTGTAATGAGCTGTTGGAGTAGTAAGCCGTTGAGACCGTTGCTCCGATTGGGTGTCTATAAGCAAGTTCACCTCAGCAGGTTGTGGTTGCCCCTCGTCAAGGTGGTTGTTTTGCCACTAGTTGAGGACTCCTGTGCCTCTAGTTGAGGTGCTTATAATTGAGAACGTTGAGGTGCCTCTAGTTGAGGACTTTAAGGTGCCCTTAGTTGAGGACTTTGCTTTGCCTCGATGAGGTTTTTGGCTTGCCTCGATGAGAACTTTACTTTGCCTCAATGAGGACTTTGATTGATATCTGTATAAGAGCTATAACTGAACCCGAATCAATTAGAATACTGTAGAGAGGTTGAAAATTTTGAGCTGGTGTTGCAGTTATTGGGATTGAGCATCCGGCGATAAACTGACCGGAGCGAGCACATAGTTTTCGAACTCAATGTTGGGATTGGACACATGTAAGTGCTGGATTGCATAAATGCCGGAGCAGGGCAATACCCAGCATTTTATGAAATTTCTGATCACATTGGAGTCCTTTTCGAGTCTTCAGTCTGATTAAAATAGTCATTAATGCGCTTGTTTTCTGATCATAATTGATACTTTTGTCGGGAGAAAATGGTACCCTAGCCGCGATTATTCATGAAGTGTCATTTATACTCCGTTTTTCTGATCAGTTTTGACTCATTTGCGAGTCTTTTTCGAGTCGTTTTAGAATGAATCGTATTTTGAGCAAATGCATGTGTAGTTTTCGAGTCTTCCTCAAATCGCACATGATACATACCTCTTTTTAATCATCAAAAGGGGTCGAAAAAGACTCACCAAGGTGATTTCTGTTAAAATGATCTTCCAAATGCTAGGTGGGTAGACATGATGTGGCGTGGGCTGCAGGGCCTGGGCAGCAGGTGTGGACGGTCCCGTAACACTTTCCATAGAAGGATGGCGAAATGTTTGATGTGGTTGAAGCTGTTGCAACCAGAAAGTCGGCGACAGTAGGGTCTGGAGCATGGGCTGCAGCTGGTGTGTACTGCACGGGGCACAGAAGGGCTGCTTGTGTCCGAAAAGCCTCGAGTTGCTGCTGGTTGGTGGCTTGCAGAGCCGCTGCAGGTGGGTTGTAGCGTAATGCGATTGCTTAAGATAGCGCCGGCAACTGTCAAAAGAAACAGCTGCGTAATTTGTCCAAAATGGCGTCAGCTAGACGACGCCGATCGCAGCGCCGCGTCGTTGTTGTTGAGCGTCCACCATTTCACAAGAACTCGCAAGGGAGTTATAATTGCTGATTTTGTAATGTTTTAAGCGTCGCTTCTCTACGAAAAAGATCACTCTGATTTGCAAAAAAGAGGGTTGAAATTTGTTCCTTATAGTTCAGAAAATGCTACTTTGCAAGAATTTCCTTATTGTTTTACAGGAAATTTATGTATATCTGTATCCTAGTTTCTGCGTAGGAACGGTCTAGAGTACATAGATCTTTGAAATTTATATCAGTTGACCTTTAGTGAAATATTTTTTAATCCACCCACTTTAATACTGCTAAATTTTTCTGGATTTAACCTTTGTTTATTGATTCCAAAATTAGCAATCCTCATGCATGGAAAATAGCAAGAATACTGCCAATTCCAAAAAACAATAATGAACATCGTCCTATCTCCATATTACCGTTCTTATCTAAAGCATTTGAGCAAGTCATGTCTTGTCAAATATCTAAGTTCATGCAGGAAAACTCTCTGCTGAATGACAGACAATCAGGATTCAGAAAACATCGAAGTTGCACTTCTACCGTAACTAAAATCAGCGGAGATATACGACGAAATATGGACAAGAGCAACGTAACATTTTTGACTTTACTAGATTATAGCAAAGCGTTCGATTTAGTCAATCACGAGATTCTCTGCACAATGCTTAGTAGATTATATAATTTCTCCAGTAGAGCATTAAAATTGATGAGCTCGTACCAGCATGACCGACTGCAAGCAGTAGCTACTGTAAATGCAAGATCATCCTTTCTGTCACTTAGTCGTGGCGTCCCACAAGGATGTCAGTCGTCCGTTAAACAAAATTTCTGAATGTGTTGATGTTTGTAATAGTGAACTTGAGCTGATACGGAGCTGGGCAAAGAAAAATGGTCTAAAAATCAACCCAACCAAGTCCAAGTGCATTGTTGTATATAAAAAGAGATTTGATACAGGCTGCTTACCAAATCTAAAGATTGTTGGTTTCAGTATAGACTACGTTGAGCGAGCAGTAAATTTAGGTTTTACATTTAACAATATTTTATCATGGGATGATCACATAAACAAAGCAATTGGCAAAACATACTCCTTAATCCGGCAGTTAAATATAACGAAAAGTTTCATCCCAACACATATTAAACATCTGGTTGCAAAAACATACATAGTACCTTCGCTTTTATGCGGTGTGGAAGTGTTCGGTACGATCGGATCACATATCCGAATTTGCAGAGAACATTTTTGACATTCCGTTAAACTCGTGGATTTGCTTGAGAGCTCTCATTTTCCTGCACAAAATAATTAACACTTCAGAGCCTTCATATCTTTATGAGATACTAAATTTTGCTGCGTCTCAACGAACTAAAAATCTAATCTGCCGTAAAAATGAACTCGCTACCTCAGACTTCAAATATTTCCCATTTGCTATTCGCCTTTGGAATCATTTACCAAACAATATTAAATCGATAAAAAGCGCACCACTATTTAAGAAAAGTTTAGATCAGCATCTCAAACAATAGCACAAATATAACCATTCCTCTTTTTTAATTTATCCTTAGTTTTAGTTAGTGTATTTTTGTATTGTTTTCAAATCGATGTCAACCTGTGATTAGTGCCATAAACATAAGTCTCCATGTACTTGTAGCACTAAGATAATAATAATAATAAACAAATGATTCTTGCCAGGATCGCAGATGTTCTTAAGATACGAAAAGTTTACACTATAATCTAATGAGCTCAATTTTAATTTTCTTTTCAAAAACATAACAAAATACATAAATACATCCTCTTCTTTGCTTCATCCCATGCTTCATCCCTAGCAGAGAATACACAAAAAGCTTATACACAAAAATTCTTACTCACTTTTAATCAATCAACAAAACTCAGAGCTGAATATATTCAACTCACAAGGCAATCGCATCGAGCGGCGTTATGTGATCCAACGTGTATGTTCATATTTATTCATCGAACAGAACTCAGTGCTGAATATATTCAGATCATACTGGCAGTCGCATCGAGCGGTTGAGCTTGAGTTTTTTAGTCGGACGTTTATGTGTTCGATCGAACAAAACTCAGCGTGCACCGGCCACCGCGTTGAGCGAGAGGTTTCACTCTTTCCATCTCTCTCTTTTTCATAGCTGTCAGCAGCGCCGTCACTGCCTATGCATCTTTGCAAGAGTTTATTCATACGAGGTGATTTTCGCTCACTCTAAACAATCGTCGGGCAGCCAAACGAACAATCAGCCGAACTGATTGGAATGAAGTCGAACATGATTATAATCAGAGTGCCAAGAATTGGTTCGAATAAAACTCTGCTACGAACATGTTGAGTATGCAAGTTTGATGAATAGAGCGCGAAGCCTGTTTTTTCGGGTGTTGAATAGTGTGTGAGCGTTTTGCAATCGAACGATGCCGTTCTCTGATCCCTAGAGCAACACATTTGTTTGCAGTTTAACCAACCTGAAGTTTTGAGAAATTGCTAAGAAGCAACAGTGTCAACGACATAAAACAAATTTACCTAATCTGTGAGCTTTGGTATAGTCGCTTTTCTATATATTTCCTCTGTTACTATCTTACGTGGCAATATGCGAGCTTATGTAATGAGAGGCACTCCACTTTCTGATCAGCTTACTCTTCTGCGAAATGTGCCAGTTCAAGTTCACTGTTTACTACTACTGTTGGGTATTGACCCGACTATGTACTTGCTTATCAACCAAAACTATAAGAAACAAGTAAGAAATTCGGTGAAGTTTTACTATAAACTAACCTTTTACTGTCAATATCTTTATCTGTATTCCTTTATTGCTATAAAAGGGACGATTTTATAGAAAAAAAGGCTGCAAACCGATTCGGGTCCATCGAACTGGATTCAGAACCGAAACTTCAAATACAAATAACAAAAATGATTTAATAGTGCTAAATCGGAGCATTATTATTTCAATATCAACGTAACTATAATGAATGATGTTCGTTCGTGTATTGATTAAAGCTTTTAATAGCTTCCTAAGCTGAACTCAATCTTTTCAACAAAAATATGTGTTATTTTGTTTACCCAAAAACTGTCTCAACGATCTAAGTATAAAAGTACCGGTCCGAAAACTGCAAATTAGACTTTCTAAAGGGTTAGAACCCCGGTCCGTACCTTTTTTAGAATTTAAGCATTCATTATGCATTAAGAGCATTCAAACTTCTGCACTTTTAAAATAATTTTCTCATTGTGTTACTTTTTTTTGGGTTGTTGTAAATGCGAAACATATTTGCCAATGCATTTGGAAACATCATTAAGTCGAAAATGGTTGCGGCCATGTGTGGTGGGTGCAACGGCCTATAAAGGACCCCAAGAGGGTCAATTCAACAATAACAAGAGGAGTCCTCCAGTTACGGCTGCATTCGCGATTTCCGAATGCCAATGAATTTTCATGGATGCAGTCAAGTCTATAAAAATTAATGCCATGCAGTTGGCTGCAGTTGCTCTGAGTGCATTTTAAATATGAGTTAAAAAGCCGGGGAAAATGCTGCAACCCCCAAACTGTACTCCAAAAAAAGGGGGAAATGGATGAGCTGAGCTTATCAAATGGTCATTTTTGTTTGCATTTAATTAAAAAGCAACCCAAAAAGGATGACGCTGGGACACGTGTCAATGTGTGGGTGAGCAGGCGCGATAAATCACGCTATAAACAAATGCCCAACGTAATTTATCATTGTCAACACTTGAGGGTTAAACAAAGGCGTCCCTGGACTGACAGAATCTCAACTAAAAAATCGAAAGGATTAAAACTTTAAATTGCGTAATTAAACAGCCAAAAGCATTTCTGAAGATTTGGTCAGTGGACTTTGGACAACACACACGTGCCATGTTTGCCTGCCTGTCTATTTGCCTTGGCTCTGTCGAGGTATTTACTTATCTTTGAGAGAGGCGGTGGGGGTGGATGGAAAAGACGAGGTAAAGTTCACTAAATTGCATTTCGGCACGCAATTAGTGGTTCATTTGCTGCGTGACTGAGTCTATGGAAGCAGATCCTTGGGCTTCAATCTCATGTTTGTACGCTCTTCCAGGACATATTTGCTTTTGTGTGCAAACTTAATTTCATCTTATTACGGTGCAGAAATTTTGCAATTTCCGCAAAAGCCTAGAAGGACCAGTCCTGGCTGCTGGTCAAGTCAAGTCGTTGGCCATCTACGTCTTGGTCTGCGAACGGAAATCGAAAATGTTTCACCAGACTCAAGTGTTTATTTGCTGGCCTAGGCCTTTTGCAATTGCGGTTTGTCTTGACCATAAAATCTATTTAAGACTTATTTATTAGATTTTTTTTTAGCAAATTTCGACTAATTTCTCACACATTTCACACTTTAATTTTGGTTTTTTATGACCACAAAAAACAGAGCGCAAAGAGAACCATAAAAAAAGCTAATTTAATTAAAAGAAAATGCAATCAAAATTGCCATTCAACTTCTGCAACAGAGAGCTGCATTGTCCTCTCAGTCTGCGTGTTGCCTGGCAATTTTCCTTGATGCAGGACACTTTTTATGGCCACAAAACAATGACGAAATGCAGCAGCAAAAAAAAACTGCATTTGTTGCTCCTGTTGTTTTCCTTGACGCGCGATTTTATGCACATTTATCATAATTTCACACGCAGCCCTCCAAAAGAAGTCACAACAAGGATGCGCTGGGCTTGGTTAGTGCCACATAAAAAATTATAAATTTAAGTGCAGTTACTTTTGGGGCGGGAAGAAATTGCATTTCGCCTTTTACGAGCAATGACATTTATGACATTTTCCTTCGTTGCCTTTTCGGATAGGAAAAGGAAAAGACGGTTAGAATAATAACCCATTAAAACTATTCGTAAACACACCTCTCTGTCAGATGGAACCAAACTCCCCTGCTGAGCCAAGCACCCTGCACGGAGAGAAAAAGAAATTATGAAATTAAGTTCAATTGAAATGGATTTGAGTGAATGCGATATACAAAATTTAAAGCGAGATTTACTCAATAAGAGTACGAATAATCTTTGAGTGAGTAAAACATAAGTAGAAAATGATTTTCTTTTTTTTCTGTGTATTCCTATAGTCGGAGGACGTATGTAGATGCTTTCTTAAACATGTCAACATTGTTTTTTTTTAGAGGAAAGCAACGGTGTGGCGCCAACAACAAAAACGGTAGCAACAATGACTTGGCTGTTAATGTTAAGGCAGCAACCACGCACAGCTCATGTAGGAACATTATTAAAATGAAATATGAATATTGAAAATGTCTTATTCCTTTATTTTGTAAAGAATTTAACTTGTAGGTCAGTTTTTAAATTAATGCTACCATTTCACATGCCAAACAATATGCTATAATTTCACTTCGGGCAGGCACCCAAACTCAAAGAATCCATAACTGGTTAGCTGCATGAGTTTGGTGAATATTTCCGATCATCAACAGTAATTATGTTGCAAATTTGATATAGCGACCCTCAATGAGAAGGAGTCCCAGAACAGGCAAAATTTTGATTTGGATTTGACTGTAACATTTGAGTTGTAGGATATCCATATATATAAAAGAGTTCAGCCTGGCTAATTGACTGGTGACTATCGCACAGTTCAACCCTAAAAGAGACGGGAAGCTGTTTTTTCACACTGAATGTGATTGTTTAAAATTCGCAGAAAACTGTTGTATGAATCAAATTTTTTAATCATCAGATCAGTTTCGAACTCATTTTCAAAGATCTATTAGAAAATTCAGCCCTTTGATGAAAAATAGTTTTTTCAAATGTGTACGGTATACACCTACATACATGCAGAAATTTGCGGCTCTATCTCTTATTGTCTCCAAGATCGACGCGTTCGTACATAGACTGCCGGACGGACATGGCTAAATCGACTCCGTTGTTGATGCTGATCAAGAATATTTATACTTTGTAAGGTCGGAAATCTTTTATTCTCCCAGTTACATACATTTGCACAACTTTATGATCCTCTTTTACCCATTTTCAATGGGTACATACATTGTATAAAAAATAGAGGAAAGCTAACTTTGGCTCTACCGAAGTTTTTATACCCTTGCAGCTTTTAAAATTTATATAAATAAAGGTTTCAAAAGATTTTGAACAATATTAGCTCAGTTATTTCCCAAACTCAGCAATAGTTGGCGCAACTACTTTGACTATTTGTTATATGGAAGCTATATGATATATTCATCCGATTTTCATCAAACTCGCCAAAATTGTGTTAACACAGATAATATTCATAAGTGGAAAGTATAAATTTGAAAACAAAAAAGTTTTTCTCACTAGAACTACTTTTTCGACCAAAATCAAATTTATCAGAATTATGAGGAAGCAAATAATATTAATAAATATCAAGTTTGGTGGCGATAGCATTGAAAACAAAAAAAGTTTTCTTACATAAACATTTTTTCAGATCTATCTTTTCTATGGCAGCTATACTATATAGTTGCCCGATTTCTCTCAAATTTGGTTTAATTATGAAAATGCATAGAAAACTTATAAATACGAGGTTTGGGGACATTTGCATTGAAAACAAAAAGTATTTCTCACTAAAACTAGTTTTTCAACCGATGCACCATGGTTTCTGCCATAATAATGCAAAGTGAGAACTTTGGCTTCAAACATGTTGTCTTTATCTCGCAAAAGACTGAGCTTTTTAATTGTATGGTTGATTTTGTTTCATTACATCCGTACTCTATAAGAATGCATTTAAAAGAGAGAGCATGAAATATATTGGTTCTTACTGCGCTGAGCTTTTTGAGATTTAAGTGGAATTTAAAAAAATTAAAAGAACATTAAATCAAACTAATGTTAAAGAAACTTAAGCTGAATAGTAAAAAGAAAGGTACTTTAAATTTATTTTTTAATAAATTAAATGTTTTTAATTTGTTGAGTTCTTTTATGACATTTATGTTTTGTCAGTACTATTTTTGTAGGTTGAGTTCCATCGCGTCACACAGTCAAGCAATGGTTTTTTAAATTTTTGTATATACCCTCTAGATCTAGGCACTAGTTCGTAAGTAGCGAAATTACTAATTACTCTATGACCACCAGTACTTACCCGACTAACCCTTACAAATGCTTTTCATCATTTCCTTTTTTATATGAAATGTCCGCGCACATGGGGACTAGTGACACCACACCGGTTACCGCGAACTAACGAATAGAGTACCCATGTAAGGGGTGCTGAAATGGGTACCCATGTAAAGGGTGCTGAAATGGGTAGCCATGTAAAATGTTAAAAAACACAAGCTGCAACAAAAATAGATTTTTTATTCACATTCAGTTTTATTTCTTAAAAATTATTATTATTTATATTTTCATTTACGTTATTATATACATACGTTACTTATATTATTGTTATATGTACTATTAATTTTACACAATCGCTTTTCCTGCAGCTCAATAGCCTTACGCAAGTGGTCTTCAGCAGGACCAATTCCATTGCACAAAGTAATCGCATCTAGAAATTTAAAATTCAGATATTAGATGAATTAAGTGATTTGTCTTACCTTTTTTTGTGTATTATTCACTTCACTTTAGTTTTCACTGTGGATTCGTAGCTACGCGCAACTGCAAATGCTGACACAAACTGAAGTAAACTACAAAAGCAGAGAATGTTCCAGCAATGTAGAAAACGCGTGCAAGCTAGAACACAAAAAAACGGTGCTAGCACTGCATTTGTTTTGTGCTTTTTTCTTTCTATTTTCGTACACTGGTTCGGCGTTCGATTACCAAAGGGTTACTCAGGAAAGTACCCATGTACTCTGGTTCGCGGTGGGTTACAAAATATACAGGTCATAAATATTTTTTATGTTTTCGGTGGTTCCACGCTCGTTTACCATAGGGCTACCTAGGAAAGTACCCATGTTCGAACCAGCCAAGTAGGTAGTGCGAGCATGGTCAATCGCCACTAGCAGAACTAGAGGGATGCAATAGATTTCATATAGTGTGAGTACTAAATTTAGAGTGTGTGCAGCACAACAAACTTTAATTATAGATTTCTCCAGGAAACCTATTGAGATAGCTTGGTCGTCGTCCTAATCAAAAAATGCTTTGATTCACTTGAGCAACCTTTATCAACATTACATTCTTCATTGTTGCATTCCTTTTCTGCTGTGCAGTTATTTAAAAGTCCTCCTGCTGCAACCATATTCAATCCATTATCGACGATGATAGTATAAATCTCACGTAGAGAAATGTAGGATTGTACAACTTCTTGAATGATAGCAGTCAGATTAAAAGAAATTTCCATGTTCCCCTGTGTGTGTCGTTGTGAAAACTACTTAACGTTGTGAACTGAACCTAATTTCAAAGGAGTCAAAAATATTAGGGGTTCGGTTCATGGTCCGATTCGTCGGACCCAAAAAACCCGAACCGAACCGGTTATTAGAGGTTCGGTTCCGGACCGGTTTGCAGCCTTGATTTGTACCTAAAGACTTCGTGTAAAGTTTGATTAAGATAGCTTTAAAACTGAAGGAGGAGATAGCATAGAAACAGACGGACGGACAGACGAACATGGCTATATTAACTCAGCTCGTCATGCTGACCAAGAATATATATACTTTATGTGGTCGGAAATGCTTCCTTCTCAAAGTCGGAATATGGGCATAAAACTGTTGTTTTACATCCGATTTACTCCAAAGCTGATTTTACAAGCTTCGCATAACTAAATATTATATGATTTTCACATTTTAAAAATATCCGTAAAATTTTGAGGAAAGTTGTTACAAATAAAACAGTTCTGTTTTCTATTCGATCGGAATCAACATAAAATTCATATGAAGATTACATAAATATATTGGGGTGTGTTTCACGAATCGACGTCGATTTCCGTATGAACTTATGTATTTTGAATTAGAATTGTTTAAGTTTATATGTGAAGATCCAAATATGTCAGATATTACTAGATCAAGTCGAAAGAAAATTGTAATTATTTGACGATTTTAATCCGCTTGGCTTTCAGCAGTCGATTTCAAACCGTCAAAGTTTCTAAACAATGGAGATATTTTCGACCCTTCATATGTAAAGCAGTAGAATTTCAAAGCGAAATGAGAACGTTTATACGGAAATCGCCGTCGTAATGTGGAACATACCCCATTTTTGTTTGCTTTTTTTTGAAAATCGACTCACACCAGCTCGCTTAGCTTCCAAATCATTTTTAAACTTGAAGGGCCTCTTGGCCTAAGCCATGCGTTTTCGCACAAAAAAATTTTTTGGGGAATTTGTCCAATTTCCCACCTTGTGTTAGTCTGGACAGTTTTGCCTCTAGAGTTAAGTCCACAGATTTCTTAATTTAAAAAGCATGCGCTTTAGCGTTTTTGTGGTTCGGTTCGTCGAGAACTAGTTCGTCTTAGACCCCTCCACAACATGCAAAGCTACGGGGATTCTTAAGTAAAAGTAGCAAAAGGAACAACAAACAAACAAAAAAACAAAGTCCAGTCATAAAAATCAAAATAATAAAATTACATTTTATTTACTTTTCGCCGCCCGTCTTTGGCCAGCCTAGGAATCGTGTGTAGGTATTATCAGGGACACGTTTTCCGGTAATTGAAGTGTTTGTTGTTGTTGTTGCCACTGGCAGCTGCTGCTGCCGTCCTTGCTGTGTCCTCATAATTCTACTTGTGACAAATCAACGCCCTCTTGTAGTACACTTCCTGGCGCTTCCTTTTTTTTACGGCCCAGCTTATGTGTAGTTTTTGTAGTTGTTGTTGCTTTATCAAATGTAATTTCGCTTTTATTTCCTTCGACTATTGCCAGCGATTTCCGTTTTTTTCCCCCCGTCAATAATTTCATCTCATTTCATTCTTTGTCATAAAAATGGCCAACAGCAGCGAGAAATGTTGCAAGTGGAAAAGAAGAAGTTTTGTGCCATTTGATGCATGCAATATGCACAAAGTTTCCTATTTCAATAAAAAAAGCGACGTCGAATTGTGGATATAAATCTATAAAAATCTCAGCGTTTTGATATCGTAAAAAAAGTGAGGGTTGGAGTAGTATTTTCGCTGCAGACAGCTGTTGGGGTACAACAATGTGGTAGGAATTGCTATAGTTTTGGGTTGAAATTAAAACTAACTGGACAGATTTGACCAATTTATAAGAGTTTAATCCATGTCGACATATGAAACCACTAAAAATCACACTTTATTTGTAAGGTTCAATTTGCAAGTCCTTTGGGTTTGCCATCTCTCTCAAATGACATGGATTGTATGTTCGAAGTTAGCTAATTATGTGCATTACATAATCCCCATTCTCTTACAAGTCCAAAGGATCTCAACTAAATTACGTGCCAATCAACCACTTGGAAAATGACAATGGGCACCACGCAGGCAACTGATAAGACCAGGCAAGACACGGCAGACAGAAACCGACAAGACAAACGCAGGACAAACTTATTTGTTTAACAAGACACAGCAAAACGCTGGGAGGGAGTTGGAGAAGCTCTAAGACAATCCTTGCTCACACACAAGCGAAGTATGTGGCAGATACCGCCTGTCGCCTGCCTGCCTGGGCTGACTGTTTGCTAATTAGCACATATTCCTTACGGGCAAAAGAAACAAACCAGGCGGCGACACACACAAACGCCTGCCGGCAGTGTCAACATTTCACGTGCAAGGAATCGTCTTCGTCTTCGTCTCCGTCTCGGCGGATTAAATTGTTTAATTTTAAATATGCTCTGTCACTTCATTTGTAAGGAAATAAGCAGAAGAGCAAGAAAAAAGGGAAACTTTACCCGAAGGATGTAGCAAAAAGTTTTCGCAAGGAAGAGTGAGAGAGAAAAATCATTAACACGCCCGCAAGCCAAGCCAAACGAAAGGATAACAGATTTTTCTGCTAATTTGAGGCAGACTCCTTTGTGCGTGACAACACACCACCACCAGAAGCAGCAGCAGCAGCAGCAGCAGCATCACCCAGACACTATCTCAGACTTCAAATCAACTTCTTCGTTTTGCTTGAGTGACGAAGCACAGAGAGATAAGCTTTTAGCCCCAAAAAGGATGTCACTTCGAAAACTTTCTCAATAAATTGCGTTCCTCGGTTGCACGTTGACAGTTTTGCTTAACGCTTCATAATCAGAAAACAAATAAGTTGCCATCTAATTGTGTGTTGTACAAATTAAAAGAGCCAACGCCAACCAGAACTCAAAAGTGTCCCACTGCTCAGGACAAAACTTTTAAGTCTTTCGCTGTCCTTTCCACTGGCTTCGCCTTTTAACGCTTCGCCGATTTGCACACAAGACAAAATTAATTGTTGAGTAATTGAAATTTTATTTATATTAGTTTCCTTTTGCTGCGCGGACATTTGGGCTGCTTGCCGCCTGCAGTGTTTGTCTTCCTTTTGTGGATTGAGCTGTGTAATTCGTGTTTTTCATTGTAATTTAGTACTTAGTTTTAGGCTTCAATGCATTCTACCAAAGGCCACGGGGCTGATTTTTTATTCAAATTTACTTTTTCGCTTGGGGTTTTATTTTTTAAATTTTTTTTTTACCATTTCAAGAGAGCAGAAAATCAATTATTCGGTTAGATGATGATGATATCATCGACAAATTGAAAGGTGTGAGTTTGGAGACTTTCAAGTTGAAAGAAAGACTCTCGGACTTTACAAATTGTCAACGATTTGATCTTATTCATATTTATTAGATATCTCATATAAGAAGCTTATAAAATGTTTGAATATATGACAAGTAGCCAATCGCAGTTTCTCATTTGAGTGTTTTGACAACCGTCACAATATTTATAAGCCTTGGAATAAAATCAGTTGGCAAAGAAACCTTTTGCTTTATTGTATAATATTCATAAGGAACTAATAAATAAAAGCTTAAAGAATGATAAATAAAAGAATTAATGATTCTGTACGATGTTAATCTTCTGATGAAGATGAAAAGCAATCTGTAGCTTTAAAGTTTTGTAAGAACTATCATTGAAATCAACTTAAAAATGTCGCATTTGTTGTATAAGCTGTTCCTGCAACACAAGTTTCAAGTCTAGCGCACTTTTTCTACTCATATATTTGTTTTATCCAGCGATAGAGTCAGTAATAGTGAAAGATTGCTAGAAGACACACTAATGCTTAACTTTTAGCTATATAGGTATATAGGGATGGCGGGCGTGGCGTACCAGTCGTATGTGTGGCGGCTGGTGCGGGAGGTTGTGGGTTCTATCCCGCCTCGGACCATCTAATAGAAAAAGTTTTTTCTTTCTTTGGAAAAAAGCTTTTACACACCCGATCACCTTCACCAGCTACTGGCGCCAGCTGTGAAGTAACTAGCCATGAAAAAGCAAATTCTCTAACAATTGCCGTTCGGATTCGGCGTTAAACTGTAGGTCCCTTTCTCTTGTGCGAAAAATTATAAGCACACACGCCAAGAGATTGAGAGAAGCTTGGCCCTGGCCCTCCTGGAGGTGCTGTTTGAGCCAATTTTATTATATAGGGATAGAAATTCCCCCAATAATATAGAAGGGCCGAAATGGCTGCACACACATACAGAAAGTCTGCTGTCAATTTGGCGTTGTCTGTTGTTGTCAAGTTTTTGCACTTGTGCTGCTTTTGGAATTCCCAAACAGTCGTAGCAATGGCCTCTGCCAACGTGCGGAAGACAAGCAAAGAATGGACGATTCTTGAAATAGCTGTACAGTCGACTATCCTCCTCTGAGGTGTGTGTGTGTGTGTCTTGTTTCAAAAGTTATGAACAAACATAAATATATAGACTGAACGGTTGCGCTGTCGACACCGCTATAGCAGCTATCCGGAAGAAGAGAAATCGGCCCTCAGTGTTTTCTGAAATAGTGAAGAACCAATTTATTCCCAAATCCCAGTTTGAGCCCGAACCTAGGTTCAGCGACCTTCTGAACCGGCTTCGTGAACCCGAACTCAAAAAGTTTCGCGGGTTCGAACCGAGGTTTGCAATATCATATGAGATATCAGACAAGTGTAACTACAGCTTTAAAAATCACAATTCGTGGGTTCGGAACTATTTAATTCTTTGTCTTGTAATGGTCAGAAATGATTTGAACTCATTAACTTCTATCAATAAGCATTACATATGGTCAGGTCGAACAGCAAGTGAAAATTGAAATTAAGAAATAAAAGAGGTTTTAAATTAAAAAATTATCTCAAGCTTTGCGCGTCATTTAACGATCCAGTTTCTCCACTTCTACTACAAAGTGACTTAAATGCTCTGAGTGCTTGGTGCCACCTGAATCGTCTTCGCCTTAATATTGCAAAGTGCAATATTATGACTTTTCACAGAACTAAGCCGTATCTCTACGAATACACCATTAATGGTGAACCACTAGTTCGCATATACAAGGTCAATGATTTGGGTATATTTTTCGAACCCAATCTGAGTTTTAACAGTCATATTTCCGTGATTTGCAACAAGGCAAAAAGCGTCCTTGGATTTATCAAGAGATGGTCAAAGGAATTTAATGATCCCTACACCACCAAACTCCTTTACTCATCACTGGTTCGACCAAATCTGGAATATTGTTCATGCCTCTGGTCACCGCATTACCTGACTTACCAGGATCAAATCGAATCAGTTCAGAAACAGTTTCTGATTTTTGCCCTTCGTGGCCTAAACTGGGACACTACCATCCATCTACCCCCCTATGAACAGAGATTGCGCCTAATTGACCTCCCGTCACTTAAATCCAGAAGAAGCTGTCATTCTGTTATTTTCATCCACAAGCTTTTGGCTGGCGAGATTGGCTCCATTGCTCTTCTATCTCTTATTAATTTGTCAGTGCCACTTAGAGCATCTCGACACTACACACCAATCTACCTTCCGTCGAGACCCCTTCAGTTGCCTGTGCCTTGCTTACATCGACTACTATCACCTATTTTCCATAGATGACTCTAATATAGACGTTAAGAACTCCTTAATGTCATTCCTCAACTAAAACATTCATTCCACGGCTAGTGCGCACTCTGACCACTTATGCTGTGAGTTGGACCATAGCTGGCATTGGCCAATAAATTAGTCCCACCGGGTCATAGTTTGCTATTAGCTGGATTTTAATTTGGATTAATTTTTAATTAGTGTTTAACTGAACATTGTTAAACTTACCTCTGAATAAATAATTGAATTGAATAATTGAATTGAGTAAATTTTTTTTAAAAGCGCTTACAGATTCTTGGCCCTACTTAGAGAAGAAGAAAAAAAACTTTTTTGAGGGCAATTAAATTTAATTTCAATTTGGTATTAGTTGTATAACTGGCGTAGCTTCTTTTGTCTCTTATGAGAGCGTTTATATTCAAGTTTGTACTTGATAAAAAATAGTTATAAGCCGTTTTTCGGTTCCCTTTCCGGTTCTGGTACGTACCGAAACTTATGTTTCGGTAAAAGGTTTTGTTTTGGTTCTAACACTGTTTCCCTGGTACCTGGATTTTTATTTCGGTATACCGGTACGTACCAGCAAAATATAAAGGATGATCGGACATTGATTTTGCGTCCATATAGATATCTTAGCGGAAAATAAACTTTCTACTCTTACTTGCGTAATTGTGGAAACTTTGAAGAGTTTTCTGACCACCATTTACTACTGTGGGCAACAAATACTCGGAATTTGATTATATATCAAAGAATATTTATATATACAACAAGTACAACGATTCGGTTTCTATCTCTTCTATTGATTCAAAACCACGAAGCGGTCTCTTAAGTTAAGCGAATAGCCAGAAGTCACATGGTGCTAAGTCTGGCTGCTTAACGATATGGGTCGAGTTTTTGGCGAAATGATCAAGAAATATTCTTTCTGTTTTTACATGAAATTTAGCGTTTTCGACACCAATCGAGATTTAATTTTTCTGAGACCCACAAAATGGTTCTCACTGATCCTTCCGATGTTCCAAGATCTTTGATCATCAGCTGATGTCTCGTCTTCAACTCTTTGAACATTTTTTGCCATTCATGAACTCTTGTTTTTGATAGAGCTTGCTCACCAAAAGCCTTCTGCAACATTTTCAATACAAAATTTAATGGAACTGCGTTGCTAAATAGCTGTAGACATTTTTAAAAACGAAAAATTCACTTTTATCTTTTGACTACAGTTGTAAATACATCTTTTTTATTTTGTAAACGTTTTAAACTCAAGAAAATTGATAATGATTGATGCCATTAAACTGTTTTGTGAATTTCCGTAAACTAATAAACTATTTGAATTATCCTGTTTCTTTTCATGTACAAGTACATGTATGAATTGAATTAGCCTCCACTTTATTAAGTTTCTCTTGAACAGAAATGGATAATAAAAGTAATTTTCTGTTCAAAGATTACCATGACCTTAATATGAGGGTCTAAGAATATGGGATGCTAAATTTTCCAAGAGTCTGGTCTGGCGTTTTTCTATTCAACAATACAAAAGTTTTGCTAAGCTGGACTCTCATTTTAAAGCTAACGATTTAACCAAATTGCGGAAAAGTCCCATAAAACGAAGTGTCAGCATTGCAATCTAGTTTTTGCACTCAGAACTGAAGCATAATATAATGTGAAATTGGCTTAACAGCCCCAAAGGGCCAGGCCAAGCTACTCTCAATCTCTTCGAGGGACCTACAGTAAAACGCCGAATCCGCTCGGCAAAGTTTGAGAATTTTGTGGAAACTGTATAATGTTTAGGTTCTTTTCGCTCTTTTCGGTTCCAAAAATATAGTTACTCAAATGTCGGCATACAAAAAATACTTATAGGGACAGACAAATTCCTTAAACGAACTCTTAAAAACACAAACAACGCTCGTGATCTTATTGACAGAAGTAGTTAAATGTAAACTTGCCAAAGGTTGTTCTCCATAAAATTTTGCATATACCGCAATAAAACTTTTCCTAGTTCAGTCCTATACTCTCCAATGCCAGGGAGAAAGGAAGATCCTATCAATCCAGTGCCATTCTGTCAGAGAAACTGCTTCGGGCAGTCTTCAAATATTCCGCAACACCAGAAGATCACCACAATGTGCCGACTGGAGTCACCATTGAAGTCCTGAGCCACCCCATTTTGAGCTGTGGAAATCTGCAGAAGGTCTCTTAAAGCCAGCCTGATGAAGACTGGCGTCACCTGAAGAGTAACCACATCTGTTGGGTGAGATGATTCCACGGTAAAGAAGCTGCACTTAGAGCTCACGTTGCTCCCATCTGAATAACTTCACTTACTTGCTTAAATCTCAAAATAAATAAAAAAATTACAATTAGTGGTTGCGTGCTATTTAGCTATCGCTTGATTAATAAAATGATGTATTTTTTCTTGCTTGTGATGACATATCCATTAATTAAGAGGTAGGAAAACAATTATAAAGTAAGATTCAATTAAGCGAGAAATTAATCATTGTAAGTCCATTATTTCTAATGTCTAAGTTAGCGAAACGAATATTGAGCCCCCTGAGCATCCGTAATGTATAAAAATAAAATCAAGCACAAGTCTAAGATGGTCCACGTCGCAAGATGATTAGCTTGTTGTTAAGACGGGAAATCATCTAAAAGTATACATATTTGTGTTAAGATAATTATTATATGTACGAGAGTTGCCTTTAATATTTCCAACTGTTGAACAGAAATGTTGGAGAAAATGAATTAATAGATCTACTACGGAAATATGAAAGGCAACCCTTATATATTTAAATACAAGCTTACCTCTTCGAATTTATGGAAGTTCCTCATGAATCCCACGTACAACTTTAATGGATTATCTGGCTGTACCTGGTTCTCCAGCAATATCCGATTGGCCGACAATACAAACGATGGTTGAATACTTTCACATTTGCTTATTTCCAATAGCCGAATTTTTGTACAGGCTCGCAACACCTTAAGCAATCCCTCGTTGGTTATTTGATTTGAATTAATCACCGAAAGCGTCTCCAATTGGTTCAGATTAATCGCATACTCCAGACAACGATTATCTCCCACCTGCCAGTGGAGCTCCTTTAAGGACTTCAGCGTGCCAATTATTTTGGCTTCCTTTACGTTGCCCCCATTTTTGTCCCGATAAATCCAGAGTGTCTCCAAATGTTCCGCATATTCCGATTTCAGTACTATGGCTGGGGCATTTTTGCAATTTATCTTTAGAGATTTCAAGTTAGGAAAATGTGGCAATTTAAATTTGACTTCGTCACAAGTTATTGAAAAGTGTTCTAAAACTGGCCACAAGGGAGCGGATCCCTTAGTCATATCTATGGTACCTCCACAGATATTGAATGACCGCAAGTTTTTCAAAGCTGAAAACATCCGGAATAATTTGATCTTTTTCACACTAGATTGCACATGTATAACGAGGATCTCCAAGTCAATAAGTTTATTCGCATACCGAACTGAAAAAATTGAAAATTGATAAAAGATATTTATAAAATTTCTAGATATATTCCAAGAACTTACTTTCCTTGGCCACGAAATTGTGTAGCTGCAATTCCCGGAGTGCAGGCAAATGCTTTAACGCTTTAATAACTGGTTTAGCCAAATCATGAACGTTTCTTCTAATCATGCTGATTTTCTTTAACTTTAGGTGGGATTTCAATCCTCCAAGCAGCTCGACAAGCTCTTTGTACTCGGATGCATCGAGGGGCATACTGAATTGCAATTCGACTGCTTGGGAACAATACTTTACGAATAGTCGTAGCATTGCTAATAATGTACTGCGGTCCCATAATACAAACTCCTGGACTGTTTCACCACACAGGGATAAAACGAATGACCACTGTTCGACTGACAGTGACTCAGACAAAGAGTCAATACTAATAAACTCAAATCGGCTGCGGCAATGATGGGCGAACGCTACGCCGAAGAATGGGTGCGACCGACCCAAGCTTATTTTATCATCAATACTTTCCAGGTTTGCAAATATAACCTCCAGCACATCCAAGCTCAAGTTAGTGATCCCAAAATCCGTTGCAGAGGCTGCCATTGTCATGAAACTAAAGAGAAAATAAAGAATACAGTCACAAAAGCGAGAATATTTTTCTTGACAGAAAGTTTACTTAAATTAAAATCGCACAGAGTGAAAATATTTTTCTTGACTGAAAGTTTACTTTAATTAAAAACGCACAGAGTTTCAAAAGACGGAAATGGTTCAGTGTTGCTCTAGAACTAGTTCAAACTGAGCAGAACGTCGCTCCTTAACGAAATGTGCGCTGTTCATTAACTATCATTGAATTGGGACGATGGAACTGGAACACAATATAAATTGAAATAAAGTGAAAATATTTTTTAGGAAAACAACATCGGAAATGGTATCCTTACTCATGGGAATGTAGTTAGGGTTTATTACGTACGGGTGCTTTCTTTGCCCACGCAATGACCATTATATAAGAAAGAGTTCTGGGAAGCAGCCAGACAGAAAAAATCTGTTTACCATTTATCATATTAAACTTGCAGTGGAATTTTGGAACCTTGTCAGAGCTCTTCCTATGTATGGAAGGCCAATTGAGTCTCTTAATCACAACAAAATGGGGACTTACAGAAGACATAAAGCGATATAGAAAAGAAGACGTGGATTTCAGTAGAGATTTTTTTTTTTAGTGAATTCCTTGTAGTTCACAGAACACCGCAATCCAAAAAACTGTTTATGAGATATTCGAAAACTTTCAAAAAATTAAATAAATTTTTTATTAGGATATGAAAAAGATACCATGAAAATACCCCATACACATGCTGGACGTCAATCATCGAAGACAATGTGTCCTACAAGAGAAAAACAAACAGGATTTCTTTTCCAACTTGAAGTAAGGTAAAAAAAAAATAAAAACAATGTTGAAAATTTTGTACATTGAATAAGGAAGCATCTCCGACTCTATAAAGTATATAATAAAGTAAATATTCTTGATCAGCATCAACAGCCGAATCGATTAAGCCATTTCCGTCTATCCGTATGTCTGTCTGTATGAACGCGTCGATCTCAGAGACTATAAGAGATAGCGTTACAAGTTTTTGCGTGCATGCAGATGTATACCGCACCCACCACCTTTTATCAGCGAAAAGCTATCTGCCTGCCAGATACTATAAGAGATAGTGACACACATTTTTGCATGTATATAGGTGTATACCATACCCAGATCAAGTTTGCTTCAGATTTAGAAAAATTCGCCCTCCTCCTCCGCGAGAAACGGTCATAGTCACAATTTTTAAGTTTAAACCTCGTGACTTTATGTATATTGAGTTAGGCCAAATATGTGTCTATTTTGATAACCATTATAAGATCCGAGAAAAGCATCGAAGTTATGCAAGTGCACCGCCCCATTTATTTGAAATATATTCATATTATTTTAAAATGAAAATCAGGCTTATTAGAAGAAGTAAATTCAAAATTACGAAATATATTCAGTCGAAGAAGTTAACTCAATATTAACTTATGAAATCATAGCTCGTAAATAACTCTCAACCCTTTTTTCAGTTCGCTTTGCTCACGTCACTGACCGAAAAACCAAATACAAAAGGGGCCTGGGCTTCCCTCAACCGATTGTGTTCTGTTATCGCGCTACAGAACAGAATAACCGTGGTTTTTTACTCGAATGGAAATGTTGGTGGTGGTTCATTAATGGTTTGGAATACACTGAGATCTTTCGAATGAATTTAGTTCCATTTTTGTTCAGGAAGAGACGCTGCAAGTGAGTCTTTCAACAAGTGCACAGCAGTCTTCATTCATAGAGTTGGCTTTTCATATGAACCCAATAGAAAAACCTCTTGGAAACTCTGATTCGCACTATAGTAATAATGTTTATAATCTGTAGATGTAGAATACAATAAGACACCAGCAATTTAACAATGAACTAATATGTACAATATGTAATATGTGCAACTGACATGGACATCTAGTTCCGTCAGTCAGCCATGAGCAGTTCGTTTCACACACACCAGGCTGCCCGGAAGCTGCTGTTCTTTCAGGATTGGGCATCTGCCCAGCAAATGCCACATTTCATCAGGATCAGGATCGGGACATGTCCTGATCGGTTATAGACGCTTGACGTTAATTTTATTAAATCAACGCAAGATTTTAAGATTCAATACAGATATTTATTGGTAACTTTGGTCGAGACACTTATAAATCCGTCGAGGTGCTAGTGCATTGTCTTAAAGTTGGCCGAGTATGGTCGTGCGAAAAGTGATCCGTTGCATTGCCGTTCTTATAGCACTTCGTCAGTCTAGTCACAAAGGCCTACACAGCTCATCCAACCCAGAAATCTAAAATCATGTTGCTATCCGTCTCCAGAAGTTTGCCTTTTAGGTAGCTGGGCAGGCGCTTATCATCCATTTCCTATATAGCCATGATGTACATCCTGAGAATATAGATGTGGATCGTCCAGACCAGTTTCTAGTGCCAATGCATGGCTCGGGGCGCAAGTTGGTATACCAGTTGGCAGACCGTGCTAAGCAAAAAGAGTTTGAAGTAGGGATGCCGGAATATCAATTTAGAATAACTTTTGACGATTATCTTGTTGGTTTCGGAGACAAAAAGGAAGGTTTCCTAGGTATGTGAATTGTTAAGTGCCTGTGGTTGACCACACAGCACTGATCGGTCTGACAGCAACCGAATAACAGGCCCAACTCAGTCAATTGGTCTTATATTGCGTGCTTCTCGAAGACCAAACTCTCAAAATGTTATTTGAAAAGGTTGCAGACTCAAGAGTTGCGCCAGAGTTTAACATAAGCAGAGAGAGAGTCAATGCGAGAGAGAACGAGAGAGCGCATATAGCTCGTCGCATACATTCAGATCGTTAGTCGTGCCTTTCACACCGACGCATACATACGCAGAAGACCTTTTTGGGAATTAGGCCAAACGGTCCCAAAAAGACCTATGAGGAAAAAAATCAAAAAATGTGGTCGCATGAAAGCAGTCGTTTTCTGACAAAGGCAAACGGGGGACCGATTTTTGCGACCTCTGTAGGAAATCAAAGCCATAGGAACAACATTACTTGGAACAGGGTATTTTGCAGTCGGGGCACTCAACTGCAGCTTAGGTTAGGTTGCGATGACAGAAGCGGTGACACTTAGGACAAAAAAAGCCCGTTGCGATACCATATAACGCCTAAATTTTTACTTTTAGACAGTAAAGGGTGGGTCTTCCCTTTTGAACCACTTAAAAAGTAGCACAAACTTGAGTAACAAAGCAATCTCTATTTTAGAAACGGCTGAATTGTTAGGTAAAAAATGCTGACCAAGGGTGGCGAATCGTCTCCTACTGAGCGCTGGCCAGTGGCAGAGTAGATGCTGAACGCTTTCTTCTTCATCAACTGTGCAACAGCTTCTACAGTAGTCGTTATGGTTGAGACAGTATCCTGTGAGAATTCCTTCAAGTAGGGAGGCTTTCTGCCTTTCAACTGCAGCACTCTTACTTGTTTTTCTTTGTACAATATGTACTTTTCTTTGACAGACATGAACATCTCAATCCGCCTGTCGGCCATGAGCAGTTAGCCTCTCACTACACTAAACTAGTATACCAGGCTGCCCGGTTGATTTCCAAAAACCTGATCTTTCCTTAGTGTAATGCTCAGACTCCTACTCCCATGCTGACTCAAGTGCCAGCGAATGTCTCCAGAATTGCCGTCCGAGAAGTCAGTGAGCTTCTCAAATAGTTGACTAGGACCCGTCTGTAAATGTGGTTGTTTCTGCTTTGAGAGGCACCGCTCTTTGATTTCGTCGGCGATTGCCAGTCGTACACATACAGCACTCATGCAAGTAATACATGTACAAAGAATGCATAGCTCTCGCTCTAGTAGCTCTTCTCTCTTGTTCGAAAAAGCGACAGGAAACGCCTTTAAGTTGTTGTTATCTGAAGAGAGAGAGAGAGAGAGAGAGCGAGAGAGAGAGAGAGAAATATAAAGAGCGTTTTTGGGGTGATTCCATCAATACCCACTCTACGCTTTTACGAGTATAAACATATGATATACGCAATGCGCCGGGTATCATTCGCACTTCTACACCAAGCACAAATATGCCAGTGCAGATCTCTAATATGAATTAACCCAGCAAACAATTGTGCGATTGTTTAATCGCCAATCGCCAAAAAGAGTCTTCTGAGAGTCGCGGGAAAGATTATCGGAAGATTTAATCTTCTAGCAATCTTTCCCGCGACTCCCAGAAGTTTGTGTAGTCGCCGATCGCAGAAGAGCGTCTTCTGGGAGTCGCGGGGAAGATTTCTTAATGATTGAATCATCTATCTATCTTCTGGGAGTCGCGGGAAAGATTTAATCTCCCAGGCGATCGTTTGGCGGTAGTCAGCTTATCTCGAAAAAGAGGGAATGAAGAATTACTTAATTAACGGGACCGCTTTACTTTCAGAGACAAGCATCAAAGAGACAATTTTAGAATAACAAATACATTATCTCGAAAGCGCGGGAGAAGCTTAATTAACGGAGCCGCGCAGCTTTCAGAGACTACGAGTTTTATATATTTTTATATTATATTATATATTTTTATATAAAAACGTAATAGTTAGGTGATTCTTCTGGGCGACTGTATTGCGAAACTTTCAATTGAGTCTTTGGCGACCCTCCTGGGAGACTTTTTTGCGAGTCTTTAAAAAGGCTCTCTTGCGACACTTCCAGAAGAATGTTCTGCGACTCTTCTGGAAGAAGAATGTTCTGCGACTCCTCTGGAAGTGTCGCTGAAGTCTTCTCCCGACAGACGATCAGAAAACGATCAGAATGCGATATCGCGGGCGATTAAATTAAACTTCTTGGCGAGTCGCCTGCGACTCTTCGGCGGCTAAAAATGTTTGCTGGGAAAAGGCAAAATGTAATCCAAAATAGCGATTCGAAGTCTTTTAACCATTAATTGAAGTTCGTTTATTGGTTTTCAGTCGTTACTTATGTACGATACTTATGTACACACCCCAAATTCTGGCAATTAAATTTCAGTTCTGAAATTCACTTAAATCTTGAGCCAACAAAACAAATCAAATCAATGCTCGGAAAAGGTTTTTTTTTTTATAACTTTATTTACCCAACGATAAGCGAAATAAATCTCCAAATGTCACACTGAGTCACACATGTACTCTCTATTTGGGTTAGTGGGGTGAGGGGTGGTTGGACGTTTAGACGCTGACAGCTCCCCTCCCAACAGCTAACTGTACCTCACAGTACAGTAAAAAGTCTGTAAGATTTACCAAATATTGCACAATGATGGATCATAAATAACTTATGTTTGCACGGCCCAAAAAGTGACGTAACTTAGTCCCCACTCCAACACTGACTGCCCTGGCCATTAAGCACAAAAGGATGACCCTTGATGCCGTAAAAAAGCAAGAGAGACTGGACAATGGTCACTTGATGATGCGGGCGCGTCGTCATGGACAATTCCCCAGGAGCTACAAGCATTTTATTTGCCTTTTTTACGGCAAAATGTCCAAATGAAACGGAAGCGACTCGTAAAACTAGCGAATTGTGAATTATGGTGCTGACATCTACTACATGGAGTCGGGTCAGAGTCGAACGGCGGTCAATAGTTGTCCATAAAAAAAAAAGTAAAGCGTGGCACATATAAAAAAATACAGTCCTAACCAATAAAAGAGGCATTAAAACCTGCGGGAGCACTTCAAGTATCTCCTAAGTAGTACGAAAACATTGTCGTAAATAAATTTTATTGTAAATTGGAACATAAAAATGGTAGAAAGGTGTGACCATTGAAGGCTCCATACAGTTCAAAACTCCTTCAAGATCGAAAGGCATTAACTGCCATTTAAATATGCATTAGATAAAGTACAAAAATTAGCCATTAAGGCAAACTAACCGCAAATTTCACCAGAAAAACCAAAAAAACTTGAATATGCACACGCCATAATCACATTAAAAGGTAAACGATATGCAAATGGATGAACTGACGAGGAAGCCACCAGCTCATCAAAAATGCACACTTACAACAGTTAAAAAAAAAAGAAGTTTGCTGAAAAACTACATAACGTGGAGAAACTTTTAAAAGTCCTTGCGGCAGGAAGTTGACTGCCAAGTGAGCAAACATAATGGGCTTGAAGTGAAGTTTTCTTTTTCCAGGTAATCACGTCAGAGCTGCAATTACGCAAGGGAAACTCGCGCCATTTTAATTCAATAAAACTCAAACGAGGCATTTCCTGCTCCGAGGGAAAGTTCTTCCTACACTTGCCTAGAAAGTCAATTAAAATTCGAAGAAAAACTATTGAAACGCCTTCACGTGTCCTGTCTTCATCTGTCGAAACTTGGGCTTTCATTTATCCATTGTTGGACCCAAAAACTAATGCAATCAATGGCCATGTGTGCCGAAAGTTTAAATGCTAGTCCACAGATGGGCGATACGTAACTGTGTGAACTTTGGAAGTGGTTGTGTGGGTGTCAGCTTTTAGCCAAAGTTTTGAGTAAAGAGGGTTGGCGAAGAGATTGGCCGAAAAACTGAAAAGGTCGGGGGTTAAGTCTAACCCAATGTTTAAACTTTTCGTCCGCAGAAAAGAGAGGTCTAAATTTCTGTAAATGAAGAAATGTTAAACTAGGAGACATCACTTCTTATAAAATTCCATAAAATTCAATTATGAAAAGAGATCACTTTTTCATCTTGCTTCCCTGGGCTGAATGCTGAGTCGCTGCTGCTGCTAATATGATGGAAATTGTTCAAACAGATAGCTTATGCTTTTATTTTAATTCTCATATATTTCACACAATATCTTAACCTCTCCTCGTTGCATTTGTCACGCCATTTGAAAATCAAAACCAAAATAAACATAGCATTGCCATTTCCATTCCCATTTTACAATTACCATTTTGCATTTGCTCCTCTTGCCGACTGTACATTTCAATTAAATTATCAAAACAAGAAACCATCCATAAAAGAACAATGACAAACACCTAAGTGCGTACCAAATCCTTCGAAAACTGCCAGCCCCACAAAAGCCAAAACACCTCTTAAGTCATTTCATTGTCAAAGTGTTGGCATTGTTTTTAGCAGCAGCAGCAGCAGCTGCAGCAGTAGAAACACAGACTTAAGACTTGGCAACTTCATTATTCTTGTGGCCAAAATCCTTCGCTTTCGACGCATCCCAAAATGACTTTTCAATGCGGTTTCATAATAAAACGAAACAGCCAGGCGAATCCAGACAATTTCATATGCAAATGACTCAAATGAATTTAATCAACAATTGTTGTTTGGCTGTGTCTGTGAGTGAGAATGCTGCTCGGAGTGTGCATTATTCTAATGAGATTTTGCAGGCGGCAGGTTTTTTATGACCCGGTTGGACCCTTTTAACAAAACAACATTAACATTTGTGGCTGGACCTGGGAAAAACTCTCAACGTTGTTGCAATCGCTGCAATTATTTTGATAACAACTTTTCGAATTAAATGGCGAGACATGAGATACACACAAGGAAGAAGGGAATGAGCAGGAACGTTTATTACGCATACGACAAGTAGAATAAGCAAGCACTAAGGTACCAAGAGATACCCTAAATCGGAAAACAAAATTTGGTTAACAAGGATTGCTTTTTAGATTTCTTTGTATCCGTAAAATTTATAAGTCATTTACAGACTCTGCATTGGACTTGAGTAAATTTGCTTGAACTGAATGCAATAAATCAAAGATCCGCCAAACAGAGCTCAACTATCGAAAACTTTGAGTAGCAAGCACAAAGCCAACATTTTAATATCAATATCAAAACCGCAAAATATCGATATCTCAATTGTTGAAATCATTTTAAATAACATGTTTATAGAAAGTGCCCATTCTAATTCAACTGTAAGATAGGATTTGCTAAGACTAAACAGCGCTTGAGTAAACTCATTCAGATTCATTTAAAAATGTTGTAGAAAGCATTTAAATAATATCATGTGGGTAGTTTATCTTATAGGAATGATTTTGTTGGATTACTACCCACGGTATGAGTTTTGGAACGATCAATACTTTAGCACAAAGGTATTCAGAGATAACTTACGGCCGCGTAGACACCAATACAAATGAAGAAAATATTTCTCAAGCAGAGTTCCCCAGCCAAAGACCATGGTGGCCGAACACATTTGGCAATTCACACCGAATGCTTGCCCAAGTCTTGCCTCACAGAGTGTTAGGGAGAGACAGTCACATTTTCCATCCTCTCTCCATGAGGAACCCTGTTCTTAAGTAACAACAGCCTCAAGAAATAGAAAGAGAAAACCGATTATTGTCTGCTGATGTGTGTGTAAGCTCGTGGGTGTCTGATACACACGAAATCATGCGTCTCCCAACAACAAAATCTAAATTGAAGACGACGCATACACAACTTTGTTGTTTTGTTTGAATGAACGCAAATGAAGTTGTTGTTGCTATACACCAGCGGTGCCCAAGCCCATTCCGCAAGCCTCGCATTTGTTGTTGTTTTAAGCAAAGGTAAAGCAGGTATAGCTTGAGAGAAGCTTGGCCCTGACCCTTCTTTGGAGGTGCTGTTTGAGCCAATTTTACATTTACATAGCAGGTATAGCAGAAAGAATCAACGTGTATTTCCTAGACCGTGAGGTCCGGGTAAACCGCTGAACCACTTTAATGCTTGGAATTGTGAACTGAAACTGTTCACATGAACTTGGAATTCCCGGTAAGTGTATTGATTACGTTCCTGCCCTTTGTACACACCGCCCAACGCTACTACCGATTGAACTATTTAGTGAGGTTTTCGGACGTGATCGCTGTGATGCCTTGCGTGTTACGTATGTTTCGCAAAAGTTGAGCGAACTTGATTATTTAGAGTAAGTAAAAGTCGAATTATTGAAATCAAAGGAAAAAGAAGTGCGTTTAGTTACAGTGGTTCAAGGCGGGTCCAGGTAGGTAGTTAGTTCCGGCTGGCCCTTTGTAGGGACCACACATAGACCTTACGGTCCTTAGTGAGTCCGGGTGGTTTTTCTGGGTACCATTAGAAATCCAAGAGGATGTTTGACGTTTTGGCAAATGCCAATAGTTGTTTGGGAGACTTCCTTGCCGCCTCTTCAAGAGAGGTGAGACTTGGGGAGTGCAGATGTCTTAATGCAGATGAGGTGTTCCAGAGTTTCGACGACTCCAGGTTCCTTACATTTCCTGCAGATGTCCGTTGTCGTGATTCCTAGCTTTTTCGAGTGAGCAGCTGCTAGGCAGTGACCAGTTAGTATACCTATAAGCAGTCTACAGTCTCTTCTTTGGAGCTGTAGCATATAGTGCTTGAGTTTTTTGTCTCTTGTCTTGCACATAATTTTTGAGATTCTGCAGCCGGTTGTGTTCTTCCACTTTTCCTCTGCTTCTTTCTTCCGCTATCTCCTCCATCTTGCTGTGTAGCGTCTGTACGGAGATAGATATGTTTAGTGTTGCTTCTTGGCTTAGTGCGGTTCCGTCTTTTGCAAGACTGTCAGCCATTTCGTTTCCATCAATGCCCCGGTGGCTGGGAATCCAGTAAATTTGCACCTTTCTAGAGATGCTGAGGGAATCTATTGCCTCCCTGCTTGCCAGAACATTTTTGGAGTTAATGGTGTGTCTCTGCATTGCTTTGATTGCCGCTTGGCTGTCAACGTATTGTTCTGCCAATTCCGCTGCTTTCCTTAATGTAAAGACTTCCGCCTGGAATATGGTGCAGTGGTCTGGCAGTTTATAGGAGAGCCTCAATTCCGGCTCATCGCAGTATACAGCGGCTCCGACTCCTGAGGCCATCTTGGAGCCGTCTGTGAATAGGTGCATTGCTTCCTGGGCCAGTCCTATACGCCAGTCTTCTGGTCCCAGTAATGCTGATGCACCTGTGAAGTTGGTTTTTGGGATCATGTAGTCCGTGCTACTGTTGATCACTCTACCCACCATGCTGTGTCCATAGCTTTGTAGCGCCATGGGTCCTGCCGCACAAAGACATTGGGCCGTCTTTTGTGCAAGGAGGCGTGCTTGGATGTCCAGGGGGTTGACTCCTAGGAAGTGTTCGAGACTAATGCCTGCCGCTGGACCTTTTCCATCAGCTTTAGATATGTGGACTTCTCCGTGGCTTGCCACCATACAATATGTGCGTTAGACTTGGTGATAGGCCCCAAGTGCTGCTTAGCATCTTCTAGGATGCATATAGCGCATTGGTTGCCTTTTTCACCCTTTCCTCCATATTGAGTCTCCATGACAGTTTACTGTCGAATACTACTCCAAGGTATTTTACGTTGTTCTTTGGCGTTAGCTGTATTCCATTTATCGTAGGTGGAGTCCATTGCGGTACTTTGTATCTCTTGGTGAAGAGAATCAGGTCCGTCTTCTCCGCATTGATACTGAGTCCGGCTTCTGTGGCCCACTATAGTATCTCTTTGAGAGTAGAGTCCATGATTGAGCTGAGAGTCGATGGACATTTCCCCATGATAATTATGCTTATGTCGTCAGCATATGCGGTTATCTTGGGTGCTTTCCTGCGGAATTTTTGTAATTGTTCGTTGACCACAAGGTTCCATAGAAGGGGCGACAGGACCCCGCGCTGAGGCATTCCTCCATGTGCCTCGTTCGACATGTTTGTGGTACCCCACTCGGCTTGTACTCTTCTGCAGCTCAGCAGGTTGTATATCCAGGAGTACAATGTCTTGTGGATTGCTAGTGCCCTTAGCCTTCGCATTATCGCTTCAGTGGTGACGTTGTTAAATGCACCAGATATATCTAGGAATGCTTCCAGGGCAAATTCCTGATGGTACAGTGCCTTCTCGATGGTGGCTACTAGGGAGTGTAGCGCCGTTTCCACCGATTTTTCTTTCGTGTAGGAGTGCTGAAGGCGGGTTCAAGGGTCAGTATTATTTTGTTAGACGATCAAATTGTTGAGAGACCAGTGGAGGTTTCGTTATCTTCACCGCCAGAATTGGATTTGGCGGATTATTTAATGGGCTACGTAAAGCAACAACAAATTCCTAAGCGTTCTCTCCTCTCTTACTTGCCGAGCGAAGGTTTTGTTGTTGGCGCGTGAAGACCTGCAACAACAACTTCATATGTGTCTCTCTTCTCTCTCATATGTCTCTGGCAAACTCGAACGCAACAACAATGTTGTTATTGCGTAGCCAGCGTAGGTTAGCACTCCGACACAAACACAAATCGGGTTTCTCTTTCGATTTCTTGTGGTTGTTGTTGCTCCACGCGGCTGTAAGCTTACTCTGGGCACCTCTGCTGTATACGTACGGTTATGCTATGGGCTGTGTGCGGGTGTGAGTGCATTTGCTCGCGGCTATAGCTATGCGCTGTCTGTATAAGCGTCTATGCGCGTGGCTATCTCTATGCGCAAAGCCACAACGAATGCGCGGCTTGCGCATAGCTGGGGGGCAACCCTGCTTTAGCATATATTAACATGATCCGATTCGATAAAACGAGACTTTATTCAGATATATCGTTAAAAGAATTAGTAATAATAGACTATACTCAATCACGGTAGAAAATGTATCGAAAAATTAATAAAAAGTCGGTAAAGCGCCACTGTAAGACACTTTGCACCAACCAAAGAGTGTATACTGCGACTGAGCAAGTGCTGCTCATCGCCTATGCCATGCCTGGATGATGTTACAAGTAAATATTTGTGATCTCTAGCTCTCACCATCTCGGAGATCTCTTGGTTTATATGTACTCGTCTGGTGAGGCTGATCAAGAATTGCAAAAATTTGCATAAATTTAATTATTTTCATATGATTTCGATAATTTTTTTATACATTATATACTACGTTTCGGTATTTTTCGGTTCCAAAAACACCGGTTCTTAAATAATTCAAAATACTGGTCCGGGCTCCGGTTCTGGTTCTGAGTTTTGGTCGGTTCGGTATGCATGAGATGGCATGAGAAGGCAGTTGCTACAGCTTTCGGCAGTCTAGAAAAGATAAAAACGGAAGGTTCTTAAAACAGCTGTACAGACAACCAGCTTACTTTGTACCATTTTTGTATTTGTATTTTCATGAAACACTTGTTTTAAAGTCAGTTCACGTCGCTTGCATATAATTTGATTTTTACCATTTCCTACCATGTCCCAACCCATCATACCCTCCTTACACTCTAGGTATGTCATAGTACACCATTTAGCTTATAACTTTTGTATAGTTGTTGCATTTTTGACCGCAGTAAACGTAATTGTCTGTTTGCTGTGGTGGTCAGTCAATAAAAAGCAAACGGTTCTCGAGACCCTTAAAAGTAGCTCCCGTTTGCTGTGCAGGCAGTTAGTTTATCTTGGCCATCAAATGGTCAAAATGCTTTCCGCTTCACGTTCATCTCATCTCACAACGTGCAATTTTAAATTTGCAGTAAAAACAAAAGGCAGCCAAATATAATGCGACGACGACGACATGTTGCAGCAACAATGTTGCCCATGGGGTTTGGGTGAAACCTAGTCCCTGCCTCGGACAAAGCTTTTTCGTTTGATTTGCATATGACAAACGAGTGGATGGGAGGGCACGGGTTGGGTTTTGTTCATTTTGCTGCTTTTGCTGCAAATGACCGGCAATTATGTTGTTGCTCCTCGACCGTGTATACATGTGTGTGATAGCCATTCAGTTGCAGAGCTTGTTATGTCCCTGACAGTCGTCGTGCACAACGCATTCTTATTGACTGTAGTGCCACTTTGCCTGCATCCCAACCCCTTCTAACACCTAGTACTAGTATGTCTATGCAATGTGGTGCCCCTTTGGGTTTGGGGCGCAACATTGTTGGACTGGCTTTTTATTTGAGTATTGGCCATTTGTGTTGTGTTGTTGTGCGGTTGGGCATGCAAAATTAAATTAAAACGCATTAACAGAGAAACGAGCAAAAGCTGGCCTAGGGAAATGGTCAAGTAGATATACTAGCTGTCGGATTGAGGGTATGCAGCAGTTTATTGATTGGACTTGCTGCCTATTTAGCTAACAAGCTTATAGGAATGCACGAAAGGATTAGCAAGAAATTATTTGAAATAAAATCGATGGTGGGGAGTTCCAGAATTCTCTACAGATTGTCGTATAAACGTTTCATTGACTTTATATGTGACTTCATTTGTTAAATAACAACAACCACATGAAAGATATGGAGAAACACCGTCTATTGCCGGTTTCTATCTGGGTTCAATCATAGACATACATATATCATTCATTTCATGCACCGTTAAATTTCCATCTTGCACCGGTTACTTGTAATTTTACTAATGTTCAACCCCCTCTCGCACATAAAAATGTCAAATGTCTGTCAATGGACGAAGGAAAATTAATGTTGGTAAAAAAATAAAACATAAAAATTCAACGCAAAAATAACATAAAAAGACCACCAAAAAAAAAAAGTAGCAATAAATTTCATGCCTCAAAATCGAACAACCCCTTCTCAGTACCCGGTTCCGTTGGTTCGATTAACAACATAATTTCGAGTGTCATTAATGTGCACATTATGCCAAAATAATGCAAAAATCATATAATTTATATGCCGCCAGCCAAACACAAAGAAAAAAGGGTCAACAGAAACAAAAAAATGACCACTAACGGGACACACACACACTCGTAAAAGTGGCCACAGAGAAAAGGGTTAAGAGGCGTGTGGCTACTCCCGCTGTTGCTGCTGGGAAAGGATGAGGAAATAGATGGCCTTTTGTGCGATGAATTTGAGCATGTGGTCAGCAGTGGCAAAGCACTTGAGAGCAGGTCCAGGGCCAGTACAATGGATAAAGAAAGAAAATGGGCGCATAAAGCGTGCTAAGTGAAATGGTTATGCCAAAAAAAAAAAGGAAGGAAGGAGCAAATTGAACATTAAGTGGTTGAGTAACGAATTGTATAAAGGTGTTTTAGATGAGCTTTCAGAACGAAATCCGGAACCAGAATCAATATTTCGAATATTTTCAGAAGCGCTAACCGAGAACCTATGGTCCAAGAACCATAACCATAATCAGAGTTGGTACAGTAGTAAAAATAAAATGGTTCGGCTCGGTTTACTTCAGCAAGGTATTGAGTAAGGGCGCGCGCACACATGCGCGACGGAAACATGAACTGACTGCAGAACTTAAGGCTGATCTTGACAATTATCCACTCTCCATGCAAGCTAGTGTGCACAAAAAGCACTGGCTTGATCTTTAAAACTCAATCAAGCATGTTTGTTTATTTCGGCTTGCTGACGTACTAAACTAACATGGTCAGCCGTCAGTTCATCTTTCAGTTGCATGTGTGCGCGCGCCCTTACTGGCAAATTGTGAGCAAAATCTCAGCAATTTGCTTAAAAATATAACGAATATACGTGGAAATGAAAGTGTTATTGTAAAGAAGCTAAGACCACCAACCTTATTTAATTAGCTTAGGACCCAATATTGAAAAAAGGCAAGTTTTGATTGTGTTACCCGTTGGGGTCAACTGACTTAATATTCAAACATTTACTTTTTATGACTTCTTATCTCTAATTGAGATTAGCTTGAACTATTGGCTCCAGTAAACGATAATAATTTAAAGTTTTTCTATGGCTGGCAGGCATGCAAAGTTAAGGTTGAAAAAAGAGAGGAGGACATAGCTTAGTATTTTTCTACGCATTGGAAAAATGAGCTGCATCATTGTTATCAAATCCGCCTATACTTGCATGCGTTTTTTTAAATTCCAAGAATCCAATCGGCTGTCAGAAGAAGGAAAAAAGTTAGCTAAATCGCATTTAATGTTAATATTATATATATGTAAACCAAATCCAAAAGGCTATTGAAAGCATAATGGATAATTCTTTGAGCTCGATAAGTAAAGAAGAGTTATAGGGATTCAATTCCATCAAAAAGTAAGCGTTTGATGGCTTAAAGCGTTTACCTTAGGATAAAGATATTTTGAAATATTGGAATATTTATCAGGGAAATCAACTTAAGCAAATAGCTCGAATCGTTTTAGCAGTTCCAGCCACACAAGTGCCAGTAGAACAAGCATTTTACACATTGAAATTTGTTTTATCAGACTTAAGAGCCAATATCAATGAAAATATGGTAGAAGATATATTACTCTTAAGTCTTAATTAAAATGCCATCATATTAAAGTTAATTTAAGTTTTCAAGTTTTTGCTGGCTCGAGGTCTCGTAATGTTTGCACATAACTTTAAAACAGGAACACACCAACGCAATTTTGCACTCAGACTTATTGGCCACTGTGATAGCAATGGAGACGAAATCTCTCTCACTAACATTGTAAGACCATTTGGAGACACACACACGTACAAAGGCCACAGACAGCGCAGCTCTTGCCCGTTGTACCTGTTTTTTTCTGTTGAGTCGCATTGGAGTTTCCAAGCGATTATGGCATTGCAGGCACGATGGGGGAATTGTTGGCTGATTGTCGACCAGGCAAAGACCTCTGATAATTTAGTAGAGATACCAATGAAACAGCTGTACGGTCAACTAGCCTCCTTTGTGGTGTGGTATGTTCCTGTTTTAAAGTTATGTGCAAACATTACGAGGTCGTTAAAACAAACATTATGTTTTTTAAAATCTATATTATTCCGTTGTTTTAAAATTCACATATACAAGTATAATGAAACAAATCAAATGGAAATGTTTTCATGAAATGACACAACCGAAACGGCGGTTCAAAAACTGTTTTAACCACTGAACCGAATCGGTCCTTGTATTCCAGCAGTTTGCATCCCTGTCTAAATCTATTATCACCTACGAGAAAAAGCATACTTTAAACTGCTTACACAAAATTAGACAATCAGACAAAATTAACATTGTCTTCCCGCGTAAATACAAACTGAATTTACTATCGAAAACAGTTTCGAAAATGACCCAAAAATGCTTAATCCTTTGCTCAGTTTCCGACAGTTAGTTTCCTTCGCTGCATTTCGCAAAAGGTCAAATCGTAATAGGCTATTTCCACTGAGCTACATCTAACATCTTGAAGCAAAATGTTTCTATACCACACGTTTCTCATAAAACTAAGTAATGGCAGAGAAACATGCCATACATAATTATAACATTTATTAAGTCGGCAAGAAACCAGCAAAAAGCTGGCATGAGGAACATATTGTTGGCATGCCACAAAATCATGATAGTGATTAAAGAGGAGCTTCCCCATTTATCAAATGTTGCAGAGCTTTCCCCCTTTTGCGTAGAATTCAGAAATTCTGAGCAGCAGCTGCATCGATAATAGCAATGCCCTTGTACCAAAATGCTCCATATTTGATAACTAAGACTTGCTGGATAATTTGGCAAGATAGAGACTGAAGCAGTAGAATTTGCAATAGATGTTCCGAAACACCCAAATGGTCTTTCTTTCGGGAGAAGGACCAATCATAACTGCCTTTCAATCACCACCATAAGATTCTTAAACCTGATGCAAATGTTCCAATTCCATGTGTTCCTCTAAATGTGCGCAGTGTGCAGAGACTGTTTCTGATTTTTTGCTCGTAAGACGCTAGTTTCTTTAAAGCACCTATTTGATCACTAATGGTACGTCCTTACAGTTCATAAAAAGCCATTAACACTTATCTTCAATCAGCTCTACACACACAAAAGACCGAAAAAATTGAAGCAAACGCTGTTTTGGGTCTGTGCACAACAGAATAGTTCGCTGCCATCGTACTACCTGGGAATCCGGTACCCAAATACAATTCGGTTTGATTCTCTGCTTTAAATTTTAGTTAAATTTAAGTAACCCCTTTAAGCCACACCAAAAACGTGCCAGGGGCACGCTAACGAACCGCGAAACTGTCAAAATATTTCCACATATGAACTCACACTATCTTTATACATATATCTATCTCTCTTCCTATGAAACCGGCGCACGTTTCTTCTATTAAGCTCATTCTAGCGCAACGCGACACGGCGGCAGCATATGTATGCAAAAAACTAAACGGAAGGATACGCAAAAATAGCACAAAGTCAAAATAAAAAAATAAAAAAAAGAAGCTAGCGGAAACGTATGCAAAACACACACGGCACTCGGGCACACACAGTTACCTTAACCCCTTGTTGCCGTATGCATTTCCTCTAGTCACATGTGTGTGAGTGTGTGTCGACATGATTTTGATTTAGTGGCACTTTTAAGGCAAAGCACTCCACAACTTCAGGGCCTATAAATTCAATTTGCGTATTTATTGATGCAGAAATGCGTCAGCAACAGCAACCGAACAACTTAATGCACTACCAATTATAACTCAATTTTCATAAATAAGAAAAGCACAGGAAAAACGCCACACAAACACGCACCCGTCCTGGAAATCTCGGAATGGGGTTGGAGAGTTTGCCGTCGCTACGCCTTGACAACTTTATGCTTTGATTTTGGTGAAAATAAATATATTATATATGAAATATGAAACAACCGCATGTGTGTGTAAACATTTTGGGCTCATAAAAAATGGACAAAAAGGGTGGAATTCACTTTTACCCAACCCTTCGCTTTCTCCCCCCAAATGCGAGTGATGGGTTAGGCTTGTTGTTCCTGCTAACGACAGAACCCTTTATATTTTGTGCAAAAAACATTGATTTTTATCACCAAAATCAATTGCATTATTGTGTTTGACTTTTGGGACAGGCGAAAATGTATTTCTTAAATATATTTAACCGTCATGGATAAATCAATTTGGGCAAGCCAAATAAATTATAGAAAATTTATAGAAATAGAGAGAGAGAGAGAGGGATGTCAGAGAAATGGAAAGTAATAAAGGCATAATTATGGAGTACGCGGAAGAAACTTCTGTTTGCAGGTTAGCTCCCACTTTAACCTCTTCACCCCATCCCTTAAAAAAATGCCCCACTCCCTTCCACAGCAAGCGGTAAGTGATTTATGGCCCTTTTTGCTAAAAACTATGTCAAAAAGCATTTCCTGCTGCGCATTTAAAACACGAACTAATTTAAATTCCTTTTTGTGGAAAATCACAGCGTAAAGATTCTGTCAAATGCTTTTCCCCTCTAAACAAATGAGAGAATTTCGGTTAGCCAATGTTAACAAGCGTTTTACACAATGATACATTCAAAGGGGGGGCAGACTGTCAACCTCCCAACCCGACCGCCCAAAAGCAGCAAACACGGCAGTTGCCTGGCGTTGGCTTCCTTCGTTGACAGCTTAAAAACCATAAATCAACAAGTTAAGTCATACTCGTACGTACATACATGCTGCAGCCGCCAACCAAACAACAAAAAAAATTGTTTAAATTTTCTACCGCACAAACCGAGCAAGGAGAACCAACAAAAAAAAAAAATGGAATTGATTTCAATGTTTAATAAAAAATTCATGAAAATTTGTCAGCGCAAGCTTTTCGGGCTTTTCTGGCTGTGTCTTGTGGCGGCTATTAATCACAGTTTGTTGCACTTGCTGCGCCACAAAGTGATTCATGTGTGCGTCTGTGTGGGCATCATCAGGATCTCGGGCGCATCCTGTCATGCCATTTTCAACTTGGCCTATGATTTATGTTTGCATTTTAGAGCAGTGACAAAACTAGAAAGTTCCTAGCAGGAAGTTCTTTTCAACAATAAGGCCTTAATCAATGGCAAAATGGCGTAATAGATTTGAAGAAGAAAAACGGGCAAAACAAATTGATTTTAAACTACAATACATTATTTATGGCATATTCCCTACTACAACAGCGATGGGCAGCTAGTGGCTCTTTGCGCCTTTCGCGCTTGTTTGTTTGAAAGCTACCGATAGGTATTGCTTTGCAATGGGGGAGATGGCACTAAGGCTTCTACTAGATTCCTATCCAGGGGTTAACAGCGAATTGCACTGTCGTTCAGAGCGACGCAAGAATTTTAGAATCTCTGCAGCCATGGTGCAAGTAGCATACCAATTGTTTTGCGAGCAAAGTAGGATGTCCATCAAATCAGTGACTGTGAATGACCTCCCAATACCTAGGCATAGCTCTTCCCGTTCGGCAGCAAATCTCGGACAGACAAAGAATATATGTTCTGCGTCTTCTAAAGTCCGCGCACAGTGTGTGCAAAACGGAGCTGTCTCTTGCTTAAACCTATAGAGATAGGACTTAAAGCATCCATGTCCAGTCAGTAGCTGTGTTAAGTAGTAGGCGGTTTGTCCGTGCTGTCTAAAAACCCACGGCCTTATGTCCGCAATAATTCTTTTTGTTCAGCTGCCGTTTGTAATAGTACTCCACCTTGCTTGCCATTTCGTCATCATGCTCTGTCTTCGCTGATCATCTGCCTTGCTGATTTCCATAGCTAACAGGCCGCGTCCTCTAACACTGTATGAGGGTGCAGATATAAACTAAAAACAGAAATGAGATAATCCCACCTGTACACTTTAATGGTCCGCAGTGTAAGCAGAACCTTCACTCAACGTCCCAGCTAATTACGTTCATGGCCCAGGGCCGTTTGAAGGTCAAGCTAATGCAGCTGAATAGCTTCCAAAAAGTTTCGTGTGAGTGAATGTTAAACCCAAAAATTTTTTCTCCAGAGCCTTCTACGGGTCTCGATAAATGTGCGGGCCAACCACGACTCCCCATAGCTACTGGCAGCAGAATTGGGTTGGTTGATAGCCTTTACTTGGCGTCCGCGACAGCCTTGGTCTCCAACTTTGGCAGACGTCTTCCACACGCAGCGATTATATAACCTAAGCACCTGTAGTGGGTTGCCTGCGATCTCAGTTGGTACCCTCGCTGCTGCTGCAGCGCTGACACCCCCATCTGTAACGCAACTCAAGTACTCGGCCACATATCGTGGCGCAAAACTCCCCCATTGGGCCTGCCAAAAGCTCCATCAGCTCTTATTAACATTGTGCCATTTCTTCCTAATGGCTTGGATAAGTAGATAACTAAAGCTAAATTTTTTTTTGTAATGCCCTTTATCAGCGCCTACTAATTATTGCCTTTGCCTTCGATTAGGGTATCTTGATAGGGGAGATCATCCGAGACGATATCTATTACACATATATATTTATGCTAATCATCAATCCCACAACAATCCAATTTAGCAAGCTGCTATCGCCTACGTCATCAGGCCTGCTGACATCGGTGGACTCATGCGTAAGTAAGGCATAGCCGTAAAGAAATTGGGAGATCTAAAATTAGAACTGATACATATGTATGTATTCGATATTGTTGTTTTGCACCGATTACTTCTCCCTTGTCTTCAGTTTCGTAAACACTGACTGGATAATCAGTTGTAATATTTAATGCGTTGATAACGTGCAAACATAAGAAGTCCACATCTTCAGATAGCTACCCAGTTAATGCTTTGATCCGGCCCTTCGCCTCAGCTGAATGCACTTTCGCATTGCTGTTTACCTATTGTATATTAACGTCTTAGAATTATTACATTAATTATTGCATGGCGGCCGCCTTAAGCGGGTAAAATGAGTTGCACTCCTAGTCCTAACTATTTTGAATATTATATGAAGTGAAACATGAATTTTATTATTTATCTACTTGGGACACCAATGATCGGATCGCCGCTTCAACTATTACAAAAGGGTAAAAGCCCCCAACTACAGGCTTTTACAGGCAGGGTGGGTAAAGAGAGAAGGACACAAGACCTCGTCCTAGCTCCCTGAATGTGGTTATTCCCCCCATGTCAATACCTTTAGCTCTGTCAACACTTTAGTAAGGTGACGCTTGCGTTGCTCCAGAAGCAAAAACCCACGCCCAGGCCCTGAGCACAGTCGCCAAGCTTAGACAGAGCTGCTTCTGAGCCGTAAACCAGCTTGATCGCGTTCGTCCGGAAACTGCAGGTAACTCGTAGAGCACAACTTCTGTAAGCCATTTCGCAGCCATTTTGACCTGCCTACGCTGGGGATCAGCCATCTACTACGTTGTCGTGGTCCACCGATATTCGCCATGATTCCAGATAAGACGTTTCTTGCTTTGATGGCCTTTTCCTCCACATATGCTAGGTAGGTATCCTTCCACATATGAAGTTTAGCATATGATCCAGTATAACCCCCAGGTACTTTATAACCTACTTCGACATTATGTGCTGGTCTCCGACTCTTAAGTTGGCAGTCTCCACCCGCTTCCTGCTACTGATAAGGACCGCTTCAGTTATGTGGGGAGCCAGGCTCAGCCCGTTAACCTTTAGCCAGTCGGTCACCAGCATTATGGCATCATTTGTTTTGCTATGCACATCCTCCAGTGTTTTTTAACTACTGCGACAATGGCGATGTCATCTGCAAAACCAACAATGCTGACACCAATCGGTGTAGATAGTCGAAGTTCTCCTTCATACATCACGTTCCACAGAATCAGCCCTATGAACGAGCCATGTGGCAAGCCGCCTGTGACTTCGTACGACTTTCGACCCTCCGATGTGTCGTAGAGCAGAGTACGGTTCTCGAAGTAACTGGCTACTAGTTTCAGGTATACCAAGACGAGTGAATTCTTGGAGGATCTTTTCTCAACGAGCGGAGCTAAATGCGTTCTTTACGTCGAGCGTCGTAACCAGGCAATACTCCTGTCCTCCTTCTTTCTTTGCTGTGGCCCTGCGGGCTGTGTGTACCACCATTGAAATTGCGTCTATGGTGCTACGATGCTTTCTAAATCCGAACTGCTGACTTGAGAGACCGTGCCGTTCTTTCAGTTCCGCCTCTAGACGGTTGCATAAGATCTGTTTGCTAACTACGCCTAGCATGCACAAGGGTCTCCAAGTTCTTGTCCCCTTTTGGAAGCAGCACAAGTCTCTGAAGCTTTCATCTTGTTGGAAAGACTCTCTCCCTGATGCCCTGGTTATAGAGATCAAGGAAAACATATGTCTGTGCTTCCACAATGATCTTTATAGCTTTAGTTGGAATCCCGGCTGGCCCAGGTGCTTTGACTGCGTGAATACGGGAAAGTGCATTTAGTACTTCCTGTGCGGTCGTAGTACGGTCGTGCGATGAGTTCTCTTCTATTGTCTTCGGGTGAACCGAAAATAGAGTACGGACAATTGCTCCTAGCTTGTAAGCTTGAGCAAAATGTTGTTCCTCCGCTTCCTCGCACAATATTTTCTGCTTTATAGCCTTCTTGAGTCCAGCTCGGTACGCTTGTAGCACAGCTTGCAGTATGCCCGCTTGGCGTTGGGACTGCAGGTCTAGTGACCTTTGCCGGGCTCGTTTCATCGCGTTTTTGTACTGCCTTTTCGTATAATTACACTATTGCAGAATGTTTTGGATTTCGCTAGTCCACTACCCACTTCCTTCCTTCGCGCCATCGCTGGCTCTTTCCATGGCTTCTGCCTGGCGGCTCGCTTGGTTTTCTGCATTTCCAGTAAGCTGGGTGCCCTCTAGCATTGCCAGCAAGGATGCAGCATCAATAACCTTCTCATTTCAGCATTACCCACTATCGGGATTTTCGGAAAACTACCTACAAGCCACATCAATATGTGTAGAATCTAAAAGAGGCAATATCACCTTGTCGGCGGTTTATTGTCCGCCACGCTTTGCTATATGAGAAAATCAATTTCTAGATTTCTTTAATACATTAGGTCAGCGCTTTTTAGCCGCGGGTGACTATCACTCGAAACATCCGCACTGTGGCTCTAGACTGACTAATCCATAAGTGAAGCAACTATATAGCGTAATTATGCGCACATCAAACAAACTCGACTATGTATCTACGGGTAGGCCTACATATTGGCCAGCAGATCCCAAGAAAATACCTGACCTTATAGACTTTGCCCACAAAACTTGCTAATTGCAGAATCACTCGCAGATTTGTCGTCAGACCATTCTCCAATTATTTTTACCCTTCAGGAGTGTCCTAAGATCGGAGAGTATCCTCGGAGACTGACATCACATAAGACATACTGGCTCAAATACAAAAATTATATAAGCAATCACATTGAACTGAGCCCAACCATAAACAGCGAAGAAGACATTGAAAATTCAGTCCAATCCCTAGGCTCAATCATTACTGCTGCAGCTCATGACTCGAGCCCACTAACCACATCAACAACAACACCTAAGCAAGATCGTAGATTAACGAACAGCTTTATAGACCGGCTGGTGACTGAAAAGCGGCGTGCAAGAAGAGAGTGACAGAGCAAACGGTCGCCTGCTGCAAGGATTCGCCTGAGACATGCACAACGCGTACTTCACAAAGCACTCGAAGCTGAGGAGCAGCTAGTCCATAGTCGTTACATCGAAAAACTATCGCCTACAAGCACCAAATTTCCCCCATGGAGAGCACACGCAAGCATAAAGCCACCTTTTGAGGGATCAGAGAGAAAAATGTGCCCGCAGCGACGAAAAAAAGTCAAATGTCTACAATCATAATGATTCAGAAACCAGGAAAGGATAAAACAGAAGCGTCATCATATAGACCCATTAGCCTGCTACCTTGCTTATAAAAATTATTTGAGAAGATCTTACTTCGCAAAATTGATACCCATGCACAAAATACAATTCCATCACATCAATTTGGCTTTCGAGCAAAACACGGGACCATTGAACAAGTCAACCGTTTAACTTCAGATATTCGGACTGCGTATGAGCACCACGAGTACTGCTCTGCAATTTTCCTAGATGATGACTGTGTATCCGTCGCGATTTCATCTACTAATCGTTCGAGCTCCTCGACTGATAAGCTGGGGGCCATGTAGCAGCTGTCTCCGTCTGCATGAACGCACAGATCTCAGATATTGAGGTTTGACATGACCCACTTTCTTACTTTACTTTTTGATTAATCATTCTTGAAAATGAAAAGAACCATCGAAAACGCGTACCGTACCTGTTCGAATAGGATTTAAAGCCACGCAGATGTAAAAGAAAGAAGTAAGTTAAACGCTAAACTGAGCAAGTGAACATGTTCTTCTTCAATTGATCGTTTGGTTTCAGTGACTATTGTTGCCTCTTTACTCAATTGCTCTGTGACTCTTGTTCAATCACTGTTTACTTTCTACTCTGTGACTGTTGACACTGCAGTTCTTTTTTGTTTAGTGGCCCTATCTATGGCATAGCCGTCCAGCCATAGCTACCAGGAGCCGAAGTCAGTCGTGTTTTTACGCAAAAGGAGCCGAACTTATGATTGTGTGAAGCGGTGAACACTAAATTGCAAGTAAAACGGCTGTAATCTGGAGAGAGAGTTTCTTGCTCACCAACACAAGCACACTTTTTTGTCCTCTCCATTTGGCCGGCACTGATCTATAGTGACTTTGTGCTCAGCTGTTTTTGGCATCGCATTTCTGTTTGTTCGAAATGTATGTCAACTTGCTGATGTGGAAGTCCCTACAGTTATTTCATTAAAGGAAAAGCAATATTTAAAACCAGTGTTGAGGAAATTCCACTGTACAAGTAGTGTAACAAGGATAACAATAAGTTACATATTTGATGGACAACTGAACAAAAAACTTAGCTGAGTAAGTTTACTCACTTTAACGAATGATGTAAAAAAAAGTCATCTGTATTGAATCTTAATTCGAGATGAGAACTTTACCATGATTTTAAAATCCCCAAATCGAACCTTGTGTTCAAAGGTTTGAAGGTTTTCAGCCTTGTTTTTAACACGCTTAAAGTAAAATAAAATTTTAGCACTTTTCAACTTTCTATGATAAGCATTTTGCGTCCCTTACAAAACAGAGAACTAATATTCACTTTCCCCGTTAAGTTAAGCCTGGCACCCTTTTTTTCTTTGTGTGAAATTTTCAATATTTACAATTACTTAGCATTTTAAGTCGCCGCATCACATCAAAATGACAATTATTTGTCAAGTCATAATCAAATTGAACCCGAAAAAACGTGCAGCTTGGTCACAGTTGTGCCTAAGCCTGTGGCTTTGCTTTATACAAAAAAAAAAAAAAAAAGGAAAGGATTGCACTCGTCAAAGTGATGAGACGACAGCATACTACAAGTATAAAATTCTGGGTGGGCTACGTTTGGGGGTTGTCATTGTGCCTGTACGCGCGTTGGCCATAAATGTTTATGATTATGGGCAGGCGGCGGAAGATTTACTTTACACATGTGCTGCATTTTTGCATATGATGAGGAAACCCGCTCTCAACCACCCGCTTTTCCAAACGCATAAAAACTTATGTTTATTTGACTTGGCCTTTTCCTGCCAACGGCGTTTGGTTAATTGTAAATTTCGGCAACGCCCGCGAATTACTTTCTATGGCCATGTGTGGCGCCATCTAGGATTGAGAGCGCCATAAACATATTTTTGGAAAATTTTCAACTGATAAAATTTGATGTTGGAGGGTGGGTGTGATCCAGAAATGCGCACATATGCCTGATGTAAAAAATTATTTTTAATTGGTGGCTCGCTCCGTGCCGCTAGGTACAGTCAGCCCCGAAGGCAATAAAAAGCTTTTTAAATCAAAGCAATTTACGCTTTGATTTGTGCGAAAAAAGCGGCTCAAATTTGGCGCGTGAGATTTATGTAGTTGAAAGATTTATTTTGCGAAAATTTATTGTAAGCCAACGACTCGGGGGGGGCTTCATGGACTTGTTTACCGTTAAGTGCTTTAAAAGCGCATAAATCACGCGGTTGTTGGCAGTCCGCGAATTTGCAAAACCACGTTGACAAACTTGCCAAAGCAACACAGTTGCTCCGCTGGCCTTCAAAATTTCATTCCACTGAATTTGGCCATTTGGTTTGTCCTTTCAACTTTTTTTTTTCCCCCTCACTCCAGAACGACTAAATATATATGGGGGGTCACGTAGCAGGCTTTTAGGCGCGCCAAATTACGCGTAAAGGGGCCGTTCCAACACTCTGCGGTTTTTTCGCCAATGGACAACGTGTGTAAGGCCAGCGGCAGCTCAGAGCTCAGTTGATGGCATTTTAATTAGTTTTAGGAACTTGTAGCTGCCATTTGATTGAATTGTTTTGGGTGAGAGCAGGGAACGGGTTGCGCATTTTGGTTAGTTGAAAATGTCATTTCAACTTTGATGAATCGGCTTGTTCGTTTACGCTGAAATCAGCTTAAAGTTTATGAGAAAGATCGCACCGGTTTCTAATCGTACCGAACCACTAAGTTGTGCTCATCAACCGAACATCGTGCCAAACTAGTGTTGTTACCAAAATTGTGAACCGAACCGAAAACCGCAAAGGAACATGATGACTTGGTAATGAATATATTTTAGTCAATGCTATAGGCTATTTACACTGAGGCACATCTAACATCATTATCAAAGATGTTCCATAAGCATTTGCCGTGCCAAAATTTTATCATCATTCCAACATCTTCTGGGGTTGTTCCTATTTTACTTCGTTCCAATCAGTCTTTTCACAATAGTTTTTGGTCCACCACTAAAAATTTGAAACATAAGCAATGTTAACGAAAGGGAATTGCAAAATATGCATAATTAATTCAATAATGTCAAAAATTTCGAACCAACAATTCCGAGAAACAGACGTTGCACTATCATAGTAGGTATTATAACCTGAATTATATGGGCAGACATTGAATGATGTTCATGTTTTGATCTTATTGCATATGTTGCTGGTGGCAGGCCACCAGTAAAAACTCCAAGCCTGACCACCAAGCGGAGCTTATGGGCATATCGAGTGGGCGGTTGGAGATGTAAAGTGATCAGAGTAATATGCTTCGGGATGTAGCAGCGAGTCAAGCTACCTTCCACTTCGATCTAATTGGATTGTTGCGGGAAAGGAAGAATAATTAACAGTATCAAAGTAGTGTGTACCAAGCAGAGGTGGTAGCCATCCAGGAAGCTGCCACCTGCCGTAGAATACTCACGGTCAAAGAAGGAAACGTATTTATATACTCAGATAATCAAGCCGCCCTTAAAGCACTTGACTCACATACCAACAATGCAACAATGAGATCGCAAGACATTTCAGTATACACCTTATATGGGTGCCTGGACATCGCAACATAGAAGGAAATGAGTCTGCGGACAAACTGGCCAGAATAGGTAGCACCATCGAGCTCCTTTCAGAGAGATGGCTCATATGAGGCAAGAGTCCAATTTTCATTGTTGATACTGTTGTGGACATTAACGATATTGTGCAATATACAGCAGTGGAATGGAGTTGCTGAAATCTGAGTTCTCTTTTCTCAACAATTAACGCCTGCTTACAAGCATCAAGAAGGTTGATTGCTCCATCCGCAAGCTCTCTTCTCCTTAAAATATATAAAATATTTACTTGTTAAGGAATTGCACGTATAAAAGTCACATTTTTTCACCACTAGGAAACATCTAAGCGCTTCTTGGTATGAGCAGATTCATGCCTGTCATGGTCAGCAGCTCCTCTTCAACGCATTCTTGACAAGATTTGCCTTAAGCTGCCGAATTAAAAGTTGCTGGTTTTGAGCAACAGTAAGAATAAACACTAATTGTTCTTCAAAATTCATTTCACATCTTCAAAAAATTCCATGCGTTCCGCTAAGATGTGCTCAATGTGATTAGCCTATTAAGGCAACTCTTAGAATCAACTTAATAAAGAAGTAAGAGTGATCTAAATTGTTTGTATCGACGCGTAAAGCTCAAACCTTAAGAACTTTTGCAGTGTGTTCACTGCTGGAACAGGACATTTATCTTTTGAGAGAATTGATTGAGAATGATTTTTAAGCGCTGAATTGCTGCTCCACTATGTTCAGTCTTTCCATTGGATGGTCTTCTATTCAATATAAGGTCAGTGCTTTCCCCACATACACACAATCTCTTAAAATGTAATGTCAGCAACAGAGTATTTTCTGTTTGTCAAAAAGAAACAAAAACAAGTGCCTGGACACTGCAACATTGAAGGCTAGACTTGGCACTACCAGTCAGCACCTACCGGATAAGAGCAACATTTGGGTGCCACTTACGACCTTTAAGCCGGGTATCCAGCACAGCGGAAACTAAAAATTCCTGGCAAACTTCATATCAAAAAAAACTGTGCCAGGAATTTTTAGTTTACCTTTTCGTTGCTTAAGTATCCAGCAACATGAACGAAACCCACAGTTTCTTATCGATTGTTGTCCTATCGATAGCGCGTGTGGATCGAGAGAACAGCTGATACACAGCTCAGGAATATATTGTTTACAATTATTTTGGAAGTGATGACCTAAAAGTTGGGGGGAAAATGCTTATTTGTTTTTGTTATACCTGTCATCTTGCTGGGCAACCTGCAGCTCGCAAAGATTGGTAGGGGATGGTGCCAAGGGGACACTTATGCCAAATTGCTGAGGCGGCCCGAGAGATGCCCTCCAGGGACACAAATGTCGATGGGATGTCGTAGGTTGGGACGACTTCTGAGACTGTTTGTCGCCAGATCGGAGGCAAGTCTATGGGAGTGAACCACCAGTCGGTCATGATAGGGTCCCCACATAAAAGACTCTAGAGTATTGAGGGTAGTCGAACCGGGATCCCCTGTTCCAGTAAGGCATGATGATGAAGGATTTTGGATCGCAACGAAATTCCGCTACGAGGCTTGAAGAGCCAATCGAGCTCCTACGCCTTAACTGCAACCGTAGCTGCTGAGTCACATGGACTTTCCTGGTCAACCGAGAAGTCATACTATATTGAAGATGATAGCAATGTAAAGTTGTGCAGATAACCACATGCTGCATTAATGTGTTTTGCGCCATCCGGGCAAAGTGTTATGGTCAGCTATCGGCCTTTCATCCTCTAGTAAAGAATAAAGTACCACCTTCTCCGGGATCCATGCTTCACCCGGAAAATATAATTTTTATTTTCTTTACATTTATTTAAATTCAAATAATTAACAATGCTTAACAGCTGATTATTCAGAGTGAAAAACTATATTTGAATTTCCCACCAAACTTTAGCAAAGTAAACTTTTCGGGGCATTAATGTGAAATCAATCGATTTTTTGTTAACACACTTAAAAAATATACTAGATTGTCGAAGTGTGCCTAGATATCCGCGAATAACTTCGTCATCGGGTAACCAAATTTATCGAGAGAACATTGGTTCAACGGAGAATTAAATGGGCTCTTACAATAAACTTTAAGGAAAAACGCATAGTATAAAATAGTTAAACCAGTGGTGGCCAAAGTAGGAATTTATAAAAAAAAAGTTGAAAATACCAGATCTGTAACCTGCGTTTCTCAGCCACAGCGTTAAATCTCTAAAGCCATTGAATATAATATAAAAGAATCTTCTCGTCGCTATCAGAACTAGCAAAGTTACATAAAATAAGATTGTCCATTCGCGAGTTATTTCAAGTGAGGTAAGCAAAATGAGCAATTAACGGTTTTTGGGCCATAACTTCAGATTTTGGGGGTCCCCGAGGAAAACCAAATATGAGAAAGTGCTATACGCGACCTGCTCTACAGCGAATTTTTTGAAATTTGTAGCACTGTGTAATCAATTTCCACATGCTTCACATATGTACGTATAAACAAAGATCGTTGACTTAAACACACAGACAGGCGCCCCACTCACATTCACGCATATATACGCAGAAGACACTTTAGAAATTCTTTCTCGACAAAACATTCAGTGAAAGACATAAGTAATTGTCTATTGTGCAAAAACAGAATTGAATGTGTCTTTTCGCTTCTTCTTTTCGTTGTGTTCGTAACAGAACTGTATTTTGCAGACATGTTGAAAGAGTGGACTTTTATATCGAGCTCTGTGAAATTTATTTTATTAAGTCTCACATATCAAATATATCCGTATTCGGAAGAAGCAGTTGCGCATTCAGTACCTTCTTTCTCTTTTAGGATTTGGGAAATAAGCATTTTAAATACATATAACAAATTCGATAGAAAATTGTTAATCATTGGTTCATTTTCCGTCTCCTCTTATAAATTAAGATGTGTAAAAATTTTTCACAATGTGACTGTTTTAGAGACCTTAAGATTTCAGTCATAGAACTATTTTGCGCGGTCTATAAGCTATGATTTTCATCATAACATTTCTAAAACAAGACACGTACAACACCACAAAGGAGGCTGGTTGATCGTATAGCTATTTCACAAACTACCACAGTTTGATCATCAGCGATCTTTTGCCCAACTTCAATGAGTTTGCAGACGCTACCTCATGCCAGAACTGCTAAGATCGCTTGGGAATCCCAAGTCAGACTTGTATCAAAAATTCCGCCAACTGTAGCCAAAACAAATATTTTCATAAAATATTTAAAAAAAAATCCCCAATTGCCGTTTCCCATAAAAAAAAAATATTCTCTTCTTTTATATTTTCCGTGCTAAATCCCTGGCATCAGTCAAGCATCAAATTATTTCTCAACATTTTTACGACATTTGTTTCAAATTAAGCAATGCCGCATTGCCGGAGATCCCCCCAAGACGATATTCCTCCCTAAGATGCATTGTTTTTTTCATATACAAATCACTTGTGCATATTTGAATAGCCGGCTAGAGAGCTTCCTTGTAATTATCTACTCGACCGCCTTCTACGGCTTGGCGCAATTTCCAATTAAAATTAATGAAATATTTTACAGGAGTTGAATGGCAGTTGATGTTGGGGTCAGCCATAAAACCATTTGAAAATCTTGTCAAAGCCGTTTCATAATCATAAACTGTAAGGAGTGTAATTATTAGCGCCCAAGAAAATTGCTTCGCCTAATTCCCAAAAGCAGTCGCGACTGGCGGCTGCATCTTGGGGTACACTTTGAAGTGTTGAGGTTGAGTCTCTGGGGAATCTCGCGCTTAGCTGAGCTTGGACATTTTTTTTGTTAATAATTGAAAAGTTTTGCCGCAGGTTTAATTTGCAAGTCTCGACGTTGGCGTTATAAATGACCAACAACACATACGTAAAATTAATGACAATACCCACGACTGTCAGTCAGTCAGTCAGGCAGTCTGATGGACACTTGCAAGAGAATGGGAATGGCAGGAGCCAAATGTTTGCAAAAAGCATTTTTGCTTAATGTTGATTAAAATGCCAGAGCTTTCGTGAAAAAATGTACGCCAAGTTGCAGCCATTTTTTTCGACTTTCCCTAGCCATATTGACAACCCAAAGTTGGCCAAAAACAGCAGGCAGCTGTCTGCAAACAGGCGTCAAACAATGGCGAATGGATAAATGGTGGGACGCTTGGATGGACAGCAGTTGAAAAGTGTATTTGGTTTTGGTTTTTTTTCTTGTTTCTCATTTTGCAAGCGTTGCGTAGACAAATGAATGAAAATGTCAAACTGAACTGTGGATGGTTACGGATCCAGTGAAGGGCTTAGGGCGTAAATGTGCTTTAAGCATTAGGAAAGCATCAGGTTATCAAATTTTATCAAAATGCTTCAACTAATTTTCACTCTGTGGCAACTGTACCCCAGCTCAAGTGCATACCCATTGCACTTTTTCAGCAGTCATATAAGTGGCCATAACTTCCAGCTATAATGACAAAGCAATTAAACATTATATCGTTGTGTGGGGTAGGTAACTAAGTTCCGTTCCCCCAGCCTCTTCCCAACCATTTACAATCAAAAACGGTGTCGAGTTGCTTTGCAGTCTTCACTTTACACATTTACTTGGGGGTAAGGGTAATAGCTTTCAAACAATAAATGTCCGCAAAACCATTGACATGGCCAGCTCGGCAAATATGCAAAAGCCAAGCCAATGGCCAAGCAATTCATCTAATTTGCATGAGGAATGGGGGGTCAGTCCAGTTGGGGGTAGCTTGGCAGCAGCAGCGGCAGTCGCACAATAAATAAAATTAAAATGATGGCAAACAATGGATGGACCAAGCACAGCATAGACGACTATTGTCGTAATGCGACACACGCGTAATGACCTCCTGGCAAAAAAACAAAACCAAAAAAAAAATAGACGAAACCGAGCAAAATTGAAAAAGGAAATTGTTTGTAACTGCGAAACGAGTTTATTATTTTGGCACCCTTTTTGGCTGCCAGTCCATCTGGACAATGGTCAAAAGAAAGCGCGAAATTTTACATATGGCTCTCGGTCATGAACATAGTCTGGACGTAGTCATGGGTCCGTAACCTTTTTTAATTAAAATGTTGACAGGCGCATGGAAAAATGCAAGACCTACGTTTGAGGGAGGAGCCCCGTCAATGAGGTGAGTGGAAGGGTGAAATGGGGGAAGGGCTATCAAAAAGTCAGACATGGAGGTTGTATTGTTGCTTCATTGAATAGACATTACCGCCGGGCCTAAGAAACCAATTACAACATATTAAAAGCAACGCGAGGACAGACCGATTCTCTCTAGACTAGGCACAGCCTGCTTCTAGCGTCTTAAGAACTCAAAAGAAGGGAAACTACAGAACCTCTCCGAACTATTTGATACCCTATCGTGTGACTTTTTTAATCTACTGATGGATGGATATACTGCGCCAGTGCCCAAATGCCAACAGATCGGGCTCATTTCTTTATAAAGATCTAATGCTACTCGCATACGCCGATGATATTGACATTATCGGCAAAAACGAACGGGCGGTAAGCAGGGAGTTTTCAGAGATTGAGAAGCAGTCTAAACTAATGGGCTTAGCGGTAAACGAGAACATGACGAAGTACCTAGTATCCACGGACAAGAAGTCTACGCGTCTTGGACAATTTTTTACTATGGGGGAGTACAACTTTGAGGTTGTAGAGGATTTTGTCTACCTCGGGACGATGATTACAGCCTGGAGATCCGAAGAAGAATTACTCTTGGAAATCGATGCTACTACGGGCTCAGAAGAGATTTCAAGGTCAGAACCTTTTCTCGAAGAACAAAAATAGCGCTATACAAGTCGCTCATCATCCCAGTCCTGCAATACGGCGCAGAAGCATGGACAATGACAGCAGCGGATGAGGAGCGAAAAATCCTTCGGAGGATCTATGGACCTTTAAAAGTTGGCGATGGATACCGCATTCGAATGAATCACGAACTGTATGAGCTCTATAAGGACATCAGTCTAGTCAAGCGCATAAAGCAACAGCGTCTGAGCTGGTTAGGACATGTAATCCGGATGGATGAAGAAGCTCCAGTAAAAAAGACGTACAAAGCGAAGGCGGCTGACTATGGAGGACAAGGCAGTAGGGGTCGTCCACCACTAAGATGGTATGATCAAGTGCGGAAAGACATTTCCAACCTTGGTGTGAACAACTGGTGCCAGCTCGCACAATGCAGAAGCGAGTGAACGGCATTCATAGCAGAGGCCGAGAGAGGCTAATAGATTTTGCCGCGGGCAGGAAAATGGTCATAAGTACATCCACAAGGCGACCTGGAAGTCCCCTGATTAAATAACGCGAACCCAGATTGGTACTCATCGTGTGTTTTAAACGTGCGTGCGATTCGAGGTGCCAACATAGACTTGGATCACCACCTTGTTCCAGCCAAAGTGTCACGCTCTAGCACACGTCGAAAGCTGCAAACACAACGAACATCTGAAGCCTACACAGCTAAACTCACCCAACTGCTCAGGGAAATCTCACCTTACCCTTACGATGTATGCAAACAGTAGAAACCTATCTCACTCTTGATGAGTACGGCTTCCAAGGAGATACTCAGATACGCCGAGTACCCTCAAAAGCAGTCTTGGTATGATGAGAAGTGCCGCCGCGCTACTGCAGAGAAAGATGCTGCCTAGAGGAGAACTCTGCAGTTGGAAACAAAGCGGGCTGTTAAAGAGCGTTAACGGAAGAAAAGGAGAGAGGAGAAGCGCTTTTTTAGAAGAAAATAGAATGAGCGGGAAAGGCGCAGCGTGAAGAATTCGAAATGATATTCGGCAAGGGTGAGACTCGAAAATTTTATCAATAGGTTTGAAGACTAACTGAAGGTTTCAAGTACGAAAACGGGAATCTGGTCACAGATCCGCAAGTGGCGCTAGACAAATGGATAAGCTACCTGCTGGGTGGCGACGACGAACACAATGCCGCTTTTGAAGAAGTAGAAATGCCACCAAGTGACGATATCAAGATAGACCCACCGGACCATCACCAAGTCTGTTTAGCCATAATAAGGCTAAAGAATAACAAAGCAGCTGCTGCGGATCAGATGAATTGTTTAAGACTGGCAGCGAGGAGTTGGTAAGGTGCATGCACCAACTCCTCTACAGAATATGGTCCGACGAAAGCATGCCCGAAGATTGGAGTCTAAGTGTAATTTGCCCACTTTTCAAAAACTACCGTGGGATCAGTCTCCTTCCCATCGCAAGGCTGTTTGTTTGTTTAATTATTTCCCAATACAACAAGAGCTTGTCTTGATAATTATAGTATTGGTCACAAAAATGTAATTCGGGGAAGTTGATAAAAATAAAATGTATCCTAGCTTAATAACTTATAGGGTAGATATCAATTAAATTTAAGTTTAGCTTATTTTTGATAACAGTAATATGATTAGATCATTTCAAACGATGAGATTTTTAAGATAGGCGGTAAGGTTGGCTTTGAAAAGTGTTGCGTTCCTAATAGTTTTAAGATGGTGTGGGAGCTGGTCTGGGAGCAGGGCTGTCTACTGTCGCATCTCTTGTTTGACTCTCTTCCTAGACGATCTCCATGATAGCATAGGTGGCGGCCTAACAGTGGGAAGTGAAAATATACGCCTTTTATTATATGCGGATGACATAGTTATAATGGCTGATAAAGTCATTGTACTGCAGGAAATGATCGATCGTCTGGAAATTTATTGTCAGACTTGGAATATGGAAGTGAATATGGCCAACTTGGAAATAATGGTATTCAGGAAAGGAGGGCGCCTTGCAAAGAATGAAAAGTGGACATTTCAGTATGAACCCATAAAGATTGTACCTGAGTACAAATATCTAGGAGTTACGTTGACGCCCACTTTAAAGTTCAAGAAGCATGTTAAAGCTAGAACTGCGGCTGCAAAGCAAAGCATCAACATAACCTGGAAGAGCCTTCTCGCCAAAAACAATGTCTCCGCTGAAATGAAGTGGAAAATTTATGAAGCCGTGTGTAGGGCAATACAAGCTTACGGAGCGCAAGTCTGGGGCTATGGCCAACATGAGGAAGTGGATAAGCTGGAAGCCTTTTTCATTAAGCGTATCTATAACCTGCCACAAACAACGCCACACTATTCACTTGCTCTAGATACGGATAGATACGGTAGCAGATTCTACATGCTGGACCAGCACCTTCGGTATATCTACAAAACTCTGTTTATATATGATAGCCATAGGTTGCCACGAATCCTGTCGCAGTTGGTATTGGATAAAAATGTATTCTGGGCAAAAGAGCTATTCACACTGAGCTCATTGCATAACATAGAGTGGAACTGGGGCAACGAGACCTTATGGAATGTCAATCGCATTGCACTATTAGCGGAGCTTAAGAGACACAGACTTACAGAACTCGTGCAGCAAAAATTAAGAAGCGAATGGAGAATTTACCGAGAACTTGACCATACCGTCGGCAAAAAATATGCACAAGTAGATACCCGAGCAGTGTCATGGATTATTAAGGCAAGAAGTGACATGATACTCTTAAATGGAAACAGATTCATTACAGGACCAACTAGTAAATGCGAATTGTGCAACACAAATGAGGTAGAGGACATAAATCATTTTCTGGGTAGATGTCCAATACTACGAGAGCACAGAATTTTATGTTTTAGCCAACCTGTCTTAAGCCCAACTCAGATTAGAGACATTTTAAATGATGCGAGCGACACTAATTGGAAGGGCTTAGTAGAGTTTCTGCAACAGGCCACCCAGTATAGGAAACGGATTTTGGCGGAATATTTTTAAAACACAACAACACAAAAATTATAAACTAAAGAAATTTGGTGGGCCCCTAATCCGACACTAGGTCCCAACGATCCTGTATCTCGCAACGAGCGGGGAAGCAGGGTGTAGTTAGACTTTTTGTATGGTATCTAGGGAACCCTCAAATTAAATAAAACAAAACTCAACAAAGTAATAGAAGCGAATTCTCCGACTGACGACATATAGTCATAGTCGAATACTATTTAAAACCTCTAGCAATTAGATATGTTATATTTTCTTTTGAAATTTTTTGTATAAAGCATGTGTATAATTGGTTTTAAATAAATTTATTATTATTATTATTACTGAGGTTCACGAGTAACAATGATTTTATGAACAAAAATTAGAGTTCTAAGTTTAATCCAGATATCCAGAGACAGGTCGAATAATTGGTGGTCAAAGACATATCTTGCAATAGAGTTTAAAGTTACACGGAGTCGTTGCATACTATTGGTGTCACAATTAGCAAAGATTTTTATACCGTAGAATAACATTGGGACTAAACACGATCTTGCTATGAGCATTTTAATGTTCTGCGGTATAAGGGATTTTGTGCAATATAGTTGCATGAGAGAACCATAAGTTTTCCCAGAAGCTTTTGCTATGTGGTTACTCCAGCAGAGTGTTGCGTTGAAGTGTATTCCAAGGTTGCTGAATTGAGTGCAACATCATCAATAATAAGACAAGGCAGCAGGGTTATATCAATGTGCTTTTTGTACACGATAAGACACTTAGATTTTTACGGGTATAATTCCAAACAATTCTCCTTTGCCCATGTGCATAGTTTGACTAAGTTTTCATTGCATACTCTGACACAGTCAACGATTTCACCCAGCGGACGACTAACATACAACTGAACATCGTCAGCATACATATGGACGGCACAATTACTTAAATTATCAGGTAGGTCTTTTATATACATGGAAATCAAAAGAACAGACCAAGAACAGAAACTTGAGGGACACTTGTGACATGCGAGTGCCCGAGACAACGGCTTGCTGTCTAAAGGAAAGATATGACTTAATCAAATTCGAAGCTGAGGAGGAAAAGTGGAATATATAGCTTAGCTTAGTACATAAAATGTAGTGGTCCACTTTGTCAAAAGCTTTACTAAAATCTAATAAAGTTAGGAATGTTACATGGCTTACGTCAGTTTACTTACGGATATCTTCGACTATATTTACGATGGCAGTTGTACAGCTACGATTCTTTTTGAAAGGTTCTGTCGTTCATTATGTGTGAACGTCTAAAGCCGCTTATTAGTACACTGATTGGACCTTATCAGTGTGGCTTTAGGCCTGGTAAATCTAACACAGACCAGATATTTACATTACGACAAATTCTGGAGAAGACCTTTAAAAAAGATTATAAAGCCGCCTTCGACACACCATTAAGGTCAAGGTTCTTTGAAGCCCTGTCTATCTTTGGTATACCAGCAAAGTAAGTTCGACTTTGCATGATGACGTCAAAATAGCAAAGAACCTCTGCGTACCATTTGATACCAAAAGAGGTTTTATGCAGGGTTATACCTTATCGTGTAACTTCTTTAATCTGCTGATAGAGTGTATACTGCGCCAGTGCCCAAATGCCAACAGATCGGGCACAATTCTTCGTAAAGATGTAATGTAGCCAGCTTTCCAAAAAGGTAGGGGCAGCATTGACTGAGCGTTTCTTAAATATTTCTTTAGTTATATTATTTGGCATTAAATAACTAAATCAAGATGCATTAGATATGAAATGAGAAACATTCTTCAACTGTGTTATCGTAAACATGTTATAGTTGACAATTGTAGACGGGTAAATAGGAGGTTAAGGTCAATCGTTTTAAATTAAATGGCGAAATTTGCCAAATTTCTTTACAATATTAGATTGTCATGAAAAGTGGTTAATACGCTAGTCAATATCAGGTGTAGATCAAACGGTTTAAAAGTCTATCTTATGATACTCGAAATTAAACCCGTTCTTCGGTGCTGTCATTTCTACTCACTTAACTTTTGGCCATTCTGTGATACTAATTCTCACACACAAACCAGACACACTTGGCAAGACGCCATCTCCAATAAACCGAATCCAAACCTAATCTATGTTTTACATTAAATAGTTAGTATGGCTTAAATCGCCACAAATGGTGACCCTTTCTGAAAGAACAATTGACAATTAATCGACAAAATGGTTGTAACTCGCGACGAAAAACTGTAGCTACCGACTACGGGTGTATCCAAGACCGCTCCGATACAATCGGCCGACAAAATACGGCATTCAGAAACACATTCAAACCTCAGCAAAACAACAACAACAACAACAGGGGAATGTGCCAAAAAACATTAAACAAATTTACATAAATAAAGTGCCAGCAAGACAGCGGTAAAAAACCTCAAGCAGTGCATACATACACAAATCACAAAAACATAAAATGAATACGTGACGCACACACAAGCGCATAGCCTGGCGCGCTACAAATACATCCATACGAGTATTGGACAGCAACAGCCAGCAGACCACGCAGCTCATGCACGCATGTAAGTACGCCCAAAAACAAATAAAACAACAACTACCGGTAAAAAAAGTTTTCATTTAACTAAAGCTACATCGTGTCGGTCCTACCAAATGCTTCGCAACTCATAGTCCGAGCTCAACAGCAGACATCCTTTACATGCTCGCAGCGAAAAAAAAAACGATTATCCATACATAAAGACGTCATATCAGAGTTCAAGGAGCTTTTTCAGCCTGGCATAAATAGCGAGTCAAGAACCGTTGCTCCAGTCCAATCTACCTAATCAAAAAAAAACCGGTGGTTGGCGGGGTAACACTCATAGAGCACACATGTCCGATCCACTGCATCGACGACATCAGTTACAGACAATACAATCCATTGGATGTTCGATATAACTAATAATTAATATATTTTTTTTTAATTTTGGGTGAAATCGAGTAAAAATATGACAAATTGATGTACTATTGGCACTCGTATAAAATAAATAAAATTACTACAGAAAACTTATATTTTCCTGCCTCTGACTGACTCTTAGGGAATCCGCTGAGGCCACTTACATACAACAGACTACATGGATATTTCTTTGATATTCTCTATTTATAGTTTGGGAATATTTCCTTTTTTAATTTCTATAAGAAAGCGAAAATAAATCAACCACATTTCTTTGTACCTATTAATGTGTTTTTTCCTCTATTGGAATGGGCTGCTATTTTAGATATCTTTTGGTTATCAATATACTATTGTCATACAATGTACAAATTACAAGCATTTGTAACTTTATTAATATTCCTCAAATAATTTCACTTAATTTCCATTCATATACGGTCTAATTCCATCGTTCCAATTCAACGCTATCCTGCTAATTGCCACTGACGCATTTCTGGCTTTTGCAACACTATTCTATGTGGGCCTGTCATTAAGCAAAGTAAATTTCTGTCGGGAAAACTATTCTCGTTTTTTTTGATTCCGTTCTTAACTTTCTAAAAAGTAAACTTTTCAGTTTCATGACAATGGAAGCCTCTGCAACAGAAGTGAGCATAGTGGATTTGAACATGGATGTTCTGGAAGAGATATTCTCAAATCTGGACTTACTTGATAAGATAAGCTTGGGCCAGTGTCATCCATTGCTGGGAAATGCATTCGCCGTTCACTGCCGACATCAATTTAAGATTGTTAGGTTTGAGAACCTGCCAGTCGAGCTGTGGTCTTTCGTTCTGGCCTTGTGCGGGGAAAATGTCACTGAATTGAAATCATGGAACCACAATAATTCAATCGCAATGCTACGACTAGTCGTCAGGTATTGTTCCCAACTAGAGAAATTGAGATTCTCTATGCCCAGATCCTCCGAGTACAATGTGCTTATCGTGCTCCTTGACGAAATGCGATATAAACATAAGTTGACGGAATTTTGCATGAGAAATACTGACGGTTTTAATTCGGCTGGTGCAGTTATCAACGTTTTGAGGCATTGGCCTGCCCTCAAAAAATTGGAGCTACACAATTTCATGGCCGATGAAAGTAAGTTTTTGTTATACTTATTTCCAGAATTTTTATAAATAATTCAAAAATTTATGCAGTTTCTCATGTGAATAATCTTATTAACTTGGAGGTTCTCCATATACATGTGAAAAGTCGCTCGCGAAATGTAGACGTGTTCCGGATGTTTGCAGACTTAAAGAACTTGCGCTCATTCAGGATCCATCGTGGTACCCTTAATAGGACTGTGGGAACTGATCCTTTTTGGCCTGTTTTAGAAGATTTGTGCATATTGCATGCCAAAGTCGGATTTAAATTTCCGTATTTTCCCAATTTGAAATCTCTGACCATAAATTGCATTAATAGACGACCTATAGCACTGCAATCGCAATATGGAGAACATTTGGAGAAACTCTGCATTCATCGGACAAAAGGTGGCACCGTGAAGGAAGCCAAAGTGATTGGCACGCTGAAATCGCTTAAGATGCTCGAATGGCAGGTGGGAGATGATCGTTGTTTGGAGTCATTGATTAATCTGAATCAATTGGAACACTTAAAGCTTTGTAATTCAACTGAAATAACTAACGAGGGTTTGCTAAATGTATTGCGAGCTTGTACAAAAATACGGTATTTGGCAATAAGCAATTGTAGAAAAATTCGACCTTCATTTTTATTGTCGATTAATATTATTTTGCGAGAAAATGGAGTACAGCCAGATAATCCATTGAAGTTACACATGGACATTGATGTGCAACATGAAACCATTCAGGCAAGTTTTTATTTAAATATATAAAGGGTTGACTTTCATATTTCCATTGGAATTTTTGACATTTTGAACTTTAGCAACAATTCTTTTTGACTAAATTACTTAGCGATTTCTAAGGTTACAGTTCTATTAGTTCAGAACCGTTCATCGTTTAGTTCCTTGTTAAATAGTTTGAAATAATAAAAGCAACCCTTGAAAATATTTAACAATTATATTTACAAACATGTACATATACTTTTAGGTGCTCTCCAGTATGGACAACTCCTTGATATTCCTGGAAGATGCGCCTTTCTATTGGCGGAACCGTTAGACTTGGAATCTGTTTGCCCAATTTTTCACATTTTGGATGATCAGAAATAGCATGTCGAGAATTTTTTTTAAATATCCATAAAATAATCTTTTTTTTTTATGAAAACTACAAATTTTGCGACATAAATATGTGTAACATGTTTACAATTTAAACTTTTTATTAAATTGTAGAGCGGTTCCTCTGTCTTTGATACGCACATCTGAATTTGACAAAGATCGTTGTGCAAATATGTACATTTGTAGTTGATCATCAAAACTTTGTTAAAAATAAATTAGATTTCTTATACATTTATTGTTTCAAATGCAAATTATTTCTCTCTAATGGTAAAAGTTCCCAATTTATTAGAGTTAAGCACAGAAACGAACGATGTAACTGCATCAGCATCTCACCCATCTTAAGTGGCTACTCTCTCAAGTGGCAGCAATCGACGCGGGACACGGCAACAAGTAGGCCCACAGCCTGAGCTACGCTGTAATTCCGCATGATGATGGTTCCGAGGCATTTCATTAAAAAAGTGTCACTTTCTGGATCATACTTGGCTGACTTCCTGGTACGGCTTAACAAGACGACAAAAACTCTGCCTTGACAAATCTCCCTAAGCGACACTCACATTTGACACCATGGACTGTAGTACAGTAGTGGCTAGCAGCGTTTTGGTAGTGTGCGTAAGCTTTCTATAAGAATAAAATTAAGTTAAGTTTAATCCAAGTAAACTTGTTTCAGCAGCCGCTTTTCTGTTCGCCAGCTACTAGAGATCAGATTCCTTTTCCCTGACAAGCAAGCATTGGAATTGAACAAGGAAACGATTGTTGCTACCGAAGAGCTGGAGCTGGTTAGTGATAGGACAGGACCGAGGCGCGGGAACAACTACTACGGTAATTGGGTAATTCCTTACTTTCGCAATTTCTTTAAATATTTTACTGGCTTGGAATTTGCGTATTCTAAGCTAACCAAATTAAACTAAACGCAAACAGAGTAAAGTCTATCCCATGTCTGGGTATGTTAAAGGAGAAACTGCAAATATACATCTTTAATTCACGAACTCTTTGATGCTAATCCTGTATGAACATCTAGATCTCAGAGACTCGAAATGCTAAGTTCACACAGGCAAATAATTTGGATCAAATTTTGATGAAAATTTTGCTTATGGCCAATATGGGCAACTTTTCGATCATATTTGATCAAATTATGGAACCATCAAAATTTGGCCAAATTATTTGCCTGTGTTAACCTGGCTCGTTTGTCAACTTTTGTCTGCACTCAGATAAAGTTAGTTAGTCGCTTTCCGTCGGGGATACGTTCCAAAAAAATACGACGCAAATTGAAACGACGCAAAGTGAATTAGGATTTTCTATAGCAAACCATGTAAAGTTCGAAGATGGGTTCCAGGGTTACAAATATACTACTTTTTAATAAGAAAATTGAGCAAAGTGATCATTAAAAAAAAACCAAAATAACATTTCATTTTATTAAATACATTTTAAATGAATTAGTTAAAACAAAATAAATTCTTCAATTACATACTCAATTATGAAAAATAAAATTAGAATTAATCACTCTCTGACGAGTCTTTAGTGTCTGTTGTCGTAGGACGGCTTTCTTTAAAAAAAAATTGGTCCAATGTTTGCTGAACATTTTTTTTTAAGCGTGAAATACATTTCCTTGTAGCAATTGATATTCGTAGCTACCGCCTGGGACGCTTTAAGACTCCTTTCGCTGTCGGGATCGTTTTTTAATAAAATATCCATACCTTCGTCAATCAAACACATCGCTTTGGAAATTTGTTGGGAGGTTAAATTTTGTTCTTTTGAGATTTCTATTGAACTGTCAGAGTCATCTTCTTCATTAGCAATTTGCAATTCCAGTTGCAAAAGTTCTTCATTGGAGAATTCTTGATTGTGCGAGTTTAGTCAGTCTTCTCCATACCTTCAAAATTAGACTTTCTAGCTAAATTAGAAATTTCATGACGAACAGCTGGTGTATCATCAACTTCTACAGTGCATTTTCGCTGAACACATTCAGGCCATATTTTGCGCCAAACACCATTCATGCAAGATGGTTTAACCTGCTTCCACGAATCGGATATAATTTTTATGGCTTTCATAATGTTAAACTTTTTCCAAAACTCTAGCATGGTAGGTTTATCTTGTCCATCAGTCTCACTTATAAGAAGTTGAAAGGTTCGTCGAAGGTAATAACTTTTAAAAGTCGATATTACTCCCTGATCCATGGGCTGAATAACTGATGTCATATTAGGCGGCAAAAATACAAATTTCACGTTTTCTGACAACTCATCAATGTAAACTGGGTGGCCAGGAGCATTGTCTACTAAAACCAAAGCCTTGATGCTTAAGTTTTCCTTGTTGCAATAAGCTTTAATTTCTGGAATAGCACATGTTGAAACCCAGTTTTGAAATAAAGATGCTGTCATCCATGCTTTCTTGTTTGCACACCAATGGACAGGAAGAAGATTCTTTGAGCAACCTTTCATAGCTCTTGGGTTTTCTGATTGATAAATAAGAAATGGTTTAAATTTAAAATCACCATTTGCATTACCACCAAGAAGAAGAGTCAGCCTATCCTTGCTAGCTTTAAATCCTGACGCCGATTTTTCTGTTTTAGATATAAAAGTTCTGTGAGGTAGACGTTTCCAAAATAATCCAGTCTCGTCAACATTAAAGACTTGTTTTGGATCATAGCCACCTTCATGAATTAATGCTTTTAACTCTTTTGGGTAGAGTTCTGCAGCAGCTATATCAGCGCTAGCTGCTTCACCTTTAAAAGCAATGCTGTGCAGATTTGCTCGAACCTTGAATCTCTCAAACCAGCCCTGACTAGCTTCAAATGTTTCATTCTTGGTTGTATTACTATCACTAGCATTATCGCTGGATACTGCTTGACTTTTTATGTCATCAAATATGCTTTTGGCTTTCGTCTGAATTACTCTTGTACTCAATGGTATTCTCTGTGCGACTTGATTTTCAATCCAAATAGAAAGCAAGGACTCCATTTTGATCATCAAAGCACTCCTTGTACGAATCATCGTTTTAGCATCTAATATAATACCATCTCGATCTCTAATAGTTCTGACAGTTGTTGGAGCCAGGCCAACAGCCTTTGCTATCTCCACAGCTCTTTCGCCTTTATTAAATCGCCTCAGAATATCTAATTTTGTCTCCAAGCTGATAGTTTTTTTTTTATTTTTGGTAATTCTACCAGCAGTGTTCTTTTCACTCATTTGGCTAAAAACAATAAGTTTATGTAAAAGATAATACAGCTTTATCAATAAATAAAATGGAAAAATATTTACCTTATTTTGTAGACTCAGGTTGATTTGATTTTATTTCAGAAGTAACTTTATTTCGAGCGCGTTTCTCCCAAGTGACGCTTACAATGACACTACATCAAGCAAGCAAATTGAATAAGTGAGCCGAAACAAAAAAGGGGAATTCCCGCGTTTTAATTGCGTAGCGCAATTAAGGTGTTGCCACCCTTTAAAAACATATTAACGACTTCATCCCAAAACAACGCAACATTGAAAATTTAACGACGCACACTGAAAAGTTAGTTCTAATTAAGAAGCGACGCAACTTCGAAAAAACGCAAAACGAAACGACGCAAAGCGAGGGATAGGTGTACTTCGTATAAGTTGAAAATTTGGCTATATAGTCCAAATTGGGCAACTTTTCGGTCATATTTGATCAAATTAATTTGCGTATGGAACCACAGTTTAAGTTTTAAATCCTGCAAAATCTGCAATCTTGGCTAGTTAGACAAATTTGTATCAAAATTTGGCCAAATTATTTGCCAGTGTGAATTCAGCTCGTTTGCCGACTTTTGGCAGATAAAGTTTGTTCAAGTTTTGGTCATAGTTAGTTTGATAAATCTAAGAAATATTAGTTTCAATGATTAAATTAATTGTCAAACTGTTCACATCAAGCATCAAACATACTTGCTCTCAAATGCGGGCGTTAATTTAGCATAATTTTGAATACAAGATTGTCAAATCGCCTCAAGCGGATTCCCATCAACAGGAGTCGCGTGTGTTGAGTGTATCTAACAGGGGGGTGTTTCCAAATTTACATTCATTTTTTTTTTATTTATAGCGTCGCTTATGACATTTAAGTGGTTTTTGCACTTTTCACAACGCACGCAACGAAGAAAGTTGCCAAATTTTCACAAAAAGGGAAGGGGCGTGGCTCACATGTGAAATGATTTAATGGTTTTTAATTGAATTTTTAAAGTGGCCAAGTTTTTTGAGAGAAAAGCTGGAAACACAGGGGTGGCCGACTTTCTTTAAAATGTGCGCATATGTTGACGGTTATGGGCGAAGCCTAGAAATAGATACCTAACTCCTGGTATGCCTGCAAGGCGTATCAGTTTACAATTACAAATGTCAAATTCTGACATGATAAATGGGCATATGTGAGAGTGAGCTTTTCAATTTTCCTGCTTAAGGTTTGTGCTTGGCATTTGCCCTCCCCGGGCATTTAAAGGTTAAATGGAGGGGAAGGACATTTCTTTAAAAAATTTACCGAAAATTTTTACAAAAAAAAAAATTGTCTCTACCTTTTGGCCAACCCTCGGGGTAAATAAAAGTGAAATTTGAGACCAACGCTAATTAAGCCATTTCTCATTTGGCAAAAAAAAGGGCCACCAAATTGGGGAGGTGTTTATATCAATTTAATGTGACGGTAATCAGAGAGCGGTAAAAATATTTATGCTAACCGAACACACACAAATCATTTGAAAGTTGACACTATTGGGCAATTGAATTGCCGGGGGTGGGCATTTCATTTTGGGCTATTTTTGTAAAAGATCATAAGCAATTAGCATTAAAAGTTGTGTAACTTGAGCAACTCTGACAGTTGGAACCACACCGCACCACACCTCTATATCAATCAAAGCTATAGACAATCCAATTTTCTGGTATTTCTAATTGAAAATCCACCCTCAACATCAACCTCATGCCTGATTACACATGTCATCAGCGCTTTAACTGGTTGACAGTTAAATTGTCATTTGGTTCGGGACTCGTGGTGTCCTTTCTCCCATTGTCTTTGACACATTTTAGCCGCACATATGTTCAACTTTTTGTGCATTTTGCTGTATGAATAAAGTTAAGTGCTTTAGTTTTGATTTTCAATTATGTCACATTAACCAGCTTAGCTGGTTGGCATATGCAGCCAGAATTGTTCTTGTTGGCAAATATTTAAACACCATTACAACCCTCTAATACAAAAAAAAAAAACTATTCCCATTGAAACTGCATTCATGCGTAAAATGTACAAATTTTCTTTAAAAGCCTTTTGGCTATGGCATTTATAAGCGGATTAAAAATTTATTCGCCGGAAGCTGCTTTTTCATAAATTAGCTTAAAAAATTGTAACAAGTGTTGAATATTAATACTTATTGACTTTTTAGAAATTGAATTTATTAAACATGTTTAAGCCCCGTACTCAGAGCGACAGAAAATTCTTTTCATTACAGTATTTTATATAATTATGTAGAAACACCTTGGCTGTCTTCTGCCTCTGTCTTTCTGAGTATAAGCCCTTAACTGAAAGGGATTGGAAAGGATAATAATCGCTCAATCAGATCTTTTATTTACCAAGTTAAATAACCATATATCCAGCAATCTACTTATTAACCAATAGGTTTTTTTTGTAAGAAACTTTTTTCGAAACTTTTGTACTGTACCCACATTTTGTCATTTATCAAACTCAAATTTCCAATATATTTAACACTTTTCAATTTGCTCACTTCAACATAAACTCATTCTAAAACTTTTTGCATTTCTACTACATCTAATGGCCAAAAATCTATTTCACAGTTGCTAAATGGCATCATTTTCAAAAATTGGGTTTAAGTTTCACTTGAAAATGATTTTCAAATTATGTGCCTCTTAAAAATTGAATACATATGATATTTTCGGCCAGTGTTAACATGAGCCCCCTCACTACCTCAGCAAGTTGCAAACATTTCAGCTAATTAATATACAATTTCTGTTTCAAAGTGAACAACACGAAATTTGCATAACCAAAACACAAACGGCCAACTAATTAATATTAAATTCAAGCAAAATTCCAAATTTAATTTCGCGCAACAAACTTTGGCCGCCCCTGCCAGCTAGCCTCCAGCCAGCAGGAGCAACCCCATCAACTATTGACTTTTGACTTGGCCGGCTGTCGCCTGACGGTTCTGCGGCTTTTGTTAACCCCATCGAAACCAGAGGGGGGAAGGAGAGTGAGAGCAATTCATAATCATGTCATAAAGCCTAAAACTCTGGAATGGAGCCAGAGATGCTTAATTACAACGGCTTTAAAAGCGATTTCAACGGCTCATTGCCGAACAAAATTTTCAATTGACTACACATTGGCGGCCAGGACGAAGGAAGGAGAAGGAGCTGCCATGCTACAGATTATTAATTAAGAATTTTACGCCAACTCGCCGCACCAAAGCCGCTTAAATTGCTCAAATATTTCGTGGCTCATCAAAATGATTGAAAAATATTTTTTACGCGTGAATTAAATTTTCGCGGTCTGCTGTCAAAGGGTTGCACCCGCTCCTTCTTTTTGTTGTGGGTGGGTGAGGGGTTGGTTTTGTGGCCAGCCCTTTTAACCCGCTTCATTTCGACGAGCTTATTAGAATTTTCCGCTTAAATTTACTTTGGCACTTGGACCAAAGTTGTCTTAGTCGCCGGGTGAGATCCTGGACAATGTTTGTTTAGGTTTTTTACTCCAAGGAATATGAGACTGTCTTTTTTTTGTACCTTTGATCCTTTGACGCGCTTTTGTTGTTTTTTTCTGCCGTGTGCTCTCTTTAATTTTGGATTAATAATTTCGCTGGCGTTTTTATCCTCCCGTTTTTTTGCCTTTGTTTGTTTTTCTTTTAGCCAAATGCCGTGCTAAGCTGCCAAAGTGGCGCATTTGTCTGAATGTTGTTTTTTTTTCTGTTTTGTTTTTGTTTTGATTAAAATTTTTTTTTGTTAATGTGGAGTTTATCTTTGGTAGCGGATTAGTAATGAACTTTTTTTTTGAACAGAATGGAGTGTGGGTGTTGGAATGATGTTTACTTAGGTCATAAGAAGGAAGCGTATTTCAATTATAAAAATATTGTTCGGCTTATTTGGCTGTCAATGGTGTGGAAAGAATTTAAGGATTGATGGAGGGGAAGCTTTATACCAAGACACTCAAATTAATAAGGTTAAAGTCTGACAGTTTTAATAATAACTAGATGTCCGGGCGAGCGTTGCTACGCCCCCTTTGGTCTTTTAAACAACAAACGAAGAAGTGAAGCAATTGCCATCTATCAAATCTTCACGATAATCTAAAGCTAAGTTCACACAGGCATATAATTTGAATTTTTTTTTGTAAATTTGGCTAAAAACCATTGATTGCAGATTTTTCAGGAGTTAAAACCAAGAAATCAAACCATAACAAGAACCGAAACCCTATACCGAAAAGAAGAAACCGATATTTCGAATTTTTTGTATACCGGTATCCGAGAACCGAAACTCTTGGAACCGAAAAGACCAAAAAGAACCTAAACTAGGTACCGGTACAATTTCGGGGACTTTTACTCAATTTGCTTTCAATTGAGGAATAGGAACGTTGTGCTTAATTTGGCCCACCAACTCAGACGAGTCGTTTCACCATTAATTAGTCTGTGTATAAAGATTACCCCAAGAATAATTAAGCAGGGAAGGTTAACTAAAAGATGTCTACTAGAGTACGTAGGTAAACGGACCTCAGGATTCCAGTTTAAACCACGAAGAGCGAACAATAAGATTCAATTCTATCTTGATAGGTCGAATATGGCGAAGACCACACACATGATCCGTACTCAATAATCGTACGGACAAGAGAAGTTTACAGAATCTTCGTCGTATAGGTATCGTCAAATTTCTTCGACCAACGCTTACAAATTTTCACAAAACAGTTTAATGGCATCAATCATTAAAATAAAGATGTTCTTAAAAGGTGGACAGAAAACTACACAAAGTTTCCACAGTTATATGTATGCCTTTGAGAAGGGAAAGTATGCGACGAACGTTTATTTTAGGTGTAATTATTATGTCCTCGATAAGAAATCAGATGGACGCAAATCCAATGAGCGATCTTTTCTTATATTTTACCGGTTCATACCGGTACGTACCGGTATACCGAAATAAAAATCCAGGAACGGGAACGAATAACGAAATAATGTTAGAACCAGAAACCAGAACTAGAAATTGTTACTAACAATTTTTTTCATAAGAAAAAAATTATTTTTTTCATTTTACTAACACTTGTTATTAACACGCGTGTAAATTATTTTTGCTGACATCTGTAAAAAAAAAATGTCAAAATTTTTTTCACGCGTGTAAAAAATTTTAAGATTTTTTTTTCATTTCATTTGTATTGGTGGGTACGTGAAACGGTCGACGGTCGCGGGCCGAGTGTGTCACAAACGGGGATGGATAGGCACAAACCCTTTGTGAGAGCCATAAAAATGTGCGATCGGAGGGAGACGTTCGCAATGACCAGCTTCCAATCAATGAGCTGCCCAGTGCTGCACTTTGCAGCTGTCACTGCAAATATCTAAATCCGACCATTCAAACATTCGACCTTTAACTTTGTGAGCAATGGTGTCACATGAGAGGGAATATCCCTTTATATGAGGGTTATACAAAAGTTGCGGTCCGCTGTTTTCGCAACGACCTGCTAACCATCAATGGGCTGCGATTCAAATAGGTAAGAGTTAATCCTTCTTAAATATGGATAAATGCAGTTTTTACAGGTACTTATGTGTATTTCGGGAAGAGTATTTTCCGTTGACTTCGTGTACCTTTCTGACCGTCGCATAATGCACTTTCAGGTAGCTCATTGATGGTTAGCAGGTCATTGCGAAATAAGCTAATATAGATTTTTTTATAGCCCTCTTATAAAGGGATATTCCCTCTCGTGCGACACCATTGCTGACAAAGTTAAAGGTTGAATATTTTGCAGGCAGCTCATTTTTTGGAAGCTGATCATTCCGAACGGCGCCGATCGCACATTTTTATGGCTCTCACAAAGAGTTTGTGCCTATCCACCCCCGTTTGTGACACAATCGGCCTACGGCCCGCGACCGTCGACAGTCGCACTTACACACCAATCCAAATGAAATGAAAAAAAAATCTGAAAATTTTTTACACGCGTGAAAAAAATTTTGTGAAAAAAATTTTTTGGCATTTTTTTTTTTACAGATGTCAGCAAAAATAATTTACACGCGTGTTAATAACACGTGTTAGTAAAATGAAAAAAAAATTTGTTTCTTATGAAAAAAAAGTGTTAGTAACAAGTGAAAATAAAAATTTTTTACAGACTGTATTTTTTCTTTGTGTTTATATTTCGAGTGTAAAAAATAAATGTGTGTTATTTTACGAACCCTGGTTAGAACCAAAACTGAACTTTATACCGATCTTTCGATCTTCACCATCTATCCATTCACACGTGCTTATAATAATCTAAACTTATACGGAAATTGCGTAATTATCGTAATTTTTTAGAACTTTTGATCTTTTCCATTCATCTATTTACCCGGCATCATAATAATCAAAGCTCATTATAAAATTTTCAACTTTCGCGATTTTTTTGACCGTTGGATCTACACCTGCTCTTTACCCGTCCGTTTGCCCGACTATTTAACCGTCTTTATGCCAACTCAAAAAATCATATAAGAATTTTGTAAATTTCGAGATTTTTGGCACCGTTTGATGTACAACCTTTATTTAACCGTCATAATGACAATCCAAGCTCATTATAAAATTTAGCAAATTTCGGTGTTTTTTTTTTTTGGACCGATTGGCCTGCCCCTCCTATTTACCCGTCGACAATTGTCAACTATTAAATCTTAATGATAATCTAAACTTATAAAGTTTTGCAAATTTTTGCGATTTTTTTGGACCGATTGCCTTTTTGAGAGTTTTTAATTGCAAATCTGCTATTCGGGACTGAACAAAATCCAACATATCAAAGATTTTGAAAATCCGTCCAGCCGTTCTTGAGATATAAGTGGTGTAACATACACAACTTTATTTTATATACATAAATACGGGGGTGAAACAGAAATCACTAGATATTTTAGTATAAACGTTTGCGTTTCTAATTTAAATTGAGGAACTTTACATGTAAAGTGAAAAATATATCTTCGGTTGCTAGATCAGATGGTGAATTTGAGCGATTTGGAACCAACTGCTTAAATCTACTTGGTTTTGAACAGTCGGTTCCAAATTGCTTTACTTTCGCCATCTAATCTAGTAAACGAACATTTTTGTGCCACTTCAAGGAGTTTCAATTTGAAATTCAAGAGTTTTTAAAAATCGAAAATCTCTAGTGATCAATGGGGCAACCCCCATAGATTTTTGTATATTTTAGTTAGTTAGGTGTAAAACATCCTCTCATTCTGTATGAGGGCTTGAAGTCTGACTTTTTGGAACTTCTATTAGGTTAGTGATAAATTTTGAAGACGAATTAGGTCCTATCTTGCGTTGGGCCAATATAATAGTCAACCCTCGTAACTCTCATTTCCTAGTGCCTGATTTTTTCTTTTAATTTCCACTAAACTCGCCAGATTTTTATCTCTTAAATATCCATTCACTTAAATTCAATAGCCCAAACATTACAAATTTAAAGTGGCCAATTTCTTTGGCCATTATCCTGGCAACAGAGTCAACTCTTTTCCCTTCACCCACCAGCTCATTTGCGGTAATTAAAATTTCATTTAGCTTTCGTCGTCTACTGAAATTTAATTGACATTAGCGAGCATTTGGACTAATATCAGCCATGGCCATGGCCAGTATGCCTCAGCCATTTGGTCCTCTTGCCAGTTTGCAATCCGTCAAGTCATAAAAACAATGGGAAGCTCGCGAGGAGCTGAAATGTCGCCGCATAAATAAACCTGCGCCCATATTTTATGATCCACGCCCCCCGCGCACCATAAAAAACTATAAAAACTAAACGTAAATAATTCTATCTAAAGCTTGTGGAGCCAGGGCAAGTAAACTCCGTTGTCTTTAAGCATTTTTTTGCCATTAATATTATTTTTTTTTAGTATTTCGTTTTTTGTTTTGTTTTCCCACTCGCTCCGTTCGCCGGGAACTTTGTCTTTTGCATGTGTTGGCATTTTGCTAGGACGAAAAATTTCGCGTGACAAACGAGAATTTTATGGCTTCCGTTGACCTGGGCCATATCCTGCGGTTCACTTGCCTTTGTGTCCCTGTGTATCCTGTGTCTCTGAACTAACAGTTGTCATTGCCATTAAAGCTATAAGTTGCGACGATGTGATTGCACTGCACTGAGTCGGCAGAGTTGGAGTCGGTTCCATTCGGTGCTGTCGTCTTTTTTGCTTTCTTTTACCAATTTAGGAGTTTTTTTTTTCCTTGACGCTATAAAATGAAGTGTAAATATTTAATGTGCGCTTTCGTGCATGGCGTGCAACGTTTTTTCTTCCATTTGTTGAATGTACGGGAACAGGATGACGTTCAACAGTTGATCGAACTTTAGGGTAGAACATGTGAATGCTCCGAAATTGAACACAAGGTTTCGTTTCGAATGATCAATAGGAAAGAGGCTTAGAAAATGTAAGGTAAACATTGAAGAATCATCCTGTCAATTTGTATACGCTATACCAAAGGTGCACAAAGTATGTAAAGTTTTGTGCAAAAGTATGTAACAGGGAGAAGGAATCATTTCCGACCCTATAAAGTATATATATTCTTGATCAGCATCAACAGACGATTAGATCTCAGAGATGGTAAGAGATATGGGTTTGATATGTACATATATGACATATACTTCTTATATTTGCAGGCAGATCAAGTTTATTTTTAATTTTTGCCACTACCCCTGGCTCCGCAATTTGGAAAAAACTTTGTATTTCACACAGTTTTTGATAGATTGTTCGTACCTTCAAGAGATATTTAGTAATCAAGATTATTTATCGATTGATGATAAAGATCGGATGAACGGTACTCAAGTTATGACCAAAAGAAAGTTTACTGCCGCAGCGCTGGGTTGCCAAATGGTTGTGGCGACTTACAACACTTTGTTTATTTAATATTAAACACAGAATGTTTGGTGTATTGCAGTAGCGTTTTGCCTGTACGAACGACTTTAACAGAAAACAAAGAGTTGAATGTGTGTAAGCTAGTTTAATATCCTTTTAGTAATGTCTTAACCAATCAGGTGAACTGGATCTATGATTGGAGCTGGATGAACTGTGATTGGAGCGGTATGAACTGGAACCGCCACATGGTCACTGTAATGTCGCCATCTATTGGTCAGTTTTGAAGATCCCGCAACAAGCATTGATCAAAGCAAACATAAAACTGTACGCGCCAGTTCATACGTATGTCTGGTGTTGTAGTCGGAGCAACTAATTAAGGAGCTACCCTCGCCACGCAATATTTCCAAACTGACACAACATATTCCTGGTTTTTCCACTATAGTACCAACAATTTTCTCTGTAACAAAATATACTTTATAATTACTTTTGCCATGAAATGCAATTTTATTTTCAATATATATTTCACTTTACATCGTATTCCATAACGGGATATGAAAAATTACTTTGCTGGTGAATTCAAATATTTTGCCAGAAATCAAACAAAATATTTGCACAATTTCTATAGTCGTTCAGTTAAAACATTTCTCACATGTCACACATTTATTGCCTTTTCCCAGTCAAATTTTTCATGCGAAACCATTTTTTATGCAATTTTTTTTTTTTTACTTTGACTACAAAAGGCGTCTGCATATGTGAACTGATGAGCAGACAGCGGTGGGGGGGTAGATTGGAGCTGGAACTGGAGGGGTTGCCATGTTTACTCAACTGTGTTGAAAAACAATTTCGGCAAATGGCTAGAGAACAGCGGTGGAACAGATACAAAATAAAAGTAAGTCAGCAGCCTCAGCATTGACATTACAACAAATGTCATGTGTCAGTGTCAAAAAAAACAAGGAGCAGGCTCAGACCGAATCCCTGGAAATGTCAACACAAGTTCATCAGTCAAATGAGTTGTCTATGTGGACCGACTTCGAGGGCTGCAGGGTTGGAGTGGATTGAGACTTTCGGTTTTTGGAAGAAAACCCTTGTATGTATATTGACCTAGATTTTTAGGCACATGTCTCTTAATGTTTATTAATGTGATGCCGCGCCACCCTTAACAAGTATGTCAAGACATGGAAAGTCTTTTGGAAGGTGGCAAAAGACAAACATTTGGCCATAAGCTGAAGTTACTCCAAATTGAATCATTTAATTAGCTAAAGGTTAAATGAAGTTAAAGAGACAATTGATGAGGGGCCATGAGTTAAATGTCAGGGGATTTTAACTTAAGGTGAGGGAAAAAAATTCCAGAATATTGGTCTCAAATTGAGCATAAATAGAGACAGAAACAATGTAAAAAGGGATTTAGGAGTAACTTCTATTTTCTTGCAAAGTTTCAAAGTTTTAAAGTTCTTAATCGTCTTTCCATTGATTTCAAATATCAGATGAGTATACACAATTTCCACCATTTAATCCTTTCAATTCTCCACCTCATTTCATTTTGCACACCCCACTGACTCTCCAAAAACTACACCGCAGGTTCACTTACTCTGTAATCGAAGCTAAAGAAATCCTAGAATTTTTCCATTTTACTGATTTCATTTTAATTATAAACCAAATTCCTTTTTACAAAATGTGCAGCGAGGCTGGCAAATGAGCGGCGAGAGTCAAGCACTTGAAATTGTGCGCTTGATGGGCACGATGAAGTTGCAAAATATTTGATCAAGTGTTTGGATTTTTTCTTCCTTTTTTTTTGCTAGCTCTCGCCTGCAAGTGAAAGCTGACTAAACAGGCGGGTAGGAGAGTGGGTTGGACGACGACAAGTAACTTCTTTTGCGCGAATTCATTCAGTCAGGCTTAATGAACAGCCAGTGGGCTGAGTTTTTGGGTGGAGATGTCTCTGGCTGAGGGGGAGTTTTGGTACTTGTTGTTGATACAACTCATTAGACGCAAACGAATGCGTACTCAAGTGGGTTTGTAAAGCCAGCCAGGGCCCAAGAGTGTTGCCAAGATGAGGAAAATATGATGAAGTCCATTTTGTGTTTTTAAATTGAAATACATTTTAGCTTAATATCAGCAATAATTATTGCTGTAAAAATGAATTCAATTTTATGGTTATTAACTTAACCAAGCGTAGCCGAACTGACTTAAGATTTTTGAAAACCGATTTTTGGTGACGAAACTTTGTTTTGATTTTATAATACAATTTTTGGCTCAATAGGCTCAGCTTCATCGATAAAAGAAAAAAGCGGAATATCGATTTGTCTATCGCTTTGTATTTTCAGAGGGAAATACTCTCAACAAAATATAAACGTAATTGAATTCGTTCTTTGAAGATTCTTTTCCTGCTGGGACAACTGGTTTAACAAGATCCATCCATGAGTGGGGGAAATAGCAACGGCCGTACGCTAGGTGGTCGATATTTTCCAAAATATTGAAATATACTTTCCTTTAGAAACCACTAAAGAAAAACTTTTAAAGAACATCTTTAATTAATACCTTAGAATAAAACTTACGAAGTTAAGAACAGACGGTGGGCACAAAGTGTGTGCTTGCGAACAGACCCACAACAACAGAAAGAATAACCTTTATCGGAAAGTCACAATCGAGCACAGTGCACCTGTTGCGCTCTCTACGTGTGCGTCTTGGCGGCGCAGTGCGTAGATTCTCATGGACTTTGCTGTTACACAATTCAAAGCGATTTAATTGCGACACAGTTTATTGATCAGTGTTTTACTACCCTTGCCAAAGGGTATTATAATTTTGCCCAGAAGTTTGCAACGCATAGAAATATTCATTTCCGACCCCATAAACTATATATATTCTTGATCAGGGGGACGAGCTGAGTCGATTGAGCTTTGTCCGTCCGTCTGTCTGATCTGTCCGTCTGTTTCTACGCAAACTAGTCTCTCAGTTTTTAAAGCTATCGAACTGAAATTTTGCACAGAGTCTTCTTTTTACTGCACGCTGATAATATATCGGAACCGACCGGATCGGATGACTATATCTTATAGCTGCCATAGGAACGCATCGGTAAAAAAATGGGTTTTAGTGAGAAAAACTTTTTCCTGTTCTTGAATGTTAGCGTTCCCAAACACGGTCATTATTAATATTTAAAGCTTTCAAACAGATTTGCAGGCAGTGGTTAAAACCGAATGTCAAATATCTTGATGGCCGCCATAGTCCCTGTATAACTGGTCGGAACATATGGGGACTTTCTAGGAGAGATACGAGGAGGAAGACAATTAAATGATTGGGATTCAAGTTAAATCGTTCTTAAGGTCGGTGATTATTAATACTAAACGCTTTCAAACTGAATTTGAAAAATTTGGTCGAAATCAGATGACGTATATCTGCAGGCTGCCATAGGACTTATCGGTCGGAAAATCGAGTACTTAGTGAGCAAAAACGTGTTCTTTGTTTTCAATTTTATCAGTGTCTTGAAACTTGGCGATTGTTAATTTGATATGTTTTCAAAAAGATTCGGGAAATTTGGTCGAAATCAGATGTTCAGTCTGAGCCGGAAAATCGATTTTAGTTACACAAGTTTTTGATTTTTATCCAAGCGTTCTATAAACTCTGTCATTTCAAAAACAGCTTTTGCAAGGGTATAAAATACTTCGGCACAGACGAAGTTAGCTTGGCCTTCGTCGTTTTTTACTGAAGTATGAATCAACGTTAATAAAGACAAAAAGATGTCTTGTTGAACCGATTTCGAAACATTTCGATTGTGATCTTAAATAAGCGTTTTAGTGAAAAAAGATAACCTTAAATTGTATCAATTAGTTGAATAAAGTGCACAAACTCTGAAATATGACCTAGACATCTTTAACAAACGTAACGTAGGCATATTTCTTAATTATTAATCCCAGTCCCATTTGTCCGAAAAACAGATTTGTTCCACCACCATAACTCAGTCATATTTATGTTGTGCTAACTTGCATTATGAATGGCTCCCTTCAATCTTTTATACTATGTACCCATGGAACAAAGGGTATAATGTCCTTGTGCCTCCTGCCTCCGGCTCATTATAAGAAAAATCTAAATCTTTCACAATTTTGTATGCAGATTATTCGAACTTTCAAGTCATATCGTGATCAGCCATTTTGATAACGATCAGAGGACCGAATAACTGCGCTACCGGCAACCGCTGCAAAGAAAAGAGAGAGAAAGTTCAAGAGAGCGGACAAAGCCAGAGCGCACGGTTGCCACACTTGGTGTTTTTGCACCAAAAATGGTGTTTTATTTTTCTGTTGGTGCACTGGCACTTTTTTATTGAAATTGGCTCTTTTGCATGGAGCCCGAAAAAGACGTAGAAATTAATAAAATTCCAAAAATTCTGCGAAGTAAGAGCAGATATATTTAGGTAACTGGTATAATATCTTCGCTTAAGAAAATCGTAGAATTGATTGGGATAATTTATTTTAAAGCTAAGAAATAGTACCGTACCATATTATTAAAGAGAGTCAAAACAAAAGTAAGCTCCTTTACAAAACGTCCCTAAAAAAGTTCAAAATAGTCATTCTAAGTTACTTTAATCCCAAATTACCGAAAATCTAGAAGAGACGGACCATTTTCGAAAACAGATTCGTGTTCAACACACGAAAATTATCTAGAATCACCACCAACCCTTCAATATACTGGATATTGTTGCATATAGTAATTCTCAATAGCTGTTTTATACACTCTTATAGATATAATTTGGAACTTAGACACAATATATGGATAGCAAGTGTATAAGGAAATCCACCATTTTATAAGTATAGCCCCATACGGACATCCGACGTTCGTAATTTAGCTAACTTCTTCATATGTTTCGTCACCGTGGAACGTAAGAGTAGTGTGACCAGAATTAAGAAAAAATTACGCCGAGAATTGAAGTTTGTGGTATTTTTAGTTTTACGGGCGGTGGGTCACACTGCTCGATCATCTGTTTTTTGGTTTGATGCCAAGTTCACTTATATTTGCAATTGAAATTGGAGTAACTGCTGGTTGTGGCCCCATCCTCGATGCTGTCTCCCACCTGAGTTGACGACAGCATAGACTCAGAAATGCACTCTTCTATATCCACTGCAGAATTGTCCAGGCAATCAGCAGGAAGCAAGGGGTCCGTTTGAAATGTCCTGTAAAATAATGAATATTTCATTCAATTAATTTACAAAAATATTATTGATCGGCTTACCTGTGCTTTGATGAGACATTCGGCAGAAACGACATTAATGCGCCGAATTCCCAATCAATGTTAACATCGTCCATAAAAGAAGGGCTATCTATTGGCTCACCACCGGCACTACCAGTCTTCATCTGCTTTGCGCTTCTGCCATGATAGCGATAGCTCTCCCGCAAAGACTTAAAGCCTTTTCGACAATCAGCCACTGTAACATATTGGTACAAATTTTTATCGAATTGATCAAAGTGTTAATTTTTCACATATGTACATACCTTCTTTTTGTAATATGGCGGCCACTTCTCCCCAAGCCTTGTTTACAAAATTTAAGGCCTAATGCTTGTGGTGGGAAAGATCCCAAATAACATCCCGCTCTTTCACCACCAAAATTAAAGAAATTTTTTTATCATGTGAAAACATTTCCAAGCGACTCTTTCGTTTTTGCTTTTCTGCCATGTTCTTTTAGTTCACTTTAGCTTAATGCACTCCAGCTGATCGATGCGCAGAGTGACTTAACAAGGTGCATTCTCAATGCTGCGTCAGCTGCTCAAAGCACAATAAGGCCCACAGCCACTTTACATAGTCTCCACAAATGTGCTGTTAAGCGTAACATTGACTGTTAAGGGTGACATTCAAATTCTGTTCTCCGTACTTGCAAAAAGTTCAAGTGGCGAAGTTGTAACTTCTGCTTCTTCTTCCCTCAATTTTTGTCTGAAAGTTCTCGTTGCTTCGGATGTCCGTATGGGGCTTAAAGAAAAAGGTGCGTGAGTTTTACTTGGAGCTGGTTCGGCAAATTGTTGCAAAACCCGAATTTGATTCAGTTTCAAATATAATACTTTGCAAGGAGCTAAGTACGAGTATAGAGCCACATTATGTCTGGTCTGTAAAATACATAGAAATATAGAAAAGTAACCGATCTTAGAGAGAACCGATTGACTGTTTAGTTTTTATAATGTAATGAAATCTGTGGCAATAAGGAATAAAAGCAGAAGTGTGATTTCCGTATTTTTAGGAAGCATTTATAACCTTTAAGGGCCGATTTCACATCTTTTACAAAGCACTAACTGTCACATAAACTATCAAGTAACAGAATAATTTCTAAGTTTATCAGTAGATGAGAAATCTGCCCTTAACGATACGTTAATAAAGTGCTTGTTCGTAAAGTGGAAGTTTTTTACAGATAGGAAGTGTTATTTCTTTAAGTATACTCGAACTACCTTGTGGTGCATAACCCTCACTGACCTAGTCAAAACAATTTTCTTTTGTCATAAACTAAAAAACAAAACCATTCTTCCCACATTCCAACACCAAATAACTAGAGCACTTAAAAACCCTCCCAAAAAAAGGTGCATGTCCTCTAGCACCCAAAGGACAATAACTTTGTGTGCTGCGATTTCTTCCGGGATATTATACTTAAATATTCAAATGACAGTTGCACGAGGACATGCAACACAGGTAAAATTATGGTCAATTGAATAACCAAATTGCTGGGCAAGCAAATTTCCAAAACTGATTAAAGGATTACTTAAGGTTAATTGAAAAGCTAGACTCCGCTAATCCGGCAATTATGTCAAATATTTGCTGACCATCATAAGTCTTTGCGGTTGAAGAAATGCCAGCGAGTCACGCAATTAGTTTAAATTATCTAAGAGCAGCAAAAAAGAACAGAAGAACAGAAGCACTTTAACAGGACGATAAACAAGCGCAATTAATAAACTTGCGGAGCCACAGTGCAACATATTTTGACCTTTTGGCTGGGAGTAAGGGCCCAAAGGATATTTACAGCACATGGCCAGGACGCGCCTGGACAAGCGTTTGAAAAATTGCACCCAAAGACGACGAGGCAACACAATGGGCAGCTAAATTTATGACCAGCCATTTGGCTACAACACCAACACACACACATGACTAACGTACACTTATGAGATTAAGTCGCCGAGTCGTTGGGTATTATTCCTGGTGTGAGATTGCCATGGAGGTAAGCATTCTCTCCTATTTGCTGCATTTGTTTCAATTAGCGTTTGTGGCGGTGGTGGTATGCCTTGCCACTTTACAGTTATTTGCACAAAATATTCATCGATAGGCAAAAATTTGTCACTAAGCCGTCAAAGTTGCCACCCAACCAGACAACAGACAACAACGAATAGAAGAACGATGAAAGGCGACGGCAAACTCATTGAACCACAAAATAAAGCGTATCATAATAATAATATCGTAATATGCAGCCGTGGCACTAATGCGTATTACCTAAGCCCACCCACAGATCCACAGAACAGGGATAGGAACAGGAACTGACACGGGAAAGGGGGAAGATGTTGTCGCCTGTTCAGCTCAGCGGGTGGGCGTCGCGTCTTTTGCTTTGAAGCCGATTCCGGTACAGCGTCTGGCAAAAAGATTTTGGCATACACTTTCCGCCAGACCAGAGTATTTTGACAATGGGAAGCAAGTGCAAACGATCTATGCTTGGTAAACTATCGACAAGACAACACAAATATAGCTTTGAAAGTTACCAAAAAGTATTCAATATATTGAAGCGGTATAGTATCCTGATAATAATATATGGATTTTTAAACAAAAATATCAATATTTCGATATATCGATTCTATTTCCTACAAGAAAATTTCAATCAAATGCAATTTTGTATAAAAATTGTCCTGCTATTTGTTTATTTAGTTCTTTCTAAAAATGTTGGCGGATTTTCATGATAATCAACTTTTGCATCCGATCGGGAGTTAAGACTGGTTCTGCTCAGTGTCTTGTGGAGGTTTTAAAACATAAATTTGAGGACTATCTCGGAGCGCAGGAATGCTGTAGATATCAGGAATGCAACCGTAACCGATCCGCTAATTTCCGCTGATAATTTCTTTTCGAAATTGCTGAACCGAACCGAAGACCACAAAAAAAAGGGTCAGTTTGGTTAAGTTCACTCACAAGTTTAAGGACGAAAAATGCTTGCCTTCAGACAATGATGCTTGTAGTTTTGAAGTTTTAATCAATTCCCTAAAATACGATTTATATTTAAATTAAGTTTCGAATTGATCCTTAGTGATGCCAGATTGATGAAATCTAAATATGATTTATCAACCATTTCTCCTCCAATCCTGCAATTGCCCACCGAATTCTTAGTATTTCTGTCATCAAACTGCATTTCTTCCTTGGAAGTTGCTAATTGATGTGTGTGAGCATAGATATTCTCAATATTCCGACTTGCTTCTTCAGCTTAATCCAAGTTTAGCCAGGAGCTTATTTTCCTGTACGATATTTAGCTGTTGTGATGAGCACGGTACGTACTCCTGTCGATCGATTCAGATATCCGACATATCGTTGTGGTTCATACACTGTTGGCAGACAATTCAATAGAATAATGCACTGTTTTCGAACTGACTTTGCACTTCGCTCGAATATACGACTTAATATTTTTGGGTCATTTAAATCAGAATTTTAAAGCTTTTCAAATGATTTGCGGGAATTCAATTTCGCAAGTGTGCGAAATGTAACATATTCTCTGTGGAATTTCGAAATCGAAAACAGGCCTTCATAAAAAATGAAATACATTGAGACACTAAGCCGAACCGAAACTGCGGTTAAAATAAAATAAATTGAAATTTTTAAATAAAAAAAACCGAAGTTTATATACCCTTGTAGCTTGATGGCGCCACTATTTTGATCATTTGCTTGCCAGTTTGTTATATGGCAGCTATATGAAATATTCATCCGATTTTGACTGAACTCCCCAAAATTTTGTGGAAACTGATAATATTCACCACTGGAAGGTATAAAGATGCTACTGTTAAAAACAAAAAAGTTTTCCTCACTAGAACTACTTTTTCGACCGATAGTTCCTATGGCAGCTATATGCTATAGTCATCCGATTTGGATCAAACTTGACAGAATTATGTGGAAGCATATAATAATGATCAGTAACAAGTTTGGGAGCGATAGCATTGAAAACATAAAAGGTTTTCCTACTTAGACTTTTTTTTAGATTTTCATAAAACTTGGTGGAATTGTGTAAAAGCATAGAAAACTTATAAATACGAGGATTGGGAACGTTTGCGTTGAAAACAAAAAAGTTTTTCGCACTAAAACTTCTTTTTCGACCGATGGTTCCTATGGCAGCTATATGATATAGTCATCCGATCTGGCCGACTCCGACAAATGTGCAGCGTATTAGTATCAAAAGGCTTCGTGCAAAGTTTGGTTAAGATAGCTTTAAAACTGACGGAGGAGATAGCATAGAAACAGACGGATATGGCTATATCAACTCCGCTCGTCATGCTGATCAAGAATATATATACTTTGTGTGGTCGGAGATGCTTTCTTTTATGCGTTACAAACATCAGGACAATTTTAATATACCCTATACAAGGGTATAAAAATATTAAAAATAAAACGGAATTTATGAACACATCAGCAGTTGAACCTATACCTTAATTTTCTACACATTTTGAACTGCAGGGGAAGCTGCAGGTGCACTGTTCAACATGTTATAAGCTTCATCGGATCCCAAAATTTCATAATTTCATGAATGTGAGACCCATTCCGGACCTTAAATCAATGTATTCGCCTGAAGTGGTTGCCCTATTTGAAAATATTGAAAATTTCTTTGATCAAAATTAAAATTGTTCATTAAATGCATGTACAGACTGGAAAGTAATGGATCCGATGAATACGTCGCTCTGTAGAACACATATGTTATATATAATAATATTAGCTATCCGGCTACACTTCTTGGCATGTGATCTTCGATCTCTTTTGAACAATTTGTGCCTTCATGCACTTGCTTCTGGATACTCCAATTGTGAGAGCCCAATATTTTTTCCTGCTGTTTTTGCTTTCATATTTTATTTTTCTTAATTTCGATGCTTACATTTAATTCAAGTAATAATCCATGAAACTCAAACACATATGTAAAACTTTTCTACAATAACACTTGAACAAAACATTAGACAATAGACAATCCAAAGATATTGTATATTTTGGACAAATACAGAACTCTTATTTTACATACCTATACGAATGTTTTCCATTTTTGCGATTAACAAACAATTTTACAACTTTCGATATGTCAGTTTCACTCACTCTATCCGAGAAACTTTATCGCGTGCTGAGCTCGCACTCAAGGGCAGTATTCATAGATTTTGCTCTGGAAAATACACGTTTCCATTACTTAAGTTTTCCGCCATGATTTTGAAGATTGTTTCTCATTTCATATCAAAGGCATCTTGACCTAATTATTTAAGCTGGTTTGGTTTACTATCATAAACTAGCGGCTTGGTTCTGTTCGGTTTAGAAACGGTTTACATCCGTGTTTTTTTTATATATAACTATTGGATAAAATTTAGAATTGGAGAGTCTGTACCGTCGATTCATGTCATAAAAAATTAAACAACTTTTTTTAAGAGCGGACTTATGATCACTTCAGACCACTCCCTGTATAGTTGAAAAAACCAATGGACTAGTGAATGTGTCTTAAAAAGCTCATTTACGAAAATACTTAATGCCAGATGGGTGCCTCTTTTGCTACAGTTATTTCGTTAAAACTATGCTCAATTTATGACTGAAATTGTCTCTTAAATCAGCTTTAATTTCAGTAGAATAAATTTTAAACCACCAGAGAACAAAAAACAGTCCAAGCAAAGGATTTTATTTTGGAGATTATAACTGAAAAAGCTAAAATGAGACTGAGGACAAGGTGATCTAGACCAATTTTAAGGAATCCCGTGTTGATTGAAAATCAAAAAAGATATATCACGAGTTCAAAATTGTTGTCCACTTGAGCAAAGCACCAGCACAGAAGAACTAAGTGGTCATGGTAAAAATGAGC